>JBAJHW010000006.1:8400756-9000756 GCA_037013535.1 Intellagama lesueurii | reverse complement strand
CTTAAACCACTAAGCTATCCTCCGTCCATGTAGAAAAGTGGGGGATTATGAAAGATTTCACTAAGATGGGCAACCTGTATATTACCGAATACATCACCAAAACATGGAGAAAGGTTCTCTCAAGTTCTGTCATGAGATGAGGTAGAAGAACTGAGCACCATATCTTTCAATATGAGAGACATTCTATTCATTCCTCAACAAAACTTCATGGACAGCTAAACATCAGGATGGGAGAGCATTTTGTTGAGTTTACAATTTCATGTGACTTTGCCCAATTCATACTCCCACCTCTGCACTTCCCTCACTCAACAGAGGTGGAGGCCTTAGACACCATCTGTCTCCTATTTATCATGCTGCCCTTTCATCCGTCCCCAGGAAGATCAGGATTCAGGACCACACCAACCAGAAAGACCACTGTTAACGAGTCACGACCCATGACAATGGGTGGAGAAGGACTGTGGAAGTGGGATTTTCGCTCCCCCCCATCCACTGTCCATCTAACGAGCCTATTCAGACCAGGGGGAAGTGAAACCAACATGGATGATATGTCAGGAGTCTCCTATCAACTCTCCTCAGACTGAAGAAGAAACTAGGATGAATAGCGAGACGTTTCAACCTAACAAGGAAGAAGTCCAGTTGCCAGGACTCAACTTCCAGATAACCTCACCTGAATGACTGAGAATCTTCACAGATATATTCCAGCTGATCATTATTAGGGTATGGCAGGGGTTCCCAACCATGGGTACCCAGATGTTCCTGGACTAAAACTCCCAGAAACCTTCTCCACTAGCTGTGCAGGCCAGGATTTCTGGGAGCTGTAGTCCAAGACATTTACAGGTCCAAGTTGAGAACCACTGGGGTAAGGGAATGGGGTTTACAGGTTAGCTGGGTGTCTGGTTGTCCACATCCCAACAATCTGCAGGAGGGGCTTAGCTCCTTGCTGTCTTCATTTCCCGCCTGCGCCTGAGTTCCTGTTACTGGGCCAGCACAGTGTCTAGTCCATGTGCTTTTCTCCACACTGACTCCAGTCCGCTGATGTCCTTTAAGGAAGGTCCGTAATGCTGAGGTGTTGAAGGACCCCAAGAACTCCATGCCTGTCTTGCCTCTGGAGGCTCTGCTACGGACACCCCCTTTGCTTTTCTTCTTCCAGTGCCTCTGCTAGGTTGTTCAGCCTAGCCGCTCAAGTCCAGGCTTTGTGAGCAAGTGGTGATGGCACACAGTTTTACAACACATGGAACCATTTATACACTTTGTAAACTGAAATGAAGAGGTTCTTCTCTAGCTTCCTCTATCACAGGCTCATGCATGGAAAGACATAATTGATCACACACAAAAAGGCTGTCTTTGCAATCCTTTGATCCCATCCTTATTGGAGTTTTTGCAACCTTGCACGCTGCCTCTAGAAGGTGTGGCCGGGAGGGACCTTTCTGGATTGGGGTGACTGTCAGTCTATCCAGCACTAACCAATTGTTCCCTTCTGCCCCTGAATTCACAGGCAGCCTTGACTCTCTATTCTGAGCCTTTTCTGCTTTGTTTACTTAGTTGGAAGCAGAGAGCCAGTTGAGGCCTGTTGCTGCAAGCAGCCATATTCTGTAAGTTTGCTGTTTAATCTGTTCAGAACTGTAAGTAAAGAAAATGGTTTTTATTTTTTCTACTTCAAATGGCTCACAGTGAGTTATTGAGACTGTAAATGTCACTTGATGAGAAAAAAGGGTGGTCTATTCTGCAGAACTTGAAGCTATTCTGCTCTGTGAATCCCTGCACTTCTGCTGCATAGCTAGAGGAATTTAACCAGGAATTCAAAACTCTGCAACAGTCCTGTGGGTTTGCTAGTTTATGAATTGGTCTAATATATGTATTTCAACAGTAACAATAAAAATAGTTTTTAAAAAGTGTACATGGGGATACTTTCTTATGGTAGGATTATTTCTTTGTAATTTCTTCTCTCCTTTTATCATATTTTTTCCACCCCAACTTTACTTCAAAATAAAACTCCAAGTGAAAATCAAAGTGTGGGAACAAAGAAAGCTGGAATTCATTAAGTATCATTTGTAGGCCACATTTCTTCTAATGAGGTGGCTCACAACATTAAAACAAGCAGAATTAAAAACACAATCGATTATGCATTAAAAAGGAGTTAAACCATAATAATAATTAAGAATACATTAAATGATTAAACATTAAAATCTTTTAAAACAAACTTACGATGTACCCAGGAGTGTACGTCGGTATTCGAAATTACTCATCCTTCCGCAATCTCTGTGGAGATTTTTGTTTTGATGAGAAGTGGAACTATCCTCATTAGACCAGTTCTCAGGGGCCACACCTTTTCTTGAGGAAAAAAAATAAATCTTCAGCAAGCTGCTTTAAGATGAAGACTCACACTCTGTGTAGAACTGACAGCCAACCTACAAAAACTCATGCCAATTCTTCTCTCTCCTCTACTGAGATCAACTGCAAACCCAGGACAGAATACAAAACAAGAGTATGTTCATTTCATGTGCTCAAGCTTTGGCTGCATCATGTTCCCGGCTGGGTGGAGCAGCTTGCTGTGCAGTGCAGAGGTACAAAAATATCGCCTTACTTTCTTATAGCTTCTTAGAAGGGACTGTGTGTGCTAAAATGCAATCTCTAATACAAATTCTAAGGATCTAATAAATCCTCCTTCGCTGGAAGATGAGGAATTTGACTCTCTCTTTTTTTGAAGTGTATTACTGTTATTTTTACTGACATAACTGGTGGAAAGTGAGATGGGGGCAAAATGATGATCAGGTGATCTAGTGACAAGATGCTTTTTCCATATTAGGCACCAGGAACATTTTTTTTAGAAGATTTATTAATGACTGAATGAAGGCTAGCCTTGCCTCATGCTTCTGTGCTTTCCACATGGATCTCCTCAATGGGACCACAGTGCAGGAGTTTGTTCTGCTCGGCTTTCGAATGGGCCAAGAGGGACGCCTCCTTCTCTTCACTTTCTTCATAGCAGCATACACCTTCACATTGGTGGAGAACTTCATCATCATCATGGTCATCACTCAAGATGCTCACTTGGCCCACCTTCCTATGTACATCCTCCTAAGCAACTTCTCCTGGCTGGAGATGTGTTACGTGAGTGCCACCATGCCACGGATGCTCTTTGACTTGTCCTTGCCAGGTGGGGTCATCTCCTTCCATGCTTGTTTCCTCCAGTTTTACATCTTTTTCTCCCTGGGCACTAGCGAATGCCTCTTCCTCTCAGCCATGGCCTTGGATCGGTATCTGGCCATCTGCCACCCACTGCGCTACCCACAAATCATGTCCAAAGATTTCTGCCACCGCTTGGTAGCTACTTGTTGGGTGGTTGGCTTCCTATGGTATGTAGCACCTGTGTTTTTGATCTCCCGGTTGTCCTTCTGTGGTCTGAACACCATCGATCACTTTGTGTGTGATTCTGGGCAACTCCTTGCCTTGGCTTGCCCACCATTGGGGTACCTCCCTCTCTTCTGCTATATCGTCACTTCTTCTATTGTCCTGGCCACTTTCCTCTTCATTGCTGTCTCTTACGCAAGTGTCATTTTCACCCTGGTGAAAACATTCAGCCAAAGTAGTGGCATCAAAGGCTTTTCTACCGTGTCTTCCCACCTCATGGTGGTGGCACTCTTTTACGGATCTGTGGTCGCTATGTACATCGGAGGGCGCAGCGGAGAAAGACACAATGAGAACACCAAAGTGATGACTCTGTTCTACTCCACAGTTGCCCCGCTGCTGAATCCTCTGATTTATTGTCTCAGGAATGATCAAGTGAAGGAAGCATTGGTCAGACTTTTGAGAAGGAAGAGGGTGGTTAAGCAAACAAGGTGAAAAGGGAAGGACTTTATATGGTTTACTTAATCACCCCTTTCCTTCTCAAAGACACCCAATAAATGTTGGAAGTTATCTTCTTCTTGGTAGAATACAGCCAAAGAAGAGGATGGGATATACTGGGTGAGTCAGCTTTCCTGATGCATTTTTGATATTTGATTATTCATTTTATTTTTGCTCTTGCTAGTGCTTCTCCTCCCTTTCTCTTCCCTCTCTTCCTCATAATCTCACTTTCCTCTTGTCTTTTCACAGCTACTCAACTGTAATTCCAGACTGTGGCAGCACTGGCCACATCACCTTGAGTGTCTTTAAATGTGCCTGCATCTAGTTCTGAAAGACAGGGGAGCCTTGAATTTGTCCATTCCTCTAGACCAGTGGTTCCCAACCTTGGGTCCCTGGATGTTCTTGAACTACAACTCCCAGAAATTCTGGACAGCACATCTAATGGTGATGGCTTCTGGGAGTTTTAGTCCAAGAACATCTGGAGGCCCAAGGTTGGGAATCACTGCTCTAGTGTGAAGTGTTTGGTTGCTGTGCATACAGAACAGGTCTGTGATGAGGTCAAATATGCAAAAATGGCAGCAGTTGACATGAAGACACCAACATCTCCCAACAGAGCTATTCAACCAAGAACAGAAAAACTGTGGTCTTCCAGAACATGCTGTAGCTCTATAGCTCCTTTTCATCATGACCAAAATGCTATGCTGGCTGATGGGAGCATATCTGGAAGCCTGCAGGTTCCACACACCTCCTTTAACATTTTCAAAGAGAGGTCTTCCACCTGCAGAATGAAGACTTCAGAAAAAGTGTCAGTGAGCACTTTTGTAAGGTTCCAGAAGATAGTTAAAACTTAGCCTGAATGAAGAATACATATTTAACCTTCAGCATTCAGCTTGTGTGTTAACTAGGGTAGAGCTTGACAGAGAAACGGTCTAAGTGATCAGGTAGGTAGTGGAACTTTAACTTCTTACTTATTCTCATAGGCATTAGGGACGTGGTGGCGCTGTGGGTTAAATCGCAGAAGCCTCTGTGCTGCAGGGTCAGAAGACCAGCAGTTGTAAGATCGAATCCATGCGATGGAGTGAGCTCTTGTCGCTTGTCCCAGCTCCTGCCAACCTAGCTGTTCGAAAGCATGTAAATGCAAGTAGATAAATAGGTACCACCTCGGTGGGAAGGTAACAGCGTTCCGTGTCTAATCATGCTGGCCACATGACCACGGAAACTGTCTTTGGACAAAAAGCTGACTCTATGGCTTGGAAACGGGGATGAGCACCGCGCCCTAGAGTCGGACACGACTGGACTAAATGTCAAGGGGAACCTTTACCTTTACCTATTCTCATAGGCAGCTGTAATCATATGCAAATATCCAATGGCACTTAAGGAATATAATAAAGATTCATTTAATATTAAGTAATTCAGTTTACCATATATTTCTTTAATGTTGAGTAAACCTCTTGCATGTTAGTACTACATTGGTGAGAACCTATCAAAGGCAAAGACAGGAATGGTAAATTAATTTTGCACGTTACCACAGTCTCTCGAGACTGAAGGATGCCTACTATTTATTAAAAATCCAATTAACATTATAAATTAAACACCATTCTGCATTCTGCATGAGGTGAGTTACTTGCTTTTTTTTCCTGCACTACCAAAATACATATTCTATTTCCTTATGCAGTCCAATAACCAAACATTCTTAGTACCTCGCATAGGAGTACCAAAGCCAGCAAAGATTGCTTCCGTGCTGATAGTCATTATGATCCAAAATGTAATCAGTTAAAAAAACCCGAACAAACCCGGAGTGCATACTTCAGATAATTACATCACAATAGTTGTCATGCAATAAGGCTTCACCCTATCATAATGGGTTTAAAGACACAACAAACAGAAGCCACAGGTTGTTGCTGTTAAACAAGAACAGAACAAGAGGAAATTTTTGACCCCGGAAGACTCACTTAAGTCCAACACCTAGTGTCTACAGTATATAATTACAACATCCATATATAGTACATGTCCTCTTCCCCAATGTATTTTTCATAGTAGCTAATATGCACCTATGTGGACATAATTATGATCCTCCCACGGGATGCCTGTGAGACTGGTCAATCAATGTGCTTAGGGAAGGGGATATTCTTGTGCCACATCAGCAAACAAATCACAAAAATATTGGATTAAATCCAGTTGTCCATTTCAGTTTGAGTAGGCACATTGAACCAATGGGACTTACAAAAGTGTTGACTTCTGTGCATTCAGTGGGTCTGTTCTAGGTAGGACTAACACATTGATTTACTGCATAGACACCTCTTCATATTTATTTATGTTCACACCATATTTGCTCCAAGTGTTTCAAGGTGCTTCCAATCATCTGTGAAGAAGCTCAGAGCGATCTGCATTTACGCTCCTGCTCCCATTGTATGTATGTATGTATGTATGTATGTATGTATGTATGTATGTATGTATGTATGTATGTATGTATGTAGTGTCACCAAGTTGTTTCTGACTCATGGTGACCCTTTCCAGGATTTTCGAGGTAGAGAATACCATTCCCTTCTTCTGAGGACACCCTGGGACGGTACAACTTGCCCATGACTACACAGGCTGGCTCTATGTGCAGGAGGCACAAGGGGAATGAAATTCGGTGTCTGGCTCTGCAGCCAGATACCTAAAACACTGAACTCTCCAACCTGCTACTCCCGTTATACCCTTACAAAAAAGTAAAGTTGGATGAGAGATGGTGATTCTTTCTGATTCAGCTGAGGGATGGCAACAAGTTTATACACTGAACCAGTAGGCTCAATGTAGGAACAATGGATTCACTTTGGGTTCCCAGTGGAACTCTCAAAGAGCTACCCATTTTGATGACTTCAGCACATTGAATAGCTCCTGTAAGGTTTGTTTAAAACTAGGAGTGGAATCACTGAATCTGTTAAAATGGATCACTGCTAGTGTCTTTACTAAGTTGGATTTAAAGGTCGCTCTCTCCTCAGTCCATCTCCGGCATGGGTTGTCATCTCCTTCCTGTACTCTGGGCTTTCATGAATTGTGACCTACAGTTTCCATGAGCCTTACCAAGAATGGTGAATGGTAAGAGACTGTGGATCCAAAGCATCTGGAAGACCAATGTTTCATCTGGCTTAAGCCATTCATCTTGCATGTCAAAATGGCCATCCTTTGGAAGAGGAAGACTGCTGGAAAATACAACCAGTCAACATTTTCCCCCAGAAATTCTCCATCCATTTTTGTGGGGATGAAATGGGGATCATTTTACTAATTAATCGCTTCCTCAGTTCTGTGCAGAGGCCAAAGAACTGAAAAAAAAAAAAAGAGTGAGTATTAGGGCAGTGAATATGTGCTGCATCACTTTAAAAAAACAACAACAACAAATGGAAATCTTCCTCACAGAAACTTTTGTTTGGTTTTTTAATTTTATTTTGCAAAAGTGATGCAGTGCATATTCACTACCCTAAGGTAAAGGTAAAGGTTCCCCTTGACAATTTGTCCAGTCGTGTTCGACTCTAGGGGGCGGTGCTCATCCCCGTTTCCAAGCCGTAGAGCCAGCGTTTGTCCGAAGACAATCTTCCGTGGTCACATGGCCAGTGCGACTTAGAACGGAATGCTGTTACCTTCCCACCGAGGTGGTCCCTATTTATCTACTCGCATTTGCATGCTTTCGAACCGCTAGGTTGGTGGGAGCTGGGACAAGCGACGGGCGCTCACTCTGTCACGTGGATTCGATCTTACAGCTGCAGATCTATAGACCTTACACAGCACAGAGGCTTCTGCGGTTTAACCCGCAGCGCCACCACATCCCTATATTCACTACCCTAATACATCCACTACCCTAATACATACTTAATCCCCCCACTCCCACTTCCTTGGTTCTTTTACAGAGCCAAGGAAATGTTTAATCTGCCAATATCCTGAAGTGGCTCTCTTCTTAAGCCACTTCACGATATGGTCAAACTAGAGGAAGGCATGCTTTGGGTTCATTTCCAGTGATCAGAAGTGCTGGAAATGGACAAAGGTAGAACGATTTGACCCATTCCAAAAAAAAGTAGAAGACCCTGAGAAGGGCCAGAAAGGTGTGGGTAGAAATGTTCTAGGGATGATTTGGTTCACTCCAACAATTACGTCATGTGATAGCTGTCAAAAGGAGTGAACCAGCCTGTCCCTGCAATGGACCAAACAGTGGCCTAAATGCCTGTCTGATCGCACCCCTACTCTCAGCCAAGTACTTTATGCCTCTGTTGACTATGTGTAGGCTCGATTGCTACCCAAAGAATCACTAACTACTCGTCATTAGTCCTTTTGTTACACAGAGAAGACTACATGCTCCTCCTGCTTTGGGATTAAAAGTCAATTTACCCAGAATACATTTCTAACTCTACATTGACTGTTTTATGCCGATGCACTGCTAAAACAGAATTATTACATTTTGACTCAAGCAAATATCATCAGTCTATGAGAATTCTCTCCAACAAGCATAGACAGTTGTGATCTGAAGCACACTGTTTACATTTCAAACATAATCCAGGTGCTTCTCCTTTTAACATGCTTTTACAACTAAACCTTTTTTTTCCACTTTTTGAGAAACACTCCTTCTAGACATGGGTTTCTCTGGTTATGTACTTTGCCCCTTAAAACTTCAAATCATTGTCTTGGGGTGGGGAAAATACCTTCAACAAATCATCCTAAAAACAACAATGACCAATCTTTTAATTAAATAGCAACACAAATTCCCAATGTTTGCTTCTCACCCTTCCCTGATTTGCTTTCCTGTTTTGTGTCATGTCACAGAGATTTTATGCTGGTAGGCAGGGACTTGTCAGTTCCCAACCTTTTTACAGCATCCAATGAATTCTTGGCAATCAAAACATCCTCATCATAAACGATGAGAACAACAGTGTAGCCAGAGAAGCAGCAATGACAAGACTATGCTGACTTCCTCATGTTTCTTTTGGCCCAGGTCATCCACTTTGTTCTTCACCATGGGCAGTATTTTGGAAGAGGCACCAGCTTAGAAAACAGAGAGCACATGCTATAGTTGTCAGAGTGGGAGACAACTAAAGAGATTTGTCTCCCAAGAAATCTAATTCATTGCAGAAATAACACTGTTCTCCAGAGATATATTCCCCAGGTTTTATTCCATCCACTGATTTAAAGCGGACGTCAGAGGAACTAATCAAAGGCATTTTAGATCTGGTCTGGAGAGGCATTGGAAGAGTCTTTCTGCCACCAAAACCACAATATGATTCCTTGCACCCTTTATTCCATCAACCCTGCAAATGCCCACCAGTTAAATATACAGAGAACAGTATAGTTCCTTCCAAATTTATTCACAGCAGTACTGGTGAATCGTCTGTTCCACAAACCAGACAGAGGTAAGAAACTCAGATCCCTGTTGAAGCAAATGATTTATGGGTGGGAGGCACAGAGAGATGGGTGGGAGTCTGCACCAACTCCTTGCAGAAAAATATCAAGCTTTTCCCCAGGGAAAACTAGATAGCTTGTTTCAAAAGTAGGAGAGTGAAGGAAAAAGAAGAGAGAAAGAGAGTTTGAATCTAGAGGAAGGGACCACAAGGTGCTTCCACGCTTCTGTGCTTTATTATTGAAAATAAATCAATAAATAACATCAGATCCTGCTTTCAGGTAGAACTTATGAGATTGTTCCATTCCATGATTCGTTCTTTCCATTGAATGGATGCTTTGGGCTGATTGGGAAAAAAAATCTTTTGAATGTCCCTCCCATTTTCTTCTGGAAGCTGAGATTTCTCCAAACAAGAAGGAAGACAAGAATGAGACATTGCATAGGATCCACTCGTACAGTTTGAACTGAAGGAACAGAAATTGGTGCAACGGAGTGGGCGTTTTGCAGGAGTAGTGGAGTAGCCAAGAGTTTCTTTTGTATGTTTGCACACCTCCAGATAGAATAATGCCAAGCCTTCAGCATTTTCACATCAAAAGCACACACAATCATTGCGGGCTCTTTCCTGGACAATTGTCTGTATAGGAGCTAGGGCCACAAGATAAAATTCCTTCCAACTACAAAATATTTCCCAAACTGGTAAGATAGTGTTTCAAGGTTTGATATCCATAGCTCGGCTTCTGTACTGTGGTCCCAATTCGATGTACTGAAACTGCATTACATAAGTAATTTGATGTGCATTACATGCATCATTTAAACTTAATTTTAACAATAGCAGTTTCTGAGGAACCATTTCTTATAATCAGAGACATGAAATAGAAGGAAAACAGGCTACCTTGGTCATGGTAAATGGCCTTGCTACATAACTCACTAGGTAGGTAAGGTTTAAAAGATTGTAAAGTACCTTTTCGTTCTTAGTTCTAATGTGATGGTGATTAGATATTATGATTTCAGATGGAGCTGTCAAATGGGACCTCTGTTCATGAGTTCATTTTGTTGGGATTTGGAGTAGAGCCGCAAAGGAGATTCCTGCTCTTCATCTGTTTCACCACTCTTTATGTGCTCACCTTGGCTGAGAACATCACCATCGTCACACTGGTGAGCCTGGATGCTCACTTGTCCCAGCTTCCCATGTACATCCTACTGAGCAACTTCTCTTGGCTGGAGATGTGCTATGTGACCACCACGGTGCCTCAAATGCTCCTTGACCTAGTTTCTTCTCACAGGACCATCTCCTTCCATGCCTGCTTACTCCAGTTCTACATCATCTTCTCTCTTGGCAATACTGAATTTTTCTTCCTTTCAGCGATGGCATTGGATCGGTATCTGGCTATCTGCCACCCCCTGCGCTACCCACAACTCATGTCCCCAAATGCTTGCTATTTCTTGGTGGCCAGCTGTTGGGGGCTTGGCTTCTTGGGATTCATTCTTCCAGTGATTTTGGTCTCCAAGTTGTCCTTCTGTGGGTCTAATGTGATTGACCATTTTGTGTGTGATCCTGTACCAATTCTGAATCTGGCTTGTCCTCCACTTGGAAAAGTTCCCATTATCTGCCAAGCCGTTGTGCACATTCTCTTTTTTGGCAATGTTCTGGTTGTTATCTTATCATATGGCATTTTAATTTTTACCCTAATGAAATCTAACAGAGAAAGTCGTAAGAAGGCGTTCTCCACCATATCTATGCACTTAATGGTGGTGACCCTTTTCTATGGCTCGGTGGGTGGGATGTACTTAATCCCAGGTGGAGAAGATCAGTCAGAACTCACCAAGGCAGTAACAGTCTTCTATGCTGCCATCACACCCTGTCTCAACCCCCTGATTTATTGTCTGAGGAATGATCAGGTGAAAGAGGCATGGGTCAGGATCTGGAGGAGAAAGTTGGAGATCCTGAGGACAAAGTTCACGGGGTAGAATGACTGTATGTGAGGGGAGAAATCAAGCAAATCCTAACTAAAGCATCATGTTGAAGCACTGAAATGTATACTGTGCCAAGAAAGAGAGCAATTAATTCGTACTTAGTTTTGTTTTAAACATGGACAAGGTATGAAAGTGTGAGCGATGCCTCAGTGAGGAAGAGCTTGGCAACTGTGAGGTATTACAAAAAATACGTTCAGATCACAAATTGTAAACCAAAAATAGAGAACATAGTTGATTCAAAATGGCATCTCGGTTGGGTGAATTCCATGGGAATAAATGTTCTATCCTAAATGGTATAAGGTGATATAAAATGGAGTATATGTTCTGTCATAAACGATATAGAACAGATTGTTTGTTTTTTGTAGTATGGCAAGCTTAACTTTTGTGTGTTCCATCAAATAAAAAAGAAAACCCCAATAATGAGACGTAATGTGCATCTGTCATTTGTTTGTGTAAATGCAATGGCCATCTGCGTAACATTCTAATAATATTATTTGGTGAAGGCAACTGAGTCACCCCTCTGGTGCTTGCAAAGAGTTTCTGGAAAATGACTGGCCCTCTGGATCTTGTCGGATTACAACATCCCTCATTCCTTGTTGACTTTGGAGGCTGTGACTGATGGTCATTATGGAAATTATTGTCCAGCAATACATGGAGGGCCAGAGGTGACCAGCTTTAAGTTGACACTCTCCTTGAATGTCTCTGCTTGATGTCGCAAAAGAGCATCTTGCTCCAGTGACATCTCCTGAAAAGGAAACCAAGCCTGGTCTCTGGAATGAATATGTGCTTGGAAATGCAATATGAATTAATCAGCCATTATAAAACAAATTGCACATGGACACCATATGGCTTCATTGAAAAATGGAATTAGGCTTGAGAGATATATTCACAAATATAGTCATTTCGGTTATTGCCTTAACACATGTTGTTGCGTTATCAGGAAATTAAAGGGAGAACCCTGGGGGTATTGCCCCAGACAGGACCACTGCACCCACTCTCTTCTAGTGTCACACCTTCACCCTCTCCATGAGGAGAGGAATGATATGCCTTCCCACAATTGGCCTATTTTCCGATATTATTCATGGGGCACTTTACTCACTTTCACTGATGGCTTATTCGTTCCAGTTGTTATGTTATGTTATAGATCATAGAATCATGGAATCACAGAGTTGGAAGAGACCACAGGGGCCATCGAGTCCAATCCCCTGCCATGCAGGAACTCCACCAAAGCACTCCCGACAGATGGCCATCCAGCCTCTGCTTAAAAACCTCCAAAGAAGGAGACTCCACCACACTCCGAGGCAGCATATTCCACTGCCGACCAGCTCTGAGTATCAGGAAGTTCTTCCTGAGAATCTCTTTTCCTGTAATTTGAAAACATTGCTCCTTGTCCTAGTGTCTGGAGCCATGGAAGACAAACCTGTCCCTTTCTCGACATGACATCCCTTCAAATATTTAAACATGGCTATCATGTCCCCTCTTAACCTTCTTTTTGTAAGGCTAAACATTCCCAGCTCCCTAAGCCGCTCCTCATAGGACATGGCTTCCAGACCTTTGACCATTTTTGTCGCCCTCCTCTGGACACATTCCAGGTTGTCAACATCCTTCTTGAATTGAGGTGCCCAGAACTGGACACAATACTCCAGGTGAGGTCTGACCAAAGCAGAATAGAGTGGTACTATCACTTTCCTTGATCTAGACACTATACTCCTATTGACGCAACCAAGAATTGCATTGGCTTTCTTGGCAGCCGCATCACACTGCTGACTCATGTTCAGTTTGTGGTCTACCAAGACTCCTAGATCCCTTTCACAGGTACTGTTGTCTAGCCAGGTGTCTTCCATCCTATATCTGTGCAGTTCATTTTTTCTGCCTAGGTGTAGGACCTTACATTTCTCCCTGTTGAAATTCATTTTGTTAGTTTTGGTCCAGGACTCTAATCTGTCAAGGTCATTTTGAATTTTAATCCTGTCCTCTGGGGAATTAGCAACCCCTCCCAATTTGGTATCATCTGCAAATTTAATCAGCATACTCTCTATTCCTTCATCCAAGTCATTGATAAAGATGTTGAATAACACAGGGTGTTGAGAGTTTGATGTGAATATATATTAAATATAAATGTTGTATAGTTAAATGTAAAATGGTTGATTTTACCTGAGTCATTGTACTGATTGTATTCAGGTGTGGATCAAGGTTTCAGACTAAATGCTGTACAGCTGTGTACATGATGAAACTTTGTGTAACAGAAAATGAAGTAATGTATTTTCTGATTGGTCACAGAACTGTACATAAGTCATGTGTAAAATGAACGTCTTTATCTGCTGTAAGTCAGATCACTTTTTCCTATGTTGTGTGTTGTATCATGTCATGCTGCCGGATGAATGTCTATTCTCTATGTATATATGTAAATATGTTTTACTCTCTCAGAGTCATAGTGTCATAGTATCTCTGCTAACCAATATCTTCTTACTCTGCTAATGTTATGAGAATACATGTTATAATCAAAATTCTCAACACAGGGCCCAGAACAGAACCCTGAGGCACCCCACTAGTTACCTCTCTCCAGGATGAAGAGAAGCCATTGGTGAGCACCCTTTGGGTTCGGTCAGTCAACCAATTACAAATCCACCAAATATTAGCACTGTCTAGCCCACATTTTACTAGCTTCCTTGCAAGAATATCATGGGGAACTTTGTCAAAGGCCTTACTGAAACCAAGATATGCTACATCCACAGTGTTCCCTTCATCTATCAAACCTGTAACTGTATATATAAAAAAGAGATCAGATTAGTCTGGCATGACTTGTTTTTGAGAAACCCACGTTGACTTTTAGTGATGACAGCATTGCTTTCTAAGTAATAACAAACTGTCTGTTTAATGATCTGCTCTAGAATTTTTCCGGGAATTGATGTCAGGCTGACTGGACGATAATTATTTGGGTCTTCTTTTTTTCCCTTTTTGAAGATAGGGACATTTGCCCTCCTCCAGTCTGTGGGGACTTCTCCTGTTCTCCAAGAATTCTCAAATGTTATTGCCAATGGTTCAGAAATTACTTCTGCCAGTTCTTTTAATATCCTTGGATGTAATTCGTCTGGCCCTGGAGACTTGAATTCATTTAGAGTAGCCAGGTATTCCTGTACTACTTCTCTACCTATTCTGTGCTGCATTTCCCCCACTACATCACCTGCTCTTCGCCCCTCAGGTTGAGCACTGTGGCGGAATGCCATCACATTATGTCACTCCTGTCTGTCCATCATGTAAGCTCAAAAGGTAGGAGCCTATGATAGGGCAGGAGGGGCGGAATCAAGGAGACGGTTGAGGAGAGAGAATGACAGTTATGGGGTTAGAGAGAAGCAGGAGATAGATAGGGATTTGAAGAGGGAGAGTTAGGAGATTGAATTGAGAAGGTTAATACATAGATGGAACAGTTGGAGTGATAGAGAGAATAGGGAAAGTTATAAGGAATAGAGAATAGATAACTAGTAAAAGTATATTGTTGTTGTGAATAAAAATACATTCAAACCAATGCATAACCAAATCCTATTTAATGAATGATCCTGAACATCTGTGATTTTCCATTTGTGATTTACATAACAATAAAAGAACATCTATAATTTACTCCTGTGATTCTCAAACTTAAAAGTTCAATAAACCTGTTATAGTTGGCAGCACACGTGTCTGAAATACGTATTTGGTATTGTGTGAATAATACTTGGTGGCAGCGTGTAAAGAGGAAATGCATCTAGAGGGTGAACCTATGTTTAAGGGAGAATAAACGAGGGACACTGGGTGGACGCGACAAGCACTATTTTCCTTTTTGGAGAAAACTGAGGCAAAGAAGGTGTTGAGAAGTTCAGCCTTTTCCCTGTCCTCTGTTAGTAGTTGGCCATCTTCTCCATGCAGCGACCCTATCATTTCCTTGTTTTTTCCTTTTGCTGCAGGCATAACTAAAAAAAGCCCTTTTTATTGTTTTTAATCTGTCTGGCAAGCCTGAGTTCATTCTGCGCTTTTGCTTTTCTTACCTTCCCCCTACATACAGTATACTGGCTATTTGCTTGTATTCCTCTTAGGTGTTTTCCCCATTTTTTCCATTTCTTGTACATGTTTTTTTTAACACTTAATTCAGTTGAAAGTTCTTTAGTCAATCATTCTGGTTTCTTTAGACATCTACCGTTTTTCCTTCTTATTGGAACAGTTTTAGATTGTGCCTTTTTTCCCTTCTAAGAAATCCCCATCCATCCTGAACTCCCTTCTCTTATGTTATGTTATGTTATGTTATGTTATGTTGTTTGGATTTCATTTGTGTGTATTGTAACCTGCCCAGAGTAGTATCTGACGGTAGTGGGGCATAATGAAATAAACAAATAAGTACAACCAAAGGAATCACAAGGCAAACAGTTTACTGCAAGAGTCTACATCAGGCTTGGCAAACGCCAAAGTGATATGGGCCACAGATGTCCACTCATCAAATTTGCTGCAGGGATACCCCAACCCAAGTTTTTCTTACACAACAATAGCTTTTTTTAATGAAAAAATTCCCTGATGCCATCGTAAGATATATTTTCACAAAATTCAAAAAACAGTTTGGGGATAAAGGACTCCAGGGGCACTGAGGAGCCCACAAAACATGGCAAAACTACCCTCATACCACTTTTATCATCATCATCATCATCATCATGTGCCATCAAGTGAATTCATCAAATCAGTTATGGTGACCCTTTTCAGGGTGTCCCGAGTTTACCGTTCCCTTCTTCTGGAGTCGCCCTGGGACTGTGCAGCTTGCCCAAGGTCACACAGGCTAGCTCCTCCCACAGGAGGCACACTGGAGAATCAAATTCCCAGCCTCTGGCTCCACAACCTGATAGCTAAACCACTGAGCTATCCAGTCAACAAACAGGCCACTTAGAGGGCACAAAGAGACCTCAGACACACAAATATTTTGAAACAACAAATAGTTTGAGAGTGTGCACCAACCTTGGTTTTACACAAGCTGCTACCCTGCTTCCCTGAAAATAAGACTTAACCTGAAAATAAGCCCTAGTATGATTTTTCAGGATGCTCGTAATATAAGCCCTACTCCAAAAATAAGCCCTAGTTAAGTGAAACCCCGCCCTCCACCCTTGTGCAGCATTGTGCAGCAACCAGAAGATGACATGACTGTAAAATAAAACATCCCCTGAAAATAAGCCCTAATGAGTTTTTTGGAGCAAAAATTAATATAAGACCCTGTCTTATTTTCAGGAAAACACGGTATTGTGCTCTAATTTATTTTCTTTTCATCCTTTCTTGTGCCTGTCCATGTCTGTTTTATACACCCCCACCCACACTCAAATTGCATGTTATTTAAATCTAATCTACAATATTCCACTCAAGATAGGATCGGAGACTAATGGAATAGCTGGGCTTGATGTAGTTTTTTCTCTCCTATTACAGATGTTCTTTTTCAAAATAGCATTTGGGGTTCTTGTTTCTTCCCCTTTTGTGGGTGATATGAGTGAAATCCTCCCAATCCTTGATTCAATGCCAAATGCAATCCTTCCAGAGAGACGTATTCCTAAAGGTCCTCCTAGTCACTGATTTAAAATCTCATGCAAAGGAACTCATTAGAGCCATTGGAGTTTTG
The DNA here is from genome assembly GCA_037013535.1 of Intellagama lesueurii. Taxonomy (NCBI): domain Eukaryota; kingdom Metazoa; phylum Chordata; class Lepidosauria; order Squamata; family Agamidae; genus Intellagama; species Intellagama lesueurii. Next base: position 8,983,951 of record JBAJHW010000006.1, on the reverse strand, counting down.
GTGTGCAGATGCGTGTGGGGAATCTCCCTGCTGCCAAGCCAACAATATTCCCTCTCACAATCATAGATAATCTTAGGACTGCAGAGCTGGAAGGGTGCCGATGGATCATCGAATCCAGCCCCTGTCACGGAGGCACACTCCAGATCCCTGGCTCCGCTACTGAACTATTCAGCAGTTTGTATGTTTCACCAGAACCGCCTTCAGCTGAGGTATGAGAACAGGGATGATCAAAATATAGGAATCGCGTCTGGGAGGCACAGTCCAGCTTTCTGTAACCTAATGGGACATGAGAAACCTTCCATTTTTAGGCTGAGAGTTTGCTTATGTTCCAGGATGTTTATGTGAAAAAAAATTGTTAATTGAAGGCTAGGGTTAGGGATAGGGCCTCCCAGGCATCATGGTGGTGGCAATGGGTGGTAATGGGACATGTTCTTCTGATGGCTGGATTGTCTCTCTCCTCTCGGGAAATGAATCACACAGCCTCTCGGGCCTTATCTCCTCCTCATAGTGAGATTTCTCTGTGCATGTACAGTGGTGCCTCGCTAGACGATGTTAATTCGTTCCGCGGAAATCGCTGTCTTGTGAAAACATTGTCTAGCGAAGCACGTTTCCCCATTGGAATGCATTGAAATCTCTTCAATGCGTTCCAACGGAAAAGTCGTCGTCTTGCGAAGATCGTCCATAGGGAAACCTCGTCTAGCGAGCGCGGGTCCCCGTTGGAATGCACTGACAGCTATTGACTGCTAGTCAATGCATTCCAATGGGGAAAAGTCGTTGTCTAGCGAAAATCGCCCATAGGACACCATCGTTTTGCGAAGCGCAGTAGCGATCGCAAAAAGCCATCGTCTAGCGAATTCCTCGTCCTGCGAGGCAATCGTCTAGCGAGGCACCACTGTATTTCTTTTTTTTTTTGAGAAAACATATTGAATTTCTTAAAAGCGTTGAGGTTTTTTTTCCCTAGCAGTCAATATCATCCCGTAAATAATTATTAGTATTCCAGCTTTAATGGCATATTTCTTGAACATAATGCATCAGAAAGAGCACTGAGCCTGACAGAATCTGGCAGTTGCTTGTGAAAAAGAACATGGAAACAAACAAACAAAAACAGAAATGGAGAAACTAAGATCAGGGATCAGGTTTCAGGAAGCTGAGAAACCGCACTGATGCCAAGGATGTCTTCACATGGTGGGACTTGGAAGAAGGTCGAGAATGACTATTTGTTTTCAAACCTGTCCTTCACATCCCTACTGTCCTCATTTCATTGTGAAAAACACACTCTTTGTAGCTGGGGTGGGCAGAGAGGAGACACAGCCTGGAATAAGGTGGTGTCGTCTGTATCTAAAGAGCAGAAATACCTGTGGCTTTGCTTAAGCTCAGGTGCCCTCTGGCTTAGTTCCTTCCTTTGGGAAGCTGATGCAGGAAGGGCTGCTGCAATGGTTTCCCTTGTGTTCTACTTGTATATGGGTGAATACAATAAGTATGAAATATCCTCTCATCAAAAAGCAAGAAAATACTTCTAATAGCCAAAAATTTAGTGTATGCCTTTGAATGTTGTATGCTAGTAACTGGATTTTGTGATTCCAGATGGAGTTGACCAACAGTTCCACCGTTCATGAATTCATTCTGCTGGGATTTGGAGTTGAGCCACACAGACGATTCTTGCTTCTCATCTTTTTCACAATTCTTTATGTGCTCACCTTGGCTGAGAACATCACCATTATCACATTGGTGTGCCTGGGTGCTCACTTGTCCCAGCTTCCCATGTACATCCTAATGAGCAACGTCTCTTGGCTGGAGATGTGCTATGTGACTACCACGGTGCCTCGGATGCTCCTTGACCTGGCTTCTTCTCACAGGACCATCTCCTTCCACGCCTGCTTACTCCAGTTCTACATATTCTTTTCTTTTGGCACTACCGAATTTTTCTTCCTTTCAGCGATGGCATTGGATCGGTATCTGGCTATCTGTCACCCCCTGCGCTACCCACAACTCATGTCCCTAAATTCGTGCTATTTCTTGGTGGCCAGTGATTGGGGGCTTGGGTTCTTGGGATACATTCTTCCAGTGACTTTGATCTCAAAGTTGTCCTTCTGTGGGTCTAATGTGATTGACCATTTTGTTTGCGATCTTGTATCAATTCTGAATCTGGCTTGTCCTCCACTTGGGAATGTTCCCCTTGTCTGCCACGTTGTCATGCACATTCTCTTTTTTGGCAATGTCCTGGTTGTTATCTTATCATACGGCATTGTAATTTTTACCCTAATGAAATCTAACAGAGAAAGTCGTAAGAAGGCGTTCTCCACCATATCTATGCACTTAATGGTGGTGACCCTTTTCTATGGCTCGGTGGGTGGGATGTACTTAATCCCAGGTGGAGAAGATCAGTCAGAACTCACCAAGGCAGTAACAGTCTTCTATGCTGCCATCACACCCTGTCTCAACCCCCTGATTTATTGTCTGAGGAATGACCAGGTGAAAGAGAATCTGGAGGAGAAAGATGGAGATCCTGAGGACAAAATTCACAGGGTAGAAAGACCGTGTGTGAGGGGAGAAATCAAGCAAAACCAAATTAAAGCATCGTGTTGAAGCACTGAAATGTATACCGTGCCAAGAAAGAGAGCAATTAATTCATACTTAAATTTGTTGTTAACATGGACAAGGTATGAAAGTGTGAGGGATGCCTCAGTGAGGAAGAGCTTGGCTGCTATGAGGTATTACAAAGAAGTTAAAATCACAAGTTTTAAACCAAAAATAGAGAACATAGTTGATTTAAAATGGAATCTCAGTTGGGCAAATTCCTTGGGAATAAATTTTCTGTCCTAAATGATATAAGATGATATAAAATGGAGTAAATGTTCTGTCATAAATGATATAAAACGGATTGTTTGATTTTTGTAGTATGGCAAACTCTACTTTGTACCTTTTGTGTGTTCCATCAAATAAAAAAGAAAACTCCAATAATGAGACATAATGTGTGTCTGTCATTTGTTTGTGTAAACGCAATGGCCATCTGCGTGAGATTCTAATAATATTTTTTGGTGAAGGCAACCGAGATGGCCCCCTCTGGTGCTTGCAAAGAGTTGCTGGAAAATGAGCAGCCCTCTGGATCTTGTCGGATTACAACAGCCCTCATTCCTTGTTGACTTTGGAGGTCACGACTGATGGTCATTATGGAAATTATTGTCCAGGAATACATGGAGGCCACAGGTGACCAGCCTTAGGTTGACACTCTCCTTGAAGGTCTCTCCTTGATGTCGCAAAAGAGCATCTCGCTCCAGCGATATCTGGACTGGAGGTTGGACTGAGTGTCATCCGAGAATTTGGACCCATCATACAATAATAAACTGCTAGAGCAATCCCTTGGTGGGTGATACAGGATTCAAGATTCAAGATCTGCACCAGACAGGTAGAATGCAGGGCCCAAAACTTTTGAAGTTTTTTGAGAAATTGATATTAGAATTATACTATTTACTATACATTATCTGACTGATGTGATATTGCTAAATGTATCAGTGTCAGCCACTTCATTTGGGTTGGTTCCCTGGAATGAAATAAATACCGATTTATTAGATTTATTTTGAATTATCTTTATATTTTTACCGATGATCTGTTATTATTCCATTCCATTCCATTCCATTCCATTCCATTCTATTCTTTGAATTTCATTTTGATTGTGAACTGCCGAGAGTATTAACTGGCACCAACGGAGTGGTATACAAGCATAGGAAATAAACAAATAAATACAGACAAAGGAATTAGGATGCAACCAGTTTGTTGCCGGAGTCTACATCAGACTTGGAAAACTCCAAAGTTATATTGGCCACTGATATCCAGTCATTGGACTGGCTGCAGGGACTCCACAATCCCAGTTTTCTGACAGAAAAAAATTCTTTTTTTAAATGAAGAAAAACCCTTGTGCCATCTAGCTAAGATAATATATATTCACAAAATTCAAACTACAGTTTGGGGATAAAGGACTCCGGGGGCACTGAGGAGCCCACAAAACATGGCAAAACTACCCTCATACCACTTTCATCAGCATCAGCATCATGATGTGCCATCAAGTGAATTCATCAAGTCAGTTATGGTGACCCTTTTCAGGGTGTCCCGAGTTTACCGTTCCCTTCTTTCCAGGGTCTCACCTGGTTAGTACTTGGAATAAGAGCTACCAAGCAGTGCTAGGATGCCCAGATAGAACTCGGAGACAGTCCTGTTTGAAGCCACTTGGCAAGACTGGGTTAGATGGGCCAGTGAGCTGATTCGAGGCAGCTTCCCACATTCCTATCTGGAAATTCATTCTATCCCTTTAACAGGTAGGGATGACTGCGGCTGCTCAGTGGGGAAACATAAGAGACTCCCTATACGCCCAGAGACACACTTGATTTAGGCGTTCCAAGTAAATTCCAGGTGATAGCCCTAGCATTCAAGAATCCAAGGTGAAACTGTGGCAAATACAGACTGAACTCCACCTCTATGCTGATAATAATAATAATAATAATAATAATAATAATAATAATAATAATAATAATAATAATAATAATAATAATAATAATAATAATAATAATAATAATGTACAGTTAATTCAAATTTGTGGAGATTTTCCAAGAGATTTCTAGTATAAAGCACACAGAAATAGTTTGTCAGCTACTTCTTCTGGTGCCAGTCTGGAACCATGTCACTTACTGGAAGTCACACAAGAGGCAGGGCATGGAATTCCATCCAGCACACAGTCCTGATGGGCAGTGGTCCCCAACCATTTTGACACCAGGGACTGGTTTCGTTGAAGACCATTCTCCCAAGGACCGGTGTGTGTGTGTGTGGGTTCTTGTTATGCAGTAGGTTGTTGGAGTATAGTTTTGAATCAAGCTCATTACATGTATTGTACCGGGACAAGATGAGCGGGGAGCAGGAGCAGGAGGTGAGCTGCAATTGAAGCTCCACCTCCTGTTAGGTCAGCAGCGGCATTAGAACCTGATAGGAGCGTGCTCATAGGAGGCGGAGCTTTGCTTGCCACTTCCCTCCTGTTCGCTGCTTATCTGTCCTGGCAGCCCAGTCTTTCCAAGGCCACCAACTGGTACCAGTCCGCGGCCCGGGCACCCCTGTCTAGGGGATCTCTGTTGGCCCTCCACCTGGAAGTTCACATATTTGAACTTCTGCACCAGGTGCTTCAACCCACCGAACTCATTCCTTTCAGCTTCAACCTCACCTCAGTCCCTAACACTTCAATACACAACAATCAATAGAAGGTGTGCCAAGTTGCTCCCTTGCCAGCTGGAAGAGTCTGAAGAAACAGAAAATCCCTTGACACATATATTATCTTACGAAGCTCAACAACTCAGATTTTATTTAAAAAAAGAGATTTATTTTCTGCCTCTTTAAATAATATATAATGAGAAAGCCTTACCTGGGGGCGGGGCATGAAAAAAGCAACTAAATTTTAAGTCGCGTTCTCTAGGCCAGTGGTTCCCAGCTTTGGGTCCCCAGACATTCTTGGACTAAAATTCCCAGAAGCCTTCCCCACTAGTTGTGCCGGCCAAGGTTTCTGGGAGTAGTAGTCCAAGAACCCTACTGGAGACCCCAGGCTGCTACTCTAGGCTCTCCTTTTCTGTGTTATCCTCCAACAGAAATGGTAAATAAAGAAATAAGGGGACTCAAATTTCTATCTGTAATGAAGTGGTTGCATATTGTATTTTAGAGAGCTGGTTAGTTCTGTGTCGAAAGTACTGTCAGGAGCCAGTCCTCTACTTCAAATAGTTATCCAGACCAAGTTGCTTTTAGAGAGAACCATGAGAAGGCAGAGCAGCAGGGGCCCTGAAGTTGTTTATCAGCAATTAAGCAATGGCCACTGTTCATGCAGTCAAACTTTCCCACTGCAATACGATTCTATTTCTGTTTAAAGTGCAGTACTTCCAAATACACATGTGGGTGCAAAATGAGATAAAGCTAGACTGTTCAATATATGTAAATTTCATGTAAATCTGTGCCCTCTTTCTGATAATACATTTCTTCTTTTGTGATGGTGGGTAAGTAGCCACTCAAGCATGGAAGTGATGTGTGGGAACTGGCAGTAGTGTTTTCTGTAGTCTCTCTCTCATTCTCTCTCTCTGTGTGAGGGAAGAGCACATTCTTAGGTGCAGAGTTCACAAGCTGCATGTGGGTGTTGCTGCTGACACAGATGGTAATCACTTGGCCCTGAAGGTTGTTTCATAAAGAGGGGAGGTCTGCCATTTCCCCACAATGGCAGACAATTTTGAGCGCTGCTTTTTCACCTTCCTCTCCCAGGCTGCCAATGTACATGATATACTGGTGTTCCACTAATGTATCTCCCTCTTCACCTCAGCACCATGTAACTGAGCATACCTCTGTAACACGGCTCTCGTGATCCTAGAGTGGTCCGCCATTATACAATAGGCTATCTCATGAGGTCAACCAACAGACCCATGACTATTAGGCATCTTCAGTCTGAGAAATGCCTTCTTTCATCTGTCATTTCAGAGAAAGAGAAGGGACAATCGTGCTTCTTCCTTTGACTGTTTCACTGGCTATTTTGTTAGGATCACTGGCGGTGGGGAAGCTTTAAAAACTTTCCTCCTCAACTCATGTGCTCATGAAGACCTCAGCAGGAGGTGAGTACAAGCATAAATGAGGGGCTGTGGGTGAGGGAGGAGAGAAAGAGAAATAGTGGGCGAGAAAACAAGTGTATGGGAATACAAGTGTGCCCATGTATTTATTTGCAGTTCCACTCAATCAAGCGCCCACAAAAGGGATGCTCCTTTTCACTCTGCAACGGTCAAAAAAGTCACTGGTTTGGCTTTGTCTGCTTAAAAAAAGTCAGAAGCTTTAAATCCTTTTTGTAGACAATTTACCTGCTGCCCTGAAAAAAAAACCTCAAGTTCGTGTGCAAACAAGAAGATCAATAAAGATGATGATGAGAATGATGACAATAGTAGGCAGGCATCCTTCAGTCTCGAGAGACTATGGTAATGTGCTCTGCATGGAGGTCTTGGAACAGTGTCTAGTGTGGCTGAGAAGGCCAATTCGAGAGTGACAATCCCTTCCACACTGAAGACAAATACAATCTGTCCCCTGTCCAGTTCCCTGATTTTGCTGGTTTCGGGACTGCCTCTTTGCCTCGGCCTGCTGGACAAGTGTCTCTTCAAATTGGGAGAGGCCATGATGCAACGCCTGCCTCCAGGCTGAACGCTCAGACGTCAAGGTTTCCCATCTGTTGAGGTCCATTCCTAAGGCCTTCAGATCCCGCTTGCAGATCTCCTTGTATCGCAGCTGTGGTCTCCCTCTGGGGCGATTTCCCTGCATTAATTCTCCATACAGGAGATCTTTTGGAATCCGACCATCAGCCATTCTCACGACATGCCCAAGCCAACGTAGACGTCGCTGTTTCAGCAATGTATACAAGCTAAAAATTCCAGCTCGTTCTAGGACTACTCTGTTTGGAACTTTGTCCTGCCAGGTGATACCAAAAATGCGTCGGAGACAACGCATATGGAACGGGTTCAGCTTCCTCTCCTGCCGTGCACAAAGGGTCCAGGACTCACTGCAGTACAGGAGTGTGCAATAAGTACTACTACTACTATTAATGATAAAGCTTTATTGAGAAACCATCACATAGAAAAAGATCCTGAGATGCTGCCAGAGACCCTCACCATTGGTGAGACAGACGAATAACAAACAGCGACCCTGAGAAATAAACTGTGTGGTGGGTCCCCAGGCATCATCCCAGGGCTCCAGGCAGGATCCTGTTCATGCAACAGCTTCAGGAATCAACAAATCCCCTGTTTAGCATCTAAACCAGATTCAGCAGTGAGACCAGAGAGCTCCCCCTTGAGGTCTCTTTGAGTAGTGCTGCTGTTTACATCGCCAATTCCAGGCCTGGCTTTCAGATTTCCCAGGTCTCGTTTCCGTGTCCGAACCCACCAAATGAAAAGTGCATCAGGGAATCACACTCAGAAAGAGAAGCCAAAAAGACGGATGAGGGTCATAGCGCCGAATGACCTTGGGAGCCGCTCTAGGAGTCCAGATTCTTGGCCTTGTGTGGTTCAACACACAGGGGCTCTGCCCCCATATTTCCAACTAGGACTAGGCTGTTTTACTAGTCTTGGGCATCCTGACTTGCAGCTCCCCAGTCAGTAAGCATTCCACACTCCTTGCTTTAATCCTCTTCCTTTTCAGATAAGACATGGGTTCTGACTTAGTTGACCTGAAGTCACAACAACCCCCTGAGTTTCAGAATGGTGGGATAGGATGAGTGAGACCAGCTCTGTGGAGGCCATGGCACACTACGTCCAACCCAAGAGAGAGGGAGAGAGCATCCAGTTAGGATTCCATCCACTTCAGTTTCCTTTTTGCACCAAAGTTTCTGCAGAGGGTTCCCACAGCCTCACACATAAGCCTGAGGTTTTGCTATGGCTCCTTCTTGCTCAGACACATAACTCTAAAAAGCTGGGATGGGCCACCAGTGGCCTTCCAGATCTTGTTGGATAGCAATGTCCATCATCCCTCACCCATGGGCATGTCCGGGACATCCAGATCTTTGTGGTATAATTCTTCTGTGTATTCTTGCCACCTCTTCTTGATGTCTTCTGCTCCTGTTAGGTCCCTCCCATTTTTGTCCTTTATCATGTCCATCTTTGCACAAAATGTTCTTTTAATATCTCCAATTTTCTTGAACAGATCTCTGGTTTTTCCATTTCTATTATTTTCCTCTATTTCTTTGCACTGTTCATTTAAGAAGGCCCTCTTGTCTCCCCTTGCTATTCTTTGGAAATCTGCATTCAATTTTCTGTAACTTTCCCTATCTCCCTTGCATTTTGTTTCCCTTCTCTTCTCTGCTATTTGTAAGGCCTCGTTGGACAGCCACTTTGCTTTCTTGCATTTCCTTTTCTTTGGGATGGTTTTTGTTGCTGCCTCCTGTACAATGTTACGAGCTTCCATCCATAGTTCTTCAGGCACTCTGTCCACCAAATCGAGTTCCTTAAATCTGTTCTTCACTTCCACTGTGTATTCATAAGGGATTTGGTTTAGATTATACCTGACTAGCCCAGTGGTTTTTCTACTTTCTTCAGTTTAAGCTTGAGTTTTGCTATAAGAAGCTGATGATCAGAGCCACAATCAGCTCCAGGTCTTGTTTTTGCTGACTGTATAGAGTCAGCAAAAGAGTCCTATATAGAGTCTATTCTTACACTGCAGCAAATGATATACAATGAATATGGGTTTCTCATATAATCAGCACTGGGCCATACTGGCTGGAGATTTTGGAATCTGTAGTCCCAGAGCTCTGACACTGACAGCTTTATCATCCTCTGCTAACTTATCCAACATAAACCTCTTATGAAGCCTCCTAAGCTGGTGGCCATCTCAGCATCTTATGGCAGCCAATTCTGTGAGTTCTTGGTGTGCTTACTGTGTGAAGCTGCATCTCCTTTTATCCTTCCTGAATCTCCTGATAATCAATACCATTGATTATCTTGAGTTTTGAAATTGCAATGAAGAGAGAAAACCTTCTTTCTATCTACTTACTTCCATTCCATGCAGGCTTTTAGACATTTCCATCATTTTTATTTATTTATTTCTTAAATTTATACCCCGCCCACCTAGACACATGTCTACTATGGGCAGCTAACAATAAAAATAGAATAAAAACAGTATAATAAAATAAAAAGCAACAATAATAATATAGTTCAAGATGGGGAAAAAATAAAAAATAATCAAGTGATGACAGGAGGGAAAGCCTGCCTAAAGAGCCAGGTCTTAAGTTGGCTCTTAAAAACACCCAGCGAGGGAGCCAGACAGATCTCTGAGGGCAGACTGTTCCAAAGGCGAGGGGCCACTGCCGAGAAGGCCCGGTTTCTTGTTCTTTCTCTCCGGGCCTCCCTCGGTGTTAGGCCCCTCAACCGCCCTTCCTGGCTAGAACGAGTGATCCGGGTAGATCTAGGTGGGAGGAGGCATTCCGCTAGATATCGAGGTCCTAAACCGTTTAGGGCTTTATATGTCATCATTAACACTTTATAACTATTTCCTAAACTAAGCAGTCTCAACCATTTTAGCCTTTTCCTTGTTGACTAATTGCTTTCTGCTGAAATCCAGACCTGTCTGATGGGTCTCTGGGTAAATAATTGTCAGATCCACTGTCAGGTCTAGAGGCAGCAGCTGTTCTGAGTTTCTGAGCTATCACCATGTTCCACCTACCCAAAGTCAAGCTGCTGTGGGTTGAGGGGACTGTTCTCATGATCTCTTGTTCTTCTCTTCCTGCCCATAGATTTAGTTTCTGTCACAGAGTGGCCTGCACCCACCAAAACACGAGATTTGTGGGAAGAGCCAGATAGAGCAGACTGCTGGGGGTTTGATTTCTGAGTATCACCTCTTCTGCTCTGTTGCTGGGGTTTCATGCTTGGATCTTTTGTGTTCATCCTGTTGTCTGGCATTGAAGGACCAGCTGTCACAGGGATGGCATCTACTTTATTTTTTAAAAAAATATTTTTATTGTATTTTTTCTACTTTTCTATCCGTTGCAACCAGAGTGATTTATTACAATATGTTCCATTCATTTCATCTTGTCTTATACTCTCTAACATCATATTAATCTAATCTATTGTACTTAAGTTGGTGTAGAGTTCATCCAGGTATAAAGAGGTTCCCATTTATTATTATCCAGTCTATCATTTAGTGTATCTGTCAAAATATCCATTTCTGCTAGTTCCAAAATCTTCTCAATAAATTCCTTCTTTGTCGGTATCTTTGTAGTCTTCCACTTACTGGCATATACAATTCTAGCTGCCGTTATCAGGTGTAATGTCAAGTAGGTCTTATTTTTTTCGAGTGTAGTTGGTAATATACTCAATAAGAAGATTTCTGGTGTCAAGGCAATTTTAACATCTAAAATTGTCTCTATCATTTCATGGATCATTTTCCAAAAGTCCTTGGTCCTATTGCACGTCCACCACATATGATAGAAGCTCCCTACTTTCTTTTCACATTTCCAACACTTATTAGAAACATTTTTATACATTTTTGTTAATTTCTCTGGTGTTACATACCATCTATAAAACATTTTGTATATATTTTCTTTTAGATTTATAGATTTAGTCATTTTAATATTTCGTTGCCAAATCTGTGACCAGGCACTTAGTTCTATATTATGACCTATATTTTGAGCCCACTTTACCATGCAATCCGTCACAATTTCATCTTCCATTTTTTGCTCCATTAAAATATTATATAAAGGTAAAGGTAAAGGTTTCCCCTTGACAATTTGTCTAGTCGTGTTCGACTCTAGGGGGCGGTGCTCATCCCCGTTTCCAAGCCATAGAGCCAGCGTTTGTCCGAAGACAATCTTCCGTGGTCACATGGCCAGTGCGACTTAGACACGGAACGCTGTTACCTTCCCACCGAGGTGGTCCCTATTTATCTACTTGCATTTGCATGCTTTCGAACCGCTAGGTTGGCGGGAGCTGGGACAAGCGACGGGCGCTCACTCCGTCGTGTGGATTCAATCTTACAGCTGCAGATCTATAGATCTTACAGCACAGAGGCTTCTGCGGTTTAACCCGCAGCGCCACCACGTCCCATTATATAAACCTTTAATCAATTTTTCCTCTGAATCCAGCAGCCCCTTATCCAAAGGTATTTTGTCTTTCTGAAACCCTGTAGCTTTGTCTTTTACATATCTTGATTTCAACAAGTTTATCAACCACCAGTCTAAGATAATACCTTGTTCTGCCAGTTCATCTTTGTTCTTTAGATTAAAATCACTATCTAATATCTTGGCATATCTCCCGTTTGTCCCTTGAGATGTTCTTGCCGGGTCAGAGAACGCTTCTAACGGAGCAACCCATAATGGTATCTTTCTATAATGTTGTACCTTAACTGTCTTCCAGACCCATAATAAAGCTCTCCTGATCAGATGTAAATTAAATGTTTTGCATTGCTTATCATCTTGGTACCATAGGTAGGCATGCCAGCCTAGTCTTAAATCATGCCCCTCAATTTTTAAAAGTCTCCGATTTTGTAGAGTAACCCATTCTCTCATCCAGGACAGAGCTGCTGCTCTGTAATAATTCATCCAGTCTGGTAGGCCAACCCCCCCCCCCTTTGTTTATTGTCCTGAAGGGCATTAAGCTTTATTCTTGGTTTTTCCCCATCCCAAACAAACTTGGTCATTATCTTATTCTGTTTAAAAAAGTCTTGTTTTAATAATATTGGGATTGTCTGAAAGAGGAAAACTAGTTTTGGTAGTATATTCATTTTTATTGTGGCTATTCTACCCATTAGGGATAATTGGAGTTTAGTCTATTTTTGCAAATCTACTTTGATTTCTTTCATTACTTCTATATAATTGTCCTTCATTAATGTACTTGTTTTTTTTTTGTCATATTAATTCCTAAGTATTTAACCTTGCACGTTTCTTGACATCCGGAGTGTTTTCGTAACTCTTTTTCTTCTTTTGTCATATTTTTCATCAGAATTTTTGTTTTTTGTTTATTTATCTTAAGACCTGACATATATCCATATTCAGTTATTGTCTCTACTAATGTTTCTATTGACATCATAGGTTCTTCTAAGATTATTACTAAATCATCAGCATAAGCTTGAATTTTGAATTCTTCTCCTTTAAACTTTAACCCTTTGATTATCTTCTCTTCTCTAATTTGTTGGTTCAGGACTTCCAACATGAGAATAAACAGTAGGGGGGACAGCGGTCATCCTTGCCTTGTGCCTTTTTCAATTTGAATTGTTTCTGTCAGCTCTCCATTCACTTTGATTCTTGCTTCTTGTTTGGAATATATTGCTTTAATTTCTCCTATAAACTTCTCTCCGGCTTCCATTAATTGCCGCTGTGTCAGCAAAAAATTCCAGTTCATATTGTCGAAGGTCTTCTCTGCATCGAAGAATATTAATGCCATCTGTTTTCCAGGGTGGGCTTCATAGTATTCCAAGACATTCAATACTATCCTGATATTGTTTTTCATTTGTCTTTTTGGTAAGAATCCTGATTGGTCCTGATGAATAATCTGCACTAAAACCTTTTTCAATCTGTTAATATTGATGTAGAAATTTTATAATCTACATTCAATAACGAGATTGGTCTGTAGTTTTGGATTTCTGATTGATCAGTACCTTCTTTATGTATTACTGAAATTATTGCTTCTTTCCATGAAGTGGGAATTTCTATTTCTATTTCTTCTATTAATTCCTTAAAGGGTAAACCTAGAACTTCTTCAAAATTCTTGTAATATTCAGCCGGTATTCCATCACTTCCTGGAGATTTATTATTCTTTTGTTTTCTAATAGCTTCCACCACTTCACACATTGTTATTGAGGAATTCAAGATCTCTTTATTTTCTTTAGATAATTTCTTTAACTGAAGCTTCTGCAGATATTCTCTTTGCTTTATTATTGATTTCCCTGGTTCTTTGTATAGAGCTTGATAGAAATCCTTGACAATTTTTTTTCCTTCTGCTCCCATTTAGTCTCTCCTTCCTGGTCTTTAAGGTTTATAATTTGATTTCTTGTTTGTTCTTTTCTCAGTCTATAGGCAAGCCATCTGCCTGGTTTGTTTGCTTTTTCAAAAAAATTGTTTTGCTTGTTTTATCTTCATTGCCATTTCTGACATCCACCATATATTTATTTGATGTTGTACTGATTTCATATTATCTATTAGTTTTCCAGTTAAGCTATTTTGTTTTGACTGTTGTTCTAACTGGAAGAGTTTTTTCTCTAATTCTTTGTATTTTTGTATTTTTTCCTTTTTTTGTCTTGCTGCATGCTTTATAACTATCCCTCTTAGCTTTGCTTTTCCTGCATCCCAGACTACTCTCATTGGTACATCTGGAGTTTTATTTTCCTTAAAGTACCAAGACATTTCTTGCATCACTTCTTTCTTAAAATCTTCATTTTGCAGAAGACTAGTATTCATTCTCTAAAACGATGTTTTTATTTTGTATATTCAGTTGTAAAATAACTGGACTGTGATCAGCAAAAGTTCTTGGTAATATGTCTATAGTCTTCATCACTTTTATCCAGCTTATTGGAATCCAGCATGCATCTATTCTAGACCATGTCTTATGTGAATTTGAGTAGAATGTGTAATCTTTCTCTTTTGTATGCGTTGCTCTCCATGCGTCTACCAAATGAAACTCTTCTGCTATAGACCGGAAGGTTTTTTTATAATATAGTCCTTCTTTCTTTATTCCCTTTTCTTAGAGTTTGACTGTTTGTGTCCAGTTTTCTATCCAGAACTGCATTGAAGTCCCCTATACAGCAAATATCTTTGTATTCTTTATCTGCCAATTCTTTTTGTAGTTCTTTGAAAAATTTATCTTGATTTTTATTTGGAGCATAAATATTCACTATCAATGTTTTTTCCTTCCCTCTTTGAATTTCTACCATCAATATTCTTCCATCTTGTGATGCAACAATTGGTTTAGGTTTCAGATCCTCTTTTATAAATGTTGAGGGATGGGATCTACTTTAGAGTGCCCTAGCGCCACAGATATTTTTGATATTGGAGGGTGGCTAGCCCCTTCTGGTTTTCTAGGCAATTTTGCTCGTGACGTTTTGCTGTCTGGTTTGGAAGGAGAAAAAGAGGATCTAGCTTTCCCAGGTCTTCTTGAGTAGTATAAAGGGACTAGCATCCCTCAAATCAAATTTTGACAGGTGCCCCGCCTATTTAAGGTGGGACAAAGGGGTTAAGAATTGACCCAGGGCCCCTCCCCCCAGGTGGGTAGGCTTTAGGGGTGACATAAGGGGTTGTTGAGGTCACCATGGACCTAGAGGAGGGGTTCATAAAAACTGGGGTCCCCCGTGACCAGAGCGCGGCCTCAGGAGTGACCCCCGAAGGGACGTTTCGCCCCCCGCAGCCCTGTAGGTCAATGGGGAGCGGTTGGAGGGGTTTGGCTAGAAAAGGGGTAGTCGTACGGCATGCCTCGGCATGCCCTTAGGACACCTGGGGGCTGAAACGCCACAGGATTTTGGGGTCCTTCTGCGCATGCTTGCCGCTCTTTGCAGAGACCGTGGCGCTTTGGAGATGATGGCAGACAAGGAAAACCGGCAATAAGTTGAACAGTACAAAAAGCCCCCATTTTAGTAAAATTGATTTAATACGATTCAAAGTAAAAATGTTTTCCACCTATTTAGACCCAAGGAAGATTCCTAGAATCGCTCTCTCTGTGTGTTAAAACCCCATTTTGATTTTCCAGGAATCCCCCCATAGAACTTTAAGCATTAGTCTTCAGAGAGAGGTTGATCAGCCCTTAATAGTAATCAACAAAATAGACAGCTCTCATAAGGCCTAGAGACTTTTGAAAAAATCTTGCAACTTAAAGACCATGTGCCACCAATTTTCAACCTCTGTGGCTCCTTCTGCAAATTACAAAAATAAAACACCCACTCAGCAGTATACCTTTATAAGAGGTTAAAACAATTATTTATTGTGAGGATTCAGCACAGATTGGTAGTAAGGTAAAAAAAGAAAAATAAGTCATTTCTGTTTCCCAGTGAAAATCAGTGGACAGCAGGATCACTGAGATTTCAGATGTTTGAACTCACATTTAGGTTTGATAAGTAGGTTTTGAAGTAGAAAGGAACAATAAGTTGAACAGTACAAAAACCCACATTTTAGTAAAATTGATTTAATACGATTCAAAGTAAAAATTGTTCCACATTTTTATACCCAAGGCCTTTTCCTAGAATCTGTGTGTGTGTGTTAAAACCCATTTTGATTTTCCAGGAATCCCCCCACAGACCTTTAAGCATTAGTCTTCAGAGAGAGGTTGATCGGCCCGTAATAATAATCAACAAAATAGACAGCTCTCATAAGGCCTAGAGACTTTTGAAAAAAGCTTGCAACTTAAAGACCATGTGCCACCAATTTTCAACCTCTGTGGCTCCTTCTGCAAATTACAAACAGGTCAGCTCAGGACCAAATAAGTCCAAAACCGAAATGACAAATGGGGCTCCAGAGAGAATTCTGAGGGAGTGCTAATGGTACTCAGTTTCAATATCTGACTAACCAAAATTCTCAGTGCTGGAAAAAGTGTTAAGAAAGTCAAGAGTGTTGAGATTGCTGATCATGTCCTGCCTGTCCAGCATAGTTAGTCCACCTTCCTGCAACACAAAAAGGGAAAAGAAGGGTTTATTTCTTTGCAGATGCACATCTAGTATAAGTGAAACTCCATTCACAATGTTCCTACATTCTTTTTGGGGAACAAGGGTATAAGTGGGTACAAGAGCTTGAACAGTAAATTTCATTATGGGTTAAACTAATTTTTAATTCCAGAGAATTAACAGGTATAAAAAGCTATACTATCCTGAAATAATATCTTACATTTTGAAACATCTGCGCCAATGATCTACTCACCTGGGCCATTATTATCAGTTCTCAGCAACAGCAGCTCTCGCCTCCAGGAAGGTATGAGTAGGTGGTCTCTCTCTACAGGACCATACCTTTTTATACCTTTTTCCATGGTAATCAAAATGTTTTTCCAACCCCTCTGCATCAACGTGTTTGTTTTTCTGTCAATTATAAACAAGAAGCTGTTTACTTTTAAGCAGGCTCTTTCCTAACCCGACAATAGATCTTTCATCGCTGTAAGCCTGTGGAAAATCTGCATGTCTGTCACTGATTTAGTTGTGTATGTGAGCACATCACAAACCAGAATCATCAACTTAAAAACGTCTAAGCCTCTTGACCTCAGCTGGTTTGAGGTCACCTTAGTAACATAAATTTGTCTCTTTAATTGAAGGAATAGTTCTAATGGAAATCTAATTTCAAATCCAACATTCTGTTCCTACTCTTCAGCACCAAATACTTAGACCACAGCTGAATTTAAAGGCTGGGGAGAGTCAGAAATAAAAGGATGATACCTAATTTTGATGGAGCAGCAGATATGGCTAGAATCTATAGGGGGGGGAAGCAGGCCCCCCTTAAAACAGGCATCAGCTTCCCCACATATCCATTTTCTAAAAGGAAAATGTTGTTATGTATACGCCCCTGCAAGTATAAGATGGGTTCTGTAGTCCAAAGTTACAGTGTAGTCCAAAGTTACAGTGGTGCTGAAGAGTAGGAACAGAATGTTGGATTTGAAATTAGATTTCCATTAGAACTATTCCTTCAATTAAAGAGAAAATTTATGTTACTAAGGTGACCTCAAACCAGCTGAGGTCAAGAGGCTTAGACGTTTTTAAGTTGATGATTCTGGTTTGTGATGTGCTCACATACACAACTAAATCAGTGACAGACATGCAGATTTTCCACAGGCTTACAGCGATGAAAGATCTATTGTCGGGTTAGGAAAGAGCCTGCTTAAAAGTAAACACCTTCTTGTTTATAATTGACAGAAAAACAAACACGTTGATGCAGAGGGGTTGGAAAAACATTTTGATTACCATGGAAAAAGGTATAAAAAGGTATGGTCCTGTAGAGAGAGACCACCTACTCATACCTTCCTGGAGGCGAGAGCTGCTGTTGCTGAGAACTGATAATAATGGCCCAGGTGAGTAGATCATTGGCGCAGATGTTTCAAAATGTAAGATATTATTTCAGGATAGTATAGCTTTTTATACCTGTTAATTCTCTGGAATTAAAAATTAGTTTAACCCATAATGAAATTTACTGTTCAAGCTCTTGTACCCACTTATACCCTTGTTCCCCAAAAAGAATGTAGGAACATTGTGAATGGAGTTTCACTTATACTAGATGTGCATCTGCAAAGAAATAAACCCTTCTTTTCCCTTTTTGTGTTGCAGGAAGGTGGACTAACTATGCTGGACAGGCAGGACATGATCAGCAATCTCAACACTCTTGACTTTCTTAACACTTTTTCCAGCACTGAGAATTTTGGTTAGTCAGATATTGAAACTGAGTACCATTAGCACTCCCTCAGAATTCTCTCTGGAGCCCCATTTGTCATTTCGGTTTTGGACTTATTTGGTCCTGAGCTGACCTGTTTGTAATTTGCAGAAGGAGCCACAGAGGTTGAAAATTGGTGGCACATGGTCTTTAAGTTGCAAGCTTTTTTCAAAAGTCTCTAGGCCTTATGAGAGCTGTCTATTTTGTTGATTATTATTACGGGCCGATCAACCTCTCTCTGAAGACTAATGCTTAAAGGTCTGTGGGGGGATTCCTGGAAAATCAAAATGGGTTTTAACACACACACACAGATTCTAGGAAAAGGCCTTGGGTATAAAAATGTGGAATTTTTTTTTTTACTTTGAATCGTATTAAATCAATTTTACTAAAATGTGGGGTTTTTGTACTGTTCAACTTATTGTTCCTTTCTACTTCAAACCTACTTATCAAACCTAAATGGGAGTTCAAATGTCTATCTGAAGAATATTTCTTAAAGCTCTATGGAGGGGATTCCTGGAAAATCAAAATGGGTTTTAACACACACACACACAGCTTCTGGGAATCTTCCTTGGGTATAAAAAGGTGGAATTTATTTTTACTTTGAATCGCATTAAATCAATTTTACTAAAATGGGGGCTTTTTGTACTGTTCAACTTATTGTTCCTTTCTACTTCAAACCTACTTATCAACCTAAAGGTGAGTTCAAACGTCTGAAATCTCAATTTTCACTGGGACACAGAAATGACTTATTTTCTTTTTCACCTTATTGCCAATCTGTGTTGAATCCTTGCAATAAATAATTGTTTTAACCTATTATAAAGGTATACTGCTGATTGGGTGTTTTATTTTTGTAATTTGCAGAAGGCGCCACAGAGGTCACGGGGGACCCCAGTGTCTATGAACCCCTCCTCTAGGTCCACGGTGACCTCAGCAACCCCTTACGTCACCCCTAAAGCCTACCCACCCGGGGGGGAGGGGCCTGGGTCAATTTTTGACCCCTTTGTCCCACCTTAAAGGGGTGGGGCACCTGTCAAAATTTGATTTGATGGATGATTGTCCCTTTATACTACTTTCTTGATTTTACCAGAGGCTCCCCAGTGGCGATTTTGCTGCTTGGGTTTGGCGACTCAGCTGCCTTTCTGTCAGAGGCTCCTTCGCCCATAGGCAAGTTCACAGCTGCTGCTGCCATGGAGGTTGCGCCTGTTCTTGGCGAGGGAGATGGCCTGTCCTTGGCAGAATCTCTTACTTCCTCCTGTTGAGAGACACTTTTTCCTGATGGGCCAGCCACTCCTGAGATTGTTACACGTTTCGAAGGGTTACGAGACAAGGTCTGCAGGGAAAAGCAGAGACAGATTAGAAAGAAGATCGTAGGGTGGCTTTCATACAAGAGACAGAGGAGAACAGTATTGGAGCGGTGCACCAAAGAGCATTGCTTAAGGCAGTCCGCCTTTTAGTGGCTGAAATATAGGAATTCATCCTGTGACTATTGCCTAAATATTTCAATGGAAAGATCTTCCTTGGGACCTTAATGTGTCTTGCTCTAGTAGATGTGTTACTGTTTGAAAGCAGATTTTGTAACTAAAGTTTGGAAAGATTACCAACACCTCCCAGAATTTCCTGAGTGGCATTGACCTGTAGCCACTTTCCCAAGCTCTGGTTATAAGCTTTGAGGGTTTGGGCTGCATGCCTCCCACTCCAGGGGCTTCTTTCAACTGGGTAATTCTATGGTCCTAAGATTAGACTCTGGAGAGAAGAAAGTTATTGCAACCTTAATGCCCTGCCAAGCATCTCCCTTGTAAGGCAAACAGCCCTGGCCAGGACTGAGACTGGGTCTGTGTATCATAAGGTAAATTAAAGGCAATAGGCTGCAACTGAGACTTGAGCATTAGACTCTTTTTCTCAAGTCTTTAGGAATACTTGAAAGGGGGAAAAGGTTGACCTTTCTTCTCACCTCCCTCCCTATCTGCCTGGCTAATGATGGTACCATCTCAGTGTCTGGGAAAAGCAGATGCTGCCGTTTAAGGGTTAGTCTCTAATTAGACGTAGAGACTGGTTTTGAACCTGGAAAAGGTGACAGCATTATGTCTGGTGGAGAAGGTTAAGTGCATCCCCTAGAGATCTGATATGGTATCAATGGCTTTGGAACTAATGCACATATTTGTAAATCACTCTAAACATGTTTTTAAAAATCAAATCTCCAGAAGCTCTGGAAGGAGTTATTTTGGCAGGTATAGCAAAATAATAAGATACATAAATATCCTTTTCCCCCTCAAAAAGACCTTTGGTCTAAACAAATTACCTCACTCACTGGGAATCAGAAAGGTACTTCTCTAGCCCTCACAGAAAAAGCAATACATGGCAAAATGTGCAATCACTGTTTGAGCCAACTGCTTTGCAGAAAGAAACAAGCTTTTCTGTTTGATTAGCAAATGAGTGAAACCATCTACAGTTTATCAAGAGCTTAGAAATGTGAAAACCAGAGCCTGATAAGTAGCAAGGAGGGGGAGAAAAACACTGGAACTCAAACATTAACCTTTGGCTCAAATACCATGCTGTCTAATGAAGACTGGATGTGTGGAAATTATTTGGAGTCAGTGACAAAAAGTATTTTGCTTATGCTTGTTGTTGTTATGTGCTGTCAAGTCACCGCCGACTCATGGTGACCCTATGAATGAGCACTCTCCAAAACTCAAGCCTGAGTCCATCTCATATTTGGTCTTCCTCTTTTCCTGCTGCCTTCCACCTTTCCCAGCGTTATTGTCTTTTCTAGAGAACCCTGCCTTATGATGTGACCAAAGTAGGACAGCCTCAGTTTCAACATTTTTTCCTGCAGATAGTTCAGGCTTGATTTGATCTAGGACCCACTTCTTTGTTTTTGTGGCAGTCCACAAAGCTCTCCTCCAGCATCTCATTTCACATATTTTTTTTTCCTGTCAGCTTTCTTAGTGGTCCAGCTTTCACACCCCTACATAGTGATCGAAAGTACAAGAGTGTGGATGGTTTTGTTATTGTTCTCTAGTGACACATCATTAGACTTGATCTTTTCTAGCTCCTTCATTGCTGCCCTTCCTAGCCTATGCTTAGGCAGCCTCTAATCTTCATTGCTTCTTTGCATAAAAATTAGCTAAGGTTTGGCACTGACTTCTGTTTTGTGCCCCAAGAGTAGTGCTGGATATTCTGATGTTATTATTCAAAAACAGTAACTTCTACCCTCTCTGGACTATTTGTGAGGGCCCATATTTACATGTGCCTGCAAGTTTGTATCTTGGCTAATTAAAAGAGTGAAATGTGCCTTTGGAGGGACCCCTGAAAGACTCTTGCTGGAAGTGAGTCTACATCGGTGAAGAAATACAAAATGAAATCCCTGCCATCAAGAAGGTGTATGGGAAACTTTATGCTCTGTCAGCTAAGGGCTGGTGGTTCAAACAGGGCTGCAACATCCATTGAAAATTTGCGAAAGTAAAAAGCCCATCAAAAATCTAATGCCACAACGAGAACTTCACCCCAAGCACACATCCAACAATTGGGCATGAACTGCTGCCTAACAGTCGTTCAGCGAGTAATAAGATACACACAAGCAAGAACTTGCCGTAAACCTGCATCATGAGGTAAGACCCATCTACAGACTCCTCCAACAGATAGCTTCTCCAGTGCAAATCCGCAACAGTGTGACAATCAGATGCACTAATAGAACATTCTCCTCTAACTCACAAAATGTGCCTCTTGCAGATATACTGACCTCAACCCATCTTTTAGTCTAGCCCTCCCCGTACCCAGCCCCAGTACCTTAGCATCATCTCTGCTCATAGAATGTTTCACTCTGTCGAAGGACGATGACAGAATACTATAGAGGGTTAGGAAAGTGACGCTGCTTTTTTGCTTGGCTGCAAAGTAAACAGAACATTCATCAGACACACAGCTCTTAGATATCCTAGCTAGAAGAGCCCCGAGCAGGGCCAAGGTGAACATGGCATTCATATGTAGGCAATATAATTAGAATGCCCACCTACCTGCACTCAGAACTTCTTTCATTTTGCTCTTGGACTCAGTCTCTCTGCTCCTGGTAAAATAATTTGTTCAATGAGTTCAAAAACCAAAGATACAGCTAGTGATTTTTATCTGCAAGTGCCTAATGGTATCTGAGACCAGGTACTGGCTTTGCTTAGAATCCCAAATATTAAAGCTTGGATCTCATGGATAGGATGAATGGAAAAATATCATACCATACTACGAATAGGATCAGTGCCATCAAGCTGATAACAATTTACGGCAACTCTTGCTAGGATTTTTTAGGTAGGAAATACCCGGAAGCAGTATTACCAGTTCCTTCTTGTGGGGGTGTTCCTGAGGCTGTGTAGCTTGCCCAAGGCTACACAGGCTAGCTTTTCTCCTGGAAGGCACATAAGGAGTCACATCTCAACCCTTGGCTCTTCAGCCAGATGGTCTAACTCACTGATCTATCCAGACTTTACACTGGACTACAAAAATGCACATAGGGAGCAACATGATGCTTATAGTCTGTGCTTCTGTGTATTCATCAGTATGTGTGGAGTCCCCACACTTGGAGGATTTCTGATATGCTGAAGAAGGCTTCCACATGGATAGTTGTGTGTGAGGTTTTCTTCACAGGTTCTGATGAGCATGAACAGATCACAGAAGAAGCCTACCACTGATGCCTAGACATTTAGCAAGTGCAGCTTTTTCTGGCATGGAAATACGTGCAGGTATTTCCAAATTTGGGTCACCTAATCAGGGGAAAGGCAGCCTGTCAATAAAATAAATAAATAAATAAAATTTGAAATAGAATGTACCTTTTCTCTTCATCAACTATTAACTTGAGTGGGAGAAGCTACCTCAGTTAGGAATGCTACACTGCTTCCTCTGGGGAGTGGGTGCACATTTATGCAGAACCGGCATTGAGTGATCCAGGTGAGAAATCACAGTCATAGAGAATGAAGATTTTAGAGCCCAGATTTTAGAGCTCTGGGCCAGCAGCTAGGCAAGAGGACGTCAAGTGTCATACCTCCTCAGCCTTCTAATGGAGAGCTGCCCTCATTCTAGCACAGCAGTAGGAGAACTGCTACTTCCCCATCATCCAATCCCACACCACTCCTCTTCTGTCTCCATGGACAAGCTCCATGAGTGGAAAGAATTATGAAGTTTACCTGCATAATCTTCCCCCCAGCCTGAAAAAAACTATGCTGGCATGGTAAGGAATGACATCACTTGCCATACCCACATGGTTCTTCCATCGAGGGAGAGTGGGGTGAGACTGAGCCTTCCCCACTGGTGTGATAACATGTAAATCTATTGGAGAGCAGTGGGCATGGGGACTGCAGGGGTTCTGTGAATTAGAACCCAATAAAAACATCTGAAGAGGTGGACTACAGCCCACAGAAACTCATGTCACATAAAGCCTGTTACTCTTTATGGTGCCACAAAACTCCTTATTGTTTTTGCTATAATGAACTAAGATGGCTACCCCCTGGCAATTAGTCCCAACAGGTAACTTCGGCAAGCTCTGCTTGGTCGTATCACTTGGAGGAACTATCCACTGACAAAATTATAGCCAATCAACCAGTCTATACCACACATGATATCTAAATATTGTTATCTTAGATACGTAAATACCTCCCTCACTCTCATCATCTGGAATTCAAAGGCAGCTCATCATTTTCTCAACCCAGTTAGGTAGAGCCACTGTTTCTGCCCAGTACTCCTGCAAGACAGTTCTGTTGACATACCTGGATGGTTTCTGTTTCCCTGTGGCACTGCTGGGTCGGCTACTCTCCTTATTCTTCACCTTCTGCCCATGGGATTTGTCTTTTGATTCACTTTGCTTCTCTGTACCCAATGCTCGGCTTTGGGGCCTGCTTGTAAACAAGTTATCTGCTGTGGAAGGTCCCACTGCTAATGACTCCTCTGTCCTGTGCAGGGCCACCAAGTTTTCCTTCTTTGTAGGACTCGAAGAAGTGGACCTTCCCTGCTTTGGGGAGGGACTCGAAGAAACTTTTGGCCTGCTACTCATTGATTTGCTTGGCTTCCCAGATTTCCTATTTGCCGTCTGTGAATGAGGGGCATGAGTCCAGCCCTCACTCTGTCCCTTTGTAGGAGCCACTTCAGTTCCACACATCTCAGGTGTCACTTGAGTTCCCTGACTGGTTGGCCTGGATGGGGCAGTTGCCGTGGACACAACAAACGCCTCAGAAGGACCAGTAGCCACTGATACTGTGTGTGTCTCAGATGGTCCCACACCCACCGAGATGTGGCATACTGGGGCAGGACTAGCTGATGCTGCTCTTGCAGAAACAGGCCTGGATAAAGGCTTATTTGGCTTCATTGATGAGGTTTGGGAAGCTACACCTTGTCTGTCTTGTGTTGGAGGCTTGAGGGACTTTCATGGAACAGGGGTTGTCTCCTGGGATTTTACAGCCGCCTTTTTCCTCTTGGTCCCGTGGGGCCGTACCAGAGCTCCAGATTTTTTACTCTTCTGTAGTTTAATAGGAACATATTTTGATTTTGACAATGTCATGGATACGGGGATTTCTTCTGGTTCTGTGACAGAAGGCAGCCTGACATTCTTCATCTGAGAGGGCTCCATGGCACTAATCTGCTGAGCTGCTGTGGCGGGACCAACTGGCAGAGACATCACCCGTGGCTGAGGAAGCCCTGTGCCTTCTGGCCTGGTGGCAAATTCCAAGCTCCTTACGCCCGTCGACCGGGGAGAAGTTTGTTTAGACTCTTTCTTTAACTCAGGTCTATAGAAGCTAGGAGATCCAGCTTGGGATGCTACTACCTTCTTAGCTTGACTCCTCTCTGTAACTTTGGGATCTGTATACAGAGACTGTCCTTTGGAAGCATGCCCCTGTAAAGGAATACAGTATCATGGCATGTATTGGAAAGGATTCTGAGGAAAAGGTGGAGGGTTAATACAATGAAGCATCACTGCCTGCAAATAATGCTTGATCCTCTCACATCCTAGCAAACCAAGACACATTTCTAAATGGATACAAGAGGATGAAGTGCTAAGATAAGGGGTTGTCATAGCCCTGGCCACTGCTTTCCAGTCATTATTGGAAGATCCCAGCAGATTACTTCCTGCAGGCACGGGAAAATAATGTCTGCCCTATTGTGATACAGAGCATGGGTGTTCGTATTTCTTGTGATTAAACTAAAAGTCAGTTCCTCTTTCTCCCCTAAACATCCCTGCCATGGGTTCTTGTGAGAGATCTAATAGGATCTATTGAGCTGATGAAAGAAAATATTGGACTCTTCGTTCTTACCTCACTGCCTGAGATTCCAAATGATGATGGAGAAGAAAATGCTGCCGAATCTTATGAAATAGAAAAAAAAAAAAACCTCTTATCAAATAATTTCTTTCTTAATCTTTCAGAGTGGGATACTAAAGTTTGCGTATATATGTATGCATGAGAAACTCGCCCTTTGGGGAAGAAAAAGGCCTCTATTTTCTGAGAAGGGAATGCCTTTTTGTGCAAACATAGCAGCATCGGGTCGGAGGTCTTGCGGGTCGGCGCCCCGATGTCAGTGGTTTGGGAAACTCCCTCTCTTTTGGGGAGGCGACTCTCACCACGGAGAGGGTGGTTCGCAGTCTGGGGGTTCATCTTGACCCGGCGCTTACCATGGAGACCCAGGTAGTGTCCGTGGTTCGGTCCACCCATTTACATCTTCGGCGGATCACCCAGCTACGTCCCTATCTAGACACGGGGGCCCTCACCACGCTGGTCCATGCGCTCGTAGTCTCAAGAATAGACTACTGTAATGCTCTCTATGTGGGGCTTCCTTTGAGACTGATGCAGAAGCTTCAAATGGTCCAGAATACAGCGGCCAGGCTATTAATAGGGGTGAAAAGATTCCATCATATCTCCCCTATCCTGGCCACCTTACACTGGTTACCTATTCGCTTCCACATCGATTTCAAGGTGCTGACTATTACATACAAAGCCCTAAACGGTTTAGGGCTTCGATACTTGGTAGAGCTCCTTCTTCCACCTCGTTCTGCCTGTTCCACTCATTCCAGCCAGGCTGGGCGGTTGAGGGGCCTAACTCCGAGAGGGGCCCGAAGGGAAAAAACTAGAAACCAGGCCTTCTCGGCAGTGGCCCCTCGTTTCTGGAACAACTTACCAACAGAAATCCACCTGGCCCCCTCGCTGAGGGCCTTCAAGAGCAAACTAAAGACCTGGCTCTACAAGCAGCCCTTCCCAACAGCCATCACTTAGCTTTACCTCTTCTTTTTCCTTTTTCCCCATCTTGGACTCTTGCAGTAAAATTGGGCCTCATTTTTTTCAATGCATTTATGTTTTCATTTATTATATTTGTATCTTTGGTTTTTGTATTTTGTGTAAACCGCCCAGAGTAGACATGTTCTAGATGGGCGCTATATAAGTCTAATAAAATAAATAAAATCAGGATGGGGAGTAGATTTCTCTCTGCCATCCCAGTACTTTTTAAACGTTCTTATTTATTTATTTAACTTATATGCCGCCTACATTACCCAAAGGTCTCTGGGCGGCTTACAACAATTTGAATACAATAAAAAAGATAAAACAATTAAAATACAATTCAAATATATACTCTAAAAATTTCCATCAGGACCCACAGTTGATATTATTTCAATTAAAAGCCTTCTGGAACAGGAGGGTTTTGATCTGGCACCGAAATGTCATCAGCGTCAGCGCCAGACGAATCTCAATTGGGATGGCGTTCCATAGTCTGGGGGCAGCTGCCGAAAAGGCCCTTTGTCTACAAGCCATCCCTCTTACCTCCTTGAGGGATGGCTCTTTCAAAAGGGCCCGCTGACTAGATCTTAACTGCCGGGTAGGTTCATATGGAAGGAGGCGGTCCTTCAGGTATCCAGGGCCCAAGCCGTTTAGGGCTTTATATGTCAAAACAAGCACTTTGAATTGGGCCCGGGCAGCAACTGGTAGCTAATGTAATTTAAACAGAATCGGCTTGATGTGTTCCCTAGCGGCCCCACCACTCACCAGCCGCACAGCTCGATTCTGGACCAGTTGCAGTGGCCGGACTGTCTTCAAAGGCAGCCCCACGTAGAGCGCATTGCAGTAATCTATACGAGATGTTACCAGTGCATGTGTAACTGTCATGAGACTCCACTCGTCCAGGTAGGGCCGGAGCTGGTATAATTTCCACAGCTGAAGGAAGACGCCCCTGGCCACCGAGTCCACCTGGGCTTCCAGAGTTAGACTGGGGTCCAGGAGCACCCCCAGGCTGAGGACCCTGTCCCTTAGGGGGAGTGTAACCCCATTCAGGGCAGGGAAATGGCCCTCCAGCCTGTCTGGCGAAGCACCCACTAGCAGCACTTCCGTCTTGTCTGGATTGAGTTTCGATTTATTAACCCTCATCCAGTCCATTATCAGGTCCAGACACGAGTTCAGCACAGAAACCGCCTCACCTGGATTGGTGGAAAACGAGAGGTAGAGCTGAGTGTCATCAGCATATTGCTGACTCCTCAGCCCAAACCTCCTGATGACCTCTCCCAGCGGTTCCATGTAGATGTTAAACAGCATGGGGGACAGTATCGAGCCCTGAGGAACTCCATGACATAAACGCCATGGGACAGAGCAACTGTCCCCCAGCACCACCCTCTGGAAACGGTCAGCTAGGAAGGAGCAGAACCACCATAAAGCGGTGCCCCCAACTCCCAACCCAGCCAGCCTATCCAGAAGGACACCATGGTCGATGGTGTCGAAAGCCGCTGAGAGGTCCAGGAGTATCAACGGGGTCACACTCCCCCTGTCTCTCTCCCGGCAAAGGTCATCGTACAGGGCGACCAAGGCAGTCTCCGTACCAAAACCCGGCCTGAAACCTGATTGAAATGGATCCAGAAAATCCGTTTCATCCAGCAGCGCCTGGAGTTGCCCGGCCACAACCCGCTCCAACACTTTGCCCAAATAAGGGAGGTTCGCCACTGGTCGGTAGTTAACCACCAGCCTTGGGTCCAGGTTAGGCTTTTTTAGGAGTGGCCGAATTGCCTCCTCTTTCAAGGTGGTAGGGACCACTCCCTCTCTCAAAGAGGCGTTCACGGCCTCCTGGACCCAGGTGCGAACCCCCCTGGCAGATCTTCCAATTAGCCAAGATGGGCAAGGGTCGAGCGGAGTGGTAGTAGGACGGACAGATCCAAGCACCCTGTCCACATCCTCAGGTCTCAACAATTGAAACTCATCCATTAATACTTGACCTAAGCACGGCACACTGGACACATCCTCTGATTCTGCAGTAACGGTGGAGTCCAACCCACTGTGAATCTGAGCAATTTTTCCCTCAAAATGAATG
Organism: Intellagama lesueurii; assembly: GCA_037013535.1. Classification (NCBI taxonomy): domain Eukaryota; kingdom Metazoa; phylum Chordata; class Lepidosauria; order Squamata; family Agamidae; genus Intellagama; species Intellagama lesueurii. The sequence goes on along the minus strand of JBAJHW010000006.1, from coordinate 8,955,774 downwards.
GCAAACTCATCACAGCGAGCTGATGAGCAGTCCGGGTCTGCCACCGGATTTCCAGATTGAAGAAGATCCCGGACCACCCGAAACAGCTCTGCTGGATGACATTCTGAGGAAGCAATACGGCTGGAGAAATATTGCCGTTTCGCCAGCCGTATTGCCACGAAATAGGCCCGATAATGGGCTCTAAGTCGTGTTCGATTGGACTCCCAGCGGGATTTCCTCCACCTGTGCTCCAGTCGTCTCCCCTCTCGCTTCATCGCCCGCAGTTCAGAAGTATACCAAGGAGCTGTCTGGGCTCTGCGTGCAGGGAGAGGGCGCTTAGGCGCAATCGTGTCAACTGCCCGGGTCATCTCCCTATTCCATAGGGTGACCTGAGCTTCGACAGGAGCGCCGACCATATCAGACGGATATTCCCCCAGAGCATTCAGGAAACCATCTGGATCCATTAGTCTCCGAGGGCAAATCATCTTAATAGATCCCCCACCCTTGCAGAGAAGCTAATAGATGAAACTTGACCAGGAAGTTTGTGAGGTTTAACCTGCATGTGCCCATTTACTGTTTCCCATGCTTACCTGATTTTAGGAGCCTTTGCTTTGAAGTGATGTGACTTCCCCTGCAATAGAAAAATATATGTGAAATCTTCACGTCCCCAAAGGATCACTGTGTAAACAGTTATCTCTTATTATTTGGGCAAAATATACCTCAAAATATATCTCAGCATCTATAGTGTGTGTAGCAGCTGCATGCATAGTGCTTCGTGTCTTGATACCCTGTTTTCCCTAAAATAAGACCTAACCTGAAAATAAGCCCTAGTATGATTTTTCAGGGTGCTCTTAATATAAGCCCTACCCCCCAAAATAAGCCCCAGTTAAGTGAAACCCCACCCTCCACCCTTGTGCAGCAACCAGAAGAAGATGGCATGACTGTATTTGAATAAAGGTAGATTGGTGTACATGAAAAAAATAAAACGTTCCCTGAAAATAAGCCCTAATGTGTTTTTTGGAGCAAAAAATTAATATAAGACCCTGTCTTATTTTTGGGGGAACACGGTATGCACATCTGTTGTGTACCAGATAAAAGATTCATGCACACAAACAAAACTCCCAGAGTTTCTTTCTAGACTCTGCAGTACAGTAGCTGAACTCTAAAGAATGGCAAGTCAGCAGCTCACACTCACACACACACACACACAAAGAAACATCGAGGAATACCGAGGAAAATTATTTAGCAGGGACAAAAATTAAGAAAGTTGTAATAATTCATGGTAAATGTAATTGAAAGACAGCACTCGGAGTTTACCTAGCAAGCATTTCTGAGTTGATGAGCTAGCAAGGACCTGAGCTGTTGCTAGGCAACCACCAAGCACTACCACTTCTTCCCTCTTCCCTCACTCTTTAATTGCCAACTTTGCTAGATAGATGCAGACTCTTGGCACAAAAAGAGTGGGGATTTTATTCCAACTCAACACATAAAATTCAATGGAGATGCACTACATGTTTAGGGTGAAGATAAGTGTATATTGAGGGATGGCAGGTAGCAGTTGAGACCCTGAGTAGTGCTGCCTTGATAAGACTAATATTTCAGGACCTATTCTGGTCTTTAGTTGTTGTTGTAATATTTGTAATTTTATAATAAACAAAAACATTGCTAATTATTTTAAATACTACTGGCCCTGTTCACTATGTATTAAAACTGAAGGTTAGCTATACTTTCTTTCCTCCTTCCCTTCTCATTTGCCCAGTGCCATTTAGTTGCTATGGTGTTTATACAACTGATATCATGAACATAAAAGGATGTGATTGATTGATTGATTGATTGATTGATTTCCAGGGTAAGGGGAAGTAAATCGGGATAACAGGGAATATATCATGCCACTCCTTATCACATATTATCTGTACTTACACATATCATTACATTAAGAACTTTTGTATCTGTTAGTTGCTTATTTATTTATTTATTTATTTATTATATTTATATCCCGCCCATCTAGTCATTCGACTACTCTGGGCGGCGTACATCAGACAAAATAAACAATTAAAATAACATCAGTATCCAAGAATAAATAATCATTCAGGATGGAAAAAGACAAAGAAGATAGATCAAATAGTGCCCAGATGGAAGGCCTGCCTGAATAGCCAGGTTTTTAATTATATACTTCCAACTAGAATTATTTGACTATTTTGTATTAAAGTTATCGCATTTGGCTTTCAGGGTATAGAACGGATCCAATTATATATAGGGTCCCATTTTTCAGTTGCTTCTTGGATTGAATGTGTGTGATTTTTAAAGATGAGACAAAGTGGGGAGGGGACTATTGTTAGCGTAAATCACGCGGTAATTCAGCAGAGTGACATCAGGTCCTGGTGGTAAAGTGACTCACGCAGACACAATCAGCTTCTTCAGCACCAGACGTATATTTACAGCAGTATTTACAGATGTACAGACCAACAGCATGACAGCATGAACTCATCAAGAAGAGAAGGAATACATCTTCTATACACAGTCCACATATATACACTTGTGCATCTGGCTGTGTCCAATCAGCACAGATGTTGCATCATCCCTGAGCCAGCCCTCCTGAGTCATTATGACTCAGCACTTTAACACACCTGAACATTATGGCTGCTCATTAAGACATTTGTACTGCTCAGGCCTGTAAATTTTTACTTTGACACCCCTCCTAATTTACTCCTGAGCAGAACATATACCCATTTCTTTGGTTATTTCTTTATGTCTTTGTGCATTCAAGGATTTTGTCATAATGTCTGCAATGTTTCTTTCTGTTTCACAGTATTGTAATTCTATCAATTTTTCTTTTATTGCTTCCCTGACATTATGGTATTTGATATCTACATGTTTGCTTCTGTTTCGCATCTTCTCTGTTACGGCCATGTGAATGCAAGTAGTGTTATCCTCAAACACCTTTATTGCATGACTTACTTCAACCCTTAAGTCTTTGATCATTTGTTTATACCAGATGATTTCTGAACATAGCTCTGACAAAGCTGCGAACTCAGCCTCAGCTGTCGATGTAGCGATGGAATTTTGTTTTCTAGATTTCCATCCTACTAACACATTAGCAAATAATACTGTGAACCCAGACATTGATTTTCTATCGGTTTCGTCGTTTGCCCAATCACTGTCTACGCATGCCATTAGTTTTAATTCTTTTGAGGGTTTTAAGACTAAATACCTGTCAAGTGTTCCCTTCAAGTACCTAAACACTCTTTTCACTCCTTGCCAGTGTTTTACTGTGGGCTTAGACACATGTCTGCTTAATATATTTACCGCTGCCGCAATGTCTGGCCTTGTCCAATTTGCCAAGTACATTAGACTTCCAATTGCAGACTGGTAAATCTCCTGATTTTCAAATTCCATGCTTTCAGACTCTGATTTCTGAAAATCTACAATCATAGGGGTCTGAACACTTTTACATTCTTGCATGTTGTATTTTTCTAACATTTGCTCTATTTTTATCTTTTGGCTTAATACAAAACCTTTGTTTTGTTTCTGTATTTGCACCCCCAAATAATTTTGTATTGGGCCTAGATTTTTTTAATTTAAATTCTTTCTTCAACTGTTTTTCAGAGAGAGTCATCCAATTTTCTCCCACACAAAACTAAAGTAGCTGCACAAGAAAAGGCAAGTTCAGATTGAAACTTCAGTAGCGCTGAAAAAGGGCTGTAAACCTTTCCCTGTACCATATACTTGCTAGAAATATCAGGGAACTAACAATGCACTTGAGATAAGTTAGGGCATCATATGCCACATTCCTAGAAATTGAACAGTACATACACAGAGCTTTGTGTCTCTCTGGAGGAATGAACCTGGCACAGCTGCTCCTTCAGATGTCCAGTGGAGCCTTCATCTGTGATGGCAGGCAGCCAGTGCTGTTGGAGGAACACAACATAGATCAAGCAGACACACCAAGTTAATGGGCGAAGTGCCTGGGGCCAGGCTGTTTGGACCAATCCCTACAATTCTAGTGATCCTACTGAATTTTTATCGGAGTATATTACAATGCATGCCCGTAGTTTAATTGGTGAGCACATGCAAGAATGGTTCCAAGTTGTAAGAATGTAAAGCATACTACAGAAGACTACCTCTGCCATAGCACCTCAACTGTAAAATACCCTCCCCTTGGAGGCTTGATTGGTGCCAACATTGGCAACATTTTGGCACCATCAACCTTTGGGGGGGGTGAGGATTGTGATCAGGATGGGTGGCTGAGGGGCCTAACGCCAAGGGAGGCCCAGAGAGAAAGAACAAGAAACCAGGCCTTGTCGGCAGTGGCCCCTCGCCTCTGGAACAGTCTGCCCTCAGATATCTGTCTGGCTCCCTCGCTGGGTGTTTTTAAGAGCAAACTTAAGACCTGGCTCTTCAGGCAGGCCTTCCCTCCTGTCATCACCTAATCTATTCTTTGCCGTCTTGAATTATATTAATACCGTTGTTTTTATTTTAAATTGCTTTTACTTTTATGTATTGTTGTTAGCTGACCAGAGTAGACCTTGGTCTAGCTGGGCGGGGTATAAATTGAACAAATACATACATACATACATACATACATACATACATACATACATACATACATACATACATACATACATACATACATACATACATACATACATCTCCCTCTTTTTGTATATAGCAGTAACATAAATGTACCTAGTTGGTATATAACACTGGAAGGTCCAAAACAGCCCCCATGAGTTTAAGGCAGTGATTCTTGGTGTTCTTGGACTGCAGTTCCCAGAACCCTTCACCATCAACTGTGTTGGCCAGGATTTCTGGGAATTGCAGACCAAGCACACCTGGATTATCCAAGGTTCGGAACCACTGGTTTAAGGAAAGAGCAGAGATGTATTTATTTAGGTTTTGCTTTTTAAAACGACGGGGAAACCAAGGTCCTCCAGGCAGTGTACAAACTGAACACATAAAATGCAGGGTAGACCAATGAAAACAAAGCAGGTAGATCAATAAAAGATTAGGATAGGACAGAGAGTGAGGGAGAGGTCCGTAAGGTTAAGCGCATTGGATGAATGAATGTTCATAGGAGTGGTACATGAAAATAGGAAGGGACAGATGACCACAGTCTGTGATATTTGTACCAGAAAGATACAAAAATGGATGTGTGGGTTTATGTGCAGAAGGACAAAGAAGGGAGGGTGTTTGTGTGTTAAGCACTGAAGTAATTACTGAGGTAATTTAATCCTTTCAATGAGGTAATTCTTTCAGTCTCACAGTGCTCACCTTCTTGGACAAACCCAATGTGCTCTTCTGCAGCATGTGATGCCTAGATTCCTTTGAGGTGACGCTTGCTGGCTTTCTGATTCTACCCCTGGCTATGTGCATCAGGTAGATGAGGCGCAGCCACTGGTCAAAGAGGAAGGTCTCATCTCTGCCAGGGGCATAAAGCTGAAGGTAGTACTTTTGCCCCGTCCTTAGCTGTACTTTCAGCCGCCGCTCATTCAGGTTGTGAAGAAATATCTCCACCAGCTCTAAAGGAATCAACCTGTGGGAAGGGAAGGACTCAGGCTGAGAAACTTGCAGATGAAAATAGGGGGCTTCTGGGAAAGAGTGTGACAGGCCACAGAGAAGGGGGTCTGCATCAGTCTCACCGAGTGATTTCAAGATCCTTAGCCTTCTGGCATTTTGCTCCTGTTCCTCGTTTTTCCCGGGCAATGATCATCAGGTTAGGAAGCGGCAGAGTAGGACTGGTGGCTAAAAGGCCCATGGTAACTATTTTAGGATGGTTGTGAATGCTCATGCATTCACCTTTCTTGGTCACCTGTATGTAAAGGGAGAGCAAAAAGCAGGATGTGTGCCATGAAAGGGACAAAACTGACATTAATAGAAAGGAGCCTGGGGATAGTCCAAAGAAGGAACATTTCTCAGCTCAAAGTCCCTCAGCCTTCACCTAGGATACCTGGGTGTCCTGGCTGCTGTTGTTATGCGCCGTCAAGTCGCCTCCAACCTATGGCGACCCTAAAAGGGAACGATCTCAAAAATGGCCTGTCCTCAACAGTCCTGCTCTGCTCCTGCAGACTCAAGCCTGTGGACTAGCTATTGAATCATAATTGTTGCTTTTATGTGCCATCAAGGCATTTCTGACTTATGGCAATGCTAACAGGTTTCTCAAGGTGTGTAAGATCCTCAATTCTACCAGTGCCATCCCTTTCTTTCCATGGCTGAGTGGGGATTTGAACCTAGGTTTCCTGAGTCCTAGTCCATCACTCTGTCCACTATATTACACTGTCTCTCTGCAACTGTTTTTTTTTAAAATTCCCATCAAGAATGCCTCTAAAAATGCCTTTAAATGGTGTAAGGAACATCTTATGAAATTAGCTAGAAAACGTCACTCATTGCACCGAGAAAGGAACTTGTTAGGGTTAGATTATTTTTGCTTAGACTACTTTTACTGTAACTTTGTAACCATTTATTACAATATTTGTTCTCCCAAAAGTAAGGTACTCATACTAACTACCTGCTTCTAAAATCGGATTCGACATATGAATACATGAAGCTGTCTTCTACTGGCTGATATGCCATTGGTTCATTAAGCCACTACTATTTCCTATGGCTGGTAGCCACTTGCTGGTTCAGCCCCTTCCAGTCACCTGATCCTTTTGACTGGAGAGGCTGGATCCTGAACCTGAGGCTTGCTGAAAGAGGTATGCTCTGCTACATTGCATACAGTACATTCTCAGTGCAATAGTCTGGGTCTCTCGCTTCTATACACTAAGATTCACAGGCTATCACAAGCAAAAGCAATGGCCTATACTGGGCTATCTGCAGCAGCCTCAAGGAGCAGGCGCCCGGGACACGTCCAACATGACTTGCCCATCTCCATGATTTAATCTGGCCAGAACGTTGCATGTGTTGTTTGGGGGGTACGGGTTCAGACAGGGAACACTACAGCCACCTCTTCCCTGCTATAGAGCCACTTGCTGCCAGATGCAGGTTACCTGCACAAAGTTGCCTTCGAAGATCGGTGTTTCGCCTAACATATTGTATTCAGGCCTTTGAAGCACCCTCCACAGTTTGCCAGGCAACGGAGCATCGTGACCAGAGGCCTGTTCTTTGACAGGGTCATTCTGTGGGTCCTTCCTCTGTGCTTTCCCTATGAGACAGAGAACATAGAAAGAAACCAAGAAGATGCATAAGGAAAGTGCTCAGGGAACTCAAGACGGCCAAGCTCACAGCCTTTGTATTGAATCTTCAAGGCCTAATATGTTTCTTGGAGGACCGAAACATCCTCCCTCTTCAAGCTTGTTGTCTCCTTGTGTTCGAGTATTGATCGCCACATTTCCTGTCTCTTCTTGGGTGTGGACAACTCAACCAAGTAAGCCAAGCTGTGTGCTCCAATGAAAGGTTTTGCTGTATCCCCCTGCTCCTCTCAGACATATAAGCCAGTGGAATATGACAGCAAAACATTTTCCAGGCCTCAGAACCAGCCATTTATCAGCTCCTAAGTGCAAGCAAAATCTATCAACCAAATCCTCGTCCCTTTTAAATTGGGGCCCATTACTGTACCGTGAAACCCAAACTCCTCCTAAGTTCTCTGGCTCTTTATGCGTTAGCTTCCTCTCCCCACTCCTCAATTCCAGAGTCTGAACATTTTAGGCCCTACCTGGAGATGTGATCATCACTAGGACAGAGTGGACAAAGTTTAAGGCCTTGTTGATTATCCTGGTACAAGAGCAGATGCGTTTCTACGGCCACCAAACACCAGTTTATAATCCTGGACAGGACTGGGGGCCCCAGTCCTTTGAGGTTCCCAGATGCTTTCCCCTGGGAGGCCTCTATCCAAGTGGCCCCCACCTCTCCAGCTGAAAGGATGAGTACTGGCCTGCAAATTTGTAGATTATGACATCAGCAGGAAAAAAACAGGGGCTGGGTTGTTGGGGTGTTGTTAGGCAGCAGTAGCAGCAGAAATGAAAGGAAGTTGCAGGATGGATGTATATCCATTACTGGGAGGAGCCTGCCTCAGGCCAAGGGGGCAAATTTAAGATTTGGCCAATAAGGACATTATAAGGAAAAGGTTGCCAAGATTCTAGTGTTGAAAGCCCATTCACGACTACCCATTGACTCTTGCTTTGGGTATGAGAGGTTCCAACTAAATCTTACACAATCCCACCATTTTGAACCACTGTACCACCCTGAAGGTTTGGTTTGGAAGCTAAGCAGGGTCTCACCTGGTTAGTACTTGGAATAAGAGCTACCAAGCAGTGCTAGGATGCCCAGATAGAACTCGGAGACAGTCCCGTTTGAAGCCACTTGGCAAGACTGGGTTAGATGGGCCAGTGAGCTGATTCGAGGCAGCTTCCCACATTCCTATCTGGAAATTCATTCTATCCCTTTAACAGGTAGGGATGACTGTGGCTGTTCAGTGGGGAAACATAAGAGACTCCCTGTATGCCCAGAGACACACTTGATTTAGGCCTCGAAAATTCTGGGGGTGAGAAAGACAAACAAGAGCAAATTCACAGAAAGCCACACTAGGTACCCTTCCGCAGCCACCATTACGGCCGTAATGAGTAGGCTCACCAGAAATGAAGGGCAGACAGATGATGGCACCACCAGATGTTCCGACCCAGAGCCGCTTCCCATAAGCGCCAAGCGCTGAGATGTTCAAGGTTAAACTGAGGCTGCTCGGCCCCAGAGAGGGAAGAAGGGGAGAAAAGAAAGCCAGCATCAAGAATGAGCTTTCATTAGTAATAACAAACAGGAGTGTCATGTACCAGAACCAAGATGAGGTGCTCTGTTATTTACGTCCAGGAGGTTAAAGTCAGTCAGTAAGCCTGGAGGCTGTACTGCAATGGATGCAGGAGAATGGACTGAGGCTGAACCCGGACAAGACGGAGGTCCTGAAGGTGGGTGGCCCCTCCATCGGTGGTTTGGGAAACTCCCTCTCTTTTGGGGGAGTGACTCTCACCGCGAAGAGTGAGTTTTGCAGCTTGGGAGTCCACCTGGATCCGGCTCTCACCATGGAAACCCAGGTGGCGTCAGTGGTCTGCTCCACCTATTTCCATCTGTGGCGGATTGCCCAACTGCGTACCTATCTTGATGTTGGGGCGCTCACCACTTTGGTCCATGCACTTGTAATCTCGAGATTAGACTACTGCAATGCACTCTACGTGGGGCTACCTTTGAGATTGATGCAGAAGCTTCAAATGGTGCAGAATGCGGCGGCCAGACTTCTCAGTGGGACGAGAAAATATCAGCATATTTACCCCACTCTGGCTGCCTTGCATTGGCTGCCCGTTCGTTTCTGCATTGATTTCAAAGTGTTGATGATGACATATAAAGCCCTAAACGGTTTAGGACCTCGATATCTAGCGGAACGCCTCCTCCCACCTAAATCTACTCGAATCACTCGTTCTAGCCAGGAAGGGCGGCTGAGGGGCCTGACGCCGAGGGAGGCCCGGAGAGAAAGAACAAGAAACCGGGCCTTCTCGGCAGTGGCCCCTCGCCTTTGGAACAGTCTTCCCTCAGAGATCTGTCTGGCTCCCTCGCTGGGTGTTTTTAAGAGCCAACTTAAGACCTGGCTCTTTAGGCAGGCTTTCCCTCCTGTCATCACTTGATTACTTTTTATTTTTCCCCCCATCTTGAACTATATTATTACTGTTGCTTTTTATTTTATTATACTGTTTTTATTCTATTTTTATTGTTAGCCGCCCAGAGTAGACATGTGTGGGGTATAAATTTAATAATAAATAAATAAATAATTTTTTGGAGTCGCCCCGGGACTGTGCAGCTTGCCCAAGGTCACACAGGCTGGCTCTTCCCACAGGAGGCACACTGGAGAATCAAATTCCCAGCCTCTGGCTCCACAACCTGATAGCTAAACCACTGAGCTATCCAGTCAACACACAAGCCCCTTAGAGCGCACAAAGAGACCTCAGACACACAAATATTTCGTATCATCAAATAGTTTGAGAGTGTGCACCAACCTTGGGCTTACTCAAGCTGCTATTGTGCTCTAATTTCTTTTATTTTGATCTTTTCTTGTGCCTGTCCATGTCTGTTTTATACACACACACAAACACCAAATTGCATGTTATTTAATCTAATCTTCAATATTCCACTGAAGATAGGATCAGAGACTAATGGGCTTGATGTAGTTTTTTCTCTCTTCTATTTCAGAAGTTCTTTTTTAAAATTGCATTTGGGGTTCTTGTTTCTTCCTCCTTTGAAAGTTCAATCAAAATGTGGGAGACGTGTGTGAAATCCTCCCAATCCTTGATTCAGTGCCAAATGCAATCCTTCCAGAGAGACGTATTCCCAAGGGTCCTCCTACTCACTGATTTAAAATCTGAGGCAAAAGAACTCATTAGAGCCAGTGGAGGTTTCATGTGCAGATGTGTGTGGGGAATCTCCTTGCTGCGAAGCCAACAATATTCTCCCTTACAATCATAGATAATCTTAGGACTGCAGAGCTGGAAGGGACCTGATGGATCGTCGTATCTAGACCTGTCAAGGAGGCACAGTGGAGGAATCGAACTCCCAACCTCTGGCTCCAGCTATTCATATTTTTCACCAGAATAACTTTCAGCTGAGGTATGGGAATAGGAATGATTAAAGCATAGGAATTGTGTGTGGGAGTCACAGTCCAATTTTCTGTAATGTGGTGGGATGTGGGAAATGTTCCATTATTCAGCTGATAGATTGCTTATGTTCCGGAAAGCGTGACTGAAAAATTTTGTGAATGAGGGATGACAATGATGGCTAGATCATCTCTCTCCTCTCAGGAAGTAAATCTCACAGCCTCTCAGTCTTGGTAGAAATGGCTTGTCTCCTCCTCATAGTGAGATTTCTCGTGGCTTGTTTTCCATTTTTGAGAAAACATGTGGAATTTCTTAGAGGTTCTGAGGAGATATTTTTCTGGGAGGCTATATCAAGCTGTACAGAATGAATAATCTTCCGGTATAAAATGGCATATTTTCTGAACACAATTCCCCAGGAAGAGCATCAAGTTTGGGAGAATTTGACAGTTTCTTGTGAAAAAGAACATGCAAACAAACAAATAAAAACCTAAAAAAATTAGGAAAATAAGAATCAGGGTCTCATTCTTCCAGGACGCAGAGAAATCGCACTGATGCCAATGATGTTTTCACACAGTGGGACTTGGAAGAAGGTTGAGAATGACTATTTGTTTTCAAACCGGTCCTTCACATCCCTACTATCCTCATTTCATTGTGAAAAACACACTCTTTGTAGCTGGGGGTGGGCAAAGAGGAGACAGTGCCTGGAGTAAGATGGTGTCGTCTGTATCTAAAAAGTAGAAAAACCTGTGGCTTTGCTTAAGCTCAGGTGCCCTCTGGCTTAGTTCCTTCCTTTGGAAAGCTGATGCAGGAAGGGCTGCTGCAATGGTTTCTCTTGTGTTCTACTTGTATATGGGTGAATACAATAAGTATGAAAGATCCTCTCATCGAAAAGCAAGGAAATTCTTCTAATAGTCCAAAATTTAGTGTATGCCTTTGAATGTTGTATGCTAGTAACTGGATTTTGTGATTCCAGATGGAGTTGACCAACAGTTCCACCGTTCATGAATTCATTCTGCTGGGATTTGGAGTTGAGCCACACAGACGGTTCTTGCTTCTCATCTTTTTCACAATTCTTTATGTGCTCACCTTGGCTGAGAACATCACCATTATCACGTTGGTGTGTCTGGATGCTCACTTGTCCCAGCTTCCCATGTACATCCTACTGAGCAACTTCTCCTGGCTGGAGATGTGCTATGTGACTACCACGGTGCCTCGGATGCTCCTTGACCTGGCTTCTTCTCACAGGACCATCTCCTTCCATGCCTGCTTACTCCAGTTCTACATCTTCTTTTCTCTTGGCAATACTGAATTTTTCTTCCTTTCAGCGATGGCATTGGATCGGTATCTGGCTATCTGCCACCCCCTGCGCTACCCACAACTCATGCCCCCAAATGCTTGCTATTTCTTGGTGGCCAGCTGTTGGGGGCTTGGCTTCTTGGGATACATTCTTCCAGTGACTTTGGTCTCCAAGTTGTCCTTCTGTGGGTCTAATGTGATTGACCATTTTGTGTGTGATCCTGTACCAATTCTGAATCTGGCTTGTCCTCCACTTGGAAAAGTTCCCCTTGTCTGCCATGTTGTCATGCACATTTTCTTTTTTGGCAATGTCCTGGTTGTTATCTTATCATATGGCATTGTAATGTTTACCCTAATGAAATCTAACAGAGAAAGTCGTAAGAAGGCGTTCTCCACCATATCTATGCATTTAATGGTGGTGACCCTTTTCTATGGCTCGGTGGGTGGGATGTACTTAATCCCAGGTGGAGAAGATCAGTCAGAACTCACCAAGGCAGTAACAGTCTTCTATGCTGCCATCACACCCTGTCTCAACCCCCTGATTTATTGTCTGAGGAATGACCAGGTGAAAGAGGCATGGGTCAGGATCTGGAGGAGAAAGTTGGGGATCCTGAGGACAAAGTTCACAGGGTAGAAAGACGATGTGTGAGGGGAGAAATCAAGCAAATCCTAACTAAAGCATAATGTTGAAGCAATGAAATGTATACTGTGCCAAGAAAGAGAGCTATTAATTCATACTTAGTTTTGTTTTTAATATGGACAAAGTATGAAAGAGTGAGGGATGCCTCAGCGAGGAAGAGCTTGGCTGCTATGAGGTATTACAAAAAATACATTCAGATCACAAGTTGTAAACCAAAAATAGAAAACATAGTTGATTCAAAATGGCATCTCAGTTGGGTGAATTCCATGGGAATAAATGTTCTGTCCTAAATTATATAAGATGATATAAAATGGAGTAGATGTTCTGTCATAAATGATATAAAACAGATTGTTTGATCTTAGTAGTGTGAGAAGCTCAACTTTATATCTTTTGTGTGTTCCAATAAGTAAAAAAAACAACAACCACCCAATAATTTTACCTACATCCATCATTTGTTTGTGAAAAAAGCAACGGCTATCTGCATAACAGTATAAAAATATTTTTTGGTTAAGGATTAGCATTTTTGTTGTTTAGACCATATTTAGAAGACATGCTTCCTTACATGGTGGAAGATGTTGCTTTTTGCCATAGCACATGGTTGTTCTCCACTGTGTGTCTTCCTGTGTAATATGCCTTGCATTGTAATTCATCATTGGAAGGTAAATATTGGTGAAGACTGATTGCTGAATCATGTATCTCTGAGGAAACTCTATTATGAAAGGAAACATGTTTAAGACAAAGACTGGTCACTGCTCTTTAATATGTAGTTTGACCTTATGATATAGACTACATAAAGAGAGAGTTATGTAGATCCAGAGGCTTCTGACCAAGGCTGGACCTGAGGTAACTCTTTCTAGCTATTAGATGTGGGATTGTAGATCACAAATACACATACACACCACTTTTCATTCCATAGGGAACCTAAGGAGGCTTATAACAATTAAAATCATACAATAATAACAAGTTCAAAATACCACACAAAAACTATATATTAAAAAAAACCTAAACATTGGTCAAGATTAAAAACAATTTTAAAAAATCTACATTTTACAAAATGGAGTGTTCCCTAAACCCCAAATTTTTGCTGAAAAGCTGGACTGAAGAGGAATGTCTTTGCTGGATGACGGAAGGAGAAGAGGGAGTGGGCCAACATGGCTTCTTGGGGCAGTGCACTCCAAAACCTGGGAGCAGCCACCGAAAAGGCCTTCTCTGATGCTTACAAAGGGTTGTTGGGAAATGAGCGGCCCTCTGGATCTTGTTGGACTGCAAAGCTCATAATTCCTTGTTGACTTTGGAGGCCATGGCTGATGGTCATTATGGAAATTATTGCCCAGCAATACATGAAAGGTCACAGGTGACCAACCTTTGGTTGACACTCTCCTTGATGTCACAAAAGTGCATATTGCTCCAGTGATATCTCCTGAAAAGACCAAGCCGGGTCCCTAGAGTGATTATGTGCTTGGCGATACAATAAGAATTAATATAGCCATCAGAGGACAAACTGAAAATAGAAACTATGCAACATACTGTATGATTTCACTTTAAAATGGAATTATGTTTGAGATGCATATTTACAGGTGTGATCATTCAGTTATGTCCTTAACACATGTTGCTGGATTATCAGGAAATCAAAAGGAAAAGCCTGGGGAGTTGTCCCAACAGAACCACTGCCCTCATTCTCTACTAGTGTCATACTTCCCTTCCCATCCAATGGGAGAGGAATGTTGTGTCCCCACCACCACCTCCACTGGCTTATTTTCAGACATTACTCATGTGACACTTAACTCCCTTTCACTGAGGGTTTATTCATTACAGTTGGAGGTCCCAAGACAGACTAGCCCAATCCTGGCAGGGGAAAATGTCTGATTTGGTCTCCCAGGCATCAAGGTGGTTGAGATGGGGATAGGACTGCCCTTCCTTGTCTTTTCTCATTCACTGAATACATTCCAGAAGAGTGGGTTCAACTATACAGGAGGCTGGGCTGAGTGTCATCCGAGAATTTGGACCCATCATACAGTAATTGACCACTAAGTTCATCCCCTGCTGGGTGATACAGGATTCAAGATACAGGATCTGGGCCAGAATGGTATACTGAATCAGTCCAGCAAAAGGCACAAGCAGGTAGTAAAGTGCTGGGCTTGGATCAAGTAGGTACAGAGTCAGTGCAGAACCAGGAATAGGAAGGTGGTGAATAGTTGATGGACTTGGACCAAGTAGGTCATAAACTGAGATACAAGCAGATACAGGCAAGTCTGTAAACAGACACTGATTTTGGGAGAGGTTGTTGTCTTCAGTCAGGACCGCTGGATGTTCACAGTCCTGTATGGGTCACTGACAACAGAATCCATACTTCCATGGTTGAGAGAGATGCCTGGTGGTATGGCCTCAAGATTATAGGTCTTTTGATCAGTGGAACCCAGGGCTCTCTACATGCAGGACTGGCTTCTTCCACAAAATAGCTGCTTCCTCACCCTTGCAGGTGAGGAAACCCAACGCCGGGAGGCAGTGGAAGACAGGAGGGCCTGGCGTGCTCTGGTCCATGGGGTCACGAAGAGTCGGACACGACTTAACGACTAAACAACAACAACAGCACCTTTGCAGGAGGCAGGCTTTCCCCGAGTTCTTCCCTGCTGCCTTCATCTGTGGAGACTTGCATGGCTTTCAGACTGGCTTTCACTCTAGTGGGGTTTAGGGTTGTGTCCCAGTATCTCCTACCTGGTACTCCCCAGAGGGAGGGATGGAGGCAGTGAATCTAGAGTAGATTTTAGCCATCAACAAACTCTCCATAGTACTCAATTTATCTTGGGAACAGGGTTCTCCACCTTCTATAGCCCCAGGAAGGAGTTAGTCCTGGCTGTGCTACAGAAAACTAGAACGCAAGGAACAAAATATTTAACGTTATTTGGAAAACTATCATTGGGATTAAAATTTGTATTTTCTACACATTTTACATATATCTGGTATTGTGAGATGAAGCAATCTCAGCTGCCTGATTTTGCTGGCTTCCCTGGAATGAAATAAATACAATAAAAGGAATTAGCACTTAACTAGCTTGCTGCCCGAGGATTAGCAAACTCTAAGGCCGCACGTGTCTACCCCTTGAACTTGCTCCGGTGATCTCCCAGCTCAATTTTCTGACAGAAACTCCTTTTTAAAAAACAGAAACATTGCTTTGTGCCATCCAGCCTACAAGGGCTATTTTTACAAAATACAATTTGGGGATTAGGGGCTCCTCAGAGTCGTTGTTTCAGTAACAGATAAAATCCTTCCAGAGAGATGTATTCCCAAAGGTCATTCTAGTTACTGATTTAAAATCTCAGGCAAAAGAACTCATTAGAGGCAGATGAGATTTCATTGCAGATGCAGGTGGTGAATCTCTCTGCTGCCAAGCCAACAATATTTTCCCTTATAATCATAGAGAACCTTAGAACTCCAGAGATGGAAGGGGTCTTATGGTTCATCAAACCCAGCTCCTGTCAAGGAGGCACAGTGGGGAATCGAACTCCCAACCTCTGACTCCACCACTGAGATATCCAGCAGTTCACACCTATCACCAGAAGAGACTTCAACTGAGGTATGGGAATTGGAAAAATCAAAAGATAGGAATTGTGTTTGGAAGGCAAAGACCGGCTTTCTGTAATGTGTTGGGACATGGGAAACCTTCCCCTTTTAGGGTGATAGCTTGCTTATGTTCCAGGAGGTTTGAATGAAAGATTTTGTAATGGGAGATGACAAGAGTACATGGTCTCCTGTTGGCTAGATCCCTCCTCTTGGGAAGTGTATTTCACAGCCTCTCAGTTTGGGGAGAAACAGAGGAAAATTCTCCTCCTTCTAGTGAGATTTCTCTTCATTTGGAGAAAACCTGTGGGATTTCTTAGGTTGGACGTTTTTTTCTCCCCTAGGAAGCAGTATCACACTTCAGAAAATTATTAGAATCCCTACATAACATGGCATATTTCCTGAACACTGTTTCTCAGAAAGAGCATTAAGGTGGACAGAATTTGACAGTTGCTTGTGGAAAAGAACATGCAAAGAAAGAAACAAAAACCTAAAAAAATAAATAAATTAGGAAACTAAGATCAAGTCCTATTTTTGCCGGAATGCTGAGAAATGGACTTGCTGCCAAGCAAGTCTTCACATGGTCTGATTTGGAAGATGGTGGATAATGATTAAAAAAAACCAGCAAGGAAATTCTTCTAATTGCAAAAACTTTAGTGTATATTATGGGATAGTAACTGTATTTGTGATTCCAGATGGAGTTGACCAACAGTTCTACCGTTCATCAATTCATTCTGCTGGGATTTGGAGTCGAGCCACACAGACGATTCCTGCTTCTCGTCTTTTTTACAACTCTTTATGTGCTCACCTTGGCTGAGAACATCACCATCATCACACTGGTGTTCCTGGATGCTCACTTGTCCCAGCTTCCCATGTACATCCTACTGAGCAACTTCTCTTGGCTGGAGGTGTGCTATGTGACCACTACAGTGCCTCGAATGCTCCTTGACCTGGCTTCTTCTCACGGGACCATCTCCTTCCATGCCTGCTTTGTTCAATTCTACATTTTCTTCTCTCTTGGTACCACTGAATGCTTTTTCCTATCAGCCATGGCTTTGGACCGATATTTAGCTATTTGTCACCCACTGCGTTACCCCCAAATAATGTCCCCCAATTCCTGCCATGCCATGGTAGCTGCTTGTTGGGTTGTCGGCTTCCTCTGGTGTCCCACCTTGGTGATTTTGATCTCCAGGTTGTCCTTCTGTGGGCCTAATGTCATTGATCATTTTTTGTGTGATCCTGGCCCAATCCTGTCCCTGGCTTGTCCTCCGCTTGGAAACGTGCCCTTTATTTCTCATACTTTCATTAACGTTTTAGTTTTAGGCAATGTCTCCTTCATCGTGCTCTCCTATGGCATCGTGATATTCAATCTGATAAAAAGATCCAACCAAGAGAGTCACAGAAAGGCCTTTTCTACCATATCATTCCATATAATGGTGGTGGTACTTTTCTTTGGCTCAGTGGCAGCAATGTACTTAATTCCAAAAGGGGAAAGGCACTCTGAGGTCAATAAGGCAGTAACACTCTTCTACACTGCTGTTACACCCTTTGTCAACCCTTTGATCTATTGTCTGAGGAATCAACAAGTGAAGGAAGCGCTAATCAGGTTGCTGATGAGAAGGGAGAGATGGTGGAGGAGAAAGGTAGTGACATAATTTAGGTAATGGAGACAGAAACAAAGCAGTCAACAAAATAATCAAAGAGATAAAACAAATATCTGTGGAATTAAACCAGGAAGGCTATCTTTCCGGTTTTATAATTCCCAGTTATGTATTTTTACTGAAGGATCAGGGAACACCTTACTTTGATGTGGAACCACAAAGATTTACAACCCCAGAGAATCTTTCAAAAAGGGATTAAATCAACACACTTGCTCCTCTGTTATCTGCTGTCAGTTTGCTTATGTGAAAAGTGACAGTTCTGAAGAGAGGGACCTGTTCTATGCATGGAATGTCTCCAGGTGAGCAGACCTACAATGGAGGTAGAGTGCAACACCAGCATTCTCCTTTCCTTATATATTGGTTTAAACTTTTTTAAAAAATGACCAAATACAGTTTACAAGGAGATCGAACCTCCTTCTCAAGCACCAGAATATAATATAAAATATAATGGATGAAACTGAAATATTTTTAAAAATTCGACTTTTAAAAAGGCATGAATGTTTTGTTATAAATGAATTAAAAATGGATGATCTTGTTACTTGTAAATAAACCAGGGTGAACCCACCTGTATGTTTCTGGTATCTTCCGTGAAAGAATTTAAATGCAATAAAACATTTTAATGCATACTCCCAATGTCATTTGTTTTCATACATGCAACAGTCTTCTTGGTACGACTGTGTGTGTTGTAAAGGGTGAACTCTTGATTGCTTAGAAGCTGTTTCTTTTCTTCTAAAACAATGAAACTGCTTTGCAACACCTCAACTGTGAGGCAGTGAAAGGCTGGCTATTGCAATGTTGCAGGGGCAGTGAATATATGGCAGGACTTTACAGGAGCTATCCCATCTGAACCCATCTGCTAAATGGGACATAAATTCAGAGAAAGATTCATGACCCTCACAACATCAGAGTCTTCAGCAGTAAGGCTAAGCACAGTCAAAGTGATACCCATTCCATATTCAGATATATTGCTACTGGAATCATGCTGTTGTGCCTAGATGTTGTGCCTAGAAATAAGGGGAAAGAGTTTTTTCCTTTGTGCTCAAACTCTGCCCCTGGCTATCTGTAGGCTAATCACAGCACCAAAAGAGTGTTTCATCCATGTTTCTCATCTGATGAGTAGTTGCATATGGTGGAGCTGTTTGCCCGTGGCATAGAAAACAAAAAGTATATTGATCAGAAAAGGTGAAGTGGATGTTTTCTCCCTTTGTTTCAATATCACAGTTTAGGAAAAGATGCAATACTTCACCCAGTGCTTTGTGGAATGATGGAATAATTTCCTACCATGAGAAAATATCAGTTGGAATTAACTACTGTTGAAACGGGTTAGTGTTAGAACCATGAGAAAAATTGGTACCATCCTGGACATCTATGAAAAGGGATGAGTCAGTTTCATGGAGAAAGAGGTTATCATCACCAGCATCTTGAACTAACGAACGAACGAATGAACGAATGAACGAATGAACGAATGAATGAACAAACAAACAAATGAACGAACGAACGAACCAAGGAACCAAGGAACCAAGGAAGGAACCTGTAGTTGAAAATAACACTTCTTCCATTTGGTTTCATGAGGCCTTAATCCTTCTGTGACATCAGCAAACATTGTTGCAAGTTATCCCTTCCCAATTTGTTTTCCTTTCAACCAACAGACTTCAGGCTGGGCAAAGCCCAGTATTACGTTCAACCTAGAAGAATCAATGTGGAAAACCAGAGGTGAGGCAAGTGATATTAAGCATCATGGTTGTTCTTTGGCAGGTGAAAGACTGAGGGAATTGAGGAGGGGATCCATGGGAGACCATGTCGGTAAAAAGGGATTAAGAATGGGAAAAGGTGATGGAAAAAATAGCTGGGAGAGAGATAATAATATAATAATAGTAGTAATAATGATAAACTTTGAAATGCACAACTGGAAGGGACCCTATAGATCATCGAGTCCAGCCCCTGTCAAGGAGGCAGAGTGGGGAACTGAACTCCCAACCTCAGGCTCTGCAGCCAGATACGTAATCCACTGAGATATTCAGCAGTTCCATGCTGGCTCATGTTCACCCACTGTCACCATGATGATAGATCAGTCGTCGTCGTCGTCATCATCATCATCATCATCATCATCTGCCATCAAGTCAAATCTGACTTCTGGCAAGCCCTTTCAGGGTTTCCCAGGTTTACCATTCCCTTCTTCTGGGGAACGACGGGACTGTGCAGCTTACCTAAGGCTACACAGGCTGGCTTTACATATAAGAGGCTGAATGTGGAATTGAACTCCCAACCTCTGGCTCTGCAGTCAGAGACCTAAGCCATTGAGCTATCCTGCAATCTCATACTGATCCGCATTAATCCACTCTTATCATAATGATAAATCAGTCATCATCATCATCTGCCATCAAGTCAAATCTGACTTCTGGCGACCCTTTTCAGGGTTTCCCAGGTTTCCCATTCCCATCTTCTGGGGACTGTGCAGCTTGCCCAAGGTGACGGAGGTTGGCTTTACTCATAAGAGGCCCACTGGGGAATAGAACTCCCAACCTCTGGCTCCACAGGCAGATATCAAAACCACTGAACTATCCAGCCAGCACATGTGCCTCTTAGAGGGCACAAAGAGACCTCAGACAACAGATACTGCTCCTGTGCTTTAATTTATTTTCTTTTGATCTTTTCTTATCTCCTTCAAGGGTCCATGGCCACAACCATTTTATACATACACACACACAAATACACAAATTTCATAGTATTCTATCTTATTTTTAGTATTCCACAGAAGATATTATAATGGAGTAGTTGGGCTTGATGTATTTTCTTTCTTCAATTTTAGATGTTCCTTTCTAAAATAACATGGAGGGGGGTTTCTCCCTGTTTTGAAAGTTTAATCAAAATATTTCCTACTCATTCCCTTTATCTAAAAAAGCTGTAAATGGCACAGCAAATTACAGACATTCCAAACAATAACAATGTATTATATTAGATCTCCATCATGATTCTCTGGGCCTGAGTCAGCCATTTTATTCTTCATGCTAGGCAACAATTGTAAGAGGAAAGACTCTGGAAATCTGAACACATGTGCCGTAGTAAAGGGAGTGGGAGCTGTGAGTGAAATCCTGTCTCCTCAGAGTCCTCGTTTCGGTGGCAAATGGAATCATCCCAGAGAGACATATTCCCAAGGATCATTCCAGTCACTGATTTAAAATCTGAGGCAAAAGAACTCATTAGAGCCATTGGAGGTTTGGTGTGCATATGTGTGTGGTGAACGTCCCTGCTGCCAAGAGAACAATATTCTCCCTTCTAATCATAGGTAATCTTAGAACTGCAGAGCTGGAAAGGAGCCGATGGATCATCGAATCCAGACCGTGTCAAGGAGGCACAGTGGAGGAATCAAACTTCCAACCTCTGGCTCCATCACTGAGCTATCCAGCAGTTCATACCTGTCACAGAAGAGGCATCAATTAAGGTATGGGAATTGGAAATATCGAAAGATAGGCATCGTGTTTGGGAGGAACAGTCCTGCTTTCTGTAACCTGGTGGGAAAGGGGAACGCATCCATAGTTAGCCTTGTCTTGAGTCCTTTCAAGAGAAAGGTGGGGTAGAAATATGTTTAATAACTTGGCTGAGAGCTTGGTTATGTTCCAGATGTTTGACTGAAGAATTTTGTAATGGGAGGTAGCAACTGGCCACTCTTGATAGCTGGATCATCTCCCTCCTGTCGGGATGAGTATCTCACAGAGGAAAATCCTCCTTATTCTAGTGAGATTTGTTGGTGCTTTTCTCCTCTCTTTTTGGTGAAAACTTGTGGGCTTTCTTAGAAGGTGTGAGATTTTTTTTCTTCAGGGAAGCAATATCGACCCACAGAGAATTATTAGAATTCCTGCATAAATTGCTGTACTTCCTGAACATAATTCCTCAGAAAGAGCATCGAGCTGGGCGGAATTTTGTAGCAGTTTGTGAAAGAGAACGTAGAAATGAACAAACATAAACGCCAACAAAAATTAGGAAATGAAGCACAGGGTCTCATTTCTGCAGGAAGCAGAGCAATTGCACTGATGCGAAGAACGTCTTTTCTGTGACCTGGAAGATGGTGGAGAATGATTTTTTGTTTTGTTTTAAAACATGTCCTTGGCATTCCTACCATCTTCATTCCTTTGTGAAAAGCACAGTCTTTGTAGGTGGGGAGGGCAAGAAGGAGAGGCTACCTGGAATAAGATGCTGGAGCCTGTATTGAAATAGTTGAAATTTTTGGTGTCTTCGTTGGGGCTCAAGCACCCTCTGCCTTAGTTCGCTCCTTTGGGAATCTGGTGCAGGAGGAGTGGCTACCGTGGCTTCCCATATGTTCTGCTTCTATATTTGTGATTACAATAAGTCTCAAAGAGACACTTCAGATCTCTGGTATCCTCTCATCAAACAGCAAGGAAATTCTTCTTCTGGCAAAAAATGTAGTGTATGCCTTTGAATGTTGCACGATAGTGACTTGGTTTTGTGATTCCAGATGGAGTTGACCAACAGTTCCACCGTTCAGGAATTCATTCTGCTGGGGTTTGGAGTTAAGCCACACAGACGATCCCTGCTTCTCGTCTTTTGTACGACTCTCTATGTGCTCACCTTGGCCGAGAACATCACCATCATCACATTGGTGTTCCTGGATGCTCACTTGTCCCAGCTTCCCATGTACATCCTACTGAGCAACTTCTCCTGGCTGGAGATGTGTTATGTGACCACCACAATGCCCCGGATGCTCCTTGATCTGGCTTTTTCTCATGGGACCATCTCCTTCCATGCCTGCTTTCTTCAGTTCTACATCTTCTTCTCTCTTGGCAGCACTGAATGCTTTTTCCTATCAACCATGGCTTTGGACCGATATTTAGCTATTTGTCACCCACTGCGTTACCCCCAAATAATGTCCCCCCAATTCCTGCCATGCCTTGGTTGCTGCTTGTTGGGTTATCGGCTTCCTCTGGTACCCCATCCCAGTGATTTTGATCTCCAAGTTGTCCTTCTGTGGGCCTAATGTCATTGATCATTTCTTGTGTGATCCTGGCCCAATCTTGTCCCTGGCTTGTCCTCTGCTTGGAAACGTGCCCTTTATCTGTCAAATCTTCATGAATGTTTTATTTTTAGGCAGTATCTCCTTCATCGTCCTCTCCTATGGCATCGTGATCCTCAATCTGATAAAAAGATCTCACCAAGGCAGTCCTAGGAAGGTCTTTTCTACCATATCATTCCATATAACAGTGGTAGTACTTTTCTTTGGTTCAGTTGCAGCAATGTACTTAATTCCAAAGGGGGAAAGGCACTCTGACATCAACAAGGCAGTAACACTCTTCTACACTGCTGTTATACCCTTTGTCAACCCTTTGGTTTATTGTCTGAGGAATCAACAAGTGAAGGAGTCGCTATCCAGGTTGTTGAAGAGAAAGGAGAGGTGGTGGAAAAGAAAGGTAGTGACATAACCAGAAGGAAAGCACACAACCAACTAATGAAAGGGAAAACAAATATCTGTGGAAATGGACCAGGAAGGATATCTTTCCAAGTTTCGAACTTTTTACTTTGATTTGGAACTTCAAGGATCTACAATCCAACAGAGCCTTCCAAAAATTGGTTAAATCAACACACCTGCTCCCGTTATCTGCTGTCACTTTGCTTGTGTGAAGAGTGACAATTGTGAAGAAGGGGGCCTGTTCTATATATGGAGGATCTTCATTTGAGCAACAGCATTGAAGTTCTCCTCAGAGCCATCATTTTTCAGGTGAGCAGACCTACAACGGAGGCAAAAGACAGGACCAGCATTTTCCTTTCCTTGTATATTGGAATAAACTTTTTTTGAATGACCAAATACAGATTACGAGAAGGTTGAACTTCCATGTTGAGCACCAGAATATTAGGCTAAAATAGATAATTCATTTTTAAAATAATAAACTTTCTTAAAAAAAATAAAAGTTTTTTAAAATAATAGGCCCTTTTAAAGGCTCGTGCAGTTTGCTGGGTTGAATATTTTGCCATAAAATGAAATAAAAATAGATGATGCATACTCCAAATGTTCTTTGTTTTCATACGTGCAATAGCCTTCTTGGTACGAATGTGTGTGTGTCTTGTAAAGGGTCAACTCCTGATTGCTTAGAATCTGTTTGGCTTTTTGAAAAAAAAGGCACCTGCTTTGCAACACTTCAACTCTGAGGCAGTGAAAGGCAGGTTTTTCCAACGTTGCAGGAGCAGTGAATTTGTGTCTGGTTTTTATGGGAGCTCTCCGAGGTGCTGAACCCCATCTGCTAAATGAGACATAAATTCAGAGCAAGATTCATGACTCTCACGACATCAGAGTTTGCAGTAGTAAGGCTAAGCAAAGACAAATGGAGGTGAGGAAATGTCCCCTTCACCTTTTTGGATCAACGTAGTCTCTGTTTCCTGAGCCACAGGCGCACAACACATGGTCTACAGCTGCAAATGGATTTCATTCATGTGCTACTACTTATCAGATGGAAAACATGGATGAAACGCTCCTTGGTCCCGTGATTAGCCTAAAGACAGCCAGGGACAGGGATTCAACACAGTCAATGGGAAGAAAAACCCTTTCCCCTTATTTCTCTGACACCAGGCCTTCCCATATAGGCACAACAGGATGACTCTGAATGTAATATGGGACAGGTTTTCAGGAATTTGGAAAGGGAGGTAAGGTGGTCCTCTTTTGATATGCTTTTGGATGTTGCTAGGTGGTGTAGTGGACAGTGACTGACCAGCTCTCTGAAGACCTGGGTTCAAATCACTGCAGCCACTCCTCCTGCACCAGGTTCCCAAAGGAGTGAACTAAGGCAGAGGGTGCTTGAGCCCCAACGAAGACACCAAAAATTTCAACTTCTTCAATACAGGCTCCAGCATCTCGTTCCAGGCAGCCTCTCCTTCTTGTCCTCCCCACCTACAAACACTGTGCTTTTCACAAAGGAATGAAGAAGATAGGAATGCAGGCATGGAAGGAGATGGTCCCATGAGAAAAAGCCAGATCAAGGAGCATCCGAGTGATTCCATGAGGATGGAGAGAGAGAGAACTTTTGTCTGAGAGAAGCTCTTAATGGTTTTGTGTATGTAGTTTGAAAGACAAAGAATGTAGGTAAGAGAAAGAAGGAGGTGGGGCTAGCCCACCTTAGCCCAGTTTTAGTGTTTATTATTTTAATGGGAATTAGTTATTGTATTTAACTATGGTAATCTTTTGAACATGTTCTTCATGCTAATGCTTGAGCAAAAACAAAGTGTTTCTATGAAACTATATTTTCTTAATAAAAAATAATTATAAAAATCTTCACTAAGGATTGTCTCTTGGATCAGCAGGGTTTGGCTAAATCCAGAGGAGTGGTAACGGCCATTGACTAGCTACCAGAGAAGTCCTAATTAACTGAGCTGTTGTGAGTTCTTAGGAATCACAAAGCCCATGTTGCTGTACTTGCTAAGTACTGAGTAAAAGTAAAGTGTTCTTTTAAGGTCAGGCTTGTTCTAGGCACAAATGCTACACACTGCTGGAGGTTGAGGACTTGCCCCAGAGTAAAGGTGGTAGATTTGTGGCTGAGGAACTCCCTGGCCAAAGGACCCATGCTCCTTAGGAGATTTGATCCTGGCAATCTGGACCATCCATTCTTCTCTTTCAGAAAAGGCAATGTTTAGAAGAGCTAGATGTTGGAAAAAGAAAGCCATGAACCATAGCAGAACGAGCAGTGCAATTAGTGGAGTCCTGTTTTCCCAGAGAAATTAGGGGAAAGATATTATTCCAGAGAGAACCACCCCCAAGCTATTTTACTCAACCATTGAATCTACACTCAAAACTAATAGGTTAGGATTACACTTTCAGGGTTAGATCAGTACCCATTATTCCAGATCCAGATCCAAAACCATATTTTGAGAAGACTCAATGAATTCAACAGACCTAAAGTTAATCAAGACTAAAGTTCCATTGATTTCAATGGGTCTAGCTGGGTCTAACAATGGGAATCAACCTATGCTTTTAAAGGAAACCTTTAAATGTAACTGGATAGGAATTTAGGTTCATCTGAGCCAAAAGAAGTTGGTAACATGCCTGCTGGCCCCAAAGGGACTTTTAAGGCCTGCAGCTTTTGGTGTCAGATTGATATGTTCGCCCGGTGAGTAGAAGCCAGATCTCCATTAAGAGGTACATGTGGTAAGCCCGTCAGATGGATGAGGGTTGAATGAAGGACCACAAACCTGAGGTGAAGGGGGAAGTGGTGCTCTCTTTGCCTTGCTTATCTTTGAACATCCCCTTTGTTCCCACAGATGGATGCCTCCCAACACCACAGACTGTGGATACAGCAGAGTTGCTGAGGGTGACATTTGTTGGGTATATTTCTCCTTAGAAAGAGTGTCCAAGGGTCTTCAATGGGGGCCTAAGTCAAGACAATTGGTGTAACTGGAGTAAATCCTTTAGAAGAGTGAAAGGAACTGCCAACTGAAATTTGCCTGGCCCCCTCCTTTCTCTTTCAAGAAACTCTTAAAAACGCATCTATTTCATGAGGCCTTTCAACACTTGCCAGTTTAAGAAGTTGCTGAGTATCAGCCTCTTACTCTACTGCTGCCAATTTCAACTTGTTTAATATCTGCTTAATTAATTAAATTAATTTATTGTGTTTCTGACTACATTGTTTTATGTTTTGCGATTGTCTGTAAATCACCTAGAGTGACCATTGGTTAGACTGGTGGTAAACACACACACGTGGTGGCGCTGCGGGTTAAACCGCAGAAGCCTCTGTGCTGTAAGGTCTATAGATCTGCAGCTGTAAGATCGAATCCACGCGACGGAGTGAGCGCCCGTCGCTTGTCCCAGCTCCCACCAACCTAGCGGTTCGAAAGCATGCAAATGCGAGTAGATAAATAGGGACCACCTCGGTGGGAAGGTAACAGCATTCCGTGTCTAAGTTGCACTGGCCATGTGACCACGGAAGATTGTCTTCGGACAAACGCTGGCTCTATGGCTTGGAAACGGGGATGAGCACCGCCCCCTAGAGTCGAACACGACTAGACAAAATTGTCAAGGGGAACCTTTACCTTTACCTTTAAACACACACACACACACACACACACACACACACACACACACACACACACACACACACACCCCAAACACACAAAATGTCTCTCAGATTTAAGTATTAAAATATCTTGTTCTCTTTTCATTCTAGATCTAAACTGTCAGGTTGACAAAGGCTTTCTGCATTCATATGGCTTTTCAGCACATCTTTTCAACACTTGGCAATCTAAGAATTTGCTAACTATCAGCCTCTTCTCAACTGCCTCCAATTTTAACTTAACATTTGTTTAATTTTTAAAATTAATTTATTGTGTTTTTATTACATTGTTCTATGTCTTGCTGTTTTTTGGTAAACCACCCACAGTGACCATTGGTTATATTGGTGGTAAATAAAGTGTCTCTCATTTCTTAAATATTAAAATTATCCCATTCCTTTTTGCATTAAAAAGGCCAGGCTAACAAAGGCTTTCTGTGTTGAGGTGGATTCACACAATCATTTTTGTTATTGCTTGTTAGAATAAGATAATTTACCGTTTAGCACTAAAAGACAGTTCAGAAGCATGCATTTGTGTGAGGAAACTGACAGAAATACTTTAATGCTTTCAGAGATGTAGCATTGCCTGATCAGAAGAGCTTGCCCTTTTGTCTCTGAAAATTTCTTATTATGAATTTTAGCCTGTGTAAAATATTTAGCCATCAGTTATTACTCCATAGAAAGTAATAGCTTAACAATGCTCAACCACAATTTGAGGAATGTAGGAAACACATGGATGTCCCGGACAACCCAGATAGTGTGGTTGCTGACCTTGAGCTAGACATCCTGGACAGCGAAGTCAAGTGGGCCTTAGAAAGCATGGCTTACAACAAGGCCAGTGGAGGTGATGGCACTCCAGTGGAACTAATTAAAATCTTAAAAGATGACGCTGTTAAGGTGCTACACTCAATATGACAGCAAGTTTGGAAAACTCAGCAGTGGCCAGAGGATTGGAAAAGATCAGTCTACATCCCAATCCCAAAGAAGGACAGTGCCAAAGAATGCTCCAAATACCGTACAATTGCACTCATTTCACACGCTAGCAAGGTTATGCTCAAAATCCTACAAGATAGGCTTCAGTAGTATGTGGACCGAGAACTCCCAGAAGTACAAGCTGGATTTCGAAGGGGCAGAGGAACTCGGGACCAAATTGCTAAAATGTGCTGGATTATGGAGAAGCCAGAGAGTTCCAGAAAAACATCTACTTCTGCTTCATTGACTACGCAAAAGCCTTTGATTGTGTGGACCACAACAAACTATGGCAAGTTCTTAAAGAAATGGGAGTGCCTGACCACCTTATCTGTCTCCTGAGAAATCCTGAGAAATCTATATGTGGGACAGGAAGCAACAGTTAGAAATGGATGTGGAACAACTGATTGGTTCAAAATTGGGAAAGGAGTACGACAAGGCTGTATACTGTCTCCCTGCTTATTTAACTTATATGCAGAATACATCATGCGAAAGGCAGGACTGGATGAATCCCAAACCGGAATTAAGATTGCCGGAAGAAATATCAACAACCTCAAATATGCAGATGATACCACTCTGATGGCAGAAATTGAGGAGGAACCTAGACAGCATCTTAAAAAGCAGAGACATCACCTTGCCGACAAAGGTCCGCATAGTCAAAGCTATGGTTTTTTCCAGTAGCGATGTATGGAAGTGAGAGCTGGACCATAAAGAAGGCTGACCGCCGAAGAATGGATGCTTTTGAACTGTGGCGCTGGAGGAGACTCTTGAGAGTCCCCTGGACTGCAAAGAGAACAAACCTGTCCATTTTGAAGGAAATCAACCCTGAATGCTCACTGGAAGGACAGATCCTGAAGCTGAGGCTCCATACTTTGGCCATCTCATGAGAAGAGAAGACTCCCTGGAAAAGGCCTGATATTGGGAAAGTATGAAGGCAAGAGGAGAAGGGGATGACAGAGGACGAGATGGCTGGACAGTGTCATTGAAGCTACCAACATGAATTTGACCAAACTCTGGGAGGCAGTGGAAGACAGGAGAGCCTGGCATGCTCTGGTCCATGGGGTCACGAAGAGTAGGACACGACTTAACGACCAAACAACAACAAAGGAAATACAGCAATAACCGTATACAGTCATATTCCTTCCTTCCTTCCTTCCTTCCTTCCTTCCTTCCTTCCTTCCTTCCTTCCTTCCTTCCTTCCTTCCTTCCTTCCTTCCTTCCTTCTATATGCCATTCTTCTATATGCCATGTCTCAGGACATCCAGAACAGTATATACCATAACTTAAACAACTGAGCATATTAAAACATTTATAACAAACATAGCAATCTTAAAAGCAAAAAAAATCACCACATCACCATAAATCTCTATTAATATCTCTATTTTTATTTATGTTTTCTATTTTATGACTTGTAACCTGCCCAGAGTAGTGCTGTGACACTAATGGGAGTGGGATAAAACATACATACATACATACATACATACATACATACATACATACATACATACATACATACATACATACATACATACAAATGCTTGTGTTTTATTATGCGTCATGAAGTTGGGAACAACGTCTAGCAACTCTAAGAGCCTTTTCAAGGTAGGAAATATATTTAGGGAATAGTTTAATCAGTGCTACACCCCCCTCCCCCGTGACTGTGTGGCCTAGTATGATTTGAACCCAGGTCTTCAGAGAGCTGGTCAGTCACTGTCCACTACACCACCTAGCAACATCCAAAAGCATATCAAAAGAGGACCACCTTACCTCCCTTTCCAAATTCCTGAAAACCTGTCCCATATTACATTCAGAGTCATCCTGTTGTGCCTATATGGGAAGGCCTGGTGTCAGAGAAATAAGGGGAAAGGGTTTTTTCTTCCCATTGACTGTGTTGAATCCCTGTCCCTGGCTGTCTTTAGGCTAATCACGGGACCAAGGAGCGTTTCATCCATGTTTTCCATCTGATAAGTAGTAGCACATGAATGAAATCCATTTGCAGCTGTAGACCATGTGTTGTGCGCCTGTGGCTCAGGAAACAGAGACTACGTTGATCCAAAAAGGTGAAGGGGACATTTCCTCACCTCCATTTGTCTTTGCTTAGCCTTACTACTGCAAACTCTGATGTCGTGAGAGTCATGAATCTTGCTCTGAATTTATGTCTCATTTAGCAGATGGGGTTCTGCACCTCGGAGAGCTCCCATAAAAACCAGACACAAATTCACTGCTCCTGCAACGTTGGAAAAACCTGCCTGTCACTGCCTCAGAGTTGAAGTGTTGCAAAGCAGGTGCCTTTTTTTTTTTTTTACAAAAAGCCAAACAGATTCTAAGCAATCAAGAGTTGACCCTTTACAAGACACACACACATTCGTACCAAGAAGGCTGTTGCACGTATGAAAACAAAGAACATTTGGAGTATGCATCATCTATTTTTATTTCATTTTATGGCATAATATTCAACCCAGCAAACTGCACGAGCCTTTAAAAGAGCCTATTAATTTAAAAAACATTTTTTTTTTAAAAAAAAAGTTTATTATTTTAAAAATGAATTATCTATTTTAGCCTAATATTCTGGTGCTCCACATGGAAGTTCAACCTTCTCGTAATCTGTATTTGGTCATTCAAAAAAAAAGTTTATTCCAATATACAAGGAAAGGAAAATGCTGGTCCTGTCTTTTGCCTCCGTTGTAGGTCTGCTCACCTGAAAAATGATGGCTCTGAGGAGAACTTCAATGCTGTCACTCACATGAAGATCCTCCATATATAGAACAGGCCCCCTTCTTCACAATTGTCACTCTTCACACAAGCAAAGTGACAGCAGGTAACGGGAGCAGGTGTGTTGATTTAACCAATTTTTTGGAAGGCTCTGTCGGATTGTAGATCCTTGAAGTTCCAAATCAAAGTAAAAAGTTCGAAACTTGGAAAGATATCCTTCCTGGTCCATTTCCACAGATACTTGTTTTCCCTTTCATTAGTTGGTTGTGTGCTTTCCTTCTGGTTATGTCACTACCTTTCTTTTCCACCACCTCTCCTTTCTCTTCAACAACCTGGATAGTGACTCCTTCACTTGTTGATTCCTCAGACAATAAATCAAAGGGTTGACAAAGGGTGTAACAGCAGTGTAGAAGAGTGTTACTGCCTTGTTGATGTCAGAGTGCCTTTCCCCCTTTGGAATTAAGTACATTGCTGCAACTGAACCAAAGAAAAGTTCTACCACCATTATATGGAATGATATGGTAGAAAAGGCCTTTCTATTACTGCCTTGGTTGGATCTTTTTATCAGATTGAGGATCACGATGCCATAGGAGAGGACGATGAAGGAGATATTGCCTAAAACTAAAACATTCATGAAGATTTGACAGATAAAGGGCACATTTCCAAGTGGAGGACAAGCCAGGGACAAGATTGGGCCAGGATCACACAAGAAATGATCAATGACATTAGGCCCACAGAAGGACAACTTGGAGATCAAAATCACTGGGATGGGGTACCAGAGGAAGCCGACAACCCAACAAGCAGCGACCATGGCATGGCAGGAATTGGGGGACATTATTTGGGGGTAACGGAGTGGGTGACAAATAGCTAAATATCGGTCCAAAGCCATGGTTGATAGGAAAAAGCATTCAGTGCTGCCAAGAGAGAAGAAGATGCAGAACTGAAGAAAGCAGGCATGGAAGGAGATGGTCCCATGAGAAAAAGCCAGATCAAGGAGCATCCGAGGTACAGTGGCGGTCACATAGCACATCTCCAGCCAGGAGAAGTTCCTCAGTAAGATGTACATGGGAAGCTGGGACAAGTGAGCATCCAGGAACACCAGTGTGATGATGGTGATGTTCTCAGCCAAGGTGAGCACATAAAGAATCGTAAAAAAGACGAGAAGCAGGAATCGTCTGTGTGGCTCAACTCCAAACCCCAGAAAAATGAATTCCTGAATGGTGGAACTGTTGGTCAACTCCATCTGGAATCACAAAACCAAGTCACTATCGTGCAACATTCAAAGGCATACACTACATTTTTTGCCAGAAGAAGAATTTCCTTGCTGTTTGATGAGAGGATACCAGAGATCTGAAGTGTCTCTTTGAGACTCATTGTAGTCACAAATATAGAAGCAGAACATATAGGAAGCCACTGCAGCCACTCCTCCTGCACCAGATTCCCAAAGGAGCGAACTAAGGCAGAGGGCGCTTGAGCCCCAACAAAGGCACCAAAAATTCTACTTCTTCAATACAGGCTCCAGCATCTCGTTCCAGGCAGCCTCTCCTTCTTGCCCTTCGCACCTACAAAGAGTGTCATTTCCACAAAGGAATGAAGATGATAGGAACGCCAAGGACATGTGTGCTTGTCCTTGGCATTCCTATCATATATCTCTGTGAGTTGATATTGCTTCCCTGAAAAAATAATATCTCAGACCTTCTAAGAAAGCCAACAAGTTTTCTCCGAAAAGAGAGGAGAAAAGCACAGAGAAATCTCGCTGGAAGGAGGAGGATTTTCCTTTGTGAGATACTCATCCCGACAGGAGGGAGATGATCCAGCTATCAGGAGACCATGGTCAGTTGTTATCTCCCATTACAAAATTCAAGGCTAACAATGGATGCATTCCCCTTTCCCACCAGGTTACAGAAAGCAGGACTGTTCCTCCCAAACATGATGCCTATCTTTTGATATTTCCAATTCCCATACCATCTACTGAGCCTCACAAAAACCCTCTTTTGCAGGTGTAATCCACACAGCAACAGAAACATCTTTCAGAGACAACAACACAAATAATTTCTTTGCAGATATATTGCCCTATTTCAGTTTTGTATTCGCAGGCAGACAAGAAGACCAATGGTTAAGATCCTGAGCGGAAAACACAGCAGGAGAATCTTGCAGAGATGCACATTCTCCTGTTCTAGCAACAATCTATGTTGTGCACGTTAGGAAGGGAAAGCAAGTCCCTAAGAATATGAAAATACATCCCAAACTGATCAAGATAACCACAAAAGTATTTTTTAGAATCCAAACACCAACTCATAATAAAGCTTTTTTTAAAAAAAGAGCTGCAACGCTTTTTTTAAAAAGAAAAAAGTGCAAATAAAAATAGGAGATGTAAAGAATACTAAAGTGCTGCTTTAGAACCTCTTTCCACTTTGTTCACCAAGTGGAGGGGTGTCAACTTTCATGATAAAATAAAGGCATAACTATCCCCTTTTCCTACTGCAGGGTCAAGTTCCTAAAATTTCCTGTCCCCGCAGAATCTATGAGAATTTGCCTGCAGCAGTAGCAGGAACCTACAGACCACATGTTGCTTATCACCACCCTGCTCAAAAGAGAGGAGAACAAAGTCCATCAAGTCTAGAATTTTGTTTCCCACAATGGATGATCAAAATATCTTCAAGAACTTTCAATCAGATCATGAGGACCTCACCTTATTTTACCACCCCACATTCTCTCCCCAAATCCATCTCCCCAGTTTTTCTAATTTTCAAGAATTAGAACTTAGTAATTCTTGTCCTTTTCATACTAGCAGCTTCCTTCTCATGCAGGAAGACAGGTCAAACTCACAAGCTCTTCTTTGGAGGAATAAGGGGTTCAGTAGCAGGAACCATTACCCTTCTCTGCTTCCAGATGCAGAAAATCCAGTAATGGTTCCTGCTCTTTCTTCTGAGGGTGAGCCAAAAGCATCTAGAGTATTTCAGAGGCCTATGATTACACTTTGGGGAGAAAAGGCTCACAGAGGCAAAAGCCAAGTCCCTAATTAGAAGGAGATAATTACTGGATCTGAGAGATAGAAGTCTGAACATTTGAATTCCTACTGTCTCCTGTTCTGCAAAGAAAATATGGATAGGCGGACCAAATCCTAAGAAAATATCTGGCAAGATTACTGCCATAGTATAGATGTAAAAAGTAAGCAAGGGAAGGGAAAGAAAAGGGAGAGATTAGATCTTAAGTTCTCATCGGGGTGTTGTCATAAGATGTAGAGCAAGAAGGACACGGCAGACAAAGTGGTGGGTCTCATCAGGTGAAACAATGATGTTAGAGTTCACCAATTCTAGTCCATAAGAACCTGGGAGCATGAAGGGGAAATTTGCCATGTTTTGAGGCCTCCTTACAACCCTGGGCTCCCATATGTATACTCATTTTTTTTAAAAAAAAATTAAACACATATATTAGGCCACTAGAGGGCACAAGATGGTCCAGGAAAAAAAAACTTAGAAAAAAAAATAGGGTGAGATGGCAGGAATGAGTGCAACCTTCTAATGAGTTTGTCCTGCCTCACCTCAATTATTCATCATCTTCAGAAGCGGAAGAGGATATCCTGCTGGAGTAGACCTATAAACGAGGCAGTTCAGCGGACAGCAGCCTTCTGGTAACCTAAGGGAGAAGTGCTGAGGCCAGTTTTGCCCAGTGAGACATCGAACAATGAGAACAAACCAACAGCTGTGAGGTCCACTTGCCTAAGAGAAAGGGGATGTCTCAGAGGTTTCCTGCAAAAGCAGCCTCAGTGTCTCAAGGTCTCTTGACAACCGTTTGGAAACAGATGGATGCCCTAGAGAGGCATGCTGAGAGCTATAAAGTCTGTGAGCCCCTTCAGTTCGTTTGTGAGAGGCAAGTCATTAAAGCCTCCTCTTTGTGCCCATCCTTGCTTTGCATGGATTCCTTGGAATGCTTTGCTACCTGGACTGTCTTGATAACCTGCTTCTGCCTTCCCCTGCTATTTAAGGTGATGAATTACTTGCACCAGACTTTCCAGCTTGATGCACAGGCAATGAATTGGATAGACGTTGAGGTCATAGCCCAGCACTTGGTTCCCTGAAACATAACAGGAGCTGTTCGGTTCCTGAACCTGTGGAGATCACAGACCTTTGCCACCGACCTACTCAGAGCTGGGAAGTAGCTTTCCGCTCTCCATTTTAGTGTTAAGTCCCCGTAGTGAACTCAAGCTGTATCCATCTTGTCTGGATTCATAGCCTCTTTGGTTAGTGGAAAACAGAGAGGAATCACATTTAACAATAAATTACATGCCCCCATCACGCTAATTCTTGGATTCTGTTTACAGATACTTTTGAGTTCCTCTCTATTCCAGGCTACATAGTCCTCTAGTACCCATACAACAATCATCCTCCCACAATTGCACAAGCACTCAATCCTAATAGTGTAATTCTGTCATACCTGTATGGACAGACTTCCAGGTCTGTAGAATTTTTTTTTAGTTAAATTTGTTTTCTACCAAACCTCTGAGGCCACAAAACAGAATTAGACATTGGAGTACACAATCTCTTGTATCCAATAAACCATACACACCAGGATTCCTGAGTAAAGCCCTGATATGAAACTCTGAAAAGGGACACCAGAGTTGCACAAATATCTAGTCAAATGCGGCCAGTTGACACCCATTTTATAGATGAGGATAACTGATATGAGAAAAGAAGCAGCTAGCTTGAAGCCAGTCATGACAGGTTTGCTTGCTTGTTTTCACCTAGAATTTCACTTGCTATTGTTTAAATATTGGGAGTGATAAATCCACCAAAAATGTAATATCACCGAGATTCCTTCCCTGTCTAACTCTTGTCAAAAGAGATGCTTGTGGTCTAGAAGCATGGTTGTGCACTTTCAGTAAGAAGAAGTGTGGAATGGGTTTTTTGATTTCAGTGGCCATGTTGGCAAGAAATGATGAGTTACAGTCTAACATATTTGGAGGGTATCAGGTTGGGAAAGGCTGTTCTAGAACCAAAACTCAATAGCCTCTCAACCTACCCATAGGAACGATTTGGAACAAAGGACCACAAAGATTTTGTAAATTGCTAGCTCTCCAGTGAGTAGCAATTGATCTCCAAATAACTTGTTTTCATGGAAAACAGATCCACCCTCTATAGGCCAGATCCCAAGAGCCATTCACATGATGGCTGAAAGCTTCAGTACAGCCTCCACATTCTGTACAGAAGTCACAATCAATCTGCCAGCATACAAATTAGAGTGTAGATAGATACACAAATCTCAGACGATGACAGCATTCTGTTGGCACCTTAACCCTGCCTTGTTGGACTGATGCTACTAAGGTACAGAAACACAGAGTTATTCCAAAAGTAAATGGGTTTGGGAGAGACTTTTATAAGATCTGATGCCTCCTGGTTGCTCAGGTGTTGTAAACAGTTATGACCTCTGTCATATTGCAGCATCACACTTGGTCTTTCTTTAGCAAGCATTCCTAATCAGATGCATTAAGTACAGCTTAGTAAAGCCAAGACTATGGAGAAGTTTTGACTCTTCAGAGCATGCATTATCGCTTCATGAATTTCAACATACATTCGTGGATTTAGTAAAAAAAGAATCAGGTGAAGGCATCTTACATGTCTTACTAATAAAGGCAAGCATGTTGCTGTTGTCACTACTGATTTTGACTTTTTATAAATTATTACCAATCAATCTCCTGCCAACCTAGCAGTTCGAAAGCATGCAAATGCAAGTAGATAAATAGGTACCACCTCGGTGGGAAGGTAACGGCGTTCCGTGTCTAGTCGCGCTGGCCACGTGACCACAGAAACTGTCTTCGGACAAAACGCTGGCTCTATGGCTTGGAAACGGGGATGAGCACCGCCCCCTAGAGTCGGACACGACTGGACTAAATGTCAAGGGGAACCTTTACCTTTACCTTACCAATCAATCAAAGGCAGCTTTTATAAAATAAAAAAAAACAAGCCAGGTAGGAGGAGCAGCTGCAAGCTCTATGTGACTTTTAATGTGCAATATGTCAACGGCTGTTACACTGAAAACAAACATCAGACAAAACATCTTTGATTACTGTTAAACAATGGAAGAATAGCATTTTTTGTGGATTGTTTTTGTGTATTGCCCACATGGAGTTGCTCAACGAAACCACAGTGCACGAATTTGTTCTGCTTGGCTTCAGCGTTGGACAACAGGGACGCCTCCTTCTTTTCATTTTCTTCACAGCAGTCTACACCCTGACTTTGGCAGAGAACTTGATCATCATCATGCTAGTCACTGAATATACCTGCTTGACCCAACTCCCCATGTACATCCTGCTGAGCAACTTCTCCTGGCTGGAGATGTGCTATGTAAGTGCCACTGTACCACGAATGCTCTTTGACCTGTTCTTCCATTATGGAGTCATCTCCTTTCATGCCTGCTTCCTCCAGTTTTACATCTTCTTTTCCCTCGGCAATACTGAATGCTTCTTCCTCTCAGCCATGGCTTTGGATCGGTACTTGGCCATCTGCCATCCATTGCACTACCCTCAAATGATGTCCAGAGATTTCTGCTATGCCCTGGTGTTGACTTGTTGGGTTCTTGGGTTCCTTTGGTACATTACACCTGTGTTTTTAATCTCACGCTTGAGCTTCTGTGGCCCCAACACGATTGATCACTTTGTATGTGATCCTGGTCCCCTTTTAGACCTGGCTTGTCCCCCACTAGGTTACATCCCACGCTTCTGCCACATCTCTGTTTCTTCTGTGGTTCTGGCCACCTTCCTGTTCATTGTGGTCTCTTATGCAAGAGTGGGCATTACTCTTGTGAAACACTCTGGCCAAAGCAGTCACATCAAAGGCTTCTCCACAGTGTCTTCTCACCTAGCAGTGGTGACGCTGTTCTATGGGTCTGTCGTGTCTATGTATGTCGGGCCCAATGGAGAAAGCCATGCTGAGGTCACCAAAGTGGTGACCCTCTTCTATTCTGCTGGCACTCCACTGCTTAACCCACTAATCTACTGTCTCAGAAATGATCAGGTGAAGGAAGCGCTAGCCAAATTCTTGAGAAGGAAGAGAGTGATCTAGGAAGACTGAAGGATCTGTTCCCTTTCCTGGATGAGATAGATAGATGAGATGATTGATGCTGACTTTACTGCCATACACTTAAACTGGGATGTTTTTAAAAACATTATCCAACGTACGACAACACCAGTAGAATTAGTTCATTTTCATCTCATTCACTTGGATAGTATATTCCTTTAGCTGATCTATCATTATGATAACAGTGGGTGAACATGAGCCAGTATCTCTCAACCAGCTATTTTCCCATCATCATTTCTTTCTTAACCTTTTCTTCTTTCCTCATGGTCTCCCATGGATTCCCCTCCTCTGTCCTCAATTACCTCAGTATTTCACCTGAAAAAGAATGACCATGACACTTAATATTACTTGCCTCACCTTTTCCCTCTGGTTTTCCACATTCATTCTTCTAGGCTGAACATAATACTGGGCTTTGCCTAGTCAGAAGTCTGTTGGTTGAGAGGAGAGGGATAACTTGGAACAATGTTTCCTGATGACCCAGAAGGATTAAAGCCTCGTGAAACTAAATGGAAGAAGCATTATTTCCCCCTTCCTTCCTTCCTTCCTTCCTTCCTTCCTTCCTTCCTTCCTTCCTTCCTTCCTTCCTTCCTTCCTTCCTTCCTTCCTTCCTTCCTTCCTCCCTCATCCAGTGGTTCCCAACCTTGGAAGGAAGGAAGGAAAGTTATTGCTGTATTTCCTCAACTCCTTCCTGAGTGTTGTTAAGCTGTGACTTGCTATGGTGTAATAACTTGAGGGCTAAATATTTTGCACAGGCTAACATTCAAAATAAGATATTTTCAGAGGCAGAGAGGGAAGTTCTTCTGATCAGGCAATGCTACATCTCTGAAAGCATTAATGTATTTATTTCAGTTTCCGTGTATCTATGAAGCACAAAATTATGCTTCTGAACTTATGTTTTCTAAGTGCTAAACAGTAAATATTGTTGCTTTCAGAACCAAAGCCCTGCAGTCCTTATAATGCTTTTTGGAAATGCTGGTGTGTATCATAGTGGTTTTGCTTAGGTTAAGGAACCAGATCTAAATTGTCTTATTGTAACAACCAATAACAAAAATGAGAGAAAAGATTGTGTGAATCCACCTCAACACAGAAAGCCTTTGTCAACCAGACCTTTAAGATGCAGAAAGGAATGAGAACAAGATCATTTTAATACTTAAGAAATGAGAGATACTTTATTTATTTACCACCCATATAACCGATGGTCACTGTGGATGGTTTACAAAAAAAAACCTGTAGGACATAGAACAATGTAATAAAAAACACAATCAATTAATTAAATACATTTAAAAAATATTAAACAAGTTAAAATTGGCAGCAGTTGAGAAAGAGGCTGATAGTTCAGTTCAATTTATTGTCATTGAATGTATATACACTGTATACACATACAACGAAATTCACAAAGAACACTCAGAGACCAGACCAGAACACACACACACCCTCGTAACAATCCCTAAGTCCCAAAACCCCACCCAAGAGCTCATAGTATCCACACAACATACGACACAACAGACCAAGTAATAATAATACAGTCCAACAACTCACTGCTGATGATTCTTAAGTTCCTTGTTAAGTGCAATTATAGCTCTAGGATGAAAACTGTTCAAAAAGTGTGTCATCCGAGTTTCAATTACTCTACATCTTCTGCCGGAAGGCAACAGTTCAAAGAAGTTATAAGCAGGGTGGGAAGAGTCTCTGACAATATTTAACGACTTCCTCAAGCAGTGAGATGCAAAGATGTTGTCCAGGGTTGGAAGCTGAAGTCCAATAATATTTTGGGCAATTTTAGTAATTCTCTGTAAAACTTTTTTGTCCATTTCAGAGCAACTCCCATACCATGAGAGGACGCTATATGTTAGGACACTCTCTATGGTACTACGATAGTAGGACAGAAGTAAATGCTGAGATAGATTTATCTTCCTGAGCACTCTCAGAAAGCACAGCCTCTTCTGTGCCTTCTTCACCAGAATATTAGCATTTATAGCATGAGAGGTCCTCTGAAATGTAGATACCCCCAAATTTAAAACTACTAACCCTCTACACCGCCTCACCATTTATATACAGTGGTAGTCAGCAAATTCATAAATTGTCAAGTGTTGAAAAGATGTGTCGAGGTGTTGTGCACCCCTGGGGTGCTGAGGGATGCATGTGACCCACTCTTGGTCTAGGGCAAGAGCACAGGAGGAAGAATCAGTGCCATCATGGATTGACCTGCTCTTGGGAACACCAAGTCCCAGTTCAAGCCTGAAGCTGAGTGGATGATGTCAGCAGGATTTCTCGGCGTATGCTGCTGTCTTGGAGAAGGCTTCTGGAAACTGCAGGCCAAGAAAAAAACTGGGTTACCCAAGGTTGGGAACCACTGGATTAACTGAATAGGAAATGAGCCATGTTGGATCAAACAATAGCCTTTATAATTCAGTATTTTGTTCCCACAGTGGTCTGTCAACACCTTTCTAATTACAATCTCCAGAAATGGCTATGCAGAGACATATTCTTCTGTCCCTTGAGGTAGGGTACAGCCATCATGACTCACAGCCATGGTAGCCACTTTCTCTATAAAGATGTTGAATCTCTTTTCATAGATGTCCAAGACGGTGCCTACTTCATCTTGTGGTTCTAATTCCAATGCATTACAACACTACTTAAATTCCAACTGATAAGACATCATGGTAGCAAATAACTCCATCATTCTGTAAAGCAATGGGTGAAGAATCGCACCCCTTCCTGAATCCTTGTATTAAAAGAAAGGGAGGACATCAGCAAACGCTGTTCCAAGTTATTCCTCTCCTATTTGCTTTCCACGAAACTAACAGACTTCAGGCTAGGCAAAGCCCGGTGTTACATTCAGCCTAGAAGAATGAATATGGAAAACCAGAGGTGAGGCAAGTGATATTAAGAGTCATCGTTATTCATTGGCAGGCGAAACATCGAGAAAACTGAGGAAATAGGAAGGGAATCAATGGGAGATTATGGGGGGGGGGGGAAGGATCAAGAAAGGGAAAAGATGATGGGGAAAAAGCTTGGAGAGAGATCATCATCACCACCATCATTTTATTTATTTATTTGAGTTTTATACTACTCATCTGGCTGTCAGGGCCACTCTGGGCGGTTTACAACTAAAAAACAGCTAAACGATAATAGAAGACAGTAAACACAATAACAATCAAAATCAAAGTTAAAAATCATCTAAACATACACTAACAAAAAAAGTAAAAACTAAAACCAATAGAATAGTTTAAAGGCAAGATGGTGGAACAGGTGGTAGAAAACTCTGAAGCCACCACTCCGTTCAGATGTTGAATACTCCGGGAAAGCCTGCCTGAAAAGCCAAGTTTTCAATGATTGTTTAAAGCTTCCCAGTGAAGGGGCCAGGCGGATTTCAGGTGAGAGATTGTTCCAAAGATGAGGGGTCAGTATTCATAACTACCTGGCATGGGAAGATCGTGTAGAATGGGAAGATCTCATTGGAGGGAAATGTTCTGCCAGGTATTATAACCACCAGCACCACCACCACCTTTGAACTGCAGAACTGGAAGGGACCCTATGGATCATCGAGTCCAGCTCCTGTCAAGGAGTTACAGTGGGGAATTGAACTCCCAACCTCTGGCTCCACAGTCAGAGCCACCAAGCTATGCTGCAATTTCATTGTTGTTGTTGTTTAGTCGTTAAGTCGTGTCCGACTCTTCGTGACCCCATGGACCAGAGCACGCCAGGCCCTCCTGTCTTCCACTGCCTCCCGGAGTTGGGTCAGATTCATGTTGGTAGCTTCGATGACACTGTCCAACCATCTCGTCCTCTGTTGTCCCCTTCTCCTCTTGCCCTCATACTTTCCCAACATCAGGGTCTTTTCCAGGGAGTCTTCTCTTCTCATGAGATGGCCAAAGTATTGGAGCCTCAGCTTCAGGATCTGTCCTTCCAGTGAGCACTCAGGGTTGATTTCCTTCAAAATGGATAGGTTTGTTCTCCTTGCAGTCCAGGGGACTCTCAAGAGTCTCCTCCAGCACCACAGTTCAAAAGCATCAATTCTTCGGCGGTCAGCCTTCTTTATGGTCCAGCTTTCACTTCCATACATCGCTACTGGAAAAACCATAGCTTTGACTATGCGGATTTCATACTGACTGGCATTTATCCACTGTTATCATAATGACAGATAAGTCATCATCATCATCATGATAATCTGCCATCAAGTCAAATCTGACTTCTGGCTACCTTTTTCAAGGTTTCCCAGGTTTACCATTCCCTTCTTCTGGGAAGATGGTGACGCAGGCTGGCTTTACTCATAAGAGGCCTACTGGGGAAATAGAACTTCCAACCTCTGGCTCCACAGGCAGATATCTAAACCACTGAACTATCCAGTCAGCACATGTGCCCCTTAGAGCAGGGGTCCCCAACCTCTGGGCTGCGGACCATACCGCGCAACTGAAACAGATGAGCGGCAAACAGGAGATGAGTGGCAAGTGAAGCTCTACCTCCTGTCAGCTCGCTCCTATTAGGTTCTAAGCCACTGCTGATCTAACAGGAGGTGGAGCTTCAATTGAAGCGCATCTCCTGCTCCTGTTTGCCGTTTCCATTATGAGCTTGATTCAAAGCTATCCTTGAACAACCAACTGCATAACAAGTAAACCCCCCCCCCAGACCTTGGGAGAATGGTCTTCAACTAAACTGGTCCCTGGTGTCAAAAAGTTTGGGGACCACTGCCTTAGAGGGCACGAAGAGATCTCAGACAACAGAAACTGCTACTCTGCTTTAATTTCTTTTTTTTTTTAATCTTTTCTTATCTCCTTGAAGGGTGCAGGGCCACAACTGTTTTACACACACACACACACACACACACACCATAGTATTTTATCTTATTTTTAGTATTCCACTGAAGTTATTATAATGGAGTAGTTGGGCTTGATGTATTTTTTTTTTTCCTTCAATTTTAGACGCTCCTTTCTGAAATAACATGGCGGGGGGTTTCTCCCTGTTTTGAAAGATTAATCAAAATATTTCCTACTCATTCCCTTTATCTAAAAAAGCCAGAAATGGCACAGCAAATTAGAGACATTCCATACAATAATAATGTATTATATTAGATCTCCATCATGATTCTCCGGGCCTGGGTCAGTCATTTTATTCTTCATGCTAGGCAACAATTGTAAGAGGAAAGACTCTGGAAATCTGAACACATGTGCCGTAGTAAAGGAAGTGGGAGCTGTGAGTGAAATCCTGTCTCCTCAGAGTCCTTGTTTCGGTGGCAAATGGAATCATCCCAGAGAGACATATTCCCAAGGATCATTCCAATCACTGATTTAAAATCTGAGGCAAAAGAACTCATTAAAGCCATTGAAGGTTTGGTGTGCAGATGTG
This sequence comes from Intellagama lesueurii, assembly GCA_037013535.1. Classification (NCBI taxonomy): domain Eukaryota; kingdom Metazoa; phylum Chordata; class Lepidosauria; order Squamata; family Agamidae; genus Intellagama; species Intellagama lesueurii. The sequence continues at coordinate 8,912,925 of JBAJHW010000006.1, read as the reverse complement.
TGTGGTGAATCTCCCTGCTGCCAGGCCAACAATATTCTCCCTTCTAATCATAGGTAATCTTAGAACTGCAGAGCTGGAAAGGAACCGATGGATCATCGAATCCATCCCCTGTCAAGGAGGCACAGTGGAGGAATCGAACTTCCAACCTCTGGCTCCATCACTGAGCTATCCAGCAGTTCATACCTTTCACAGAAGAGGCATCAACTAAGGTGAGACTCTGTGAAATGTCACTTCTGTTGTTGTCATTATGGCTACCACATGCAATGGGAAGAAGGATTTTGCTTCCTGAATTTCCTGCCTTTCTTTACCTCTGAGCAACCCAGTCTCTTTGATGTTTAAGTAGCTAATTGAATCATTTCGAATTCTGAATAGCTGTGCATAAATTGACCTTGTGTACCATGTTGCTTTTCACTGTTTCTTTTAAGTAGACATGAAAAAAGAGATCTTTTGGGATGAGTTGTTGATGCGCTCTTTCTGAGCAATACTTGACTTTTGAGTAAAATGCACAGACCAGGGGCGGGGGGGAAGGGGGGAAACACCTTTAGAACTTTTTTAGACACCTGTCCTGTGCAATTTATTGGTGATGAATGATTTGAACAATGAGTTCTTCTGAGTCAAAACAGGGCTATATTTTCAAAGGAGTATTTTGAACCGCTGGATAACTCAGGGGTTTAGGTCTCTGGCTGTGGAGTCAGAGGTTGGGAGCTCAATTCCAGACTGTGCCTCCTTGACAGAGGCTGGAGTCAATGATCCACAGGGACCCTTCCAGCTCTGAAGTCCTAAAATGTTATCTTATATCTTAAGCACATTCAGGTTTTGCCCAAACATCACTATGCATCATTTTGGGTATCATTCCTCGGGTTGGATTGGTCTCAGCATAATGTTGCACTGTTCTCCTATTATTCATCTCAAGGAATATTTAAACATCTACCCCTTGTATGCATTTATTTGTAGGTTTCTTAGGTACTTTATAACAATGGTGTACCATCAAATCATTTCTGCCTTATGGCAATGTCCAGGCAGCTGGCCCAAAGCTACACAGGCTGGCTTTTCTCCACAGAGGTACAGTGAGGAATTGAACTCCCAGCTTCTGGTTCTGGAATCAGTTACCCAACTCACTGGGCTATTTAGGTGTGTGGGTATGTTTTATGCACTGACTAGTAGCTATGGTATTCAGATTTTTAAAAAATGCAACCAAAATCATTATTTCATTATGCTAGAGAAATAAGAAAGAGTTACTGGTGTGAAAATGCAGTATATCAAAGTCTTCAAATATCACTAAGTTTTCAAGCTTTGATGGTTGTTGTGGGTTTTCCAGGTTGTTTGGCCATGTTCTTAAGGTTTTTCTTCCTAACGTTTTGCCAGTCTCTGTGGCCGGCATCTTCAGAGGACAGGAGTCAGAACTCTTTCTGTGCTCTGGTGCAGTTTGTTGGATAGTTGAGTATTTATAGCTGTGGGATCAGCTTTTGTCCTTTTCAGGAGATGGGTGATTATGGTGATAAGGGGAAGAGATTATCTGTCACTGTGATTGATGGGTGTCGTTAGCTGGTCTTTTGTGTGCAGTGATCACCGGTCCTTGTGGCTGGGTAGAGTTCGTTGACCTTTTGCAGGCTGTATTTTTCAGTGCTGGGAGCCAGGCTTTGTTGAGTTTTAAACTTTCTTCTTTTTTGTTGAAGCTCTGCTGGTGTTTGTGGATTTCAAACTTATGCTTCTGAACTGTTTTCTAAGTGCTAAACAGTAAATATTGTTGCTTTCAGAACCAAAGCCCTGCAGTCCCACTGAAAATAGCTGGTTGTTAGGCAGTGTTGGAAAAGGGCCTTGATGTCTTCTACATGAAATCACAAGAGCCATCAAACCAAGAAAACAACACCAAATTGCTGATTTAGCAGAAAAGGCTGACATGAGTCTGCCTGATATACATGGTAAAAACCTAAAGTCTAATCATCTCAACTACGGCAGACACTTTGAATCAATAGCGTTTTGGTATTTTTTTACACTTGTGTAATCCCTTTGATCCATTAGGTATACTCCAGGTGGGATAGAATTCCATTCAGTCCGATGTTTCAAAACCTAACCTGTGTTTTTGTGGAATGCAGACAGTTGCTTGTGAGTAGGCTTGGTTTTATTCTAAGAGTTTAAGTATATTCATTTTTGCGTTGCCTCAGTTTCTGTAGTATAATAATGTGGTGTTGACTTTTTGGAACCTCAGAATCTGCCACTATTTTTATGCATGCATAGGCATCTCGATAAATTGCTGTTACTCCAAGTAGGCTTGACAACTCAAAGGTGCAAACATGAATGCTTCCTTTTCTCTCTTCTTAAGGTCCAGCTGCTTCCATGAATACCTCTGGTGTCCCAGAGTTCATCTTCGTGGGTCTTCCTCACTCCCGACTCATCCAGCTTCTCCTCTTTGCCCTGGTCCTAGCCTGTTATGTTGTTGTCCTGTTGGGCAACCTCCTCATTGTGGTGACTGTGTATTCAGAGCCTCGCCTTCTTCAGTCCCCTATGTACTTTTTCCTCACCCACTTATCTATCCTTGATATTGCCTTCGGTTCTGTGGCAGTTCCCAGGTTGTTAGGAGACTTGGTGAAACACAGCAATACCATCTCCTTTGGTGGCTGTATGGCTCAGCTCTTCTTCCTCCACTTCTTTGGAGGTTCAGAGATGTTCATCCTCGTTCTCATGGCATATGATCGTTACATGGCCATCTGCTACCCTCTGATGTACATGACCTCAATGAACCATCCGCGTTGTACCAAGCTCCTCATTTTGTGTTGGATTGGAGGCTTCATCCACTCAATGACCCAACTGATTCTGATCCTCCGGTTCCCTTTCTGTGGTCCGAATGAATTGGACAACTTCTTCTGTGATGTTCAACAGGTGGTCAAGTTGGCCTGCACAGATACATACATCACTGAGATTCTCCTGGCAGCCAACAGTGGTCTGCTTTGTCTGGTTTGCTTCACCATCTTGCTAGTCTCCTATGGTGTGATCCTGGCCACACTTCGAGGCCACTTTAGGGAGAGTGGAGGAAAGGCTTTGTCTACCTGCAGTTCTCACTTGACAGTGGTCAGCCTGCTTTTTATACCTTGCCTCTTTGTATATCTTATACCATTCAGCTCCAGTGTACACAAGATGGTTTCTGTGTTCTACACAGTAATCACCCCTGGCCTCAATCCCATCATATATACTCTAAGGAATCAAGAAGTGAAAGAGGCTATGGGGCGAATTAGGAATAAGAGTATTTTCTTCCATTGTTGTGTGAACCAACACAAAATATGTGTCATTTCCCCCAAGAATCCTATATTAATTCCTGTACCCTAGACATCTCCTGATTTCTGTGTTTGGAGTTGAAAAAATAGTAGATTTTCATCTATAGGTACTACACCATATATTTTTAAGTAACTACCATCCCTGAAATGATTGTTTAGAACCAGGCATGGACACTGACCACAAGATTCAGTTAAGCCTGAGTAATTTGGGGAGGAGGATATTTACTTGTTTATTTATTTAAAATATTTCTATCCAGTCTTTCTCTCCAAAAGGACCAAAAAACTTGAGTCAAGTCCAAATCTCAATTCAGAACTCCAGATCCTCCTGTAGACTGTAATAAACCATTGCTGAGAAATAAACCATCCATTGTGTGACTGTGTAGGTTATTTGGTCCTCAGCAAAATGATGGGTTTTGTTAAGTTGAATGCTTCCATTTTGTAAATGGTCTGAGTTCCTTCCATAAATGTGGTCTGAAGGTTAGCTTCAATTCTGACTGAATTCTTGCTTTCATTAAATGTTTTGGAAATATAAATTCTTTAATAAAATGTACCTCTTGGAATGATTAAAATTACGTTTAGTTTGAAGAAGATTGAAACAATTCTGTGTCATTGCACAGCAAAGAAAGTAAGATTAGGTATCAGCAGGTACGTAGCTTTAGCACTCAGATACAACTTTCACACAAATCAAAATTTGGTAAACAAGAACAGCAACAATAATTCACAATTCAGTTGGGTCTTTTAGATAAGTAAGCCTTCAAGATTTGCTTCTGAAATTAAGAAATAAATAAGTTTTAACTCTTCTTGATCCATTTCAAAACAGTAGAAAAATCTATTTCAGAACAGGACAATCACCTAATACCTTTATGGGACAGAATTGTTCTTTCCTCAGAAAGAATCCTTAGCAGTATTGGGTGATCTCATTGTGGAGGGAAAAGCACTGGACACTTATAAGAATATCTTGTTAAAAAAAGACATTCAAACAAGTCTGTCAAGTCATCACAGGGATCTGCAGTGTCATGATGGCCCCATGAGATGTGGGGAGACGTGGACTGGGTAACAACAGTCAGGACCATGGATTGCTCACTGTGGGTCTGGGTGGAATATCAGACCTTGTACCAAGCTGGTTGACAAACTGGGAGCAGCTCTGCGGCAACAGTGGACAAGTAGATTAGGACCAACTGGTGATTTGCAATAGATCTCTGAAGATTTCCAGTTCTCCATACTTCAACGTTTTGGGACCTTCTCTGTTGCTGCTCCCAGACTTTGCAACTCCCTCCCACAGGAGGTGAGTTTGGCCCCATCTCCACTGTCCTTCCAAAAGCAGGCAAAGACCTTTCTCTTCAGGCAAGCTTTCCCTTCATGACTAACTGCCTGGTTGTGCCTCACTCCTTTAAATGTATCTTTGGTGTTGCTTTTGTTCACTGTTTTTTAGTATGATATATTTTTGATCCTTTTAAGGATTTGTGTACTTATTGTTTTTAGCTTTAAATATTGTCTTTTAATGGTGTAAGCTGCCTTGGGTCTTTCTTGAGAAGAAAGGCGGGGTTAAAATATTCTAAATTAATGAATCTGTCCACGTAGTCAACATGTAGGAAAAATGGCTGACTGTCCATCCCCAATCTCTACGGATCAGAACTTCCAATTTTTGACACAAGGAGGAGCCACTGTGTTCTCTAAAACCTTGGTAAGATGCCATTGGTTGTTTAAAATTATGTTAGGGGCCCATGTTCTCCCTGTTTTGAAAGTTCAATCAAAATGTTTCCTACTCATTCTCTTTATCTAAAAAAGCCCTCAAGGGATAGCAAATTAGAGATATTTCTCAAAATAACAATGTATTATACCAGTTCTTCATTATGATTCTCTGGGCGTTGGTCAGCCATCTTGTTCTTCCCACTTGGCAACATTTGAAAGAGGAAGTACTTGTGCTATGAAGACATATTATAATGAAGGGAGTGGGAGATACGAGTGAAATCATGTCTCCTCAGAGTCCTTTTTCAGTGATAAATGGAATCCTTCCAGAGAGACACATTCCCCAAGTGTCATTCCAGTTACTGATTTAAAATCTGAGGCAAAAGAATTAATTAGAGCCAGTTGAGTTTTGGTGTGCAGATGCGTGTGGTCAATCTCTCTGCTGCCAAGCCAATCATTTTCTCCCTTATAATCTTAACTAATCTTAAAACTGCAGAACTGGAAGGGACCCTATGGATCATCAAATCCAGACCCTGTCAAGGAGGCACAGTGGAGGAATCAAACTCCCAACCTCTGGCTCCAGCTGTTCATATTTTTCACCAGAATAACCTTCAGCTGAGGTATGGGAATAGGAATTATTAAAACATAGGAATTGTGTGTGGGAGGCACAGTCCAGTTTACTGTAATGTGGTGGGATACGGAAAATGTTCCATTATTCAGATGATAGATTGCTTATGTTCCAGAAAGTCTGACTGAAAGATTTTGTGAATGAGGGATGACAATGGGACATGGTTTCTTGATGGCTAGATCATCTCTACCCTCTCGGGAAGTGACTCGCACAGCCTCTCAGTTTTGGTAGAAATGTCTTGTCTCCTCCTCATAGTGAGATTTCTCTGTGCATGTTTCCCATTTTTGAGAAAACATGTGGAATTTCTTAGAGGTTCTGAGGAAGTATTTTTCTGGGAGGCGATATCCATCTGTACATAATTATTAACATTCCTGCGTAAAATGGCATATTCCCTGAACGCAATTCCCCAGAAAGAGCATGGACCTGGGCAGAATTTGGCAGTTGCTTGTGAAAAAGACCATGCCAGCAAACAAACAAAAAACCCAACAGAAAGTGGAGAAATGCACTGATGCCAAGGACGTCTTCACATGGTGTCACTTGGAAGATGGTTGAGAATGATTTGTTGTGTTTTTTTTTAAAAAAAATGTCCTTCACAATCCTCCTGTCCTCCTTCCTTTGTGAAAAGCACACTCTTTGTAGCTGGGGGAGGGCAAGGAAGAGACACTGCTTGGAATAAGATGCTGTAGTCTGTATCTAAGCAGTAGAAATATTTGTGATTTCACTAGAGCTGAAGCATCCTCAGGCTTAGTTCTCTTCTTTGGGAACCTGATACAGGAGAGGTTGCTCCAGTGTCTTCCCTTATGTTCTGCTTGTATGTCTGTGAATACAAAAGTATCAAAGAGACTCTTCAGATCTCCAGTATCCTCTCATCAAAAATCAATGAAATTCTTCTTATGGCACAAAATGTCTTTGAATGTTGCACGATAGTGACTTGGTTTTGTGATTCCAGATGGAGTTGGCCAACAATTCCACCATTCAGGAATTCATTCTACTGGGGTTTGGAGTCGAGCCACACAGACGATTCCTGCTTCTCATCTTTTTTACAACTCTTTATGTCCTCACATTGGCTGAGAACATCACCATTATTGCAGTTGTGTGCCTAGATGGTCACTTGTCCCAGCTTCCCATGTACATCCTACTGAGCAACTTCTCCTGGCTGGAGATGTGCTATGTGACCACCACGGTGCCTCGTATGCTCCTTGATATGGCTTCTTCTCATGGAACTATCTCCTTCCATGCCTGCTTCATTCAGTTCTACATCTTCTTCTCTCTTGGTAACACTGAATGCTTTTTTCTAACAATCATGGCTTTGGACCGATATTTAGCTATTTGTCACCCACTGCATTACCCCCAAATAATGTCAATAAATTCCTGTCATGCCATGGTCGCTGCTTGTTGGGTTATCGGCTTCCTCTGGTACCCAGTCCCCATGATTTTGATCTCCAAGTTGTCTTTCTGTAGGCCTAGTGTCATTGATCATTTTTTATGTGATCTTGGTCCAATCCTGTCCCTGGCTTGTCCTCCACTTGGAAACGTGCCCTTTATCTGTCAGATCTTCATGAATGTTTTCTTTTTAGGCAATGTCTCCTTCATCGTCCTCTCTTATGGCATCGTGATCTTCAATCTGATACAAACATCTAGCCAAGGCAGTCATAAGAAGGCCGTTTCTACTATATCATTCCACATAATTGTAGTGGTATTTTTTTATGGCTCAATTGCAGCAATGTACTTAATTCCAAAAGGGGAAAGGCACTCTGGGGTCAATAAGGCAGTAACACTCTTCTACACTGCTGTTACACCCTTTGTCAACCCTTTGATCTATTGTCTGAGGAACCAGCGAGTGAAGGTTGCACTAACCAGGTTGCTGACACGAAGGGAGAGATGGTGGAAGAGAAATATGGTAACATAATTTAAATGATGGAGACAGATACAAAGCAGTCAACAAAATAATCAAAGGGATAAAACAAATACATGTAGAAAAGGATTAGGATGGATACCTTTCCAAGTTTTATATTACACAGTTAGGTATGTTTACTGAAGCAACAGGGAACAACAAGGATCTACAGCATCTACATTGAAGTCCTCCTGAGAACCATCATTCTTCAGGCAAGCAGACCTACAATGGAGGCAGAGAGCATGACCAGCATTCTCCTGTCAATATGTATTGGTTTAATCTCTTTTGGTAGATGAAATAGGGATCAGAAGAAGGTAGAACCTCCCTCTTGATGACTGGGATATAAGGTTAATATAAAGGAGGGTTCGAAAATAGAAAAATTGGTGTTTTCTAACGGCGGGAACAATTTGGATAAATATTATGGATAATATTTATATAACAACAACAACAATAATAAACAATGTGAAAGATTTATATAGTCTGAAGAGAAACCAGAGTATAAGCAGTTGCAGATCTCTTGCATCTGTTATATAATACCAGTCCATGTTCTTATAATTTTGATTGTGCCTGGTGTTTTTGAATAATAAATATAGATAAATATTATGCCGTAAATGAAATTAAATGGATTATCTTGTTGCTTTTCAACAAAGAAGGGTGAACCCACTTGTATGTTTTTTATATCTTCCATGAAAGTGTTTTAGTGCAATAAAACATTTTGATGCATCCTTCAAATGTCATTTGTTCTCATACAGGAAATAGTCTTCTTGGTATCACTGTGTATGTGTGTTGTAAAGGATGAACTCTTGAGTGCTTAGATTCCGTTTGTTTTCAACTGTGAGGCACGTTTTCAAGAGGAGTGATCTGAGGTGCTGAACCCCATGTGCTAAATGGGACATAAACTCAGAGCAAAATTCACAACCCTCACAACCTCAGAGTCTCCAGCAGTATGGTTAAGCAAAGAGAGACAAGGCCTTCTCTGTATCCAGACAGATATACTATGGCATTTGGAATCATGCTGTTGTGTCTAGATGGCAAGACCTAGTGTCAGAGAAATATGGGGATAGGGGTTTTTTTTCCCCTTTGACTGTGCTCAACCCCTGTCCCTGGCTGTCTTTAGGCTCATCACAGCACCAAAAGAGTGTTTCATCCATGTTTTCCATCTGATAAGTAGTAGCATATGCTGGAGCTGTAGACCATGTATTGTGTGCCCATGGCTTAGAAAACAAAACATGCATTGATTAGAAAAGTGAAGGGGATGTTTCTTCCCTTTATGTTAATACCAGGGTTCAGGAAAGAAGTAATTCTTCGCCCATTGCTTTACAGAACGATGGAATGGTTTGCTACCATGAGGTATTATCAGCTGGAAGTTGAGGTGCATTGGAATTGGAACCATGAGATGAATTATGCAACATATTGGACAGACAGGAAAAGGGATTAGACAGCTTCATAGAGAAAGAGGCTACTATGGCTGTGAGTTATGATGGTTGTACACTCAATATTGTCTTTTAATGATGGAAGCCACCTTGGGTCCTTCTTAAGGAGAAAGGAGTAAAAATGAATGAATGAATGAATGAATGAATGAATGAATGAATGAATGAATGAATCTATCTATCTATCTATCTATCTATCTATCTATCTATCTATCTATCTATCTATCTATCTATCTATCTATCTATCTATCTATCTATCTATCTATCTATCTATCTATCTCCTGGGCTTGTTACAGTGATGGCAGAGGGTACTGTTCAATGGCAGGTGGTTCTGTGAATGAGTGACAAGCAACTGTGGTTGAAGCAAAGCTTCAGAAAAAGAGTGTGCAGAAGTTCATGAGATCCCATGTAGAATCCTTGTGAACAGCTACCACCAGAGAAGAGAGCCTCTGGTGACAGCTCCTGACCTCTCTCTTCTCTTCTCTATTGATTTAAGCTTTTGGTCCTCTCTGTTGATCTAGGTTGGGTTTGGGATCCTTAGTCATGGCAACAGCAAGAGAATTTTCCCAGTTTTGCCAGCCTTTTACTCATATTATGGTGCATATCTTTTCAAAGGAAGGGATACAGCCTCTAGTCACCTGTTAGAATCTCTCATATGGGCAGAGGACCACCTTTTCCCCCTCCTCAAGGAACTGGAATCAGTTACACAAACTGATCTGCTGCATGGTCAAAAATGTGTGCATGTCAAAATTGCATCTGTCCACTTAGTCAACATGTAGGGGAAATGGGTGACCGTCCATGCTCAGTGCCCACTGATCAGAACTTCCAGTTTTTGCCATGATGGCCCATTGTGTTTTTGAAAACCTTGGTAAGATGCCATTGGTTATTTTAGCCCGCCCAGGTCTGTCCAGTAGTCAGAATCCACACATATCATCATACAATTATCATAGCAGGAGAACCACCGACTCCCCACTCTGGTATCCTACTGGGAAATGCCATGAAAATCAATCAATCAGTCTTTCTTTCTTTCTTTCTTTCTTTCTTTCTTGCTTGCTTGCTTGCTTGCTTGCTTGCTTGCTTGCTTGCTTGCTTTCGGAGCATTGCACAATTCAAAGTCATGGATGCAAATGAATATAGGCAAAATCAAGAACCAATTAGAATGTCAAGATAATCAGACTATTTTTGAACAGAAGTGGTCTCAACTTGAGATGTGTGAATAAACTTTTCCTTGACTTCAGCCATAATCCAAGAGTTCAGCATCCATGAAGTGGCTGTGTTTGGTGCTCTTCCAGTGCAGTGCTTCTGGAAGTGAAGGATTTGCCAGTTGCATGCTGTTGCCCAGGAGATACCTGAGTATACTCATAATGCTTTCCCCCTCTTTGGGGAGGCTTCTTTTATCTGTATGGTTATAACTTTCTGTGGTTCTTTGATTCTGATTAAGGATACACATGAGTCCCATTGTGCTCCAGGATATGCATCAAATTTCTACCACTCATCCATATTTTCTATGTAAAGTTGGATATAGAAAGGATTTAAATCTTCTGGTTCCCAATTCTGTCTCTATGATTTGGCAATTATTTCCCTTGGCAAAGGTATCTGATTAGGGACTTGGGTTTTGCCTCTCCCAGTGGCATAATTTCAGCCGCTGAAAAATACCAGATAGGCTAGACTCAACGTGGGGAGCCATTCCCTTGTTAGGAACACTGCTGGGTAATGGTTGCTACTGAAATGCCATTTCTCCAAAGAGCTCTCTTGCAGGTTTTATCTACCTTCCTGAACAAGAAACAGTTTAAGCGACTGATAATAGAGGAACTGCTGATTTCTAACTCTTGGTCTTGGGCAGACTTGAGTTGCATTCAGAAAGCTTTTTGCAGGTGTCCTGGTTTTTCACTGTTGGGAAGCGGAATTTGAGACTTATTGAGCTTTCAGTCTGTTTCAGAAAAGCTTGGGTGGACTGTATGTTGAGTATTGACAGCACATGCTCCCTGAGCAGTTTTATATGTTCCCTCCAATATCCCAGCCATTGACAAAATCCCAGTATATCTGAAGTGGGAAACATTTCAGCTCAAGCATGAAAGAGGTAAAGACCATTAGCCTCACCGTCTTGGCTCTCAGAAGTGAAATCCAAAGGAGGAAGACTCTTTCTGTGTTTGCTTAAAATTAAAGAAAGAGACACACTTGGAACTTCTTCAGAGTCTTGGAGGTACCAAGTTAAAAGTCAATGGAGCTACATTCTTGCTAGAGTGAATTTTATTTTCAATTTATTCTGTGTGTGGGGTGCGGGTGTGTATATTTATAGATACATGTAGAATTTAGCATGCTGAAGATGTGTGTTCTTAAAAGACCCCTCTCCCTATTCAACCCACACATTACAAGTGTGGCTTTTTGCCATTAAGAGAGAGTGGAGCTAGAGGCCAGCCAGACTGCAAGGTAGGTTTCCCTTAAAAACAAGAGCACCGTATATTGGGGTTTTTCTTGCATTCTTCAATTCTCCTATATCTTTATGGGTTTATTTTGTTTTGCTTTTTAAATATTTCTTGGGAATTAAATAATCATTTAGAATTTTGTGTGGTGGGGTTTGATTTTTTTAAAAACCTTGCTATGTTGACCCTTCCACTCCAGTTCCGATCCTTTAAACTAGGATTACTCACTTTGGCTGACACATATCTGTCTTGACTGTCTTATTTCTTTGGTTCATGATCAGCGCTGTGAGTTGTATGTCTAGTACCTAGTCTTTGATGGAAACCTCAGGATCAAGCTCAATGTGAGATCGGGACCCTTGTATCTTACTAAGCAACCATATTATGATTTATGTAGAAGTAACTTCCTTTATGTTCACTAGCGTTTGCTCCCAATAAGTGAGTATAGGTTGGAGACTTTTAAAACAGCTAGTCTAATTCTCTTTTTGAACAGCATCAAGCAAATGGAGAGAAGATAGCAGATTGTAGTAACTGAATTCCTTGTGAACTTGGAATTTTTGCAAAGCATCTTTGCTTTTAAGCGGGGCTTTGAGCACATCACATCCTTAAACATAAACATTCACACTGTGATAATTTTAATGGATTTAACTCACCAATTCATCAGCCCCAACCTACATTACAAATGGAAATGCAGTCCGGGGAGGATGGATTTTGTTATCCGATACACCTCGAATGCCCCAGGTTTGGGAAAAGCACCTTAGTATTAAAGATGTCCTTCATGTGTGAGATACCCTGATATAAATTGGTAGCATGGGGAGAAATGGCCAAATGTTGGTGTCATAAGAAGTCATAAGAATTAAACTGAAAGCAAATATTATATGCTCACTCCTTCTCAAGTATATGGAGTGGACAGGATATTTCCATGCACATTTAAAAATACATCACTTTCTTAATTCATGGTTCAATAGAAAATAATGCATCTTCTTGATTCAGTGAAAGACCATGCTCTACCATTTAACTCACATATTTTGGGACCTTGAGAACTCATTGTGTAGTTGAGTGAATGTGCCTGGGTTCAGTTTCTAGAGTTTAGTATCATTCATTTTAACATTTCCTCTGTTTCTGTACTGGGACAAAATGAATGAATGAACTCCAGGTTCTGAGGCTACCTTGATTCATGCACAAACGTCCTTAATACTTTGTTTTCTCTGCTCCCAAGGTCTGGACACCATCATGAATGCCTCCAGTGTCACAGAGTTCACCTTCCTGGGCCTCCCCCACTCCCGGCCTATTCAGCTCTTCCTCTTTGTCCTTGTCCTAGCCTGCTACACCGTTGCCTTGTTGGGCAACCTCCTCATTGTTATGATTGTGCATGTAGACTCTCGCCTCCTCCAGTCCCCCATGTACTTTTTGCTCACCAACCTATCCATTATCGATGCAGGCTTAAGTAACGTGACTGTTCCCATGATGCTGGCAGACTTGTTGAGCTGTGGCAGAACCATCTCCTTTGGGGGCTGTATGGCCCAACTCTTCTTCCTTCATTTTTTTGGAGGTTCTGAGATGTTTGCCCTTACTCTCATGGCCTATGATCGCTATGTGGCCATCTGCCAGCCGTTGTCATACTCCACCACAATGAACCGCTTGTATTGCATTAAGCTTCTCGCTTCCTGCTGGATTGGCGGCCTCATCCACTCAGCCACCCAATTGGTCCTGATCCTCCGACTCCCATTTTGTGGGCCAAATGAGTTGGACAACTTCTTCTGTGACGTCCAACAGGTGGCCAAGTTGGCTTGCACAAATACCTGTATCACTGAAATCCTCATGGTGGCCAGCAGTGGTCTACTTTCACTCTTCAGCTTTGTCATCTTGCTCATCTCCTATGGTGTCATCCTGGTCACACTTCGAGGTCACTTCAACGAGAGTGGAAGGAAAGCTTTGTCTACCTGCAGTTCTCACTTAACAGTGGTCAGCCTCATTTTTGTGCCTTGCCTCTTTGTGTATCTTGTACCCTTCTCCAGCTCCAGTGTGGACAAGATTGCTTCTGCCTTCTACACAGTAGTCACCCCTGCCCTTAATCCTATTGTATATACTCTAAGGAATAAGGAAATGAAAGACACTATGGGACGGTTAAAAAATAAGTTCCTTTTCTCTAATTCTTGGGTGGGGTGAGAGAAAGCATGAGTAGTCATTTTGCTTATTATTATACCTCTTCTGGTTTCTTAACAATCATTTTCCTGGAGGCTTACAAACAAGGTGCTGGGGATGCATTTGAATTAACTACCACCACACAAGGGGTCATTTGCTTTCGATCCTGGTCCAGGCATTCAGAAAAAGGAAAATAAAGTTGGGTTGATATGGAAGTTGCTCGATTTGTCTCAGAAGCAAACCCAAATATCAGGGCCTAATCACATCTGCCAAAAGAACCCAAGTCATATTGATTCTTTGCAAACCTCTGTTGTATCGATATATTTATTTTTGTGGTCATGCGGAATACAGTATATACCAGTGGGAACGTCCCCATTGATTTTAATGATACTGATTTTATTCTTACTATTTGAAATGTTATTGCCTGCTACACCATGGAATTGATTTATTTTTCTTTCTTGTTTCCTGGGGCAGTGCTGCCCCTTAGTTTTATTTATTTTTAAAAATCCATAACTGATACATCAATGTTCTCAATCATTCCAGAGTGCAGGGTATGCAACAATGGGCTCAAGTTACAGGAAGCCAGATTTTGATCTGTGATGCAACAGAGAGATCTGAGCCTTTGCAAGAGCAAAGGGTTAAAAAGAAGACAGAGGAATTGCTGAGCTCCTTTCTTTACAATTCAAAGCAGGAAACTGTGCTCAAGGCCTCATTCAAAGGTAGGCGAAGGGGAGGGTGTCTCCTTTGAGCTGCTAGCAAAAACATGACAGAATCTACCATTTTGTCAATAAACCTGTCAAAGAATTTTTTTTAAAAGGATAAGGAATAAATTGATGCATCATTGGTACAATTTAAAACAACCCTCTTGACAAGCGTGGGGGGGGGGACTGGAAATAAACCACTGGTCAGGAAAATGAATCAATGTTAGCTCAGGAACTTATGAAATGATCTAAAAAAACAGCCATATTGATATAACTTGGGTTCTTCTTGCCAGTGTGATCAGGCCCTCCGTTTGGAAATCCAGTTTTTCATAGTTCTCATGGATTATAAAGCTAAAAATGCCAATGTCTTCCTGTTGGTTTATCAGAAACAGATGAAGTCTTCAGCTCTGGTCATCGCTTATGAATAAATCTCAGCTGCTAAATTTCAAAATGATTCGGCAGGCTTTACAGTGCCTGACTTGCCATTTTAATTTTCAAAAAAGTGAATTGCTATTAACCTTTTCATGTTCTGGTGGACTAGGATGAAATTTGCAGAGACCAAACTATGTCTAAGTGAAGCAAGCTTTGCTAACATGCCAACGAAGAGGTGCAGGGACATTTTGTACAGGATCAGCCTTTACAGTGTAAGGTAAAGGTAAAGGTTCCCCTTGACATTTAGTCAAGTCGTGTCCGACTCTAGGGCGCGGTGCTCATCCCATCTCCAAGCCATAGAGCCAGCGTTTGTCCGTAGACAGTTTCCGTGGTCACGTGGCCAGCGCGACTAGACACGGAACGCCGTTACCTTCCCACCAAGATGGTACCTATTTATCTACTCGCATTTACATGCTTTCAAACTGCTAGGTTGGCAGGAGCTGGGACAAGCGACGGGAGCTCACTCCGTCGCATGGATTCGATCTTACGACGGCTGGTCTTCTGACCTTGCAGCACAGAGGCTTCTGCGGTTTAACCCGCAGTGCCACCACGTCCCCTTTACAGTGTAGTAGTTTGGAAATTGATAGAATTGTAAAACCTGAAGAAAGCCATCTACCTCTCTTAGAAGCTACAGCTGTCACCCATGAGTGGTTCATGCTTGGAAAGCAAGGTTCTTCTCCAACCTTTGGGTTGCAGTGACTTGCATATGGGTCTACAAGCTGCCTGCAACTACAGTACCTCCTTTTCCTCTCATCTCTCTCTAGCATTTTGCTGAAATGGAAAGCTTAGGGTGAAATGTATTAGCCTTTGCAGAAAACCCTCTCTGCGTTTCTCTGTCCTTCTGGATTGCTACCAGAGCTAAGCGTTAGATTCATTCTACTTCAATGAATTAAAGCCCTACTTTAATTCCGGCATCTTCTGAATATTTCTGAATCAGCCCGACGTAGTTTGGGATTTTGCTGAATCAGAAGTGCACGACCATTCCCCCCCTCTCCCTGTCTCTCTCTTTCACACACACAAACACATGCAGAGTGGTCTCATCAATCATGTGAAGTGTATCATAGCACTTCAAGCAGGGCTGGGGTACTTTAGCCTTCCAGATGTGGTTAGACCTCTGTCTGTCCCAACAAGCATTGCTCATTCCCATCAGCTTCCAACACTGTGACCGAAGTCAGATGATGGGATGTGTAGTCCACCAACTCAGGGAATGCCTTAGGTCCCCCACACCTGGGTGTGGCAAGGAGATCTGGTCTAAATTCCCTGCTGGATTATGATGTTTACTGGATAAGCTGCAGATATGTTGTGAAGATGTTGTGTTGATGAAACAAGGAAGAAAAAGGTTTATTTATTTTTCTTGAAAAGAAGGTGGAATAAAAATGTAATGCAGTTTTAAATGCTTTAAGGTATTCTGCCTTTCTATTTTCTCTATTTTCTCAAACACCAGTCTAGCATCATATGGCAAGCCACTTTTCAAACTCTAGAAAACCAAGCTGTGAACTGGACTTGGTATGGAAGTGCAAGTAATTTCTATTAAAGAAAAGTGTGTTTTGGGGAAATTAGTGTTTCAATTAGTGTGTAAATTAGCTTTTTTTAAAATTCCCAACCTGGTTTTTTTGGAGGGGGGCATAGAGAAAAATAAAAGCCAATTACTATTTTTCACAGAGGTTGGAGCTCAGAATAGAAGCAGGCTGAGTATGTGGCTCACTGGATACCTCTCTGTCAAAACACTCTGAAATAACCTGGGAGTGATCCCTATATAGGCAATTTTTGTTGACTTTGCATTGTTGTTAATACGTACTTTCTGAATCAGGGGAAACCTGGGAAACCATGGCTCTATAATATCCTGCAAGAAGCCAATTTCACTAGCCTTTACTCTGTATACCTTCAAAATCTGTGATTTCATCAGTGCAGGAATGCCCCTCCAACATAGATCACAGGTATTCATTGGCCTAGTCAAATTTACAATCACAACTGAAGAAGACCCACTGAATCATATTTACATTAGTGCTGACTTGCCAAATTCTGATTCAATGGGTCAACTCCAGTTTGGACTAACAATTGCATTTAAGCCATTCTGTTCACAGCTGTTGTGCTTGATTTGTGACTTTGTGATCAACCTTGTGATAATGAATCTTAGCAGGATTGGACCCCACCTAGTTGGCATGTTGTTCAGCCCTGGGGCTTTCTTCAAACCCTTACCAAGTTGGCAAACCCTACCAGAACTTACACTCCACTGACATAATCTTGGATCACCTCCATACCAGGATGAGTCCCAAAAGCAGGACTTCGGGAAAACTGTAGCCTTTACTGACAGTAAAATTTTAAAATAATACTTATTCATACATCTATTACATAGATATTTTGCTTTTCCTTGTATGGTGAATCTCAAGGTCAGAAGTGGTCAACTTCCAATGGTCCAGAGGTACTCATTTACAACTTGGAATGTACTGTAGCCCTCCATTAAAAAAAAAAAGGATTCAAAAAAGTACACACACACTCTTTAGTGGGCTGCAGGACAATTTCGCCTTGCTTTCAGAGATTTTTCAAGCCCAGAAATGGCACTCAAAAACAAAACACAGAAGTAGCTTTGAGTAAACCTCCTGAGACCTAGAAGAACTCATGGGGTGGGCCAAAATCCTAGCAACACTTTTGGGTGGCTGTGGGAACACACTTGGGAGTGTTGGGGCCACAGTTGGGTCCCCGGGCCCACAAATATCGTGTAGGTCACACTTTACCCATCCCTGGTCTAGATGCTCTTCCTACAGTTCCCAATCTGTCCTACATGCAGGTGTTGGCTAGAAACAGACCTACATCCTTTCAGCTATGAAGTTGCATTGCTTACTCTCAGACCATAGCAGCCAATAATAGGATTAATTTTATAGCAAAACCAGTTCTAATCCAATGGTTCCCAACCTAGGGTCCCCAGGTATTCTTGGAGAAATACTCCCACTAGCTGTGTTGGCCAGGATTTCTGGGAGTTGTAGTCCAAGAATATCTGGGGACCCACGGTTGGGAAGCACCGCTCTAATCCATATTTCCCCAGGTTTTGGCCCTCTACCTGTTTTGGATTTCATCTCCTATCAGTCTCAACCACTGTAAGCACAAGCCAGAAGTTCTGGAAGTGGCTAGACCTTCACCTCTGATTTTAGAAAAAGAAAAAAAATCCCCTAACATTCAAGGAATAAGCAACCTCCCTCCCAAATTATCTTTGGAGTTTTCCTCCACAACCTCGTGCCTTATTTTAGAAAAGGATTGCTACTCCTGGGGTTGTCCAGGAAGCTCCCAGTGGCTTTTTAAATTTTTTTTTCTTTTTTCAGCAGAAGAGACTCCCAAATGAATGGACCCCATGTAGTCTGCTGTGGTTTAAAGACATGATCTTCTTCTGCTTCTATGCATGCCAAAGTATGTGTAAACATAAACTTGAGATGTAGCCCTCAACTAAAGAAGGAGGCAAAATTGTATTTTTAGGATCATCTACAGGAAAGTACCTCTTGATGTCAGGAAATACTTCATATTGCTGATCTTGAAAGAGTGCACATAATTGAGTGTTGGGTAGCTGGTGAATATTACAGCAAAAATGATACCTAGTGTGGTATAGCGGATAGTGATGGACTATAGCTCAAGAAACCAGGGTTTGATTCTCTGATCAATTATGGAAACTTTCACTGGGGAAGTGGAACTGGTAAAATCATTTCTTAAATATCTCACTTACCTTGAATGCCCTGTTCGGGTTGCTATAATTCAACAACAACAGGAATGTTGTACAGTATTTTTATTTATTTATTTATTTATTTATTTATTTATTTGTTTGTTTGTTTGTTTAGCTTTATTTTTATTCTGTTACTCTCCTGGTGTAATCCTACACTAAGTGCTCTAAGAAAATGTTACGCTGAAAGATATCACAAATGTGATTATTTGATATAAGGGCCCCAAAGTCTGCTTCCATTTTCATCCTTTGTGTGATTCCCTAAAGAGCTCAGAAATCATTACAGATACATATAAACAGATTTTGTAAAAAGGAACAAAAGCTTGGGGACTGATTTGTCTGATCTGTCACATATCAGTTTGTCACAGCCTTCACTCCCTTGTACAAACCACGCACCCATGGGAGTTGTGCTATTTTGCAATTTTTTTTTACCATAAGCTGAGAAAGAGTCACAGCACTTTAAAAACTGTATATGAATTTTCTCTGACCTGATGCTCTCTAGAGCAGCGGTCCCCAATTTTTTCAGACCGTGGACCGGTTGGGGTGTGTGGGCTCCATTGCCGGGGGGGCGGGGGCACCCCTGCGCTTGTGGAGGGGCGTGTCACGCTGGTGGGTGGGCGTGTCGTGTTTGTGGAGGGGCGTGTCACGCTCGTGCGCATGCTCGTGAGCGCAGCACACCCACCCGCGAGTGCGACACACCCTTCCGCAAGCGTGACACACCAACCATGCGTGCATAGGGGCGGGCGGAGATCCGTGTCCGCGGCCCAGTTCAAGGAAGCTCATGGACCGGCACTGGGCCGCGGACCGGGGGTTGGGGACCCCTGCTCTACAGTACAGCACCCATAAACCCCAAGTGGCACTGCCTGTTCTGGTGCTGAGGGGAGAGTGCTGTAGACTAACACATCCAGGGAACACAACCTTGGGAAGGTGTACTTGATTACAGTTTCTGATAATTATAATTACCATGTATGAAAATAAATGTGGATCTGTGTTGCTTCTGTCCAGGCATCATGTTTACAGAGGAGAGGTCAAAGAAGAGGTTTCTGTGATCAATTAACTATTCACAACTGTTGTGTAAGTATCATTTTTACTTGAGAAATGTTCAGTGAATTTGAGAACCTGGCCAGTAGTTGAAATCCCCACGGGGTCTCTTGGGAGCAAGGCAGCCAAGATCATCTGGAGCTGAGTTGACTCCTGAGGTTGCAAGCTCTGTTGCCTGGGTGGCTTTGGGCAAATAGCATGATGAGCCTAGAGCACCACCAGAAGGAGAGACTAGTAAAGAACCATTTTATAGCTAGAAAACCTTAGGGGGGTCTTTCTGAGTGAGATTTGACTTGGCGGTATATTATTATTCATGGTTTCCTTTTTTTCGTAGACACCATTAATTGACTTCATGCATTCTCCTCTTCTTTAGCATAACCTGGGGGTGGCAAGGGGTTGAATGTAGGTGGGTCAGGAGTGTCAGTAAAACTCATGCGACTGCTGAAGAAGAGTTCCTCCCTGCCCATGCCCATCTGGTATTGCCAGATATAAGCTTTACTCTTGGGTGGCACTTCAAGGGCGATTTTCTCTTTAACTGTGGTAGCCTCACTCCATGTTTCCCCCTCTGTGTTAGTGTTTGACCCACCATATTCACCTGACATAGAAAGCTGTGCCTGGAAAATGGACTGGACCAGGGCTCCTGTCCCAACTTGAAGACTGGAAGATATGCGCCAGTTGCTTTCAACTTGACTCGTCTTCTTTTTCTCATACCCAACCTTCTTCTCAACTTTCTCCTCCCAAGCTACACTGACTTGAGAAAGATTATCAATTGACTTGAGAGCTTTCCAGACACCAAATGACTTGCCATAATTAACAGCCAATCCTCCAGGAAGGAAGTTGACCACATCAGCATGGAAGGAAAGGGTGAGAGGATCTGAATTTGTGTTCAAGCTGGTGGTTCGGTGGTACTGGATTCCCCATTTGTCTCGTGGTTTTAAAATGAAAACAAAGTCCTTGTTTCCCCAGTAATACAAACCGTCTTTAAGATCTGGGTGAATGTGAAATTCATGAGCATTTGAATCTTTGCTCATGTCCGTGACACGTCGATATACACCCTTCTTCTTGAATACAATGTAGAAAGAATCTTCGGACGAATAGTAATGGTCTCCATTACGGCAGTTGGGGTGCAGGTTGTAGACCACAGCATCTTCATCAGTGTTGAGGCTGGTCACACGCCGGTAAGAGTCCCCCTTGATGACATAAAAAAGATCATCCCCATGGGCCAGGTAATGGTCTCCTCCTTGGACTGAATTGTGCAGACTGAATATGTGAAGGTTCTCACCTTTATGGAAATTGGTCGACCTCATGTAACAGCCCAGGTCTGAGCGGATAATGTAGCTACTGTCACCGACAGCACAGAAATCGATGCCTTTAGCTTTGCTTTTGGGAAGTATTCCTGGCTGGTATTCATAAGTATTTGTAACAGTGTTCAGGATAGGCTTCCAAGGCGCTAGAGGAAAAGAATAGTTAGCTTTGTTTGCCATTCAGGTTTCTCTGATGAATATTTCTCAAAAAAAAAAAAAAAGTTGTAAAGAAAATCAATGTTATTAGACAACCAGCAACCAAACTCTGCAGCTCATAATGCATGGTTTTATGATTTCAGTGAGAGCCGGTGTGGTGTAGTGGTAAATGCTAGGATTTTAATCCAGACGTTTTAAGGGGTTTTAATTTGGATTGCATTTTAATAACACAACAGATTAAATTCTGTTTTAATATCTGTAAGTTTATTGCATTGTAATTTTCTGTTGTTTTTAATGGTATTGTAAGCCAGCTTGGGTCCCAGTTCTAGAAGGAAGGTGATTTCCTTAATCAAGCACGGAAACAGACAAGACAAGACAGATGGGCAGAGAAATAAAATGCTGGGGTTGGGCTGGGATTTTGGAAATCTAGGTTCTAGTCTCCACTAAACTGTGGAACTCACTGGATGTCTCTGTGCCATTCAGTCCTTCTCTCAGACTGACCTACCTAAGAGGGTGATTGTGAGAAAAAGGGGGAACAGGAAGAGCCATGTACGTACCCTGTCCTAAACACACGGAAGAAAAGGTGCAACACAACTATAAATACAAATGTAAGGTTGGGTGATACCTTTTATTGGACCACTGAAAAAAAATCAAACCATTGCCAACTAACCCCACTTCATCAGGTTGAACACAACCCTTTCACTGAGATAAATCCCACCCTTGATGATCTTATCATCCAGGCAGGCTCATAAAAGGAGACAGCTTGGATCCAAGCCATTTATGGCTTGATGGATTAAAAACAGCACTTTGAAATGTGGCCAGTAACGGATCAGAAGCTGCTACAAAAGGGGGGGGGGGTTATGTGATCCATGTTACCAGCCCCAGTTACCAATTTGGCTACAGCATTTTGGAGTCCGCTGAAGTTTCTGAACACTTTCCAAAGGCAGCCCCACATAAAAGGCTTTGTAGTAATCCAGGTGGGACAAAACTAAGGCATGTGTCACTGTAGCCAGGTCAGACTTCTCCAAGAGTGGGCTCAGCTGGCACACTAGTTTTAATTGTGCAAAGGCATTCTTAAGGTAAAGGTAAAAGTTCCCCTTGACAATTTGTCCAGTCGTGTCTGACTCTACGGCACGGTGCTCATCCCCATTTCCAAGCCATAGAGCCAGTGTTTGTCCAA
The DNA here is from genome assembly GCA_037013535.1 of Intellagama lesueurii. Lineage (NCBI taxonomy): Eukaryota > Metazoa > Chordata > Lepidosauria > Squamata > Agamidae > Intellagama > Intellagama lesueurii. Next base: position 8,890,927 of record JBAJHW010000006.1, on the reverse strand, counting down.
AGACAGTTTCCGTGGTCACGTGGCCAGCGCAATTAGACACGGAACGCCATGACCTTCCCACCGTGGTGGTCCCTATTTATCTACTCGCATTTTTACATGCTTTCGAACTGCTAGGTTGGCAGGAGCTGGGACAAGCGACACTCCAAAAGTGTGCATCTGTGTTTTCAATGTAGACCCATCCAGCATGGGTCTTGATCTATCTTTTGACTGACCTGGAGCATATCTTTTCTGAATCACGTTTCAGCTTATTCACCCTCACTCAGTCCATTATTGGTTTCATATTCTACAATTTTCTGGGTTCCCCTAAGCCTGCTGATACCTTCCCCTTTGGTCAGGGATCCTGTTCTTTTGGCTTAACACCCAATGCTAGTTGTTGTTGAATAATTATATTATTACCTTCTCTTTCAATTCACTAACACCTGAGAACATTTATGTAACTTCATATGTAGCAAGTAAAGTAGTAGACACCTGTAAATCATCTGAATTCAGCACATCAGTTTCCCAGTGTTTAGAACATAAAATAAGGACACTGCAATAAGCTAAAAGATGTTAGTCATTTAAAAGAAAGTGGTATAAATGGTGCTGAGCTTACTAAACACTGGGAGAAATGGTAGTGAAACTTTTGTCTGTTTTCTTAATTACATGAAATTATCTGTGTATTTTTACACATCCCCTTCATTTTTCACACCTGCTAGGGAAAGTATGATGAATTTGCCTATGTAAACTTGATCAAATCTACCTCAAAACCTGACTCTCAGAGCAAAAGTATAAGCCTGGCCACCCTGTTACTCCCTATGGTTTGCTTCTGGATTTCCTTTTCTTTTCTTTTCCTTTTGGTAAAATTGTGCATCACTTAGCTTGTAGGGCTATGAATGATAAAACTTCTTCATAAGCTGCAGACCATCACACATGGTGGCAGCTATCCAATATATTCTCATGTTTTATATTAGAACAGTGCTTCCCAACTTTGGGCCCCCATAAGTTTTTGGACTACAACTCCCAAAAATCCTGGCCAGCTGAGCTAGTGGTGAAGGCTTCTAGGAGTTTTGGTCCAAGAACATCTGGAGACCAAAGGTTGAGAACCACTGCATTAGAAGAACTCAATACCAACCTCTGGCTACTCAGTACTTACGTTTTGGGCCCCAGAAAGAAAGTCCTTCCCCAGAGGAGAAGCTCTGGAGTAGCAAGAGGACCAGAAGCATCTTTCTTCTCTGTAGTTCTCAGAGTAGACCTCTCTTGATTAAATAGCTAGTAGAAGTAGTTGTAAGACTGGTCCATGAAACGTTCTGGCCAATCCTACTTGCCCATGACACATATGTTCATGGAGGTCTGGATGGACAGCATTTCACTGCTATCTTCCTGATTGAACGATATGTCTGATATTATAGGAAAAGGGCAAGCAGGCAAGATTGGCCAATGGCAAACATACCTTAGTTTAAGAGGAAGACGGAATGTAAAGCTCAGTCTCCTGCAAAGCACCACCAGCGTTGTGCCTTCATTATCTTCCTTGTTTGTACTGGGGATGCAATATTGGTTTGCTCATAGATATTATGTTCACCAAGCTCAGAGTTGGGCAACTACATCGCTCCAGATGTTTTGGGAATACAACTCACCTAAGCCCTCTCCCTGGAAAAGACCCTGATGTTGGGAAAGTGTGAAGGCAGGAGGAGAAGGGGACAACAGAGGACGAGATGGTTGGACAGTGTCATCAAAGCGACCAACATGAATTTGACCAAACTCCGGGAGGCAGTGGAAGACAGGAGGGCCTGGCGTGCTCTGGTCCATGGGGTCACGAAGAGTCGGACATGACTTAACGGCTAAACAACAACAAAGCCCTCTCCATTGGGATATACTGGTTGGGGCAGATGGATGCTGGAGGCTAAAAACATCTGGAGAACCACAGTTGCTCACTCCTAGCGGAGTTTCCCCCCCCCCCTTAAACTATTGTTAATATCTGCCTCTCCTCTTGTTTTCTTTCTATTTTCTCTTTTTATAGCTTAGAGGTTTAGGTATCTGTCTGCAGAGCCATACATAGATTGAGAGTTTGATTCCCCCACTGTGCCTCTTGGAAGAAGAGCCAGCCTGTGTAGCCTTGGGCAAGTTGCACAGTTCCAGGGCACACCCAGAAGAAGGAAATGATAAACCACTTCTGTGTATTTTCTACCTTGAAAACCTTGCAAAGGGTTGCCGTGGGTCAGAATTGACTTGGCGGCATGCAATTATTATTATAATATTTTCTTTGTTTCCTTCCCCTCTCTGTGATCTCTCTTGAATAATTGGTGGAACACATTACTGAAGTTAAAATGGCCAAGTGTACAGGAGGCCAGGCCTTGCTGAAAAGAAATTAGCATGAGTTGCTCAAGTATCAATCCTCTCTCAGTAATCTTTTAGCGAGAGAATATCGAAAATAGTGAGGGAATTTCAAAAAGTGTGTGGCTAATGACGATGCAATACACATTGCTTACTCGGGTTTTCAAAAGGCTATCGGGAAAGTGTGTCGTCATATAGCTGTGAGCAAATTTGTCAGTCAAAACAGATCCTTTTATAAACAAGTTAAACAATAGGAAGAAAAGAGTTTGAACGAATGGTCACTTTTCAGAATGGAGAGATGGAGACAGTGATGTCCCTGAAGGAGACAGTGATGTCCCTGTATTGGCACAATTTAGTTTCATTGGATGACTATGTATTTGGAATGAAGAAAACTACTCCACTGAATGAAATCCTGTTGTGCACAATGTGGGTGTCATCAGCAGCAGCAGATTGACACTGATTAAAGACTTCCTTTGGGTTATACGTGACTTCATTGCATAGTATCTGAGCCACCTGCAGACTAATACCCCCTTTAATCAGCAGTGATTTTTTGCTGCTGCTCAAATCAGTTCCCATTGGGCCCACCAAGTTGACCAACAGGATTTCAGCCATTTTCTACACACCATGTGTCATTTTACATATCTCTCTCATGTCCCCACCCACATCTCTCTTTTTATCATAAAATAAACAGCCTTAAATATTGTGAATTTTCCTCACAAAGAAGTTTCTCTTGTCACTTAATCATTTCAGTTGCCTTTTTCATAGACCCTTTTCAAGTTCTATAAAATCCTTTCAAAGGGGCAGAAACTAGAATTATACACTGTACTGGGATGTGGTAACACCACAGGTTTATGTAAAGGTTTATTATATAATTAATTTTACCTAATAACCCCTCTCTTGATAAGATTTTTAATTGTCTTTTTCCACAACAGCCCTACTCTGGGTTGAGGAGCCTTGTGGCTCAGTGGTTAAACTGCAGTACTGCAACCAAAACTCTGCTCACAATCTGGGTTCAATCCCAGGTAGTCGGCTTGAGGTTCACTCAGCCTTCCATTCTTCTGAGGCCAGCAAATTGAACACTCAGCTTTCTGGGGAGTGGGGCAATGTATACCCTGCATAATTAAATTGTAAACTGCCCAGAGAGTGCTTGAAGTGCTATGGGGTGGTATATGAGCAACACACTTTGCTTTTTTGCTTATATTCCTTGAACTACCCACACCACTTCAAGATCCCTCCCTTAGTCAGCTATCAGCTAAAATGTCATTCACATATATATGAAGCTAGGATGTTTTTCTGTCCAGTGGGTGTCAGCTTTAATGCTTGATTACTCTGAAATACATTCACCACTTGACTGCCATTCCTGCAGGGCTCGATTATCTCTCCAATGCTGTTTAACATCTATATGAGGCCGCTGGGAGGGGTCATCAGGAGATGTGGGGTTTCGTGTCATCAGTACGCTGATGATACTCAGCTCTACATCTCCTTTTTTCCAACAACAGTGGATGCTGTCTCGTCCCTTGAGTACTGCCTGGGGGCTGTTCAGCAATGGATGCAGGAGAACGGACTGAGGCTGAATCCGGGCAAGACGGAGGTCCTTCGGGTGGGTGCCCCAGACATCAGTGGTCTGGGAAACTCCCTCTCTTTTTTTGGGGGGGGGGTGACTCTTACCACCAAGAGTGAGGTTCGCAGCTTGGGTGTACATCTGGACCCGGCGCTCACCATGGAGACCCAGGTGTCGTCAGTGGTCCATTCTGCACATTTCCACCTTTGGCGGATTGCCCAGCTGCATCCCTATCTTGATGTGGGGGTGCTCACCACTTTGGTCCATGCGCTCGTAGTCTCAAGATTAGACTACTGTAATGCACTCTACGTGGGGCTGCCTTTGAGATTGACACGGAAACTTCAGATGGTACAAAATGCCACGGCCAGACTTTTAACTGGGGTGAAGAGGCACCAACATATTTCCCCCACGCTGGCCACCTTGCATTGGTTGCCCATTCGTTTCCTCGTTGATTTCAAAGTTCTTACGATTACTTATAAAGCCCTAAATGGTTTAGGATCTTGATATCTGGCAGAGTGCCTTCTCCCACCCAGTTCCGCCAGAGACACTCGTTCTAGCCAGGCCGGGCGACTGAGGGGCCTAACGCCGAGGGAGGCCTGGAAGGAAAGAACGAGGAACCGGGCCTTCTCGGGAGTGACCCCTCGCCTCTGGAACAACTTGCCCGTAGAGATCCACCTGGCTCCCTCTCTGGGTGTCTTTAGAAGTAAACTTAAGACATGGCTATTTAGGCAGGCTTTCCCTCCTGCTGTATCTTAATATTTACATTTTAACATCTTGGATTTTTGCATGTTTATTGGTTCTATTGTTTTTAAATTTTGTAATGCCGCCCAGAGTGGACCATTGGTCTAGATGGGCGGGGTATAAATCTAATAAAATAAATAAATAAATAAATAAATAAATATAGAAATTCTGTTGAAGCTCTTAATTGCCTCTTTAAATTCTAACCATAAAACTCACAATTGTTCCAACCAAATTACTGTGTAGAATGATTTCATATTGTTTGCAAAACTGGCCACCTCAGAGGGCCAGCCCCAAACATTTTGCTGCCTAACATGTAGAACAAAATGGCAGGCCCTGCCATTCTGTGTTTAAAACCCAAATGCACTGCTAGCCGACACTGGAAGAGGATGTCACCTTCACCATAGCTGTGTTGAAATATATAGCAACCAAGCATGCTGATGTGTGACAACCGAACTTGTTTGTTGACTAGTTCTTAATCCAATCAACAGCTCTCTTTCCTCACCACCAATGGGTGGGGGTGCTTAATGGTGTTCTCTCTGAAGTGGTTTGGTTTTCAGTTAAGAGCAGCTTAATGGACATTATGCAGGACTCTGTCTCCTCATGATTTTAATGGACAAAATTAGTCTCTCTCTTTTTTTTTAAACCACTAATCATCCCATGTCCTCTTGTCACATTTTTGGGCACATAATTTTGTGAAAGAATATTCTTTCTTTCTTTCTTTCTTTCTTTCTTTCTTTCTTTCTTTCTTTCTTTCTTTCTAACTATTGTCTGACTATTTTTACTGGTTTACTTAGATAAGGGGAATTCCTCTGTGTGTGTGTGTGTGTGTGTAGGCTTAAAATTATAAGTAAGGACACACACACACAAATAACTGCCCCACTTTTCGCTGTGGAACCACATGATATAAACATAGTGTGTATATAGTTATACACACTATATATAAGTGTGTGTGTGTATGTATGTTCAACTGCCCTGCCTAAAAATTATAAGTAAGGACACACACACACAGAGACAGAGAGAGAGAGAGAGAGAGAGATTGAAATAACTCCCCGTTTTTTGTAGTGCAACCACAAACTCAACAGTCTGAAGGCAGAAAAATATCTTAGAGTTCTTTGCTCCAACGTCTTGGTGCTTCCTGAAAGGAACACCTCATTTTGCCTCACAGTAGGGCTAGCCCACAGCTTGAAAATAGCTCCTTTTAAATAACAACAAATGTAGACTGAAGAACAATGTAATTCTTGTTGTGCGACTAACATCTTAGGTACTTGGGTGATTAGACACTATATGTGGCTTCACCATGGGGTGAAATAGAAGTATCACATTGTGCAATAGTTGGTTGTGCTGTGCCTCATGTGGTTAAATGAAAAGCATATTATTTTTTAAAAGTAACAATCCTAGTTACTTTTGTGAGGCAGAGAAGTAATGCCTATATCTATAACTATCTTTAACTTTATAACTAAAACTACTTTGAGCCTTGGAACCATAACTATATATAATGATATTGATAACTACTTTGAACCTTGGAACCATAACAATAACTTTTCACTTGTTAAAAACCAAGCTCTGAGCCAACCCACCCGCTCACTCTAGCTCTTGCTTACTAAAATTAAAGGGTTAATTAAAAAAAAATAAGCAAAGATCCAATAAAGATCTGCTAACACAGGGTCAAAGCAAGGGGCAATGAAGCAGGACCTAGGCAGATAAGTCACAAGACAAGGGGCAAGCATGGGAAGAGATGAAACCAAGCTGGTTTTACAGAATGCAGTTTCTCGTGTCTTATCATGATGTTCCTTGCTTTATTGTCAAAAGACCACTTGAGGAAGTCCCTCTTTTGGCTTGTAAATTCTTTTCAGGTGCGGAGGGTTATCATAGGGCTGACACACTGAACTCTTGAGGGAGATATACAAAACTTTGACATTTTGCAACTCAAGTTGTTGGGCTGTCTTGGGGGGTCCTCTATATCAGAACGGGCAAAGTGTGCCTTGGGACTGCTTATAGGATGGCTACATGGTCCCTCTCTCTCTTTTTTTTAAATTTATTTTTTAATTTCCAAAACAAAAACAAATACAAGAATACAAAGTACCTACTAATACAATCTAAACCAGAGTGTACCCCCATACCCACAGGACTCTTTGGAGCAATACTTTTAATACAAACCTCTTTTCCAAAATTGTATTGATTGTTGTTTAGAGGCTTTCCCCTTTCCTTTCACTAATACAAATTCAATAAATCTACCCCAAATAGCATAAAAAATATTTGAACTTATTTCCCCTCTTTTCATCTTAAGTTCAGTAGTCAATTTATCATTTAATGCAATGTCCCATACTTCATTATATCAATCTTCTAATTTAATATCATTTTTATCTTTCCAGAATCTAGCTATTAATATTCTAGCACTTGTCATAAAATTGGAAATCAATTCCTTTGAGCAATAATCAAGTTCTATCTTATCAAAAATTGACAACAAAGCAATTTTAGAATTGAATTCGATATCTTTTCCAAATATATCACATATTTCCTTAAAAATCAGTTTCCAAAATTTCTGAATCCATTTACACTCCCACCACATATGATAATACATGCCAATTTCTTCATCACATTTCCAACAGGCCTTAGAATAGTCTGAATTTATTATATTCAGTTTCACTGGAGTCATGTACCACTTTAAACTAATTTTAAAAAAATTTCCTTTATTCTTACCGACATTAATCTTAAAACTCTCATCTTCTAAATTTTTGTCCAATCCTCTGTTTTAATTTCTGTCTTTAAATCATGTTCCCAAATTAATTTCAAACCTTCTATTTCTGTCTCTTTTTCCTCTTGTTCCAAAATTAGGTTATAAATTCTACTTACTACTCCCTTCCTCAAAGCATCTTTCTGCATGTCTTCATGTGATGATAGGAATTGTTCATACTTAGTACATTCTCTACATTTACCATTAGTTTTCAACCATTCATTTGTCCAACTATCTAATTGGATATAATTATACCATGATAGTTTATTAGTTTGAAGTTTAACTATAATCTGATCCTTTGATCTCATTTTAGTCATCCAATCCTTCAATCTGGCAACTTTTTTATCCTTAAACAAATCAGCTAAACCCTTCAAGTTTGCTGGGAAATTTTCTATTTCGGTCACTAATTTTAGTGGTGAAATAAAGGGACATAACTTCTTTTTATTTCTGTTCCAGATATTTAACCACCTCGCCGAAAAGGAGAACATGCATTATTAAAAGAGAAGACAATTCTTTAATTGGAGAGTCCTCCTCCTCATATGGTCTCTTTTGAGGAGGAGGACACTCCAATTAAAGAATTGTCTTCCCTTTGAATGATGCATGTTCTCCTTTTCAGTGAGGTGAGGTGCAAGTAGCCAGGCTACCTCACCCTACCTCCACAATGAGTTTCCCTGGCTAAGCAGGGACTTGGACTTAATAGACCTTGGGTTGGGGAGATAAAACCAAAATCATCTTGGTCAGAAGTTGAGGCAAGATGATTATGAGTAATGGATCTCTTCATGTTTAGTAGAGGCTTTAATTGGCAAACATATATATCAGCCATCTCTGCTGATTTTCTTCCTATATATATTCATTTCCAATCACTTGTCTGTTTCTTTTTCACATGACTGTAGGTGAACTGGAAATTGAGTCATGGCAACTGGACTTCTTTCTTATTAGGTTCAAACGTTTCACTACTCATCCAAGTAGCTTCTTAAGACTTCCTCTTTGTGTGAATTCCAGTAACAGGTTGATTTCCAGCTTGCACTATGGCAACAAGGAGACCTCATGGAATGTAACATCAGTGGGGTATTATGCTCTGTGACTACAAACAGGGTGTTGGATTACGTCTATAAAAAGGGCACTACTTAGGGGTCCCACCTGTCAAAGAATTTTGACCACATTTAAACCATATTCTTAGATCGTACAAAAAGATCCAAACACAGATAAAAATCTCATTGGTATGGGAATCTCAGTGGCATGGGAATAACTCTGCTTGGTAGAGTGCAATGAATATGGCACATTCTCCATTCCAGGTTGGTGGTTACCCTAATTGTTTATGAAATAAACAATTTCATGAAATAATGCCCCATGAAATAATGCCCCAGAATGGGTAGAAACAAGAAGGCTACATGCCACTTTTAATAAAGGAAGGACCTGGAACTTACTGACCTTCTGTTTTCTATCCAGGGATGATTCTATTTATTTATTTAAAATGTTTTTATCCCACCTTTGTCCTTAAGAAGGACCCAAGGTGATCTCTACCACGCTAAGGGCCTCCCCCCCTCCAATTTGACCAGCAAGCCAGGGGCTGAGATTCTCCAAGGCCTAAACCATCAAGACAAGTAATAGGAATAGCAAACGGTCCCAGATGAAGGATTCCAGATGAAGACTTGCTCATCGGATTAAAACAATTAGGGTAAAGAAGTCCATTTTCAAAGGTGAAGACAAGTGTTAACCAAGCAGCATGTTTTTACTTATTGACTTAGCAACTTCAAAGAAGCTAAAATAAGCACATTTCAATCTTGATAGAGTCTGGAAAGCACCTGAGAAGGTATGCTACTGTTTGGGTGACAAATTGTACCGCTGATGTTGAGCAGCTCATCATCCATCCATCCATCCATCCATGTTGCTGGCATCCTTGATCTTTTTTTGCTATGAGGGGAAGTACTGTATTTTCCATGCTATCATGAGACACTGTGTATCTTCTGTGTGCCCCATCCACAATGTTTCATCCACACTAGTGCACAATTCGATCTACCTTTTGCATTGAATGAATACTTGGAGAGCCACACTGGAATCCAGGTTTATTGAGGTTTAGCGGTACAGTTATGGTTATGGTTAGGATTAGTTTCAGGGTCAAGGGTTAGGGTAAAATTTAGAGGCAGTCAAACTGAAAGCAATCAAAAAGCAGTAGAATCAAGTTTTATTCAGAAATAATATGTTACTAGACATTACATGAAGGCTGATATTTCTGTTATCACAAGCCATTTGGTGTTTCTAAGGTAAGCTTTACCTTCTTACGTTGGCCTTGGAAGTGAATAGATAGACAGTGCAGCTCTTTGTTAATGTGAGGTATGCTCTCCACTGAACCATCTTGACTAAGAAACACAAGCAAAGTTCTTTCTGTTGTCCAGAAGCAATAGTTTGAAAACCACAGATAAATGAGTGCAGTTTCTATGGTTTTCCAGCCTTTCAAGGCAATATGCAGCTCATAGGATCCTCAAGATAAACTCACTCCTCCCCAATCCCTCCCTCCTTTTCTGGAAAGCATCTTGTTCAATTAATTATTCTCAAAATCTCATAGCTTTGCACAGGTGCATAGGTCTAATAAAAGTGTAGTCACAAAGTGAATTTTTCTTATGGGCATAACAACAACTCAGTGAGTTGAGTCACCTTTCTTCACTATTTTCCTGACTCTCTCTCAGAAAACCGGTCTAAAAATGTGACTTTTTAATTTAATATTTTTAATTTTTACACACGCACACACATGTGCATGCGCGCGTGTGCACACACACGTGCACACACACACACCACACAAAACACACACCCTGCTTTACCTCTAATGAACTCAAATGGTTTACATACCTCTACTCCTTCCCAATTCTTATTGTACATTGGCTGAAATTCTGTAGCTTTGTTACACAAAACATGTAAGATCCACTCATTCCTAGCTGGCAATTAAAGAGTGTCCAATGAGTTTTCCAGTGAGAATCTCAGTGAGGACTCATTAGTTGCTACTTGCCAGCTAGGAACATTGAATCTTATGCCTTTTGTGTAACCTAAGCAACAGGTTTTTAGTCATTGTGCCCCTGAATCTCATTTGGTTCTACTTCTGGAATCTGCTTTCCCTCTAGTCCTTTTACTGTGAATCCTGAAAAAAGAAAGAGATGGACATTACAGATGGACATAGCCAAGTTCTTTCTTTTTTAAAAAGCCTTTAGAAAGACACCACATCCAGCCCAGGTCAAGAAGGCACAATGGAGAATAGAATTCCCAATCCCCAGGAATAGTTGAAGTAACTTTTTTAAATAAGCAAAAATGAATCCATGTTGGCCAGAATCTTTTTGCTAGAACCATTGAATCAATCACTGAATGTTAAGTCAATGTTTACCTAAATCCCATGGAATCAATGGCCAAAAATCCTGCGGCTTAGTGTCTTAAATCACACTAGAGTAAACCATTAAATCAATGGGGATTTGGTGAGTCAACTCCTCTGTAAATTACATTGATTCAAGTGAGCCTATTCTAACTGTGACTTACTTTAGTAAATCCTCATTGACTCAATGGGCTTTCTCTAGTGTAATTTACTTCACCAAGAAACAAAATTTTGGCCATTGGTTCTATAAAGTGGATCCTATCAATAGGATACTTGCCATAGCTATTTACTTTCTTCAAGAAGTCAACTTTCCAATGCATGTGGATGAATTTTCTGTAATCAAGTGAAGGTTCTAAAATGGCTTACAACCCTTATTTTGAGAATCATTGCATTAGTATATTTTAAATTATCATAAATTCTACAACACTTTACTCGCTGTCTTCTGGAGGTGGGAAGGGATTGTGAGTAGGGGGTGTGGCACTGTCGGTAAATGCCAGGTCACGTGAGAACAACAGTTCTTCTTTCCCTAAACCCATCTGGTACTGCCAGAAATACATTTTAGACTTGGGAGGTAGACTGACAGTGATTTTCTCCTTAACCTTGGTAAGCTCAGTCCACGTTTGGTCTTCTGTGTCCACATTTAATCCTCCAAATTCATATTTGAAAGAGAATTGTGCCTTGACAAGTGTTTCAACAATGCCCCCCTCCATATGTCACCTCAGCAGACTCAGCTATGCGCCAGTTCTTCTCAACACGACTCATCTTCTGCTTGTCATAGCCAACGCTCTTGACAATTTCCCTCTCATAGGTAGCATTTGTACTTCTATCATTATGGATGGTCTTGATCGCTTCCCAGACCCCAAAAGACTTGCCGTAATTAATTGCCAACCCACCAGGAAGGAAGTTGAGCACATCAGCATGGAAGGAAAGAGTGAGAGGACTTGCATTCGTGTTCAAGCTGGTGGTTCGGTGGTACTGGATTCCCCACTTGTCATGTGGTTTAAAATGAAAACAAAGTCCTTGTTTCCCCAGTAATACAAACCATCTTTAAGATCTGGGTGAATGTGAAATTCATGAGCATTTGAATCTTTGCTCATGTCCGTGACACGTCGATATACACCCTTCTTCTTGAATACAATGTAGAAAGAATCTTCGGACGAATAGTAATGGTCTCCGTTACGGCACTTTGGATGCCAAGTTGTAGACCACAGCATTTTCATCAGTGTTGAGGTTGGTCACACGCCGATAAGAGTCCCCTTTGATGACGTAAAAAATATCATCCTCATGGGCCAGGTAATGGTCTCCTCCTTGGACTGAATTGTGCAGACTGAATATGTGCAGGTTCTGACCCTTATTGAAATTGGTTGACCTCATGTAACAGCCCAGGTCTGAGCGGATAATGTAGCTCCGGTCACCGACAGCACAGAAATCAACGCCTTTAGCTTCACTTTTGGGAAGTATTCCATGCGTAACTTCAGGAACAAGAGGAAGAAGTAAGTTAGTTCTCACATTTCTTTCTTAATAAATCTTCTCTGGTGAACATTCTAGAGAAGCATAATAAAAAAAACCTCTGTATTTGCCAAGTTACAGTTTACAGGAAACAGGTTAAGAATCTTCTGATTCAGTAGAAGTATAGAAACTGGCAAACAATGGATCCCAAATTTAGATGTTTGGGAAAAGTTTTCTGCTGGGCCCTGGAACTAATAATAGCCCTTTTTGTCTGTCACTCTGGAACCCTGTTCCTTGGTAAAAATGGACCACCTTCTGGCATGCTGATGCAAGCAGATGTACTACAGCACAATTTTATCATTTAGCAAAGGTTCTCCAAAGGGAACCAAACAGAGACAAGAAAAGCTATAATTCTCAGAATCCCCAGGGGCCAGACTTCTTGTGGTTTTCTAGGAGTGATGGTCCAAAAATAACATTTTCCTTCTCTGGAATCAGAAACTCCCAGCAGAATCAATTATTTTTGCTAAGTGAGGAGTTCATCCAAGATCCCCTAGTATTTCTGTCCCAAAACCAGAGAGGCACACTATGGAATTTATGGCTTGATTTCAGATATTTTCAGATCTAGCAGTAACCCAGCCTGTAGTTTTCAGGGCAATGATGAAAGCACTAAGACATTGGGACAACACATGGCATCAGTCATCCAGAAGACCCTCCCATGAACTCATCACCACCTCTGATTGCTCCATACTCACTTTTTTTGTCTCCAAACAAGAGACCTTGTCCAGACAGGAAGCTCTGGAGCAGCAAGAGGATGAACAGCATCTTTCTTTTTCCTAGTGTTTAGAGCAGGCAGTTGCTGATTAAATAACTCTAATGAGAGGTTGTAGGGATGGTCCATAAAAGAGCCTGGCCAATCATACATGCCTTTGATTTGCAAGTTCATGGAGATCTAGATGGACCACATTTCACTGCTGTTTCTGGGTCAACAAGTATGTCTATTTTTATAGGAAGAGGGCAATGCAAACAAGCCCTCCAACTGTGAAGATAACCTTTGCTTAAGACCCAGATGGAATCTGGAGCTTCCCCCCCCTCTCCCAAGTGTGTTCCGCGTTCTTTAATGCTGTCCATTGTTATTTCAGGATGGGAACAATGTCTTGAGTGCACGGGTTACTTCCCAAGGACCTGTATATGGTTGGTTACTCACAGGGTGGGCAGAGTCCAGTTCAAGGTCAACTTGGCAGTTATCTGGCTAATTTGTAGAAAATTGTGTAGTTTTTTGATCACAATCATTTAATAGTAATAACAGAATGACAGCCCCCCAGTTCTGCAAACCATTATGCTGCTAAAATATATTATTTTAGAGTACATGGGCTGATGTGAGCAGGGCTTGTTACATAAAACAGATGTCTCATTGATTTCAATGGGTCTTCTCTAATTGGGAGTAATATTGAATTTATTCAGGGCATTTTCTTTCTTTCTTTCTTTCTTTCTTTCTTTCTTTCTTTCTTTCTTTCTTTCTTTCTTTCTTTCTTTCCATAGAAAGACTGTGAGTTCAGTTTGGCTTCAGGACTCAAAACATAACATTGTACACACTCAGCAATCTGCTAAGAGGACTAAATTCCTTTTGCACTGGACTCTGGTTGATGGATCTAGTAAATCATAAAATTATTATAGCAGAACCTGAACACAGGGTTCCCCTAGCATAGGGTGAAGGCATATCCTGTCCCCTGAAATGCTCTCTTCTCTTTGAGAACTAATGCAGTCTTAAAGGGAATGTTTAATTTTGTATATGTTTATTTGAATTTTGTTACATGTGCTGCCCATCATGCTTTTACGTGTGCAACAAGTATTTTTTTTAAAAAAAGTTGCAATGTAGTATTTGTAACCGTGAACTGGAAAAGAGGTACATAAAAACACAAAAATGTTGACGATCATTGGCAACTAATCGTGAAATTAAAATTGGGAATGAGTGAGTGTGTACAGCTATTTCTCTATAGAACCTGGCGTTCTTTGAAACAAATAACATTATTTTATTTATTTATTTTACTTATACCCAACACTATTATCATTGTGTTTCCAATATAAATTGCAGCTGACGTCATAACAGACTTTCTATCCACTTCTGCTATGCTGATGTGCAATTTCTGCTATGTTCTATTCACACCAGTGGGATGGGTCGGGAACCGGGTGGGTGGGGGAAATGGCATCACGTCCTTCTTCTTTTCTTTCTCTGAACAGGCGTTGGGTGCTTCCCAGCTCCGCCTCTTCCAGCGGGCTTCCACTCAGAGGCAGCACCCCGGCTTCCATGCCCTTCCTTCTCTGGGCACTGCCTCCGATTGAGGGCTGGGAAGCACTGAACTGCTGAAGTGGCAGTTCATGCCCATCTCCAGAAGCAACAAAGTGGCGATGAAAAAAGTCAGAACTTTGCTGCCCTGCAAGATACCAGGCACATAATTAGGCATTTTGAGAGGTCCTGTTCTCCCCCCCCCCCGAACAGGATTGGTCCAAAATGATTGAATGTGTGGGTAGCAGATAGAGCAATGGACTGGGACTCAGGAGGCCTGGGTCCAAACCCTCAATAATGTATTGTGGCTGGTGATCAAACATGTCAAAATATGAATGCTGAGAAATGAACACAAGGGCAGAGTTTGTAAACTGTTCTCTCTGCCAGAATGGCAAGGAGTGTGGCTTCTACCTATTCCAGGGGTGATCTCTGAAGACTGGCCCACTCAGACGTATTGCACTGATTTGAGAACATTCCTTTGAAGCTGCTTTATGGACTGTCCCCCATCCTGATGAGCATGGGCATGTTGTCTTGTCTCTGTGTGCGTGCATGCAGGTGAATGCTGGAATAGGATTCGAGTGATCTCAGTTCAAATTCCCACAGAGCTGATTTTTCCGACACCCTTTTTGAGCCCCTCTGAGCTCATCCTAGTCTGAATCCATGGTCATATTTCTGTGTTTCCACTTCTCCATGAAAAACTGTATTCCTATGAATAGCTTAGTACAAACGGCAAGACTGGGTCATTAGGGCAGAAGGTAAATTTGCTGGCCAACAGCAGTCAGAATAACTAGATGCTCTCTTTTATTTTTTTAACTTTTCCAGCCATCAGGTGAAAGCCCTGGCCATCTTCCTAAGGCAGCCACAGAGAAGGGAGTGAGGGAGGGACTTTAAAAAGGCAAAGGGAATGCTTCTCTTTAGTTCCTTCTTAAAAGGGCAATGCTTTTCTATACACTTTCAGTACTTTCTCTCTGCCCCTCCCACCCTTAAGATGTCTTGGAGTTATAGGATGAGCATAAAATTATTTGTCATGCTCAGAATTGGGCTGATAAGTATGCATCCCATAATGTCTACACTGATTTTGTAACTTGCTGCAAAAGTTGCACCAAGACTTACATCATTCATGTTATACCAGCAAAAGGATTGTGGACAAAGTAAAACAAAGCAGGTACTATTATTTTATTACCCATTTCATTCATACTAGTAGAAAAATGTCTAAATTTGATTTTCAGGATCTCTCCTTATTAGTTAAAGATAATTTCATTTACATTTTAAGAATTATTACAGTCATTTTGATTTTCCAGTGTAAGCCAAAGGTAGACTGGTGATTGTCGCTTACAAATCCGTTTTGATCTGGGGCTTTCATCAAATCAAATGGGGAAGAACTGGCCACCAGACCAAAGACAGGGATCTCTGCACAGCCCTGATTTTCTTGCTAATTATTGGCCGGTTCCAAGGGATTCATATCAGGAGGCTTTGCGGTGTCAGTGAAGGCTAGAGCAGTGTGAGAATACAGGACATCCTCCTTGCCCATACCCAGCTTGTACTGCCAGACATAAACTGTCTTCTTTGCAGACACAGTGAAGCTGATTTTGTCTGTAATCTCTGTGGCTTCACTCCATGATTCTGTGCTGGTGTTCAGTTTTACCCCACCGTAGGAAGCTTCGAGAGAAAACTGTGCCTGAACAAGTAGCTTGGTTAGTCCCCCTGACTCAACTGAAGCACCAGCAGATACGTCCCAGTTCTGTTCAGTGCTGCTCATCTTCTCCTTCTCGTAACCAATCTTTCGAGTGATGGAATATTCCCTAGTAACATTTGTTGAGGCCTCATTAGCTATTATTGAGATACGTTGCCAGGTAGTAAAAGATTTACCGTAAGTAACAGCAACCCCCCCCAGGGAGAAAATTGATCACACTAGGATGGAAGGATAATGTTACGGGGTAAGAGTTTTTCTCAAAGTCATTGGTTCGTTGGTACTCGGCCCCCCATTTTTCATTAGGTTTCACTAAATAAACATGAACTTTCGTTCCCCAGTAATACAGACCATCTTTTAGGGCTGCAGGAATAGGAAATGTACGAGCACCGGTATCTTCGTGCATGTTGGTGACACGTCGGCAGACTCCCTTCGATTTGAATATAATGTAGAAATAATCCCCAGAAGAGAAATAATGGTCTCCTCGGCGGCCGTTGGGGTGGAGGCTGTAGACCACAGCTGCTGAATCTTTGTTGAGGTTGTCGACACGGCAGTAAGAGTCTCCTTTGATGATGTAGAAATGATCGTCCTTATTGGCCAGATAGTGGTCTCCTCCCCGCACAGAATTGTGCAGAGTATAAACATGGATTTCACTGGCATCATGGAAACTACTTGATTTCATGTACAAGCCTAGGTCTGAGCGGATGATGTAATAATACTTGTCTACTCCACAAAAATCAATTCCCTTAGATCTGTTCTTGGGAACGATTCCAACGGCACCTTTAACTGCAAGAAGAAAAGAATAAGTAAATCATGATCAAGAAGAAAAGGAAAGGCAGATTAATCATTCCTGCACCAATGTTTTCCTGGAGAAAAGTGGTGATAAACATCAAAGTGACAACAGGACAGAAAATTAGTGACTAGTTATACATGTAGGCAAAGGCAATCATTACAGTAGAATCCTAGTCTGGTTGGAAAGGACTGCCAAAAGTCAGGATCAACCTGATGACAATTATAATGGCTGGACGGATAGCTGAATGATTTGACTATCTTGCTATGGAGTCAGAGGTCTGGCGTTTGATTCCACACTTTATCTCCGAGGGGGGGGGGGGGGGAAGCCAGCCTATGTAAACTTGAGCAAGGTGTATAGCCCCAGAGCAACTTCAGAAGAATAAAATGTTAAACCACCTTGGAGTGTTCTTTATGTAGAAAACCCTGGAAAGGGTCACCATATGTTGGAATTAACTTGACAACCTATAATTGTTACAATAATTTACTTAGTGTATAATCATGATGATGGTCTTAGAACTGCACAGCTGGACTCCATGGATCATCAAGTCCAGCCCCACTTAAGGAGGCACAGTGGGGTATCAGATGCCCAATATGTCCTGCTGTATATAATGATGCTTAAAGTTAAGGTATGTAACTTGATCAGGGTGCTAGCTGAATACTCTCATTCTGACATCTCATTTGCAGGGCTAAAATGGTTACCCAGTGTGGTGTAGTAGATAGAGTGCCAGACTAGAAATCAGGAGACCTGGTCTGAATTTATGCCTGTCCATGGAAACAAGCAGAGCTAGTAAAACCACTGCTTAAGTATCTCACTTACCTTGAAAGCCCTTATAGGACCACCATACAGTGGTTCCAACTTGACGGCACATAAGCGAAAGGGTGCCAATTCATCCTTTACCTTTCAAAAATGTTGAAATGGGTTGTGGGCAAACTGTATTCCTGTGCCAGGCCCACAGAGCTGTCCTTTGGGGCCCTGTGTCTGTCTGGTTTTCTTCACCACATACCTTGATGATGTTGAAGATGTTCTTCATGTTCTCCTTTTCTGCACAGGAATACTCTGCTGCCATGGAAGCCAACTCCTTGGAATGAAGCTCATAGAAACAATCACTCCTGAGCATATGCAAAGTGCCTTTCTTCCAGGAAGGCAGGAAAAGCCTTTCAGTTATTGAAGGGAGCAGTAGGGGGCAGTGGAAAAGGAAGGACAGGAGTCTGCCTATGAGGCTAATGCTTTTTGCTCAGCTTTAGGTGGAAATTGCTGATTTGCTTTGTTGAGGAGGGGTGGTTTGGGCTGGTTTGATGAAATTCTGAGCATCAGTTCAGACAAGATGTTTCTGCCCCGTTAAGCCCTATGGGAGGAATTATGACACGGAGACCCCATTCTCACCCTGAAGGTAGAAACTTGTCACTGCCTTATAGGATCCCATTGACTTGCCACTGGAAGTAAAACAATGGCTATTGCTTATTTTGTTAGAATTGGGTGGAATCTTTACGTTTAGTAGCCTAATACATGGTGATGATGCCTACCAAATGTCAAAGAAAAAAAGCATTGGGTTTTTTGCCCTGTGCCCCTATACATTGTCAATTTTTTTTTAAAGGATGCTTTTTTTTCCCCCTTGGTAAAACCAGTTGAAATCTGCAGGAGCAGTCAACCCAACTAAGTGAAGTAAGCCTGCCAAGTTTCAGATGAGACAGGCTCAGGGAGATTTGCATCAGAGGCAGAGTTGTCTCATGCAAGACTGTTTTTCAACAAGCGAGTATGATAGCGAGTCCAAGAGGATACCCTGTGGACCATTTAGACCGCTGCCATTGGTACTGTCAACATTCAGGCTGCCCTTTATGATGTAAAGCTTGGCATCCTTTTTCTTGCTGTTAATGTAGGCATAGTATTGTGCAACAATATTGAGCCATTTCCTGGCATTTTGAATCATAGATACAGAAGCACTATATCCTACGCTCATGAACTGGAAGTGTTTTGTTTTTTTTTGTTTGTTTTTTTGTTTTTTTGTTTTTTTGGTTGTTGTGGGTTTTCCGGGCTGTTTGGCCGTGTTCTTAAGGTTTTTCTTCCTAACGTTTCACCAGTCTCTGTGGCCGGCATCTTCAGAGGACAGGAGTCAGAACTCTGTCTGTGTTCTGGTGTATCCCACACTATCCCACATGCTATACCAGAACACAGACAGAGTTCTAACTCCTGTCCTCTGAAGATGCCGGCCACAGAGACTGGCAAAACGTTAGGAAGAAAAACCTTAAGAACACGGCCAAACAGCCTGGAAAACCCACAACAACCATCGGATCCCAGCCGTGAAAACCTTCGAGAATACATTGGGTTTTTTTCTTTTCTTCCCCCAATTGAATTTCCTGGCTTTTTAAAACCAGAGTTTAAGTACAGATACACCACACACAAATTCCAACAACAGAAATTCCCTCCTGTAGAATTACACGGTGTTTGAGGATCCCAGAAGATGAGTGCATGATCTGCACCGTGGTTGTGGGGAGAGGACAGAACCGAGAACATTTTGGATGTAGCCTCTCTATGCCAAAATATTTTGAAGGGCTGTTTCAGAATTAATCAAATGGCAAAGCAAAAGTGTAAGTGCAACACGTGCAATGGAGAAACAGACACACCCTTTAACCTCTCAAGCAAATGAATGTGGCCATGCCCACTCCACAGAATGTGGCCTAGAAAGCTGTCTTCCTATTTCCAAATCCTTTCGTTGGGGCAAGGAACCCGAGGAAGAAAAGCTATACCGGACCCAAAGCTATGTGTATAGGTTGCCTGCATGTTTTCCAAAAGATGTCCCCTCTTCTTTTGAAATTAAAAAAAAAAGAAGGGTTTGGAGTAAGCAACGATTGTTGCTGGAGCTCCATTTGGCATACCTTGCTCCATTCTTGGATGGTACCAAATGAAACGTGTTACATTACACCATAATACATTAAGAGGAAATGAAATCAAAATGAAAGGCCATTTACTTTTCGATTCATTTTTTTTATCCCACTTCTCCTCCAAGTTGCTGAAGGCAGCACCTGTAGTACTCATAGCAACCCTGTGAAGTAGGTCACGTAGAGAGATCTCTCATTTACAACTGTAGGGAAAGGGTAACTAGTACTCTTAATAGGAGAGATCTCCAGTTCACAGCTTTGGGGCCAAAGTCAGCTAGTGGTTTCCATAGGACAAAGAAGAGAAATGCTATGTTGTTTGTTGTTTAGTCGTTAAGTCGTGTCCGACTCTTCGTGACCCCATGGACCAGAGCACGCCAGGCCCTCCTGTCTTCTACTGCCTCCCGGAGTTTGGTCAAATTCATGTTGGTAGCTTCGATGACACTGTCCATCCATCTCGTCCTCTGTCGTCCCCTTCTTCTCTTGCCTTCACTCTTTCCCAACATCAGGGTCTTTTCCAGGGAGTCTTCTCTTCTCGTGACATCAGGGTCTGCTATGCCAAAGGCCAATTGGTGAATCAGTGGCAGAGGTGTGATGCTACCTCTGCTTAAAGGACCCTTCGTTTCTTCCTTTCCCCTTGCCGCATGCTTCAAAATACAGATACAGACCCTAGTCCCATTTAACATGCTTTGCTCAATCCATGGGTGGTACCAAATGAGATAAGACAAAATAGAATAAAAGAAGCATGGACTGATGTGACATTTACTTTTTTGGTTCCTTTTATATTCCACTTTTCCTCAACGTTGTTGAGAGGCAGCACCCAAGGTCCTCACAACAACCCTGTGAGGTAGGCTGTGTGGGGAGATCTCCCCTTTACAATTTTTTTTGGGGGGGGGCAAAGTCATCTTGCTCTCCTCCTAGGACCAAGAAGACAAATGCTGAGCCGAAAGCCAGATGGTGAATCAGTGGCAGAGGCATGATGCCAAATCTGTTGAAAAAAAGGGTTATTTTCTCCCCTGTATGGCATGCCTCACATTACAGATTGCATTCAAGCCATCACCCTAGGCACCCTTTTGCCCCTCTAAACTACCCTATGGGACACTACTCCAATGATTCGCAACAGGGAAACTTGTTCAAAAGACTCTTGGACATCACCAGGAGGTTGGGTGGCCAGTCTATCGCCATTTTGCTCTATGTCTCCACCATCTCATTGACCAGGCGAAGGATTTGGATTGGATTGGAGTAGAAAAGGTTCCCCTTGACAAATTGTCCAGTCGTGTTGGACTCTAGGGGGCGGTGCTCATCCCCGTTTCCAAGCCGTAGAGCCAGCGTTTGTCCGTAGACAGTTTCCGTGGTCACGTGGCCAGCGCGACTAGACACGTTGTGATTTCTTTTTTTTGGATGACATGGATGGATCTCCATTGCCAGAGTCCACTTAATTTCATAGCTTGGTCTTGAGGGAACATTCTGGAATGTATAAGAAAAACCATAGGGCCTAGGTCAAGAGCAAAAGGCCTAAGAGAAACTTTGGTTCGTGAAAAGCAGACACTGTCAGCAGAATCCTCCAGAATGATGGTTCTTGCTGCAGTTGACAAAGTTATTTAAGAAAGAGGAAGAGAGTGACAAGAAGTTTTAAAAAATGTTGTTCTTGTCAAAAGGCATTTTTAGATATTTGATATTGGTGTCATCTAAGGTCAGCAGAAGAAAAAAATCAGGAACTATGGAATTGTTGAAGTCTGAACATGTCTGTATAAGTCTAAACAAGTCTGGACAAGTTTTTAAAAGTCTGGACAATTTGTGTTGCCAACATTTTTATAGATCTTGAGACT
Source organism: Intellagama lesueurii (assembly GCA_037013535.1). Classification (NCBI taxonomy): domain Eukaryota; kingdom Metazoa; phylum Chordata; class Lepidosauria; order Squamata; family Agamidae; genus Intellagama; species Intellagama lesueurii. Next base: position 8,869,305 of record JBAJHW010000006.1, on the reverse strand, counting down.
CGGTCTCCCGTTTGTACTTTTGTTATATAACAGATGCAAGTTTTAACCAAAAACCTAAGTGTCTGTTAAATATCAACATAGTATATATGCTGTTCCTAAAATGGCCGTGTTTTTTTTTTGTAGCTCTGATGATGTTATTTCTGATATCTTCAACTGCTTATAATACTGTGTGAAATTATTATTATTATTCAAAAACACCAGGCAGTCAAAATCATAAAAACATTGACTGGTATTATATAACAGATACACATTTTAACCAAAAACCTAAGTATCTGTTAAATATCGGCACAGTATGTATGCTGTTCCTAATATTGCATCTCTGATGGTCTTATTTCTGAGATCTGCAACTGCTAAAAATACTGTGTGAAATTTCTTGATATTGTTCCCAAGGCCCCAATGACTTACAGGGACCACTGAAGTGTGTTTCTTCCAGAGGCGAGATGTTTTGATTGCCAGATCTCTGTACTCCTCCTACTCCTCCTACTCCTCCTCCTTCTTCTTCGTAGTATGTTGCATTTCAAAATTCTCAACATTGCCGGTGCATGGAGGTGGACCAAAGAGTAAAACTTAAAATTAGGAGTGAAGTCCTAAACATTTGTGGGTGAGATGACACGTTTGCAAAACCATCAATTTTTGAATTTCAGGAAGCAACTTAGACCAGTAGCCCAGAAATTGAAGACCTTTTGTTCCTTCTCAGCCCCTGATGTTCTGGTCACAACAAACCCATCAGCAACATCTGGCACTCAATACTCACCTTGTGCAGTTGAAGCAGCACTTCCATCTCCCCATAGGAAGGCCTGCACTAGTAGCAACAGGGTCGGCAGCATCTTTCTTCTTGGCGGTGGCCACAGAGGGTGGACATGGACTTAATACCTGGAGTGAGAGGGAGTAGGAATTATCTATAAATGATACTGGCCAATCACACTTGCTCATGTCTTTCACATGTACATAGATCTGGATGTGCAGCATTTCATGGCTGTTTTCCAGATCAACAGCTACGATTTTATAGGATGAAGTCAAACAAACATGACCCTGAAATTGCAAACATACTTTTATTCATAACCAAACTAGAATTTGGAGTATAATCCCACCACCACCACCAAGCACCCTTAACATTGCCCCTTCCTTCCCCAGTGTTGGACATTATTATCACATTCTCCTTACAGATACAACTTCATTTGCTAATGTTGGAGCAGGGATAAAATCGGAAAGAGAGAAAGGTGAGCTTTGTGAAGTGGGAGTGTCAAATTTTCTATTGGTATTGTTCCCTCAGTGTGGTTCTGCTACATTATTGTGAGTGAATTTCGTGACTCAGGTGTGTGGGGAATCAAGGCTGCAGTTCATCAGAAAGTCTTGGTCAACTTGTTCCTATTCTCTCCCTCAACCTTTTGGAGGTTGCAAGAATTTTCTGATTTCTAGGGGAGGGGAGGGAGACACATGGCTGGCATAATAATAATATTTAAAATGTAAAATGCCCATTACAAGGGACACTGGAAGGAAGTGGGCATGAGCGAGGTGAAGTGGAATACAGAGAACCCTTGTGAATTGAGGGCAGCTGTTGATTGTGGCTCTGGAAACACATCTGGTGTCAGAAGTCAATGGGAAATCCCTTTGGGGAAATCAGGATCACATTAAAATAAATTTGAGAGATAATACGTTTGCAAGTTTTGAAGGGAAATGTATTTTTAGGAAGGTAAAAGTTACTTTCTCAGAAAGAGGACATTATTTTCCTTGAAACTGGAGACTATTTTAAATTTAGAGGAGACAGACTGTTAACAGCTCTAGTGCAGAGGTGTGTCTTGTTGAGATATTTTGTGTGATGTCCGAAATATCCCTCAGAACAGAGATGGCAGCGTCTGAAGCTTCTTCGTAGCCAAAATTGTATCGGTTGGCCATTCTTCTTCTTAACATCAACTGAACCTTGAGATCTAGCAAGCAAAGAGCACTCCTTCTTACCTTCTTTATCAGACTGAGTTTTAAGCAAAGGGGTAGGGAGGAGAGGAAAAACATGGCTCAGGATATCAGCCACAACATCTTACTTTGTAATCAGCTGCTGTCTTTAATGCCTCTTTCCCAGGTTTGTTCTTTTGTGTTGTCTGTGGTGCTGGGTTTGGCCTTCTCAGCCACACTAGATGCTGTTCCAAGACCTCCATACAGAGCACGTTACCATAGTCTCTCAAGACTGAAGGATGCCTACTAGGTAGGTGCTGGGTTTAAAATCAGGCTCGTTTCCCCTCCCCTGTGATACCTTTGTTAATAATCATCATCATATGTCATCGAGGCAATTCTGACTTATGGCAACCAACTCTTTTCAAGGTTTTTCAGGTCAAGAATACTCAGATGTGGTTTACCATACCCTTCTTCTGAGGGCACACTGGGATTGTGCAGCTTGCCCAAGGCCACACAGGCTGGGTTTTCTCCCTGGTGGCACAGTGGGGAATCAAACTCCCAACATCTGGTTCCACAGCCAGATACTTAAACCACTGAGTTATCCAGCCATGTTGACAAAAAGAAGGCATAAAAGTCTTGTTGCAAGCTTTTCATTGAAAAGAAGAAAAACTCGCTTTGTCATATGTGATGTTGCAAAAAGCCAGTGTTAAAGCACAAAAGTCTGCATGTTCTCTGAAGATCTAAGGGGAAGAAGTTACAGGCACTACAGCAGGGCTGATCTGGTGTTAAATTTTACCATGCATGGCTCTTGCTGAGGACAAAAACAGACGTCAAGAACAATAAACACTGAATCTGCATTTTGAAAATACAACAGTCTTCTTGAAAATACAACAGTCTATCTAATGTGAGGTCCACTGCCCATTTATAGAAGAGGTTGGACAGTCTTCAGTTCTGTACTGTCAAGACAAGAGATGATTTTAGAAGTTGGATCGGGTAAAGAAAGTCAGAGTAAGCCAATCTGGGTGGCCTTGAATTTAAGCTAGAAGGATGAATCCTCTGAGCTTAAAGTGTCAAGTCCTGAAGTCCTAACACTCTAACATTCTCTATCATTGTGTTTTCAATATAAGTTACAACTGAAATCATACAAGACTTTCTATCCATTTCGTCTCTTCTGATGTACAATTCCTTCTATGTTCTGTTCATACCAATGGGACGGTGTGGGGTAATTGTGTAGGTGGAAAAAGGACATTATGTCTCTCTCCTTTTCTTCTTCCTTTTCCACTAAGGCCCTTGTGAGCTCTTGGATACACTCTTCTGTTTTTTTGTATGTGGTTGGTTGGTTGGTTGGTTGGTTGGTTGGTTGGTTGGTTGGTTGGTTGGTTGGTTGGTTGGTTGGTTGGTTGGTTTTCAGTAGAAGCTGAAACCATGAAGGTCGAATGCCACCTGTCCTCCCCTTCCATTTATCTTGCTTTGGTCCATGCTTTGAGCAGTAATTTTATCCTTGCCCAAGACTACACATCTTCTACAGCCCTTTCCTCTCCATGTTCTAAAAGCAGCATGGAGCCTCCTCATAGAGCTGCTGCACTCTTTTCCTTCCCCATTAGAAACTCATACAAGATAGAAAGATGGATGCATCCAATGGAAATACACTTCCAGTCCCAAAGCCCTGGAGTTGTGATATGTCAAAATTGCTGCACTTTTGCCTCACTTTTAATTCTTGCCAACTTTAAAAGCAAATATCAAATTTTACTTATTAAGCTCCCTCACAAAAATAACTTGATTTCAGCTGGCAGAGGAGCCAATCATGACTCAGGAGTAACTATCCTACCTAACAGAATGACACCCCCATTAAAATTGCTCCTTAAAGCAGTGAAGAGTCATGGAATCATAGAATCATTGTAGATGGCTGTCCAATCTTTTTTTGAAAACCTCCAGCGATGGGGCACCCACAACATTGGGAGGCAAGCTGTTCCACTGCTTAATGGTTCTCACCATCAGGAAATTCCTCCTTATTTCCAGGTTGGATCTCCCTCTGACGAGTTTCCACCCATGGGTTCTTGTCCTACCCTCAGGCGCCATGGAGAAGAAATCGATGCCCTCTTCCCTGTGGCAACCCTTCAGATATTGGAAGAATGCTATCATGTCTCCCCTCAGTCTTCTCTTTGTTAAGCTAAACATACCTAGTTCTTTTAGTTGTTCTTCATAGGATTTAGCTTCCAGTCCCCTTATCATCTTTGTTGCTCTTCTCTGCACCCATTTCAGGGCCTCAGCGTCTTTTTTTGTATTGTGTTGACCAGAACTGGACACAGTACTCCAAGTGCGGCCTCACTAGTGCGGTATAGAGTGGTACTATCACTTCCCGTGATCTTGATGCTATCCCCCTGTTGATTCAGCCTAGGACTGTGTTGGCTTTCTTGGCAGCTGCAGCACACTGCTGACTCATCCTTAGGCAGTGGTCCACCAGGACAACTAAATCCTTCCCACAGGTACTACTGTCAAGCCAGGTACCACCTATCCTGTACCTGTGCATCTGGTTTCTCCTGCCCAAGTGCAGAACCTTACTTTTCCTGCCACTGAACTGCATCTTATTGGGTAGGGCCCAATTTTCAAGTCTGTCTCTAGATCCTTCTGAATGTTGAGTCTATCTTCCAAGGTATTAGCAATTCCCCCCAGCTTTCTGTCATCAGCAAATTTGATGAGTGCTCCTTCAATCCCCTCATCCAGGTCATTTATGAAGATGTTGAAGAGCACTGGGCCCAAGACTGAACCTTGAGGGACCCCACTGCACACTTCCCTCCATGTAGATGGAGAACAAGACATGGGAGCAAGCCTCTTTAGGGAGGACAATCTGCAAAAATAGGGAAGGGCAGTGTCACAATAGAACAAGTACTCTCTGTGACCTCCATCTCAAATTAGTTGATAGGGAGAAATGCATCTGTACTTATGGCCAGGGGTAGACCAAGCTATTTAGACCTTTAAATTGGACACAGAGAAGATGAAGTGGTCAGTGGAGCTGCATTAACCACCCCGTTTATTGATATTATTGCATCATTTCATATGTAGAAACATACTGCTTGGAACAGGTAAAAAGTATTGATACATACTGACGTATCAACATGTGCTATTTTAAATAAATTAAAGCAACACAGAGTGGTGAATATTTTCTCCAGTTTTATTGTTCCAGAACGTTGTAAACCCATCTCTCTGTTCTCCCCAGATTGGACTTGAAAGAGAACATGGTTAACTCTTTTACACGACTGGCTTAAGATGAGTGGAACTGGCAGCACCAGTCAATTTTCAGGCAGCAGGATTCTGCATTCCCTACAGCTTCAGATCCAAAGCAGCGCAGGGTCTTTTGCGAGAAACCAAACAGGCAAAGCCTTTTGATGGACAGGGCAGGACTTACCCAAACATTAGGATGTTTAAAGTTGTTGCTTTAGGCAGCAGGGTGTTGCTGGTGGTAAATTCACAGCTCACTGTTGTGCCTCTACTGCTTTATAGGAGGATGGCTGCGTCCTTGTTTGTCTTGCTTGCAATTTATCTTCACAACAAAGAACACATTCTCTTCACAGGAGAGAAATGCAGAGGGCTGTGAGAGTCACCCAAAGCAGACAATTCCAAGTAATGGTGCACTGGCTGAAAACTCAGAAGAGTTGAGTTGTCTGGTTCTTTGATGAACCAAGTGGTTTCTGTGGCACAGCGTCGCTTTAACTAGCTCAGAGTGACTCACTAGTTGCAAACCCTGTTGAAAAGAAATGAGCTGATAAAAGTTACGTACATGCTGCCAACACTGTGTCTTTTATTATGGGGGCCTGGGTTCAAATTAGCTCTGCCTAGCTTCCTGTTCGGAAAGAAAACTCACAGGGCAGAAACAGGAAGTGTGAGTGGAGTTAGGCTGCGCTAAGCCTCAGACACTTCCAGTTTAGACCTTTTCTTGTAGCTGAGCCACATTTAGGTTTTTGTACCTGAGGTAGAACTCCCAGAATGGGGAAATGTTGGGTTTGTAGTCCAAGTGATTCCAAAATCCTATCCCTCTTCACCACTCCCCTTTTCTGGAGACTCTAGCCCATTCTGCCTGTTTATCCCTCCCTCCCTTCTTCCTCTCTGCCTCTGCCTTGCCACTTCTCTTCTTTCCCTCCCTACTCTCATCCTCTGCCATGGTCTCTTAATCATACTGTATTTCAGCTTAGTGGTGAAATCCTGGCCCTCCAATGCCTTAGCACAGGAGCCGCCCTCTGCCTCTTAGACGAGACAACTCTGCCACTGATGCAAAACTCCTTGAGCCTGTTTTCTCTGGAACTTGGCGGCTCCTGCACATTTCAACTGGTTCTAATTTTTTAAAAAAATTATATGGAAAAATAATGTCCAAAATCCCAGAAGCTGACCCCAGAAGGGGTGGATGGGTTCCGAGTCACATGTTGAGTCCGAGTCATTGAAACAAACAAACAAACAAAAAAACCCGAGTTGAGTCCAAGTCCAGGGGTGACCTCTCACCGGTGAGACTTGAGTCCGACTCAGCTAATTTCAGAAGCTAAGTAAGGTTAGGTCTGGTTTGTACTTCGATGGGAGACCACTGGAGAATATCAGGTCCTGTACTGAAGATGAACTTTAGCTTGGTTTTAGAAGAATGCATGCCATGGAGAAGATCCCAGTTTCAAGGTCTAGCATCTTGAACCCCCCAGGGAGAAAGTTGACCACATCAGTATGGAAGGAACAATTCTGCCTAAAATCCAGGACAGCCAGAAATGCAGACAACACTGAGCTATATAAACTAAGAGTATATAGTAGGTATCCTTTAGTCTCGAGAGACTATGGGAACGTGCTCTGAATAGAGGTCTTAGAACAACGTCTAGTGTGGCTGGGAAGGCCAATTCGAGAGTGACCATCCCTTCCACACTGAAGACAAATACCATCTGTCCCCTGTCCAGCTCCCTGATTTTGCTGGTTTCGGGACTGCCTCTTTGCCTCGGCCTGCTGGACAAGGGTCTCTTCAAATTGGGAGAGGCCGTGATGCATCGCCTGCCTCCAGGCTGAACGCTCAGATGTCAAAGTTTCCCATCTGTTGAGGTCCATTCCCAAGGCCTTCAGATCCCGCTTGCAGATATCCTTGTATCGCAGCTGTGGTCTCCCTCTGGGGTGATTTCCCTGCACTAATTCTCCATACAGGAGATTTTTTGGAATCCGACCGTCAGCCATTCTCACGATATGCCCGAGCCAACGTAGACGTCGCTGTTTCAGTAATGTATACATGCTAACAATTCCAGCTCCTTCTAGGACTGCTCTATTTGGAACTTTGTCCTGCCAGGTGATACCAAAAATGCGTCGGAGACAACACATATGGAATGTGTTCAGCTTCCTCTCCTGCCATGCACAAAGGGTACAGGAATCACTGCAGTACACGAGTGAACTCAGGCCACAGGCTCTATAGACCTGGATCTTGATATATGCTGTCAGCTTCTTATTAAGCCATACTCTCTTTGTGCGTCTAGAGAACATGGTAGCTGCTTTGCCAATGCGTTTATCCAGCTCGACATCTAGAGAGAGTATCAGAGATTGTTGAGCAAGGTACACGAAGTCATGAACAACCTCCAATTCTTGTGTAGAGATGGTGATAGAGGGAGGTGAGTCCACGCCCTGACGCATGACTTGTGTTTTCTTCAGGCTGATTGTTAATCCAAAGTTTTGGCAGGCCTTGCTAAAACGATTCATGAGTTGTTGGAGGTCTTCAGCAGAATGGGCAACAACAGCTGCATCACTGGCGAAGAGGAAGTCCCGCATGCATTTCAGCTGGACTTTGGTCTTCGCTCTCAATCTAGAGAGATTAAAGAGCTTTCCATCTGATCTAGTCCAGAGATAGACACCTTCTGTTGCAGTTCCAAAGGCGTGCTTCAGCATGACAGCAAAAAAGATCCCAAACAGGGTCGGTGCGAGGACACAGCCCTGTTTCACTCTGCTATAAGAGTATATATAGTTCAAGATAAGGCATTTTTTCCAATGTAATGCAGCTGGTGATCAAACATGTCAAAAAAATGAATGCTGAAAATTGAACACAAGGGCAGACTTTGCAAATTGTTCTCCCTGCAAGAACTGAAAGGAGTGTGACTTGTTCATATTCCAGGGGTGACCTCTGAATATTTGCCCACTCAGAGATATTACACTGATTTTAGAACTTTGCTTTGAAGCTGCTTTATTGACTGTGTCCCATCCTGAAACTCTTAGATAGCTTGTGTTCTCCATGTGTATGTGCATGCATGTTTGTGTGCATGAATGCAGTTGAGTTCTGCAATAGGCTTCGGGTGACCACATTTAAAATTCCTACTCATCTAATGTACCTAACATCCTTTTGGGGGGCATCTGTTCTGACCCTGCTTGCAGATCCATGATACTATTTATGCATTTCCAGTTCTCTATGAAAAACTTTATTCCTATAAATAGATTATGACAATTGGCAAGAATAACAGGGCAGGGCAGAAGGGTTTCTGGCCAGCAGCGATGTTAAGATCTAGGTACTCTTTTTCTTTTCTTCAAGCCATCAGAAAACCCCAGTCAGCTTCCTAAGGCAGCCACAGAGAAGGCAATGGGGGAGGGACTTTAATATCTACACTGACTTTGTAACTTGCAGGCAAAGTTGCTCCAAGAGTTACACCATTTACGCTATACCAGCAATAGAATTGTAGCCATAGTAGAACAAAAGAACTGCTATTATTTTTATTACCCATTTCATTCACACTGCTTGACAAATCACTACATTTAATTTTCACGATTCCTCCTCATCAGTTAAACATACGTGTCGTTTAGATTTCAAGAATTATTACAGGCATTTTGATTTTCCAGTATAAGCCAAAGGTGGACAGGCCATCTTGACTTGCAAATCATTTTGGATCTGGGGCCCTCGTCGAATCAGATGGGGAAGAACTCGCCTCCATACCAAAGACAGAGACCTCTCTGCACAGCCCTGATTTTCCTGTTATTATTTCGCTGGTTCAAAGGGATTCAAGGAAGGTGGTGTCGCAGTGTCCGTGAAGGCTAGAGCAGTGCGAGAATACAGGACATCCTCCTTGCCCATACCCAGCTTGTACTGCCAAACATAAATTTTCTGCTTAGGAGGCACCGTGAAGCTGATTTTGTCTGTAATCTCTGTGGCTTCACTCCACGTTTCTGTGCTGGTGTCTAGTTTTACCCCACCGTAGGAAGCTTCGAGAGAAAACTGTGCCTGAACAAGTAGCTTGGTTAGTCCCCCTGACTCAAGTGAAGCACCAGCAGATACTTCCCAGTTGTGTTCAATGCTGCTCATCTTCTCCTTCTCATAACCAATCTTTCGAGTGATGGAATATTCCCTGGTAACACTTATTGAGGCCTCATTAATTATTATTGAGATACGTTGCCAGAGACTAAAAGATCTACCATAAGTAACAGCGACCCCGCCAGGGAGAAAGTTGACCACACTAGCATGGAAGGAATATGTTATAGGGTTAGAGTTTTTCTCTAAGTCAGTGGTTCGCTGGTACTCGACCCCCCATTTATCATGTGCTTTGACTAAATAAATATGATCCTTCGTTCCCCAGTAATACAGACCATTTTTTAGGGCTGCATGAATCGGAAATGTAAGAGCACCGGTATCTTCGTGCATGTTGGTGACACGTCGGCAGACTCCCTTCGATTTGAATATAATGTAGAAAAAATCCCCAGAAGAGAAATAATGGTCTCCTCGGCGGCAGTTGGGGTGGAGGCTGTAGACCACAGCTGCTGAATCTTTGTTGAGGTTGTCGACACGGCGGTAAGAGTCTCCTTTGATGATGTAGAAATGATTATCCTTATTGGCCAAATAGTGGTCTCCTCCCCGCACGGAATTGTGCAGAGTAGAGATATGGATTCCACTGGCATCATGGAAACTACTTGATTTCATGTACAAGCCTAGGTCTGAGCGGATGATGTAATAAAACTCGTGTACTCCACAAAAATCAATTCCCTTAGCTCTGTTCTTGGGAACGATTCCAACGGAACCTTTAAACGCAAGAAGAAAAGGACAATTAGATCCTACTCAAGAAGAAAAGGATAGCTTTTATAACCAGTCCACTGTTATTTGTCAGCAATCATGAATGATAAATAGTTCCTGCACCAATATTTTCTTTGATATTCCCTTAGAAAGATGGTGGTAAACATTAGAGTTATTGTCACAACAAGAAAAAGAATCAGTGACCAGTTAAACATGCAGGCAAAGGCAATAATTACAATGGAATTCTAATCTGGTTGGGAATGGTTCCATAGAGATGCATTTACAGAGGAGTATTAATGCCACCGCTTAACTCCCAGAGATTTGGACCCATTCCAGAGTAACAGTATTATTAAATGGCTCTCTGTCCATGGAGTCTTCTATGCCTATTTCACTTCCTAATGCCACTTATAAATAATTTGCATGAGTTCTAGCAGTATGCCTTAAGCGATATCTTGAACAAATGATAAATGTAGACCAATTGGGATTTATTACAAATAGACATATTGTGGACTCCATCAGAAGATGATTGGAAGTAATGAACTGCCGTAAGAAAAAACATTCTCCATTCATGTGATTGTCTCTGGATTTCTGTAAAGCCTTTGACTAGGTCAGTCGGAAATTTCTACTTAATACTGGGCAATTTAATCATTTGGCCCCACATTTACATTGGTATTTCATTCAATCTATCCTCCTGTGTGCTCCAGGCTCTTTATACATGACCAGGATTCTAAAGAGTTTCAGCTTTTAAGAGAAACTAAACAGGGGTGTCCTCTCGCTCCTCTTCTATTAACTATGTTGATAGAATATTTAGCTTCACACATGAGTCAAATGAAAGCATTCAAGAGATACATACTGGGAATTCAACTCACATCATTAGTTTATATGCTGATGATGTGATATAGATGTTATGGAACCCTAATGAAGCTATCTGTCATATATTAAAGGAATTAGAAGAATTCTCAGAGATTGTAGGACTCCAAATAAATTTTAGGAAATTGGATTTAGTATGCTTCAATATACCCCCTCAGAACAAATTTTAATATCTCAACAGTTAAAAGTTTCACTTATAAATAAAGGCTTTAAGTATTTAGGAGTCTTCATAGGTAAAGATCACACCAAGCTTTTTAAATCCAACTATGGAGCTATTTGGAAGAAATCGAAATTAGAAATGAAAAAAATTGAATAAATATAAGGTATCATTATCAAGCCAGATTCTTTCAGTTAAGATCATGGTTCTACCCTGGTCACATATCTTTTTTATGTCCTACCTTTAAAAATTCAAGAAGCCACATTCTAAATGTGGCAGAAAGCAATTTAAATTTTAAATGTTTATTTAAAGTCAGCAAAGGGTTTGAGGTATTCCATTACTCCATACAGATTATAAAGCCTATCAACTTCATCATTTGATGGAGTTAGACATAAGATCAGGTTTCAAACAGAAAGGGAATGATTGGGTATACATGAGTTAGGAAAAATACTTTATGTGGAAAAAGGACTTAAAACATCAGCTTCAAAATATCAATACACTTTATATTTTGCAATGCAAGGTGGAAGCAAAGAAAACCTTGAGAAAAGAAGACTGAGGGGTGATATGATAATAATTTTCAAATACTTGAGAGGCTGTCATGCAGAGGAGGGGCAGGATCTGTCCTCAATCATTCTAGAGTGCAGGACATGCAGCAATGGGCTCAAGTTACAGAAAACCAGATTTTGGTTGAATATCAGTAAAAACTTCCTAACTGTTAGAGCAGTAGGACAGTGGAACCAATTACCTCGAGAGGTGATGAGTGCTCCAACGCTGGAGGCATTCAAGAGAAAGTTAGACAACCACCTGGCAGATATCCTTTGATTTGTATTCCTGCATCAAGCAGGGGGTTGGAGTTGATGGCCTTAGAGAGCCCTTCAAGCTTCGTGATTCTATGAAAGGAGACATTTCTACGAGATATGTCTCCTTTAATCCCAATACGCTGTCACTCAAGTCCCTCAGAGGTGATAAGGTATTTAAACCTGAAAGTTTTTGAAAAGATTGGTCTTATTAGTAAAGGTAAAGGTTCCCCTTGACATTTAGTCCAGTTGTGTCCGACTCTAGGGCACGGTGCTCATCCCCGTTTCCAAGCCGTAGAGCCAGCGTTTGTCCGAAGACAGTTTCCGTGGTCACGTGGCCAGCGCGACTAGACATGGAACGCCGTTACTTTCCCACCGAGGTGGTACCTATTTATCTACTCGCAATTTTTTATGTGCTTTCGAACTGCTAGGTTGGCAGGAGCTGGGACAAGTGACTGGAGCTCACTCTGTTGTGTGGATTCGATATTACGACTGCTGGTCTTCTGACTTTGCAGCACAGAGGCTTCTGCGGTTTAACCCACAGCGCCACCATGTCCCTACGTCTTGGTCTTATTAGGCTAGTGGAATTCTACACCAATCAATAGGCTTATTTTAATATTCCAACCACGTTCCCACATCTCCTGCAACCCAAGTAATCAACAAACATCTTCCTCAAGCAACAATGAATAATTTTTTGACACTGCTCCTTTCTCTATTTCAGCTAGAGAGTGGAGAAGACCTTCAAAGGGAGTGAGGCACCTCGTGGCCTCCTTCATGATGTCAGCTTGTCTAACAAAATGACTTATTTGATACCAAATTAGCCATGATATGCCCCATTCTCCAAAATGGTTTCCCCCAAATATCCCTAGGAAGAGGTTGCTGATTGCATAAAGGATGTACACAGGATTTATTGGTCTTCACAATATAATTGGAATACAGTTATAATTTCCCCAGGAAATGGAGGGTGGAAGGGAAGAAGGGTACAGAAATAGATGAATGTATATATGAATATATATATTTATTTATTAAAAGAATAAAAAAAACTGATACTCCAAAGAAAAACAACAAGACAGAAAAGTAGTGACTGGTTATATAAGCAGCCAAAGGCAATAATTACAGAGGAATTAGAGTCTGATTAGGAAGGGTCACTATAAGTCAGAATCAACCTGGCGGCACAAAATTATTATAGCTGAGTAATTTGAGTACCTAGTTACAGAGCCAGATTCTCTACCCTGCATCCCAGGAGAAAAGACAGCCTGGGTAGCCTTGGGCAAGCTGCACAGTCCAAAGATGCCCCCAGAAGAAGGGAATGATAAACCATCTCACCGTACTGTCTACCTAGAAAACCTTGGAAAGAGTCACCATGAATGGGAACTGACTTGACAGAATATCATTATTGTGATTTTTTTACTTTGAACAAGTCCCGCTATATACGATGAGGCATAATTTAAAGTATGCCACATGATCAGGGCGCTAGCTGAACACTCTGATTCTGTCATCTCATTTGCAGAGCAAAAAACTGTGGACAAAAATTCGTATTACTTGGCACAAAATGGGGTACCTTACATAATCTTCCTGTTCCAATTGATACAGCAGTTTTCATTACAGGTGCAAATGCATTGATAGCACACAAGCTAAGGGGTGCCCATGAATCCTTCAGCTTTCCAAACAAATGGTGGGCAAGCTGTATTCGTGTGCCAGGCCTACAGAGCTGTCTATTGGGGCCCTGTGTCTGTCTGGTTTTCTTCAGCACATACCTTGATTATGTTGAAGATGTTCTTCATGTTCTCATTTTCTGAGTTCTTGTTCATGTGTAGACATGCACAGGGATACTCAGCTGCCATGGAAGCCGATATCTTGGAAAGCAGCTCATGGAAGCTATCACCCCTGAGCATATGCCAAGCGCATTGTTTCCAGGAAAGCAGGAAAGGCCTTTCAGCTTTTGAAAGGAAAAGAAGTGGAGGAAGTGGGGAAAGTAAGGACAGGAGTCTGCCTATGAAGCTACTGCATTTTCCTGAGCTTTGTGTGGAAATTACTAACATGCTTTGTTGAGGAGGGGTGCTTTTGGTGGCTTTGGTGAATTTAATCATCATCATCATCATCATCATCATCATCATCATCATCATCATCATCAACTGACCAGATGGGTGGGATATAAATACAATAAATAAATAAATAATAATAATAATAATTATTATTATTATTATTATTATTATTATTATTATTATTATTATTATTATTATTATTATTATTATTATTATTATTATAGGTTGTTCCCTCTGTGAGTATGTTCTCTCCTTGTCTCTGTGTGTCTTCTCTCTGAATTGTTTGTTTCTCTCCATAAGTATTGTTTTTGTTTGTGTGCACATGTGTGCCATCTATTTTCCCGCCTGTGTTCTGTCTTAGTCGCCCCAAGTAGACACTGTCTAGGGGGGCGGGGTAGAAATCTAATAAATAAAAAAAATAAAAATTAGTCATTCTGGGTGTATTCTCCTTATGTATATGTATTCTTCCAGGGTGTTTCTCCATGTTCTAACTCTCTCTGTATATGTAAGCACGCATATGTGCTATACTTCGTGTGTGTGTTTGTGAGTGACTGCATTTTCTCTCTATCTGTAGTTTCTCTGTCTCTCTCTGTCCCTCTCTCTCTTGGTCTCTCTCTCTCCAATGAAACAGAGTGCAGACAAGTCCTAAACTGATGTGACTAGCCACATCTTCATGGCAATGATTTTGTGACTGATCATAGCCACAAAGAAGCTATTTTTGGTCCTGTTCCATCCAGGTTGCTTTGTCAGACCTACAAATGGGAATACAAGAAGTCCAGAAAACTGAAGATCTTAAGTTCCTTTTTAGCCTCTAAAGTTCTGGGTGCAAGAAACACATCAGCAACGTCTAACACTCAATACTCACCTTGTGGAATTGTGGCGGCACTTCCATCCCTCCATAGGAAGGCCTGCAGTACTAGCAACAGGATCGGCAGCATCTTTCTTCTTGGTGGTGGCCACAGAGGGTGGACACGGATTTAATACCTGGAGTGAGAGGGGGGAGGAAAGAGCTATAAAAGGGTCTGGCCAATCGCACTTGCTCATGTCTCCCACATCTATATAGATCTGGATATGCAGCATTTCATGGCTGTTTTCCAGATCAACAGGTATGATTTTATAGGAAGAGGCCACACAAACATCACCCTGTAATTGCAAACATACTTTTGTTCATGACCAAGCTGGAATTTGGAGTGTGACCCCCCCCCCCCACGAAGCATCCTTATCACTGCCCCTTCATTCCTCAGTGTTGGCCATGATTGTCACAGATAGAGCTTCACTTGCCAACATTGGGCCAAGGATGAAACTAGAGAGGGACAAAAGTATGCTCTCTTGTGTGTGTGTGTGTGTGTGAAATTTTCTATTGGCATTGTGGTTTTTTGATGTGGTTATACTACATTATTTTGGATGAATTTGGAGGCAGATGCGGGTAGACAAGGCTTCAATTCATCAGGAAGTCTTGATCAAGTTGTTCCTTTTCTCTCCCTCAACTTTCTATGTGGTTCAAAAACTTTTTTGATTTCCTGAAACTGAGAGAGTGAGAGAGAGAGTATACGTGGCTGATAAATTAACAAAATGTAAAATGTAGAAATTATCTATTGTTTTGCTTCACCTTAGCTTTTGCCTCATTGCTCTTGCTGAGCTCCCCCAGAGCTCCCCCAAATGCTGTTCTAACCATGTGCCTTGCAGAAATTACTTAATAAGCAAAAACCTTGTGCAGAACTGAATGGAAGAAATTAAAATTAGGAGCCATATTTTTCCATCTCAGAAATTTGAGTTCTTATTTACCCTTCCTCCTAACCTTAACAGATTTGTTTTCTCTGGTCTCTTTCTTTAACTCTTCAACGCTGTATACCCAGTGTGGTGTAGTGGCTAGAGTGATAATGAGTGAGGACTCAGTAGGGTTTGATTCCAATCTCAGCTCAGCCATGGATTTCTCACTGGGATGTGGAACTGGTAAAACCACTTCTGAAACCTCTCACTTACCATGAAAGCCCTATTATACTTGCTACACATCAGCTCTGACTTAACAGCACACAACAATAATCTTCAGTTCTGCTCAGCTTGACTTTAGGAAGGACTGAACAATGCCTCAGAAAATGTTGCCTTTGAAACCCAGGTCTACCATTATGAGATCCTTCCTTAAAAATTACAGCCTTCTGATCTTCTCATTTCTTCAGTAGTTGTGTCTCCTTTTGAGTGTTTTCTGTTGTTTTATGTGTGATCAACCAGGGGCTAAATGAATTGTTGATGTGACTAGGTATAGGGCTTTCCTCCATTCCTCTGTAAGGCTGATCATTTTGATTCACAAAAGAGGTGGAGGAGCTTAAGGAACCATAATTGGAAGGCACAATGGCCAACAGCCCTCTCCTTAGGCAGAAGGTGGCTACTGCCCCAGGCAGGGAGAAGGCAGCATATCAGAAATCCTTCAGTTCTTGCATTTTCAATGCCAGAGGTTTAGAAATGGGCTTGAGGAGTTTGCTGTTGTCAGTATCATAATCACTTGGCTGGCTTTCTGTGGAATCTTCTTTGATTGATCTGGAAGGGGTGTTGATGTGGCAAATATATTTCTGCCTCAGGGGGGAAACTGGCTTGGGCTGGCTTCTGAAGAAGAGCTCGCTTGCCCATGATCTCTCAGATTGTGCATGCTTGTCCTACAAGTTCTGCTTCCATAAACTGGAGTCAAGAACGGACGTGTTATCCAACGGACAACAGACTGAAGATGGACGTTTAATGTATTACATGGTTATTTGAAGTTTGTTATGTGTACTGCCCATCATGATTTTCAAAATACAAGATTTTTTTAAAAAAAACTGCAGTGTAGTATTTGTAACAATAAACTGGAACAGAAGAATGTAAAATGATGGCTATAAGTGGGAACTAATCTTGAATTTAACAATGGGAATGAATTGGTGACTATATAGCACTGGGAGGTCATCTGAATCAAAAGTCATCATCATGTTTCCAATATAAGTTAAAACTGAAGTCATAAGAGACTTTTTATGCATTTTTGCTCCTCTAATGTGCTCCTCTAATATTTTAATTGCATTTTAATTGTTTTGTCTTTTTATTGTCTTTTAATTGTTGTAAGCCGCCCAGAGACCTTTGGGTAGTGTGGGCGGCATATAAGTTAAATAAATAAATAAATAAAAATAAATAATGTGCAATTTCCATTAAGTTCTGCTCACACAAGTGGGATGGGGAGAGACCTGTGTGGGTGGGGAAAGGATATCATGTCGCTCTCCTATTCTTCTTCCTTTTCCAACAAGGCACTTACAACCTCTCTGGAGACTTTCTTTTCTTTATTTGTATGTGGTTTGTTGGTAGAAGCTGTTGTCCTTAAAGCAAGAAACGTGAATGCCACCTCTCCACCTTCCATTTAATCTTGCTTTGGTCCAGGTGCTGAGTGGTAAATTTTATCCACGTGTTCTACTACCCTTTCCCATCCATGTTTTTAACCTCCAAAGTCTGAAACGGTTTGGGTCCAAGCTATCTAAAAGACCACATCTCCCTCTATGAGCCTGCCCAGGCATTAAGATCACCAGGGGAGGCATTTATCTCAGTCCCACCACCCTCACAGGTGCATTTGGTGGGGACATGAGAGAGCGCCTTCCCCTTAATAACTGGTGGTCGGAGAGGGTTTTTTAAATGTATTGATGTGCTCTGTTGGTTTAAATGTGTTTTAGTATTGATTTTATGTTCTGGTTTTAATATAATACTTGTTTAATTCTTGTTTAATATTTGTATACTTACCATTTTTAGCTTTTAAATACTGTCTTTTTAATGATGTAAGCTGCCCTGGGTTCTTTTTAAGGAGAAAGGTGGGACATAAATAAATAAATAAATAAATAAATAAATAAATAAATAAATAAATAAATAAATAAATAAATGTTTTAAAAGCAATGTGGAGCTTCCTCATGGAGCTACTGCACCCTTTTCCTTCTCCACTAGAAACCCATACAAAATAGTAAGATCAATGAAAATGCACTTCCAAAGCCCTAGAGTTGCAATATGTCAAAATTGCTGTACTTTTGCCTCAATTTTAAGTCTCACTGATGTTAAAAGCACACACCAAAAAAAGAAAAGAAAATATTTTTCTCTCTAAGTTCCCTCACAAAAACAACTCCATTTCAGATGGCAGAGAAGCTCTTCATGACATCATGTGAAGGCTGAGGGGTGACTATCCTACTGAGGGGGAAAATTAGGTAACAGAATAAGAGCCTCATTGAACGTTTACCTGCAAGTAATGAAGATGTGGGGCAGGTCTCTTGAGGCAGGGCATTCCACAAATCCAGGGGTGGGCGTCAGTACAGAACATGTTTGCCCTTGTCATGCCAACCCGAACCAGCTGAGGGGCAGAAAGGGGAAAATACTGCCATCTGTGCCTATAGCCAGGGGGAGAAGAAAGCAAATGCCCTCTGAAGCATGTGGGCAACCAAAGAACTTAGACCTTTAAATGCAAGGGCTAGCATTTACAAAGAAGAGGAGGTGGTCAGTTTAGCTGCATTACCCTTTCCCCCCTTTTATTGATATTGTTGTATCATTTAACAGGTAGAAATACTCCGGATTAATGCAGCCAGGTCTAGTGCAAAAAATAATGATATGTATCCAACTAAGCCATTTTTTTAAAAAAAAAATCAAATCAATGCAGGGTGGTGAATAGTTTTTCCTTTATCATTCCAGAAAGCAGTAAAGGGATGTCTTGGTGGATTGATTTTTGAAGATTAGGTTCTCCCTGGATTGAACTTGAGAGAGAACAGGGTTAACTCATTTACAACTGGCCTAAGATGAGCAGAACTAGAAGCACTAGTCAAGTTTCTGGCAGGTGGATTCTACATGAGCTGAAGCTTCAGATCCAAAGCAGCTCAGCTTTTTTGATAGAACCCAACCAGACAGAGTCTTTTGACAGCAAGGGCAGGGCTTGCCCTAATATTAGGACATCTAAATCTCTTGCTTTATGGAATGGGTTGCTGGTGGTTGTAAATTCACAGCTCACCTTTCGGTTCCTACTTCTTTACAGGAGGATAGGCTCATTTATGGTTGCTCTGCTCCCAATTTATCTCCATAATCAAGAAAACATTCTCTTCTCAGGAAGGAAAATGCAGAGGGCTGGGAGGGTCACCCAAAGCAGACAATTCCAAGTAATGGTGCACCATCTGAAAACTCAGAGGAGTTGAGTTGTCTGGTTCTTTGATGAACCAAGTGGTTTCTGTGGTGCTAAGTCACTTTAACGAGCTCAGATTGGCTCGTTAGTTGCAAACCCTGTTGAAAAGAAGTAGACTGATAAAAGTGACCTACACAGCCGACATTGTGTCTTTGTTTATGGCAATGTGCAATCCATGGATTGTTCCTGGAAGACTATTTGGGAACTGCAGTTGGGTTACACTGTGGTGACGAGGTTGTTCATTGGAACAAACTGATCCGATTGTGCCTTGGTTGTTGTTTAGTCGTTAAGTCGTGTCCGACTCTTCGTGACCCCATGGACCAGAGCACGCCAGGCCCTCCTGTCTTCCACTGCCTCCCGGAGTTGGGTCAAATTCATGTTGGTAGTTTCGATGACACTGTCCAACCATCTCATCCTCTGTCGTCCCCTTCTCCTCTTGCCTTCACTCTTTCCCAACATCAGGGTCTTTTCCAGGGAGTCTTCTCTTCTCATGAGATGGCCAAAGTATTGGAGCCTCAGCTTCAGGATCTGTCCTTCCAGTGAGCACTCAGGGTTGATTTCCTTCAAAATGGATAGGTTTGTTCTCTTTGCAGTCCAGGGGACTCTCAAGAGTCTCCTCCAGCACCACAATTCAAAAGCATCAATTCTTCGGTGGTCAGCCTTCTTTATGGTCCAGCTCTCACTTCCATACATCGCTACTGGAAAAACCATAGCTTTGACTATGTGGACCTTTGTCGGCAAGGTGATGTCTCTGCTTTTTAAGATGCTGTCTAGGTTTGTCATCGCTTTCCTCCCAAGAAGCAGGTATCTTTTAATTTCGTGACTGCTGTCCCCATCTGCAGTGATCATGGAGCCCAAGAAAGTAAAATCTGTCACTGCCTCCATATCTTCCCCTTCTATTTGCCAGGAGGTGATGGGACCAGTGGCCATGATCTTAGTTTTTTTGATGTTGAGCTTCAGACCATTTTTTGCGCTCTCCTCTTTCACCCTCATTAAGAGGTTCTTTAATTCCTCCTCACTTTCTGCCATCAGAGTGGTATCATCTGCATATCTGAGGTTTTTGCTAGAACCCAACCAGACAGAGTCTTTTGACAGCAAGGGCAGGGATTGTGCCTTACCAATTTCAAATTGGTTGCATGATGGCCTCTTTTCATTGTGTTGGCATGTGGGCTCGTTGGAAGGTACCTCGGATTAAAGATGGTCAGTCAGGGTACCTTCTAGTTCAATCATAATGAATTGTTGTCATTAATGAAAGTACTGAGCTATTTCCCCACATTCATCACCTTGTGGAGTATCAACACTAGAGATGGATATGAACCAGTCCGTCCCAGTTCATAAAGATGGCAGCACTGCTGTTTCCCTCCCCTGTCTCCTCTGACTCAATCAGCCACTCACCAGCCCCAGCGTGCAAGCTTCCTGCACCTCCTCAACTGATCTTCCAGTCCTGGCAACAGCTCAGGCTTCTCTGCCCTGACTTCTTGGCTGATCTCTCCTGCTCAGGCAAAAGGGAGAGGCAGAGAAGTCTGTGCTCCTGCTCATGACTGGGAGATCAGCCAAGGAGGTGGAAAAAGCAAGCAAGTGGCTGATTGAACCAGGGGAGGCAGGGGAGGGGAGCAACAGCACCTGTGCTGCCGCCTTTACAAACTGGGATGAACTGGTTTAGAGCTGCTACACTGCCACAGATCATGGTGGCTGTTTGGATAACTGGCTTTTCTAAAGAGTTTGAGAAGGACCTTTAGTCTTCAGGATCATCCTTGACCCCATTGTATTTGGCAGAGAAGTATCATTTAGACTTAGGATGCTGAAGTTTCAAAGCTAATCAGTACGTTGTCCTGGCAAGCCAGCCTGTGATGGGGTCACATAATTCTCCACAATTATGTTTCCATATATTTCTCTGATGCTTCTCCTTCCCCTCCTTGAGATCAGATGGCCAGATGTAAATGTTATAGACCAAGATTCACTTGCATAGTTGCAGTGTGCAGACAATGCTGGAAGAATCTGGAGTTTCTTCCCCTCCAATTAAAGCCCTCTCTTATACTTTAAAATCCTTCTTCGGTGGTTTTCCTCCAGAATTACCCAAGTAAAGGTTATCCATGCTCTGTCAACACTCAGGTTTGATTATGGCAACATATAATTCATAAGGCATCACTTAGACACTGTTGGAATACTGGAATTCTGTTAGAACATGGTGACCAGAACACCCACCTTGTATCCCACCTGAGATCTTGTGATATAGGACAGGCTATAAATGTTTTAAGTAATGAAATAAAATAGAAAATTGTTTAGAATGATAATTCATTCTGGTAGGAGCTGTGAGATTGATTAAAGTACATAATTGAGTCTTGGCCATTATGTTCTGCTTGAAGAATAACCAGCATGAGAAGCAACAAAGTGGTGATGAAAAAAGCAACAACCTTTGTTGTATTGCAAGATATTAGGCACATATTAAAGAGTGTTTTTTATATGCCTTGAAAACTATTTGCAGTAAAATTCAGGTTGGATCAGGCCACAATGATTCACTGTGTGGTGTAACGGATAGAGTGATGGACGGGGATGCAGGGTGCTTGTATTCATTTCCTCAAACAGCAATGGAAACTCACTGGAAAACCTCTCCTTAAATATTTCATATATCTTAAAACCCCTATTAGGGTTATTGTAAGTCTAACATGACTTAATGGCACATAAGAGACAAACAATGTTTGAAATATTTGATCACATTTTTCAACATGTTAAAGATCTGGTTGACTGACCATGGGGTACAATTCTCTGTTTGGGTATGGTGAGACCCAGGCTGGTTTGGCCCCTAGACCTTCCTCAACACATCTGATCTCAGCTGATTTCAGAAGCTAAGCAAGGTTAGGCTTGGTACCATACTTAGATGGAGACCACTGGAGAATATCAGGTCCTGTATTGAAGAGGGATAGTAGCTAGGATTTAGAAGAATGCATTCCATAGAGAAGGTCCCAGTTTCAAGGTCCAACATTCCTGGCAGAGTTAGGAAACAATTCTGCCTAAAATCCTGGACAGCCAGAAGTCCAAGCAACACTGAGTTATACGAGGTAAGGGTATAGCTCAAGATAAGACAGTTTTTCCAATGTAATGTGGCTGGTGATCAAATATGTCAAAACATGAATGCTTAGAAACTAATACAAGGGCAGAATTTGCAAACTGTTCTCCCTCCAAGAATTGAAAGTAGTGTGGCTTGCTCATATTCCAGGAGTGATCTCTGGATGTTTGCCCACTCAGAGATATTGCAGTGATTGTAGAACTTTGTTTTGAATCTGCTTTATTAACTGTATCCTATCCTGAACCTCTCAGGAATCTTGTGTTTTCCATGAGTGAATGCATGCAGGTAAGTGTTGGAATAGGCTTCAGGTGACCTCATTTAAAATTCCAACTCAGCTGATGTATTCCACACCCTTTTGGAGACCCTCTGATCTGATCCTTGTCTGAATCCAGGATAGTACTTCTGTGTTTCCAATTCTCCATGAAAAAAACTCCTGTGACTAGAGTAGCATAAATGATAAGACTAGGTCAACAGTGGAATAGTGAAGGCAGGACAGAAGGGTTTCTGCCCACCAGCAGTGAAGGATCAGGCTCTGTTATTTTTTATTTTTTCCAGCATTCAAATGAAAGCCCTGGTCACTTTTCTAAGGCAGCCACAGAGAAGGGAGTGAGTGAGGGACCTTAAAAGGGCAATGGGAATGCTCCTCTTTAGTTCCAAAGCAAAAGCAAAATGTGCTGCTTATATACCGCCCTATAGAGCTTCAAGCACTCTCTGGGTGGTTTACAAGTTAATTTTGCAGGCTACACATTGCCCCCCCCCCCCCAGCGAGCTGGGTACTCATTTTGCCAACCTCAGAAGGATAGAAGGCTGAGTCAACCTTGAGCTGGCTACCTGGGATTGAACCCCGAGTCGTGAGCACAATTTTGGATGCAGTACAGCAGTTTAACCACTGCGCCACGAGGCTCCTTCCCTTTTAAAAAGGGCACCGCAGGGAGCCTGCTTTCCTATACACTTTCAGTTCTTTTTTTTATTATTACCATCCCACACTTTCTATTCCCTGGAGTTAAAAAATCAGCATAAAAATTATTTGTCACGCCCAGAGCTGAGCTACTGAGTATGCATCACATAATATCTACACTGACTTTGTAACTTGCAGCCAAAGTTGCTCCAAGAGTTACACCATCTATGCAGAAAGCTATCTTGCATTTTTTTAGCCTTTTGTTTCTGTTCATGGAGTTTTCTTGGCAAAGATACTGGAGTGGCTTGCCAGTTCCTGCTCCAGGTGGATCGCGTTTAGTCAGAACTCTCCACTATGACCTGTCCGTCTTGGGTGTCCCTGCACGGCATAGCCCATAGCTTCTCTGAATTACTCAAGCCCCTTCGCCACGACAAGGCAGCAATCCATGAAGGCGTTTTTTCTTTACTAAGGGGGGGGGGGGCAATTTATACCAGCTGCTATCCAAGTTTTTAAGCTCAAGATTCTGCCCCAACTGTTATATGGTATACCAACTTGGATTCTAGGATTTCACACAAGTATAGAGAGTGTTCTTTCAATTTTTCTAAGATCCATTCTGGGAATGCCAAGATGCGTCTCTGCAGCTGCCTTATGATTAGAGACTGGTCTAACATCACTAGAATGTAGTGCTTGGCTCTTTGCTTTTAGATATTGGAATAAGGTAATACATGCTGATCCCTCCATGGGATATCTTAACCTTATACAGAAAGATGTCCATAACAGCTCATGGCTTAAAGCTTTTCCAGCCAAACTGCATCTATTAGGGCTCTCTACGGACTTTCTTTATGCCCAGGAACCCAAGGCAGCCAACTCTATCCTAGAAAAACGGATTAGGGACATTGACTTTCAATATTGTATTTCAAAGGCTCGCAAAACATGCTCCATCTTGCACCTTGGCCTAAACTATAATTTCTCCCAAAGTGCTAGGTATTTGGAGAATCTGATTATCCCAAAATACAGGCACGTCTTCTCAAGAGACCGATTTAACTATCTCCAATCTGCAATTTTAGATGGGCGATATTCTGGCACCCCTTATGAAAAAAGATTGTGTCCTTGTAAGGATAGAGCAATTGAAACTTTGAAGCACGTCCTTTTTGAGTGTAATTTTTACAGAAATGAGCGTATCAAATTCCTCAAGCCCATAATGAATGTCTTCCCAGGTAGGACTCTGATTTGGCATACAAAATATTTATTAAGCGACACAAACGAGATAACTACCGAATCAGTGGCCAAATTCCTTCTCTCTGCCCAAAGAATACGGAAAACAATCTTGACCTCTACCTAACCCCGTCATAAATAAACAATGTATGGGTAATCCATTTTATTAATTTATACTGTTTTAGCTATCTTGAAATGTTTTAATTGCTTACATCTATTTTAAATATTACACATATGTATCCTATTGGGTCGGAGACCGCAAATAAAGATTGATTGATTGATACACCATCTATGCTATCAATAGGATTTTGGCGAGAGAAAAACATAGCAAACACCATTTAATTCACAGTGGTTGACAAATCACTAAATTTAATTTTCATGATTCCTCCTCAACAGTTAAACATACATGTCATTTAAATTTCATGAATTATTACAGGCATTTTGATTTTCCAGTATAAGTCAAAGGTGGACAGGCCATCTTGACTTGCAAATCATTTTGGATCTGGGGCCCTCATCGAATCAGATGGGGAAGAACTCGCCTCCAAACCAAAGACAGAGACCTCTCTGCACAGCCCTGATTTTCCTGTTATTATTTCACTGCTTCAAAGGGATTCAAGGAAGGTGGTGTCGCAGTGTCAGTGAAGGCTAGAGCAGTGCGAGAATACAAGATGTCCTCCTTGCCCATACCCAGCTTGTACTGCCAGACATAAATTTTCCACTTAGGAGGCACTGTGAAGCTGACTTTGTCTGTAATCTCTGTGGCTTCACTCCATGATTCTGTGCTGGTGTCCAGTTTTACCCCACCGTAGGAAGCTTCGAGAGAAAACTGTGCCTGAACAAGTAGCTTGGTTAGTCCCCCTGACTCAAGTGAAGCACCAGCAGATACTTCCCAGTTGTGTTCAATGCTGCTCATCTTCTCCTTCTCATAACCAATCTTTCGAGTGATGGAATATTCCCTAGTAACATTTGTTGAGGCCTCATTAATTATTATTGAGATACGTTGCCAGGTACTAAAAGATCTACCATAAGTAACAGCAACCCCCCCAGGGAGAAAGTTGACCACACTAGGGTGGAAGGATAATGTTACGGGGTAAGAGTTTTTCTCAAAGTCATTGGTTCGTTGGTACTCGGCCCCCCATTTTTCATTAGGTTTCACTAAATAAACATGAACTTTCGTTCCCCAGTAATACAGACCATTTTTTAGGGCTGCAGGAATAGGAAATGTATGAACATCGGTATCTTCGTGCATGTTGGTGACACGTCGGCAGACTCCCATCGATTTGAATATAATGTAGAAAAAATCCCCAGAAGAGAAATAATGGTCTCCTCGGCGGCAGTTGGGGTGGAGGCTGTAGACCACAGCTGCTGAATCTTTGTTGAGGTTGTCGACACGGCGGTAAGAGTCTCCTTTGATGATGTAAAAATGAGCGTCCTTATTGGCCAGATAGTGGTCTCCTCCCCGCACGGAATTGTGCATAGTATAGATATGGATTCCACTGGCATCATGGAAACTACTTGATTTCATGTACAAGCCTAGGTCTGAGCGGATGATGTAATAATACTTGTCTACTCCACAAAAATCAATTCCCTTAGATCTGTGCTTGGGAACGATTCCAACGGCACCTTTAAATTCAAGAAGAAAAGGACAATGAGATCCTGCTCAAGAAGAAAAGGATAGCCTTTATAACAGGCCCACTGTTATTTGTCAGCAATTATGAATGATAAATAGTTCCTGCACCAATATTTTCTTTGATATTCCCTTAGAAAGATGGTGGTAAACATTAGAGTTATTGACACAAAAAGACACACAAAAAATTAGTGACTGGTTATAAATGCAGGCAAAGGAATCCTCGCCTAGTCTGCTGGGTATATCTGAGCAGATATTGGAAGCTTCACAGTAAGGGTATAACAAAGGCTTGCATATATTTTTGACATACACCCCCATCACGAAAGTATGCCGAGGAAAATTCTCAGTCCATGTAGATGTTCCTAACTGGCAGCCTTCCCCCCCCCCCCTTTTTTTCATTTTGAACACAAACTTTCCAATTTAAGCTGCCAAATCCCAACAACTAATATGAATGTTTTCCCAGTGTCTGGGGCCTGAAGAGAGGGAACTGAAACAAGCCAAGTGTGGTGTGGTGGATAGAGTAAGAGACTAGAACTTAGGACAGCTAGGTCTGAATTCCAGATCAGCCATGGAAAAACTCAACAGCTGGTAAAACCACTGCTTAAATACATTGAAAGCCCTATTAAGATCACTCTTAGTTGGGTTTCAACTTCCTGGGACATAATAAATCCTTCGCTGTTCCAAAATGTTCAAACGGATTGTGGGCAAACTATATTCTTCTGCCAAGCTCACATGGCTGTCACCTGGGGTCTCTGTCTGTCTCCCATAGACCTGATCTCTTGGAATGAAGCTCATAGAAACAATAGCCCCTGAGCATATGCCAAGCGCATTGTTTCCAGGAAAACAGGAAAGGCCTTTCAGCTTTTGAAGGGAAAAGAAGTGGAGGAAGTGGGAAAAGAAGGACAGGAGTCTGCCTATGAAGCTACTGCATTTTCCTGAGCTTTGTGTGGAAATTACTGACATGCTTTGTTGAGGAGGGGTGCTTTTGGTGGCTTTGATGAATTTCTGAGCAGCGGTCTAGACACTGTGAAGGTGTTTATGCCTCATTAAAATCTATGGCAGAGATTTTGATCAAAGTTATTATGACACACAAACTCTGTTCTAGCTCTGAAGAGAGAAACTCATCACAGTCCTGTAGCCTCCTGTTGATTTATCACCAGAATAAACCAATGGCTATCAGTCTTTTTCTGTTTGTTAGAACTGGATGACATCTATAGGCTTAGTAGTCTATTTATTATTTAATTATTTTAAAATATTTTTACCCTGGCTTTCTCCCAAAAAGGTCCCAAGGCGGCTCATATACGGTGATTGTGTCTCCTTCTTTCAAACGAACATGTATAGGGAGTTTTGCCCCGTATCAATTTACCTTGTGATTCTTTTTTTTAAGTGTGGTTTTTATTTTCTTGTTAGACCTGGTTGAGCTGTGCAGCAGTCACCACATCTAAGGCCTAGTTAAGCTTTAAAGCCTTCCGGTATAGACCTTTTCTCCAAGATGCAACTCATTTAGATGGTTGTAATTGAGGTAGCAAAACAGGAATGGGGAAGTGTGGGGTTTGTAGTCTAAGAGATCCTAAACTGCCATGGCCTCTATCCTATATCGGACAGCAGTTGCTGTAAAAGTTTCTGGATCATTGTACAATAACAGTTTTGTTTTCTAACACTTGAGGTTGAGGTGCACATATCTTCTTTAGATACCTCAAATGTGAGCTCAGTAGATTGGAACCTCTGGTTTTTCCTAAGAGGAATCCTTTTTCTCCTATTCTTTTGATATGTTTTAATTAGCCATCTTGATTGCTTTCATTTCTTTTTAAGTGCAGTTTTTTTTTAAAAGAAACATGCTCCTTGAAATGAAAACACATACCATTAGCCCTGCATTTATAATCCCAAAGACCGTGTGGATTGACATCCAAAATAGTAGGTGCAAATGATTGAAGATAGGGTAAGATTGCTTGCATTGTAATTGTAAATGAGTTTTTAAAAAATTAGGGCCATTTGGTGAATAAAAAAGCTGCCAGTTTAAGACAAGAGCCAAAGCTATTTCCCTTGACACAAAGTCGAAGAAATTGGAAGCAAAGTCTAATGCCTTAACAGACACCCACCATGATCAAGGATGAAGGTGTATAGTGTGACAAATTGTGCTTACTGACTCCATGTCCTGTGTAACCCACATTTTGAGTTAATCTTTCAGGCCCAACTCCAAATAGGGAGGATGGAGTATCTGGAACCAGCAAAGAGGCCCCACCTTGTCCTGACCCTGTGTTGCCCCATGAAGGAGGAGGTGCATCCGAGGAGACCCCCTTCTCTCTGATGAGGGCAGCTCAGCTGCTACTGGCCTTAAGCAATTAATAGGCATGGGTCAACTCACTAGAGAATACTTCTAGCAATACCACAAAGCTCAGTTGCTCCATAAGGCAATAACGATACCTGGATAAGGTGAAGCATCTTGTCTTGTCCCAGATGTCCTACCCTCCACATCTGGATTTGTAGGTGAATGATCAGTGCAAAGCATGGGTGCACGGAGTAGTACACAACTGATGTTATTGCATACCATTATTTTTCATTATGAGTCACATCTGTTAAGAGAACAGGTTTAACTTTCAGTTTTCTGGAATACGAGTTGACGTAAAGGAGCCTTAACTGCTGTGTCCAAGTGGCAGATCTATTACTGTTATTTTCATTATACATAGCCCACCAAACGTTGGCTGGATTGCGTTTCTGGTGCTTTGGTTCATTCCCAAAGACTTAGGATATGTATAGATATTTCCTTCAAGGAAGGTGCTGTTCCCAGTAAGACAGCCTTCTACATTTGTGTATCGTGATTGGAGATGGGGGTATTCATATTCGTATACAAATACCCTCATCTCTGATCATGATCTCATGCCTAGAACAAAGATGGTTTTCTAGCTGTTTTAGTATTGAACTAATATACCAATTATAACTGGAACGTTTTTTGCCCTCATTACTGGATCACCATTTGTTAGTTTTTGTATTTGGCAGTCTTCAAATTCCATCTTTTCAATTCTAGCATAGCCAGGTACTGCCACATGTACCGAGCAAACCTGTTTTCTTTCAGCAGTTAACAAATCAGGTTTGATCTGAGCCAGATGTTTCAGTTTGAATCCAGAGGACCCATCATAGTTTGACTTCCACATTTTTAACATCTTCCTAGTTTTGTGGTCCCACCAGTTTTGATCATGGGTATATCATCATGATCATCATTATATGTTACTGAAACAGCGATGTCTACGTTGGCTTGGGCATGTCGTGAGAATGGCTGATGGTCGGATTCCAAAAGATCTCCTGTATGGAGAATTAGTGCAGGGAAATCGCCCCAGAGGGAGACCACAGCTGCGATACAAGGAGATCTGCAAGCGGGATCTGAAGGCCTTAGGAATGGACCTCAACAGATGGGAAACCTTGATATCTGAGCGTTCAGCCTGGAGGCAGGCTGCATCATGGTGCATCATGGCCTCTCCCAATTTGAAGAGACCCTTGTCCAGCAGGCCGAGGTGAAGAGGCAGTCCCGAAAGCAGCAAAATCAGGGAGCTGGACAGGGGACAGATTGTATTTGTCTTCAGTGTGGAAGGGATGGTCACTCTTGAATTGGCCTTCTCAGCCACACTAGACACTGTTCCAAGACCTCCATACAGAGCACGCTACCATAGTCTCTTGAGACTGTTTTAAATTGGTAACCAAAGATTCTGGGGAGGAGGATGACCTGATCTCATTTCCAAAATCTTTTAATGCCATACCTTAAGGTTTGGTCCTCTGCAATTTTTTGCCCTTCCTAGATTTTTGTGATTGCTTGTTGATGGACCTCTAATTTCTACATGGTATGTTTTTCTTTCTTGTTTATCCCAGAGTATAATATCCATTTTATGAAAACCATCTGGTTGTTCCCTGATAACCTTCTTGCCCCTTTTATTATTATAACAACAACTGCTACTACTGCTACTCATAAATACCTGACATAGTCAATCAAAACTATAAAAACATTTATGTATTTATATATAACAGATACATTGCTGTTGTGGTGGTGGTGGTTTGAAATTGTTTCCTCTGTGAGAATATCTTCTCTTTCTCTCCATGCATGTTCTCTCTGTGTGTCTTCTCTCAGTGTCTTCTGGTCTTGTATTCTCTCAGTGTATGTTGTTTGTGTGTGTGTGATCTCTTTCCTTGTATGTGTTTTGTTACAGTCATTCTGGATGTATTCTTACCTTTAGCTCTCCATATGTATATGCATTCTGTCTGGGTGCATCACCACGTTCTACCTCGCTGTGTACGTGTATGCATGCATATGTGCTATACTTCATATATCTATATACAGTATATGCATCTGCATGCTCTATGTGTAGTTTCTCTCTCTTTCTCTCCAATGAAAGAGAGTGCGGACAGATCCTAAACTGATGTGACTAGCCACATCTTCATGGCAATGATTTTGTGACTGATCATAGCCACAAAGAAGCTATTTTTGGTCCTGCTCCATCCAGATTGCTTTGTCAGACTTACAAATGAGAATACAAGGAGTCCAGAAAACTGAAGATCTTAAGTTCCTTTTTAGCCTCTAAAGTTCTGGGTGCAAGAAACATATCAGCAATGTCTGACACTCAATACTCACCTTGTGGAACTGTGGCGGCACTTCCATCCCTCCATAGGAAGGCCTGCAGTACTAGCAACAGGATCGGCAGCATCTTTCTTCTTGGTGGTGGCCACAGAGGGTGTACATAGATTTAATACCTGGAGTGAGAGGGGGGAGGAAAGAGCTATAAAAGGGTCTGGCCAATCGCACTTGCTCATGTCTCCCACATCTGTATAGATCTGGATATGCAGCATTTCATGGCTGTTTTCCAGATCAACAGGTATGATTTTATAGGAAGAGGTCAGAACAAACATCACCCTGTAATTGCAAACATACTTTTGTTCATGACCAAGCTGGAATTTGGAGTGTGACCCCCCCCCACGAAGCATCCTTATCACTGCCCCTTCATTCCTCCGTGTTGGCCATGATTTTGATATTCCCCTCACAGATATAACTTCAGTTGCTAACATTTGGTCAAGGATTAAACCAGAGAGGGAGAAAAGTGAGGTCTTGTTTGTGTGTGTTAATTTTTCTGTTGGTATTGTTTCCTTGACGTGGTTGTACTACATTATGGTTGATGAATTTTGAGACTCAGGTGTGGGAGACAAGGCTGCAATTCATCAGAAGATCTTCATCAAGTTGTTCCTTCTCTCTCTCACACACAACTTTTTGTGAGGCTCAAAGACTTTGCTGATTTCCTGAGAGAGAGAGAGAGAGAGAGAGCATGGCTGATATATATAAAGTGTAGAAATTGTCTGTTGTTCTTGCTTCACTTTGGGATTTGCTTCATTGTTCTAGTAGGCCTGAGTGACTCAAATTGCCATATCATTACTGTTGCTTTCCTGAAAACCCTCTTCTATCCAAAACTGAATTGAACGAAACTGAACCCAGGCCTATGGTTTTCCTTCCAAAAAATCTCAATTTTGATATCCAGAGTGAACTCAGAAAATGTTACCTCAGAAACCCTGGTCTATACTTATAAGATCCTTCCTTCCAAATTACAACCTTCTGATCTCCTTGTTTCTTCAGTAGTTGTGTCTCTGTTTGAGTGTTTTCTGTTGTTCTTATGTGTCATCAAGTCATAAGCAGGGGCTAAATGAATAGTTGCTGTGACTCGATACAGGACCCCCTTCCATTCCACTGTAAGGATGATCATTTTGATTATCTCTGATTCACAAGAGAGGTGGAGCATCTTGTTGTTGTTTAGTCGTTAAGTCATGTCTGACTCTTTGTGACCCTATGCCATCAGAGTGGTATCCTTGAAATTTCACCTGAAAATGGTGCAGATATGGAGCAGGCCTCTTTAGAGAACGCAAGTACAGAGGGGTTGTCACTACACAACAAGTTGTTTCTTGTGACATTTATCTCAAGCCAGTCAAAGGGCACAAAGGGAGAAAAGCTTCAGTCTGTGCCTACGGCCAGGGGGAGAAGAAAACAAATGGCCTTCCAAGCATGTGGGCAAGCAAGAGATTTAGACCTTTAACTGAACTAGCCAGGACATTGAATGGGACTCAGAGAAGAACAAGTGGTCAGAGGAGATGCATTAACTTTTCCCGCCTTAAATGATATTGCTGTATCATTTCACATGTAGAAAAAATACAGGATTAATGCTGCCGGGTCTAGTGTAAAAATGCACGATATATCTCAAAGTAGGTCATTTTAAATAAAATGGGTTCCCCCTAATGTGTCCTGCAAGTAGATCCAGCCTATGTGGCCTTGGGCAAGCTGCAAGGTCCCAGGGCACCTCCAGAAGAAAGGAATGGTAAACCAGTTCTGGGCCCTCCCTGAATGGAAATTCCACAAAGGGGTCTGCATAAGTCAGAATTGACTTGACAACACAGGAGGAGGAGGAGGAGGAGGATTAAAGCAACACAGAGGAGTAACTATTTTCTTCTGCTTTATCATTCCAGAAAGTAGTAATCTTATCTATTGGTGGATTTAGGTTGTATGATTGTCTCTTTTTATTGTGTTGGTATGAAGGCTTGTTGGAAGGTGCCTTGAATTGGAGATGGTGTAGTTCAGTCATAACAAGTTGTTGTTATTAATGGAAGTGATGAGTGAATTCCCCACATCCATCACCTTGCGGAGTGTGTGATCTATCCACACCTTTGTTATCAGGCAGCGAATTCATGTTTCTGCTTGTGCTTGTCCTTAGAATTGTTACACTGTCACAGGTCATGGTGGCTGCTTGAATAACTGGCTTCTCTTAAGAGTCTGAGAAGGGCTTTTCATCTTCAGCGCCCTCCTTGATCCCATTGTTTTTGGCAGTGAGGTACCACTGAGACTTAGGATGCTCAAGTTGCAAAACTGGTATGAGGTCCAGGATGGTATGAGGTATCCTGCTTTGGGCAGGGGGTTGGACTAGAAGACCTCCAAGGTCCTTTCCAGCCCTACGACGATTCTATGAACTAATCAATACATGTCCTGGCAAGCCAGTCTGGGATGGGGTCAGGTAATTCTCCACAATTATACTTCCATTCATTTGTCTGGTCCTTCTCCTTGCCCTTCTTGAGATCAGGTGGCCAGGTACAAATGTAGAAGATGATGATACCTTTATTTAGACCAGTGGTCCCAACCTTGGGCCTCCAGATGTTCTTGGACTACACCTCCCAGAAGCCTTCACCACCACCTCTGCTGGCCAGGAATTCTGGGAGTTGAAGTCCAAGAACATCTGGAGGCCCAAGGTTGGGGACCACTGATTTAGACAACTAAAAGTCAAATATTCAGCATGAGCTTTCACGATTAAAAAAAAATCACAAAATCCAACTCCATGGTTAAAAATTATGAAATCCAACTACATGGTTCCAGGATTGAAGTATTTAAATATACTGCCCAATGGGCTGGAACTAGCTCTGAACTCACCTTAAGAAGTATACATGGCAGACTTCTGCCATGAAACTTTTGGGACATTAATTTCCAATTTTTCTGCACTCCCCATGAGATACTGATGCAGGCTGGAGAAAGTGATTTTTAATTATGAAAGCTCACCTTGAATGTTAGAATGTTAGTGGTCTGAATGAAGGTTATCACCTCTCCTTCATTTGTATTGTGTAAAGGACCTTATGGCCCTCTTTATTGTTGTTGTTTTCCAGGTACAAATGTTATATTCCGAGATTCGCTGGTGTAGTCGCAGTGTGCAGACAATGCTAGAAGAATCTGGAGTTTCTTCTCCTCCAACTAAAGCACTCTATTACACCTTAAAATGTATGTATGTATGTATGTATGTATGTATGTATGTATGTATGTATTCATTCATTCATTCATTCATTCATTCAATCAATCAATCAATCAATCAATCAATCAATCAATCAATCTGTATCCCTACTTCCATTAGTAGACAGAGGAAAAAGGGTGGGGGAAGAAGAGGAGGGGAAAGAAGAAAGGGGAGGAAAGTGGTCAGCTGGAGTTGGTGTGGAAAGCCTCCCTGAAAAGCAGTGTCTTTATCTGCTTCCTAAATGTCAACAGGGAGGCAACTAGGCAGAGCTCCTCCAGAAGCTGGTTCCATAAGGTTGGAGCCACCATGAAGAAGGGCCTACCTCTTGTAGAGGGTCTATGGGCCTCCCTTGGGGTGACCACCCAGAGGAGTCTTGACTGGGATGATCTTGTGGTAGGGCAGATGACATTAAGGAAATACCTTAAAGGTCTCCTTCAGAGCATTTCCTCCTGAGTTACCCTAGTAAAAGTTACCCATGCCCTGCCAACACTCAGATTTTATGATGGCAACATGTAATTCGTAAGGCATTCCTTAGAAAATGTTGGAATATTTAAATTGTATTAGACTGTGGTGAGTGTTGGAATAGGCTTCAGGTGACCTCATTAAATTCCCATTCAGCTGACATTTCCCACACTTGTCTGAATTCATGATAGTATTTCTGTATTTCCAGTTCTCCATGAAAAACTTTATCCCTGTGAGTAGGTTAGAATAAAAGGCAATACTGGGTCATCAGTGGAATCATGCATGAAGGACAGAAGGGTTTCTGACCTGCAACAGTGACCTTTCCTGCAATCCTGGGTCCACTGACCAATTGCCAATCAAGTAGCCAGAAAGGTCTTCAGCCACATCATTTCTTTGGGAATCTCTGATGATCACATTTAAATCTTGATTGTCTAAGATAGATGGAGTACTTGAGACAAATTCCCTTGAAAACCTTTGCCCAGCAGAACTGGAAAAGTCCTGTTGACTAATGGAGGTTAAAGGCATGCAGAAGTCTACTATAGCCCTTTGACTTTTACTTCTGGGAGCATTGTTACTTCCAGCACGAGTTTTCTGGGCTCTAGTAACAACCATTGGTAGTGATTATATATGCTGTTGAATCACAGCTGCAACCAGGAGAGTTAGAGCTGTCTGCAAATCTTAGTGCAGATCCTAGTGTGGTTTCTTTGTTTCTTTATTACCTTGCCTTCTGTGATGTCTCCTTATCAGATAGCTCAGGCAACTCCCGACATTTGACTTCTAAATATCTTCTAAATAACTCACAGTATTATGGCGTAGTTCTTGTACGGCCTTGAATTTTCCTCGAAACAATCTCAGTCCTTTCCAAACATTGTGTTGCTGGTAAACTCCCCCGGGAAG
The DNA here is from genome assembly GCA_037013535.1 of Intellagama lesueurii. Taxonomy (NCBI): domain Eukaryota; kingdom Metazoa; phylum Chordata; class Lepidosauria; order Squamata; family Agamidae; genus Intellagama; species Intellagama lesueurii. The sequence continues at coordinate 8,834,430 of JBAJHW010000006.1, read as the reverse complement.
ACTCAATGCTTCTTGCTCTCTTTGGTTCCAGCCACCACCGGGAAGCAAAGTTCTTTTAATGAATCAACTTGAGCAGTTGAATACTTCGTAAGTATTAAAAATAAAGATTAAAAAGGGAGCAGAGCTTGATACAAATGCTGTTCCTCCCTCAGACCGGAACTGGAACCCCCAGCATGGTCTATTAAAACTGATGACAGTATAAGGCAGATGCTGAGCACCAATAAACTCCAAGAGCTACGACAACATGCTCTTTTGGGGACTCAGAACATTTGCAAGGTCTACCAGGATATAATTCTTGCACTTAAACCACACCTAACCATTACACACCCAGAAAGAACATCTGAAGCTCAATGGTCCTGGTTCGACAGGGAATGTAAGACCAAGAAAAAAGAGCTGAGCAGAGCAACAAGACAGGCGAAACATATTGGCACTGATGAAGCTACAGCTTTCCTGCAACATCTACGGAGAGAATATAAATCTCTACTTAGAGGAAAAAAGAAGGCTATCTACTTAGAGAACTGAAAATCTTTGGGCCAGGCCCTCATTGAGGGTAATGACCCCAAATTCTGGAATCAGATAGAAAGAGGCAGAAAGCCTTTGAGATTGCCAACTCCATCACGCCAGAGGTATGGGTCTCCCACTTCAGTCGCATTTTTGGGGGTAGTATTCATACAAACATTACACATGAGACCCTCTCTAATTCCCCTGAATGGCCACCTGTTTCCCCCAAAGAAATTGGGGACCTGATTCAAACTCTTCGGAATGGCAAAGATGAAGATATGATCCCCGCTGAGGTTTTTGCTATCGACATTCAGTGGTGGTCTCCCATTCTAGCCAGTCTATTCACCTACATTAACAGCACAGGCAACCTTCCCACAGGTTGGCAAACTAGCATTGTTGTGCCAATTTTTAAGAAAGGCAATCCTCTAGATCCTTGTAACTTTAGACCTATCAGTCTTCTCAATGTGGCCTCTAAGCTTTATGCTAGATACCTCCTGAATAGGCTTCTAGATTGGGACAACAAACATTCTATCATCTTCGAAGAACAGGCAGGCTTTAGAAAAGGCAGAAGTACAATAGATCAAGCCTTTGTTTTAAATCATGTAATTAGTAAATACACCAAACCTCCAAACAAATATCTTTACGCTGCCTTTGTGGATTTTTCATCAGCCTTTGACCTGATAGATAGAGAACGCCTATGGTGTAAATTGGGAAAAACAAACATTGATAAGAGATCAGCAACAGTGAAAAACTAGGTGGTCTGTTTTAGTTTTATATTTTTTTCCTTGCCATCAGAAGAAACCACTGATCAGCTTCCCAAGGCAGCCACAGAGAAGGGAGTGAGTGGGGGACCTTAAAAGAGCAATGAGAATGTTCCTTCTTAAAAGGGCAATGCAGGAAGCCCGCTTTTCTATATACTTTTAATTCTTTCTCTCTTACCTTCCCACACTCTTCATTCCCTGGAGTCTCAAGATCAGCATGAGAATTTTTCATCATGCTCAGAGTTGGGCTACTCAGTATGCAACAGATAATATCTACACTGATTTTGTAACCTGTATCAAAAGTTGTACCAAGAATTATGCCATTTACACTATAGCGGCCAAAGATTTTGGCCACAACGAAACAAAGCAAAGACTATTATTTTATTGCCCATTTCATTCATACTAGTTGACAAATCACTAAGTTTGATTTTCATGGCACCTCCTCATTAGTTGAACACATGTCATTTGTGCTTTAAGAATTATTTGAGAATTCAGGAATTATTATAGGCACTTTGATTTTCTAATGCAAGCCAATGATACACAGGCCATCTTAACTTGCAAATCATTATGGATCAGGGACCCTTAAAAAATCAGACGGGGAAGAACTCGCTTCTCTGCACAGCCCTGATTTTCCTGCTATTTTCTGGCCGGTTCATAGGGATTGAAGGCAGGTGGTGTCGCAGTGTCCGTGAAGGCTAGAGCAGCATGAGAATACAGGACGTCCTCCTTGCCTATACCCAGCTTGTACTGGCAGACAAAAATTTTCTTCTTGGGCTCCAGTGTGAAGCTGAATTGGTCTGCAATCTCTGTCGCTTCACTCCATGTTTCTGTGCTGGTGTCCACATTTGATCCACCGTAGGAGGCTTCGAGTGCAAACTGTGCCTGAACAAATTGCCGGGCTAGTCCTCCGGGCCCAACTGTAACAGAAGAACCTATGTGCCAGTTGTGTTCAATGCTGCTCATCTTCTGCTTCTCATCGCCAACACTTCGAGTGATGGTATATTCCCTAGAAACCTCTGTTGAGGCATCATTAATTATGAGTGAGATACGTTGCCAGGTACTAAAAGATTGGCCGTAAGTAACAGCGACCCCTCCAGGGAGAAAGTTGACCACACTAGCATGGAAGGAGTATGTCTTAGGCTCGGATTTTTTCTCAAAGTTGGTGGTTCGCTGGTACTCGGCCCCCCCATTTCTCATGTGCTTTCACACAATAAGCATGACTCTCTGTTCCCCAGTAATACAGACCATTTTTAGGGCTGCATGAATAGGAAATGTATGAGCATCTGTATCCTTGTTCATGTTGGTGACACGTCGGCAAACTCCCTTCAATTTGTATAAAATGTAAAAATACTTCCCAGAAGAGAAATAGTGGTCTCCTTGGCGGCAATTGGGGTGAAGGTTTTCAACCACAGCTGCCGTATCTTTGTTGAGGTTGGTGACACGACGGTAAGAGTCTCCTTTGATGATGTAGAAATAATCATCCTTATCGGCCAGATAGTGGTCTCCTCCCCGCACGGAATTGTGCAGAGGATAGATATGGATCTCCTTGCCTTCGTTGAAATTAGTTGATCTCATGTACAAGCCTAGGTCTGAGCGGATGATGTAATAATACTCGTCTACTCCACAAAACTCAATTCCCTTAACTCTGCTCTTGGGAACGATTCCAACAGAACCTTTAAATGCGAGAAGAAAAGGACAGTTAGATCCTGCTCAAGAAGATAATGATAAACTTTATAACAGGTGTGTTTTTATTTGTCATGAATAATGAACGATTAATCACTCCTGCACCAATATTATCCTGGATATTCGTGGGGGGAAATGGTGGTAAACTTCAGAATTACAATTGAGGCAAGACAGAAAACTGTGACTGGTTATATAAGTAGGAAAAGGCAATAAATACAATGGAATTTAGTTGGAAAAGGCTGCCATTAAGTGTCATAATCAACCTGACAGCACACAATTGTTATGGCATGTGGATTAGCTGAATGGTTTGAGTACCTGGTTGCAGTTTGTAATTCAATTGCCATCTATGCTTTCCAGGAGAAAAGCCAGCCTGTTTAGCCTTGGGCCAGCTGCACAGCCCCTGTGTGGTTCCAGAAGAGAATGGTGAACTACCTCTGAGTACTCTTTACTTAGAAAACCCTGGAAAGCATCAGCATCGGTTGGAATTGACTTGACAGCATGTCATTATTGTAATTATTTACTTCGAACACGTCCCACTGTATATGATGAGGCTTAATCTAAGGTCGGTCGCATGATCAGGGTGCTAGCTGAACACTCTGATTCTGTTATCTCATGTGTAGAGCAGAACTTTGTAGGAAGAATTTGGCATTATCCAGCACAAAATGGACCACCTTAGATAATCTTGTTGTTCATACTGTAAAAGGAGGATTTGGCTGTCATGTATGGAAAGGTATTTTGAAGGATCAGGAGCAATAGATAGAGAAATCTCAGTTACCAAAGATGTGGGGGAAAGAGAGATTGCATGTAGCCAAGACGTTTGGGCTGGGTATGTCTGAGCAGATTTTGGAAGGTTCACAGTAAGGGTCTAACAAAGATGTGCATAAATTTTTGACAAATACCCCACCATCCTCAATCGCTAAATTATGCAGAGGAAAATTCTCATTCCAGGTCGGTGTTCCTAACTGGCAGACTTTTTTTTTCTTTTCATTTTGAATACAAACCGTACAATTCAGATGCTCAATCCCAACAAATAATATGATTTCTTTCTCAAGTGTCTGGAGCTTGAAGAGAGGGAACTGGAACACAGCAAAAGGGCTATCCAGTCTGGAAGAGTGGATAGAGTAACAGACTTAGACTCAAGAGACTTTGGTCTGAATGCCTGCCCAGCAGTGGAAACTCACCAGGAATTGGGGCAGGGCTGGAAAAAAACGCGGCTTAAATACCTTGAAAGCCCTAGTAGGGTCACTCTAAACCAGTTTCAGCATGAGGGCAGACGCACACAGGGCTACCCTACTGCCATGGAGCAGATCCTGTGGAAGGCAGCTCATGGAAGCGATCACCCCTGAGCATATGCAAAGCACATTCTTTCCAGAAAGGTAGGAAAGGCCTTTCAGCTTTTGAAGGGAGAAGAAGTGGGAGAAGTGGGAAAGGAAGGACAACAGTATGCCTCTGAGGCTAATGCATTTTGCTCAGCTTTGGGTGGAAATTACTAATATGCTTTGTTGAGGAGGACTTGCTTTGGTTGGTTTGGTGAAATTCGGAGTGGCAGTTCAGACCTTGCTGAGGGGTTTATGCCTCATTAAAGCTTATGGCAGGAATTATGAGCAAAGTTATAACACACAAACTCTGTTCTCACTCTGAAGGTAGAATCTTGTCACTGCCCTATAGCCTCCCATTGATCTATCACTGGAAATACTCATCACAGTCTATTGCTTATTTTCTGTTTATTAGAACTGGAAGACACCTAGCCTCCTATGTGTTGATTATGTCTACCCAACTTCAAAGAAATAAGGGTAGGGAGTTTTGCCTGATGCCCCTTTACATTTTGATTTCTTTTTTAAGTGTCCTGTTTATTTTTTGGTAGAACCAGTAGAAATGGGGAGGAGCAGCCACCATATCTAAGGCCTATCTAAGCCTTGGAGGCTTCCGGTTTATACCTTTTCTCCAAGCTCAGCTGCCTTTAGATGTTTGTAAGTGAGACAGAACTCCCAGAATTGGGAAGTGTGGGATTTGTAGTCCAAGAGATCAAAAAATCCTATCCCTCTTCACCACTCCCCTTTTCTGGGGACTCTAGCCCGTTCTGCCTGCTTCTCCCTCCCTCCCTTCTTCTTCTCTGTTTCTGCCTAGCCCCCTTCTCTTTCTTCTTTCCCTCCCTACTCTTGTCCTCTGCCATGGCCTCTTTATCATAGGTCGGCCATCACATGCTGTAAAATTTTTGAGTCATTGTACAGTAACTTTTGTTTTCTAGCACTTCGGTGTTTGGTGCACATAACCTCTCCAGATACCTCAAAAATGAGCTCAGTAGATTGGGACAGGAAAACCTGTGCTACTATTCTTTTGATTTATTTAAATTAGCAGACTTAGTTGCCTTTGTTTCTGGTTTGTTTCAGTGCATTCCCCCCCCCCAAAAAAACATGAGCTCCTCGAAATGAAATCACATTCCATTAGCCCTGCATTTACAATGCCAACTATCATATGGATTGACTTCTCAGCCCATTGTCATGAGTCATTAACAGTAGTTAAGGGTGGTGAAACCAAACTGCCATTAAACAGGAGAATGGCCCAGCACAGGAGGGGCAAGGGCTCAGGATCACAATCTGCAGTGGTCCTTCATTTGAAGGAGAAAGAACACTTATTTGATGACCAAGATGTACTCATTTTAGACCAAGACTGAGAAGATAGATGGTTTTAGAGAGGGGTCAGGGAGGCCATACATGTGGATATAGAAAATCCCTCCCTCAACAGGGGTGGAGGCCTTAGATACAATCTGTCTCCTATTTATCATGCTGCCCTTTCATCCGTCCCCAGAAAGACCAGGACCACACACACCAGATAGACCACTGTTAATGACTCTTAATGACCCATGACAATGGGTGGAGAAGGACTGCAGAAGTGGGATTATCCCTCACTCCTCATCCATTGTCCATCTAACAAGCCTATTCAGACCAGGGGGGAAGTGAATCCAAGAGTGGAGGATATCTCAGGGATCTCCGACCAACTCCCCTCAGACTGAAGAAGCTACTTGGATGAGTAGTGAAACATTTCAATCCAATAAGAAAGAAGTCCAGTTGCCATGACTCAACTTCCAGAGAACCTCACCGGGATGACTGAGAATCTTCACAGATTCATGGCAATGGTTTTGTGGCTGAGAATTGCATCACTGAAGCTATTTTGGTTCATGTCCAGTTAAATTTAAAAATGCAACCAGGAGCCCAGAAAGACCTTTAGCTCTGTTTCACACACACTCCTCACCCAGATGTTCCAGGTGTCACAAACACATCAGCAACGTCTGGCACTCAGTACTCACCTTGTGGAACTGTGGCAGCACTTCCATCCCTCCATAGGAAGGCCTGCAGTACTAGCAACAGGATCGGCAGCATCTTTCTTCTCGGTTGTGGCCACAGAGGGTGGACATGGACTTAATACCTGGAGTAAGAGGGGGGAGGAAAGAGCTATAAAAGGATCTGACCAATCACTTGCTCGTCTCCCACATCTGTATAGATCTGGATGTGCAGCATTTCATGGCTGTTTTCCAGATCAACAGGTATGATTTTATAGGAAGAGGTCAAACAAACATCACCCTGTAATCACAAACATACTTTTGTTCATGACCAAGCTGGAATTTGGAGCATAACCCCCACATATACACCAAGCACCCTTATCATTGCTCCACCATCCCCCAGTCTTGGCCATGATCATCACATTGCCCTCATCAATACAACTTCACTTGCTGGCTTTGGACCAAGGGTGAATCCAGGGCGCATTCCAATAGTCAAAAACAGTTAAAATACAACATAATTACAATGATTAAAACATACAGTAAGCAATTATCATTCAATAAGGCAATAAACAAACAATCAAAATAGCTATAATGTCTTTAATCTTAGGAATTCTGGTGTTCCATAGATTCTTCCATCTCCCTGCCCTCTTGAATACACACACAGGTCAAGTTCCTTCAGGAAGCATATGGCACAGAAAACTAGGGCCTGGGCCCGCATGCCCAGACCCTTGGAAGGAAAATCCTTCCCTGTTATGCGGGAAACTGGGTGCTATGGTGGGGGGAAGATTGCCTCCTTCTGAGCAATGTCATTCATCTTGTTGTTGCTGCTGCTGCTGCTGCTCTGCTGCTGTAGCAAGAGCTTCCCGTGGATAGTAAGTGATTTACTGCTAAGCATTAAAAAGTAATAAAAAAGAAGGTATAAGAGCGGTGGCCATGCATGGACAAAGGCACCCCAAAACTTGACCCGATTGCAAAGTAATTTGGTTAGCAGGGACGGCCATTTTTAAATACTTCCCAAGATTGGATGTCCACCTCGACTCCTTAACATCATCAGATCCTTTCATGAGGAAATGAAGGGCACTGTAGTTTTTGATGGCTCAACATCAGATCCCTTTGACATCTGAAGTTCCAAATAGAGTAGTCCTAGAGCGAGCTGGAATTTTTAGCATGTATACATTACTGAAACAGTGATGTCTACGTTGGCTTGGGCATGTCGTGAGAATGGCTGACAGTCGGATTCCAAAAGATCTCCTGTATGGAGAATTAGTGCAGGGAAAGTGCCCCAGAGGGAGACCACAGCTGCGATACAAGAATATCTGCAAACAGGATCTGAAGGCCTTAGGAGTGGACCTCAACAGATGGGAAACCTTGACCTCTGAGCATTCAGCCTGGAGGCAGGCGGTACAGCATGGCCTCTCCCAATTTGAAGAGGCACTTGTTCAGCAGACCGAGGCAAAGAGGCAGTCCTGAAAGCAGCAAAATCAGGGAGCTGGACAGGGGACAGATTGTATTTGTCTTCAGTGTGGAAGGGATTGTCACTCTCGAATTTGCCTTCTCAGCCAATTCTTGGAACTAGACGCTGTTCCAAGACTTCTATTCAGAGCATGTTACCATAGTCTCTTGAGACTGAAGGATGCCTACTTACTTGCAAAGTAAATAAATGGCTAGCATCATTCATTCACTCACACCAAAATGATAAGGAATGAAGCAAAACACGGATCAGACCATTGTAAGAAGGTCATGCTGGCAATGTGGAAAAAATCTGATTGGCTAGCAAAATGAACTGATGTTACTCATCCGTCGTGTGAATGGAAATTTATAAAATGATTTCATTAATGGCAGAATCAACATAACTGGGGTTCTTTTGGCATATGTGACTTTACCATCAGTTGGCTTAATACATTATTATGGGTAACACAGGATCCCCTGCATTTTGTAGAATTTGCAGATCTAACTTAGCCATCACTGGGAGGAGTAGAAACCACATTTTGGGGAGGGGGGGGAACAATAAATCCTTGTTATAATCCCTGCTAATGTTGAGTCCCACCCTTTGAGAAATTTGGGGAACTGGTCTGGACAATTTCACTGCCCACAAGTGGGGTAGAGAATTGGAGGGTGGAATCATGCAGATCTACAGTCTGGACTGTTAACCATTGACCGGAGGAAGTAAAACATCACAAGAGAAAATTTGATTGCACTTCAGAAAGTTTTATTTAGAATAGAAAGAGGAAGGACAGGAAAGAATGAAAGAAAATCACACAACATAACAGCAATCACTTTCATGTTCCTAAAACGTGTAGCATGGCCGGGTCAAAGCTCCTTCAATGTCAAAGCACCCTCTTGGTTTCCTGTCCCCTTTGCTCACTTGGAAGCAGGGCACAATCTTTGGAAGTGTTTGACTTTAAAAATAGAAGTTCGGGAAAGCTGATCAAACTTTCAGGGTGAGCTTTCATGATTAAAAAAAAATCACTTCTGCAGGCATGCATCAAAATCTTGTAGAGAGTTTAGAAAAATTATAAAGGAATGTTCCAAAATGCCAGGGATGCTCAGGTGTGGTCAGAGCTTGAAGGAGTCTGTGGTTAAATGCTCCCCCCTGGGATCATGAGTTTGGAATTTCCCACTTTGCTCTTAGGAGAGGAGGCCATCTTAGAAGATAACCTTCCTCCCAGCCATATCACCTGTTTTAGAAAACAACGTTCCTTTTTGGCTAGGTGGGAGGGGAGGCTACACAGAACCTAAGCCGTCCCCATCACGAAGCTGAGAGAAATGTTGGTGAACTCACCAGGCAGTAAAAGTTAATCAAAGCCAAATTATTGTCAAATTAAAAATAAAGGTTTTTTTTAAAATTACAACTAACCTACGATGCTTGCTCAGCTGGTTTTCAGTCAGGCTTTTTTTTGCCCCAGTAGGCTACATTGATAAAACTGATCCAGCATTGAAACGAATTGAGCATCCTGAATCACCTTCATGAAAAGGGTAAGCAAACCCCTAACAAGCATAGAACACGGGCAGAGCCAGTAAATACCCTAGAAGCAGAGAAAACATCTAGAAACCCATTTATGTGGAGCCCTCTGCTAATTATTTGCAGGTGGGAAGGGACTTAGATCTGGCGGGGCAGAAGTTTCAGTGAACGCCAGGGCATCCCGAGAATACAGGATATCATCATCACCAAAACCCAACTTGTACTGCCAGACATAAATGTTAGTCTTGGGAGGGATGGTGAAGGACACTTTGTCGGTGATTTCAGTAGCATCACTCCATGTTTCCTTTGAGGTGTCAACTTTCATCCCACCATAATGAAAATCGATAGAAAGCTGCTTCTTGATAAGGGTTTTGATGAGCTCTCCTGTCTCGGCTTGAACATGTGCATTGATGTGCCAGTTGTGTTCTGTGGACTTGGTCTTCTCCTTTACGTATCCAATCTTTCGAGTGTAGGAATATTCCCTAGTAATTGTTGTTGTGGCTTTATTAATGATGGTTGTGACAGCATGCCAGACACCGAAGCATTTGCCGTAATTAACAGCCAACCCTCCAGGGAGAAAGTTGACCACATCAGCGTGGAAGGAGAATGTGGCAGGGTTTGAGTTCTTATTAAAATCAGTGGTTCGGTGGTACTGGATTCCCCACTTGTCAAATGGTTTCACGTAGTAAGCAAACCCCTTGGTTCCCCAGTAGTACAGGCCACCTGTGAGGCCTGCGGGAATAACATAATTCGTAAGCCCCCCTGTGTCTAGGTTCATGTTGGTGACACGGCGGTAGATTCCCTTCTTCTGGAATAAAATATAGAAGAACCCCCCTGCAGAGAAGTAATGGTCTCCGTTCTGGCAGTTTTTGTGAAGATCGTAGACCACAGACCCTTCGTCGGTGTTGAGGTTTTTCACACGGCGGTAACTGTTTCCTTTGATCACATAGAAAAGGTCATCTTGATGGGCCAGATAATAGTCTCCTCCGCGGACAGAATTGTGTAGACTGAATATCTCTAGTTCGCTGCCTTTGCTGAAATCAGTCGATCTCATGTAACAGCCAAGGTCTGATCGGATGATATAGTAATATTTGCTTACGCCACAAAAATCTACTCCTTTGGTTTGGTTCTTGGGAATTATTCCTAGGAAATCTTTGAGTGCTAAAAAGAAAGGGTAGACAAGTCTCTCAGTCAGTTTGTCTTTTGTGTTTAAAGACTAATAATTCTTCCACTGGACTTTGTGTTCATGCACATAGTCTTTCCCACTAGCTGGAATCTAGTAGTAAATCGCAACTAGAATAGGCCCATTGAATTAGTGGAATGTGAGGAGAAGTTGACTCACCACATCCCTGCTGATCCAATAGGCCTACTCTAATTGTGTGTGACTAATGGATTTTAGCATACAATCTGACCAAACTAATCTTGGTATATCCTACACTGAGTGGCAGTGAATCTCTAGGGTCAAAATATTTTTTTCTACCACCCTAATAGGAAATGCTGAGAGCTGAACCAGGAAATGTCTGGATTCAAAGCCAAAAGCTTTTCCACTGGCCTATGGTCTTGCCCAATTTTTTAAAAAAGTGTAATGACTCACAATTATTTCCCATACCTGGGGAGGGGAAATGGTATAAAACATCTTCAAAAATATTTTCATAGATAGATAGATAGATAGATAGATAGATAGATAGATAGATAGATAGATAGATAGATAGATAGATAGATAGATAGATAGATAGATAGATAGATAAGGTAAAGGTTCCCCTTGACATTTAGTCCAGTCGTGTCCGACTGTAGGGGGCGGTGCTCATCCCCGTTTCCAAGCCATAGAGCCAGCGTTTGTCCAAAGACAGTTTCCGTGGTCACGTGGCCAGCGCGACTAGACACGGAACGCCGTTACCTTCCCACCGTGGTGGTACCTATTTATCTACTCGCATTTTTTATATGCTTTCGAACTGCTAGGTTGGCAGGAGCTGGGACAAGCGACAGGAGCTCACTCCATCACGTGGATTAGATCTTACGACTGCTGGTCTTCTGACCTTGCAGCACAGAGGCTTCTGCGGTTTTATGAATCTTCCTTGACTTTCCTGCCACAAAGTCATGGATTATATATCATTAAAGTCTTGTAGCCACAACACCACTAATGTCAGATCCAGAGAAAGGGACGGGTTGGGGCAGAGAGAAAGGACAGAAAGTATAGAACCTCAGGCTCCCTCCATTGCCATTTTAAGAAGGTATCAAAAGCAGTTGTGCCCACTGCCCTTTTGAAGTCCTTCACTCACTCCCTTCTTTCTGATGGACCTAGGAAACCACACTGCTGCCTGTTGATACTGGGCATGCTGGCTATTAAAGAAAAAGGTACACATAAAGCAGAGACCCAGCTCTGCAGACTGCCACTTGCATGGACTGGAAGAGTTTCTCTTTTTTTGCCTGCGATTCAATCTTGTTGTTTGTGCTTCTCCATTAACAAGAATGGAAACCAGAAACGCACAATACCATCATGGATCTAGAAGAAGGACGTACGTGGTCACAGTAACTCATAAATGGAGATCAGCCCCAACCTGTGTACCCATTATACAGTGGACCCTCAACTTACGGAATTAATCCGTATTGGAACGGTGGCTGCAGGTCGAAAAGTCTGTAGGTCGAGGCTCCATTGACCTACAATGCATTGAAACCCGATTAATCCGTAACCGGCCGTTTTTGGTCCATTTTGTTTGATTTTCCGGTCTGTAGGTCGATTCTCCGGCCGCAAGTCGAACCTAAATTTTGCGGCCAGAGAAGTCTGTAACTCGAAAAGTCTGCAGGTCGAGCCGTCTGTAAGTCGAGGGTCCACTGTACAGGCACAGACCCAGTTGGGGGTCTCTGCACATCCCTGATACTATATATGTGTATAAGGATGTGGTCTTAGTGACACCCAAAGGGAGATCAGCCCTGACCTACGTGCCCAGTTGAGGGTCTCTGTACACCCCTAATATTATATATATACATTTGCACACACAAAGGTTCCCAGCCTCCCCACATGGAGGATTTGTGCTGTAGACCCTGACATCCTATATAAGAAAGATGCCCTGGTAACTTCCAGCAGCCCAGTACTCACCACTTGGAGGTGGGGAAGTCGTTCCCTTGTCCCATAACAAGGCCTGGATAGTCAGGAGGCCCTGGAGGAGCAAAAGGATGGGGAACATCTTTCTTCTCTGCAGTGACCAGCATGGGTGGTCGTTCATTAAATACCTGATCTGAGAGATTGTAGCAACGATACACACAAGACTAGCCAATTACACTTGCCTGCGATATGCAGTTTAATGGAGAGCCGGATAAGTAGCATTTCATAGCTGTTTTCCAGATCAGCAGGTCAGTGCGATTCTGTAGGAGGAAAGGAGGAGCAAAGCAAATCCTTTGAGTGTAAACATACCTCTTTTTTTTATGGCCAAAGCTTAGCTTCCCAGAGCACACCATTATCATTCCTTGGTTTCCGAATGTCCTCCATCATTATTATATCCTCATGGGTCTCTCAGGCCATTTTTGTGACCCGCTCAGAGCTGTTCCCAGGGAGAAAGACCACCAAAAGGTAGACTTATTTTTTGAAGAAGGGTGCATCTTTAAGGGTCACAATTCCTCCTAAAAGAAAGCCCACCATGACAGATACTACTCAAAAATCTGTTGTTTTTTGTTACAGCAAAGTTTGTCTGGCAGCAAAGTTTTAAGAAATGTTCCAATTTTTGTTGTTGTTCTTTCCTTCTTATTTGCATTTAAATGCACAATTTAAATGAAGGACATATATGAAATATAAGTGAAATTAAAAACAAATTAAAATATTAAGATAATTAGATTACTTAATAGATAATGTTATCTTGGCCGTTTGCTAGATCTTCTTTTGAACACAGGGTGGGGCATAAATTGCATGCATGTAAGTACTGCATTGATTGAAATTTGTCCTGCATCCAATTTGCTCCATTTTCCTTGATTATTCTTTAATCTTCCTACTTCACTTCAAAGTCTATGAAATGACTTCCAGCTGCTCCAGCTAGAGTCTTGTCCTGGTGGGAGATGCTATTCAGCATTCATCCATTCAGCAGGTGTGTTGTTTTTTGTTCTCTATAAGTTTAGGCTAGCCTCTTCTGCTTTAATATTTAGAGTTTGAGAGGTGTGCAGAACACTTTTTAATTTTAGCCATCGTCTAGGGCAGGGGTGGGCAATTAATTTCTATAGGGGGCCACATGAAAAATCTGAACTGTGTTCGGGGGCCGAACCAGCTTTACTTAAAAATAAAATGAAACAGTGATGTTATGATTGTTATTTTAAACTTGTTAATCTTCACAAATACTAAAGAGTTTTTTTTGCGGTATGTTAAAGATAAGCAACTGATCAACTTTAGACAAAAAGCTATAAATGGTTTTGATGTCCGGCGGGCTGGACAGGAGCGGCTCGCGGGCCGTATGTGGCCCTCGGGCTGCACTTTGCCCAGGTCTGGTCTAGGGGGTTGGTGTCCATGAAGTAGATGGGTTTGGTGTTGTATTACTTTATGTCATTCATTATTTGCTAGCACCTCTAGACATACTTCTGGAGGGCAAATGCCAGTGAAAAAATAGACTTTTCCATGGGGGTTGGTTTCAGGCAGCCAGTAATAATCCTGTACAATTCATTAAGAGCTACATCCACTTGTTTGGCATGTGCTGATTTATACCATACAGCACTAGCATATTCTGCTGTAGAGTAGCACAGGGACCGTTGTTCTTATTGTTTGTGGTTGTGCACCACAGTCTGAACAAGTCAGTTTCCTACGTATGTTATATCTGGTGGCAACTTTCTTTCTGACATTAAGACAATGTTTTTTTACAAATCAGGGGTTGATCCAGAGTGACACCCAAATACTTTATGGTAGGGCAATGTTCCAAAACATTGCATTCCCAGCTAACTTGGAGCATCCCCTCTGCTTCTCTGTTCCTTAACTGGAAGGTACAGGCCTGTGTTTTTAAAGAGTTTTATCTCAGCTTGTTGTTCTTATAATATAAGGAAAGATCTTCTAATGCAGAGGTTAGCTGGTGCTCAATAGCCTCAAAGGTTTCCCCCTGGACTGTCAAGGCAAGATCATCGGCACAGATGAAACTCCTAGAATATAAGAATGTTGGTTGATTATTTGTGTAAATCTTAAAAAGGGAACTGGAAACCAAGCCCTATGAGGAAAGACAGAAGGAACTGGGCATGATTAGCCTTGAGAAAAAAAGACTGAGGGGAGATCTGACAGAACTCTTCAAATACTTGAAAGATTGTTATACAAAGAACGGGCAGGATCTGTTCTTGATCATCTCAGAGTGCAGGGCATGTAATAATGGGCTCAAGCTACAGAAAGCCAGATTCAGGCTGAATATCAGAAAAAACTTCTTAATTGTTAAAGCAGTGTGACAATGGAACCAATGGCCACAGGAGGGGATCAGTGCTCTAACACTGAAGACAATCAAGAGAAAATTGTCAGATCTGCTTTGATTTGGATTTGCGTTGAGCAGGGCTTGGACTTGAAGTCCTTATAAGGCCCCTTCCCACTCAGGTATTCTATGATTCCAATTTTTTTTAGTATGTAATTCAAATAGAAGTCTTTCAAAACAAGCAGTGCTGAATGGAGGAAGAAAGGGTTTATCTAAACCTGAGCTTCAGATCTATGCAAATATAAATGGCATTTGTTCCTGCATAACCAGCAATATTACACATCTTTCTTTACTATTTGCTCTAAAATTGCACAAGTCAAATATGGTTTTTAAAAGAAAGGGAGAAAGAAATGTGGAAGCATAGCTACCCTTCTGGCTTTGCTTGAATTTCTGGCACTGGAGGCATCCCCTAAGCACTGGCTTATTGGACACTACTGCTTTTATTGAAGGATATGCATCTCTGGCAGAAGAGTGATGGGAATGTGCCTTATATTAAAAATTTTGCAAGATTTGCTCACTTCGTTGGGGGTCTCAAGATCTTCTGCATTCCACAACACTAGTGGAGACACAGGTTCTTTAACCTTAAACAGAGCATTGATGGCAGGCTTTTGCACTCACAGGGTTCTTCAAGACCTCCATCCAAGCCCAACATCTGTGAGCTTGCTTGTGCTTGTAAGAAAAGTGGCAGGACTGGGGATCTGGCAATGCAGGTGGTTGGGGAAAATGGAAGAAGCTTTATATCAAACCAATCCTGGTATTTCCTACACTGGGTGTGTGTGTGAATCTCTAGGGTAGGGTAGGAGGATGGATGGATGATGAGATGAGAAAAAAACAATGAGCCATAAGTGCTAAACATGTATTAAACGCTGAACACAATAAATACAGCTTTTACATTATACTTAGGTCAATAATATATCTGTGAAGATTCCCAGTCATCCAGGTGAGGTTACCTCACGACTCAGTTGAGTCATGGCAACTGGACTTCTTTCTTGTTAGGCTGAAACATTTCACTACTCATCCAAGTAGCTTCTTCAGTCTGAGGAGAGTCAGTAAGAGATCCCTGATAGATCCTCCCTGGTATATAATAAATAAATAAATAAATAAATAAATAAATAAATAAATAAATAAATAAATGAATGAATGAATGAATGAATGAATGAATGAATGAATGAATGAGTAGCAAAACATTTCAACCTAACAAGAAAGAAGTGCAGTTGCCATGACTCAACTTCCAGTTAGGTCAATAATCTTCTGGGGGAAAAAAGTACTAATATCAATCATACCATAACCAGCTGTTCCACCAAAGCTAGTTATAACTTGGCGCGCGCGCACACACACAGACAGAGACAGAGAGAGAGAGGCCCTTTATGAGGTTGTGACACCTGCCATTCCAGACAGACAGGTACACTTTGTGGAATTACATTTGTGGAGATTGGGAAACCTGATTCCCTCTCCCACCTACTAGGTTTTTAATAGCTTTGTCTTGCTCTATGTTTGCTGACCCCCCAAACTGGCTGAAACCAGCTCTGAGCTCACCTAAGAAATAAGCCTGATAGACCTTTGCCATGACAATTTTAGGGACATTCATTTATAATTTTTCTAGACTATGCTTGAGGAAGGAAATTTATTCACAAAAGCTTGCCCCGAATGTTTGATTTTTACTGGTCTAAATAAAGGTACCAACTCTACTACCTTTGTATTGTCCCTCCTTTCCTTCTTTCTGATTCAGATACGCACAGTTGCAGGGGTTTCACAGTTCACACTGCAGCAGTGATCAACCTGGTCTGAGCTTTAGTTTCGTCTTCAGAGAAGCTCTCCAAGGTGCTGATTCCTAGCTTCAAAATAGGCACAGCACCTTGAATATAATAATAATAGAATAATGGTTTGCTGTCAAGTCAATTCTGACTGATGACGACCCGTTTCAAAGTTTTCACCTTGAATACTTCCTCTAAAGTATGGACTATGTACAGGAGCATATTCACCCCTTTCAGCAAAATCAACTACTAGCCTCCATCACACGTACAGAAATTCAGAGAGAGAGAGAGAGAGAGAGAGAGAGTGTCTTGAGAATGTTGCTTAAGTAAGCATTCAACTCTACTTGCTTTTCAGGCCCACTGAAGCCTTCTCCCCTATATTCCTCCAGAGAGCAAGGGGGCAGGCTTTTCTCTCTTTGTGTGTCAGCACGTCACTGGGCTGTATACTGTGTAGAGTGAGACAGCGGAGATGATGTCAAGAACAGTCTTTTGCCTGCTACTCTTCCTGGATATCTTGAGCTTTAGTGTGCTCTCCCAACGTAAGTTGTATTGTTTGCAAGGATAGCGATTCTCTTTATATCAGCAATCAGATGTTGTGGAACTAATTCCCCAGCATCATCCAACCAGAGTACGATACCAGAAAAATTGGAACTGGAGCAAAATGAATGTTGCAATTCCTCTTGTTTCTTTTCTTTTCTCTTTCCAGATTCCCATTACCCAATTTATCCCATTTCTCAATTTTTTTTTTAAACTACAGCTTGCCGTCTCCATCTGCTTTGTGGTTAAAAAAAAAAGGTGGTTCTTCAGGTTGATTTCTAGGGCTTTAAAGATGGCAACCAGTTTTGAATGATTAGGAGAAATGGACTGGCGTTCATGGCAATTGTTACAGTAAAAGCATCACATGAGCACAAGCTTTGTCCCTGTTAAGAGGTTACCACTGTAACATCATGGCCAGATAGGACCATACTAGAAATGAGTGGAGCAGTTTTATCACCTGGAAAAAGCAAGATATCTACTTAACAAGTTAACATATGTGGAAAAATGATCTGCCAAAGGTTAACAGAACAAGTGCCAGTAAAAGCAAACTCACAAAAGTCATGTCTTTAACAGAACAGAGAAGCAGAGATATTTATTCCTCAGCTTCCTCAGGGCTTCCTTCATTTCATGGTTCTTCAAGGTGTAAATGATGGGGTTCAGGGCAGGTGTGACCACTGTGTAGAAGACAGAGACCACCTTGTCTGCTCTGGAACTAGAGAAGGGCCTCAGGTACACGAAAATACAAGGTATATAAATGAGGCTGACAACCATCAAGTGAGAGCTGCAGGTGGACAGAGTTTTGCTACTGCTTTTTGTAAGGCGTCCTTGGAGAGTCACTAGGATGACAGCATATGAAATCAGAAGGATTATGAAACAGGGCAAAGAGAGTATACTGCTGTTGGCCACCATGAGGAACTTCACGTTGTCAGTCTCTGCACAGGCCAGCTTGATCACCTGTGGAACGTCACAATAGAAATTATCCAGGATGTTTGGTCCACAGAATGGCAGCTGGGCAACCACAGCTATCTGGATGGTGGTGTGAATGAGGCCTCCCAGCCAGCAAACTATGAGGAGCCTGAGGCAGAGCTGCCGGTCCATGATGGCCATGTACCTCAGTGAGTGGCAGATGGCCACATAACGATCATAAGCCATCATGGTGAGGAGGAGCGTCTCTGCACCCCCAAAGAGGTGGAGGAAGAAGAGTTGGGCCATGCAACCCCTGTAGGATATGTTATTGCTATAAGTCAATATGTTAGCCATCATCTTGGGGACAGTGATAGAGCCCAAGGCCATATCAAGAAGGGAGAGATTGGCAAGGAAGAAATACATGGGCCAATAGAGGAGGCGAGGTTCAGTATGAACAGTCACCACAATGAGGAAGTTGCCCAAAAGGATGGTCATGTAGAACGCAGAGACCATGGTGAAAAGGATCAGCTGGTGCGTATGAGAGTGGAAGAAACCCAGCAGAATGAACTCTGAAATTGTGGATCCATTCATGGTGATTCTTAAACCTGTTTTGAGAAAGGAACGACACAATATCAGGAAATGCTCCTCAGCAACACCATGGTGTCATGCTAAATTTCAGAGCTAAGGCAGTCATTAATGATAGGCTCATCACTATGCAACCAAGAAAACCCAGTAATCCAGGCAGATATCAACAAAACAGTCCTAGCTGTTGACATGTCCCCCGGCAGCATGATTATTTTGGCATGATTACTCCAAACAGTGGATTCATATTAAGGATGGGTGAATCTGTCAATTTTCCTTCTTCCACATTTATCTCCTTTTTTAAAAAACTCTCAAATCCTTTCTGTCTGATTTATGGAGAAATGTTTAATTTTTGTAATGTTTTATCAAAAATATCGCAACAACGTGTTTTATCATTTCAGTTTCTGTGAGTCGCCTTGGGTTTCCTGTGGGAAGAAAGGCACCATGTAAATATTATAAATAAAAAATACATACACAAACTTTTCAGCCCTTTGCAGAGTCAAAATTCAATTGGACGTCTATCTGTACCCTCTGCCATGTAACTTTTAAAGATGAGGAGCCATTCAGGAGAAAGAGGTGGCAGCTGTATTTCAACACTAACATGGTTAATATACAGAGATTTAAAGCCAAACCTTTAAGAAAAAAATTACTCAAAATTATTTTATGAGCAGGCTATTTTGCATTAAGATTCTGGCCCTTAAGATTTTGTTGTAGGCTCCATTTGCTTTTCCCCCCCTTCAAATTAAATTAGAAGCTATTTTCAAAATGGCAATTCCCATTTGCCCCCTTATTGTGTGACCCCCCTATACCAACCATAGCAAAGCAGTGCTGTGCAGCAGGATGTCGGAGGTGGAGTTGCGTACCGGGGCTTCTGTCTGGACCATGACTACTCTCATTTTCCACTTACTATTGAGAACTGAGGAGACAATCTGTTGAATATCTTCCTAGTACGACTTTAGATCCATCTCTTCCATTACAGATCTGAGGCTCACCCGTTGTGGGCTTCCCAGAACCCTTTTCTGAACTCTGATCTGCTGATAAAGGAGTGAAAACTTTTGGGAGCATCAGCTATTGCTGAGTCCCACTGTGGGTGATTAAAAATCTGTATACAGATACTTCCTGAAAGCGATTCAGATCCCAGAGGGCTCTTTGTGTAGGGCAGGAAGAACTAGCTAATTTTTCCCCAGTGGAAAACCTAAAAATAGAGCAAGCTGGAGCATACCAAGGGGCCTTGTAGTCCACCATTCTGTCACCAGCTTAGCCAATCAGATACCTATGGAAAGCCCACCAGCATGACATGAGTGCAATAGTGGATTGTCATTCATGTTCTGTAGCAACGGGTGCTGAGAAACATAACTGTGTCTGTTATTGTGGGCTTCCACAGTAGCAGCACATCAAACAGGCAACTCCCTTCTAAGAGATGTTTTTAATCTATGCTGAGCTTCTGACAGGCAACTAAAACTGTAGTGTTTTGAAGTGTTTGGGGGCTACAGGACTGTTTTTTGAAAAACACCATTGGCTTTTGGATAGAGAGGGGCATGAAGCGCTTCATTGAATTTTGGCCCAATTTGTACACACGGCATTACAGGTGCCATGCCTTCCCTCCTCCCACCCCCAGCCACTTGGCCCACTTACAATCTGCCACGCACTGCCCAGGTCCTCCTTCTCCTGTGGCTGTCCAGTCTGGGCAGGTCCTTGGGCTTCCCTTCTCCACCTCCTCCGGCAGCCGACCATTCTACAGCTGTGCAGGAAGAATCCCCGTCCAGCCGCCTTGCCTGAATGGTCAGCTGCCAGAGGAGGCAGGAAAGGGAAGTCTGAGTTTCTGCCTAGACTGGACAGCTACTGGTGAAGGAGGACCCTGGTGGCACACAGTGAATTGTAAGTGAGGCAGAGGGAATGCCGTGCATATGAATTGGACCAAAGTGTGCCAAAGTTGCTTCGTGCTCATCTCTAATTTTTGGATAATATCCTGAATATGTTTTAAAATGTTGTAATTCTGTTTTTTGAACATTTTGAAAACACTGGCCAGAATTCTGCTGGGATTTTTAAAATATGTATTTGTGTTTCTATTCCACACACCCAAAATGAGACATTGGCCCTCCCCCAGCTATTATTTTCAGAATCATCTCAAAAATATGGGAATCTGCCTTACATTGTGTCATTATATTACTTGTAGTGATTAATAGTCTTAATCATTATATTATATTATTACATTACATTATTCATTTATTTCCATTAAGTTCAGTACCACTTGACAGAATAAATTCAAGAAATAAAATAAATAGCCAAAGGTATCTGAGCAATTTATGAAATAATGCTTAAAACTATATGGTATAAAAACATTCTTATTAAAAAAAAGTTGCATTATTTAAAAAATACACACCATGTTACTTTTCAGCTTACTCATATTTTTTGCTGCTGGTTATGGGAAATCACATGCGTAAGCAAATAAAATAACAAAACAAACATCAAAGCTCCTCTGAGCACATTAAAGGTTGTAGGTTAAATGCAGCTGACAGTAGAAGTCTGGTCTGAAAATGGAACCATCTTCTCTTCTCCTGATCATCACACCCTGAAGAGTGCCTTGCTGTCAACCAGGTCAGTGGCCAGGAACCCAGAAAGCAGTAGTCCAAAACAAGCATAGGACATCACCTCACAGAAGACTGATACACAGTATGTCTCATTACCAAGTGTGTCAGCAGCATCCCTTGACCATTTAAGTGTTTGTGATATACTGCTGTCCATGGTGCTGAAACTGAGATATTACACCAGACTCCCTGCAGCTGGTGTCTCCTCGGTTGGCCTTATTGGTTGAGAGTGATGAAAGTTATACAACTTGCCTATTGGCCGTGCTGATTGCCAGTGGCGGATGTTGTAGGATGCTAAATACACAACACAATTGTCAGTCCGCAGAAGAGGACCTCAGTTCACCATTTCTTTTTCTAATCTTCCTTACCTGCAGATTCTGAGGCTATAATGTTGGCTGAGGATGCAGTGGATATAAATAAGTAGGTGACTAGAGATATTGATTTATGCAGTTTTGGTGGACATGTTGAAATATAGTCCTTCCTGCATTGCCACTCCCACCAAATTTCTACCCCACTGAGTGACACAATCCAAGTAGTGTTATATGTTGTAACAAGTAAGTGAAGAGGAGGAAGAGGAAGCTGAAGAAGAAGAATAGAGAATGGAAGGTTCAAGCTATATATGCTGCACTAACACAAATCTGAACTTTAGTGAACTCAAATACAGTTGAAATGGAACATACAGTCTGGTTCAGAGACCCTCTCCAGTGTCCAAGCAGTTGGAGAGGGCAGGAGAGGTATAAGATTTCACTGAGGGTAAAGTTGTTCATCTCCTTCTCTGCTGAAACCTGCACAACATCCTCCCCAGAAGAGGCTGATACTTTGGATTTCCCTTTCCTTGCATTTAATTGGGGTTTCCTCTTTTCATTTTAGCGTTTTCAACCCCACAAAATGTCATATCAGAGATCCATAAGATGCTCCACCCCACACTGGGACTGCCCTTTTACTCCACCGCCTAGTTGGCATGGAAATGCACAAATAGCTAGTAGCTCCTGTGTTGGACCTGAGTAGGCTGGCCTGGCCTGGTGATCCAAGTTCACATCCCTGTTGAACCATCAACCTCACTGGCCCTGTAACATTCTTGCCAGCCTGGCCTCTGAGGGGTATCACAGAGCCATTGCGAGAATAAAGTTGGGTTGTCCTCATTGGAAGCAAAGGGAAATTACACATGTTGCAACCAAGCAACCCATCAAACACACCCAAACCTGGAAAGATGGTTTGTTATACATTCTAGGATTGCTTTATCATCTTGCCGTGTCGTAGTCCTTATGTGCAAAGGCTGTTGGTTGGAAAGGATAAAATCTAATGTAAAGCAGTGGAATGGAGGGAAACAGTCTACCTTCCCTACCACTAGACAAAGTGAGGCAACTGCCTTGGGCACTTGGATTGCGGATGTCATGAAAGGGAGTAGATTGTTAGGCTTTAATGTATCAATTGATGCATTTTTACTGCCATGGAGATGTATTTGCAAGATGTTATGTTCCTGGAAAGTACAGTAATTCAGTCAGCTAGATATACTCGCCTCCTAGCGAGTCAAGGAGGAATTTCATGTTTTGTCTCAAAAAACAAAATGTCCAGAGGCACAAGCCTTGAGCAAAGAAAGTTACCATCTTTCTTCTTTCTTCTAGGGTTCAATAAGATTAAGTCACTTGACCAAGTGACCATGGAATTAATGGTCAATTCATTTTAATTTTTTTCCCCAGACTCCTATTAGTATGGATCAAGAGACAGCTATAATTTTCATGCATTTCAATTCTTCTAAACTTACAGCTATTCATTTTAAATGATATATGAGATATGCTTTTACAGAGCCACAAGCTATGAAGCTAATTTTGACGGGATTTTCAAACTGACTTAAAGGTGTGCAACGTGGATGGATCCACTGCCTGTTGTCCAGATGTTCCTGCCTGCTTGCCTTCCTTTGCCAGCCCTTCTTCCCTCCCTCCTCATTCTCTTGAGGCCATTTGGATGAGATCTGCTCGGCTTTGTGGCTATAAATGAGCTGTGTGCTCCTCTTAACACCCTCTGAAACCCAGTCTCAGGGCCTTCTTGTACCAGACGTCCATGATCCTTTGATCCATTCTGCTAGGTTCTGCTTTTTTTTTTAGCTGCCATATCAACAGGTAGCATTGCAGAGCTGGAAAGGAGATGAGTGTGGTTCACAGCATAGAGATTTTGAAAACCGTCATACACGTTCTGCATCTGTGAATCAGAAAAGGTGATGTTGGTGGGTCAGGGAGAGGATTGTGCCGCACGAGGAGTTTGCCGTTCAAGTGTAAAATTCAACCCATTGCTGCTTTAGAGGAACATACTTCTTGGAACCGACCACCCAACCATTTTGGGTCAAACATTGCAAAGGAAGATGAAAAGTCAGACAAAGTTGGTACTTAGTTATTTAAAATCTCTCTCCTTCCTTCCGCTGTCTCTCTGTCTCTCTCTCCCCCCCTCCCATCTCTATTCATCCATCTATCTGTGTTAGGTAAATACTATGTAAATAATAACTGTGTCTGGGATCTTAAATGGTAAACAGATATTTGGTCTTCCATCTCAACATTTGTTCATTCAGATATTCATAAGGACCCTAGGGGCGGGACTGGGGGGTGGATGGGATGATGCGTCAGTGTTCCTCTTTTTTTTTTAAACTAGGAAACTACTTTTCCTTTTCAGCCGCCGACTTTTCAAACCACTCTCTCAACTTCTCCAGGTTTCAGTCGAGCCCTGTCTCAACCTGTGAGAGGCTACAAATGGAAAATGGCCAGGGATGTGCATTCAAATAGCCATTGGCATCCCATCCAAAGCAATATATCTCAGATACACTGCACCATCACCTGGAGGTCTTAATTGACAATGCAGTATATTGATTCATGTGTGTGATAGAGACTGTTTACTCCCTCTAATGCTTGATTAACTGGATCAGAACACTTTTGAGTCCGTCCCCCCCTCCCAAAAAGAGCCAGAGAAAGCAGCTTTCAGTGAAGCCACGCCTTTGGGAGATATATAATAATAACAATCTTAGAACTGCGGAGCTGGAAGGGACCCTTTGGATCATCAAATGCAGCCCCTGTCAAGGAGGCACAAGTGGGGAATTGAACTCCCAACCTCCGGCTCCACAGCCAGATACTTAAACCACCGAGCTACTCCAGTTGATTAAGCCATCATTCTTGCTCCCCCAATTGCTCTTTGAATACAGATGCATTTTAGAGGTTGTTGCAGGGAGAGAGTGGTGTTCGGGACACCGCTTGGAAAAAGTCCCCCTTTTTGGGGGGGTTTATGACTTGCTGTATCCCAAGCCAGCCTATTCATGATGGTTTGGGAAATGTTCAGAATTATAGGGGGTGCAGGGAAATCTTTTCACAGGCTCTGGCCTTGGGTTCACTTACCTGGGACACAATCTTCTTCTCTTTTTTTATAGGAGAGGAACATACATCACAAGTGGTACATTTTATGTTAGGCTTCAGGGATCTCCCTAGTCTGTTTGTTGGTTTATCATCAGAATTCCAAGATCCACTATGCAGAGCCAAAAGACAAACCTGGAGCCCAGGAACTTATTCCGAGTACCTGGACGGAACAGAGCTCACAGTCCTTGAAGACAAAAAGAATCCTGGAAGTTGTCTCCGCTCTTTTCTTTATTTCAGCAGTAACATTGATGGGTGGAAAAACATTTCTACTTAAGTGCTGTTGTTAAACTACCATCTCCAAAGTCCCTGCCAATCTGCCCTATGTCTCCCAGAAAGCCAGCCTTACTTCTAAATTTTCTAATTTAGAAATTTTAGAAATTTAGAACATTTCTAAATTATTTAGAAAATAATTTAGAAATTTTCTAATTTAGAAATTTTCTAATTTAGCTGTTTTTATTATTTAGAAAATAATTTAGAAATTTTCTAATTTAGCTGCTTGTAGCCAAGTCCAACAGGCTGCCAGGAGATGTTCCAACGATTATTGGCTTCAGCTCTGCTCTCAGATACAGATAGCAGCGGACACAGGTAACATCAAAGGAATGTATGACGGTATCAGGCAGGCTTTAGGTCCAATACAGAAGAAATCTGCTCCCTTGAAGTCTGCTACAGGCGTGATCATCCAGGACCGAGCACAGCAGGTGGACCGCTGGGTGCAGCAGTACTCTGAGCTATATTCCAGAGAGAATGTAGTAACCGAAGAAGCATTAAATAACATTGAGTGCCTGCCTGTCTTGGAAGAGTTGGACAGCGAACCAACCTTAGCAGAAATAAAAGCGGCCTTGGATTCCCTCGCCTCTGGCAAGGCACCTGGAAAGGATAACATCCCTGTTGAAGTGCTGAAGTGCTGTAAAGAGACCATCACCACTGAACTGTATGAAGTCTTTCATCTTTGCTGGAGCGAAGGTGGAGTACCACAGGACATGAAGGATGCAAACATCGTCACATTGTACAAGAACAAAGGAGACAGAGGCGACTGCAATAACTACTGTGGCATCTCTCTTCTCAGCATTGTAGGGAAGCTGCTTGCCCGTGTTGTGCTGAAGAGGCTCCAGGTGCTTGCAGACAAGGTCTATCCAGAATCACAGTGTGGATTTCGAGCTAATAGATCCACCACTGACATGGTATTCTCCCTCAGACAGTTGCAGGAGAAATGTAGGGAACAACGACAGCCACTCTTTGTGGCCTTCATAGATCTCACAAAGGCCTTTGACTTGGTTAGCAGGGATGGCCTTTTTAAAATACTTCCCAAGATTGGATGTCCACCTCGACTCCTTAACATCATCAGGGCCTTTCATGAGGGAATGAAGGGCACTGTAGTTTTTGATGGCTCAACATCAGATCCCTTTGACATCCGAAGCGGAGTGAAACAGGGCTGTGTCCTCGCACCGACCCTGTTTGGGATCTTTTTTGCTGTCATGCTGAAGCACGCCTTTGGAACTGCAACAGAAGGTGTCTATCTCCGGACTAGATCAGATGGAAAGCTCTTTAATCTCTCTAGATTGAGAGCAAAGACCAAAGTCCAACTGAAATGCATGTGGGACTTCCTATTCACCGATGATGCAGCCATTGTTGCCCACTCTGCTGAAGACCTCCAATAACTCATGAATTGTTTTAGCAAGGCCTGCCAAAACTTTGGACTAACAATCAGCCTGAAGAAAACACAAGTCATGGGCCAGGGCGTGGACTCACCTCCCTCTATTACCATCTCCACGCAAGAATTGGAGGTTGTTCATGACTTTGTGTACCTTGGCTCAACGATCTCTGACATTCTCTCCCTAGATGTCGAGCTGGATAAACGCATTGGCAAAGCAGCTACCATGTTCTCAAGACTCACAAAGAGAGTATGGCTCAATAAGAAGCTGACGGCATACACCAAGATCCAGGTCTATAGAGCCTGTGTCCTGAGCACACTCCTGTACTGCAGTGAGTCCTGGACCCTTTGTGCACGGCAGGAGAGGAAGCTGAACACGTTCCATATGCGTTGTCTCCGACGGATTTTTGGTATCACCTGGCAGGACAAAGTTCCAAATAGAGTAGTCCTAGATCGAGCTGGAATTTTTAGCATGTATACATTACTGAAACAGCGACGTCTACGTTGGCTTGGGCATGTTGTGAGAATGGCTGATGGTCGGATTCCAAAAGATCTCCTGTATGGAGAATTAGTGCAGGGAAATCGCCCCAGAGGGAGACCACAGCTGCGATACAAGGATATCTGCAAGCGGGATCTGAAGGCCTTGGAAATGGACCTCAACAGATGGGAAACCCAGACATCTGAGCGTTCAGCCTGGAGGCAGGCGGTGCATCACGGCCTCTCCCAATTTGAAGAGACCCTTGTCCAGCAGGCTGAGGCAAAGAGGCAGTCACAAAAGCAGCAAAATCAGGGAGCTAGACGGGGTACGGATTGTATTTGTCTTCAGTGTGGAAGGGATTGTCACTCTCGAATTGGCCTTCTCAGCCACACTAGACGCTGTTCCAAGTCCTCCATACAGAGCATGATACCGTAGTCTCTCAAGACTGAAGGATGCCTAAATATTCCTCCTCTCCCATTTAACAACTCAGAATATATATATTCTGAAGGAAATCAACCCTGAGTGCTCACTGGAAGGACAGATCCTGAAGCTGAGGCTCCAATACTTTGGCCATCTCATGAGAAGAGAAGACTCCCTGGAAAAGACCCTGATGTTGGGAAAGTGTGAAGGCAAGAGGAGAAGGGGACGACAGAGGACGAGATGGTTGGACAGTGTCATCGAAGCTACCAACATGAATTTGACCCAACTCCGGGAGGCAGTGGAAGACAGGAGGGCCTGGCGTGCTCTGGTCCATGGGGTCACGAAGAGTCGGACATGACTTAACAACTAAACAACAACAACAAGAAGATGCCCCACCTCTCTTGTGAATCAGGGATAATCAAAATGATCAGCCTTACAGCGTAGTGGAAGGAGGTCCTGTACAGAGTCACACCAACTATTCATTTAGCCCCTGGTTATGACTTGATGACACATAAGAACAACAGAAAACACTCAAACAGAGACACAACTACTGAAGAAACAAGGAGATCAGAAGGTTGTAATTTTGAAGGAAGGATCTTATAAGTATAGACCTCTCTCTCTCTCTCTCTCTCTCTCTCTCTCTCTCTCAGGAAATCAGCAAAGTCCAATTCGATAATGTAAATTGGAATTTCATGATATCACAATTAGAAGAAATGGGGACAGGTCAGAATTTCACTGAAATAATAAAGATTATCTATTCCAAACAGACAGCAAAGATAAGAATTAATGGAGAATGTACACAAGAAATAGAAAAAAAAGAAAGGAACATGAGAAGGCTGCCCATTATCACCATTACTTTTTTTAACTGTAATTGAAGTACTAATGCAGCAGATACGAATATCAGATAAAATTAAAGGTCTCAAAATACGAGGAGAAATATTCAAGGTTCAGGCCTTTGCAGATAATTTACTTATAGTAGTTGAAAACCCCAAGGAATCAATAGAAGCTCTAATGGTGGAATTAAAAGAATTTGGTGAAATTGCAGGGTTAAAAATAAACCACAAGAAAACAAAAATTATGACTAAAAACGTTCAAAAACAGAAGATTGATGAACTATTACAAATTACAAACTTCCAGGAAGGAAGGAAAGTAAAATACTTGGGCATATTTTTTACAAAGAAAACAAGTACTCTCCTGAAAGATAATTATTTGAAACTGATAGAGGAAATTAAGAAAGACCTTTCTAGCTGGGCAAACTTACAATTGTCAATGATGGGCAGAATTGCTACAATCAAAATGAATATTCTACCCAAACTCATATTCCTTTTTCAAACAATTCCGATTGTTTTAAAACAAACAATATTCAAGGAGCTTGAAAAATGCATTTCCAAATTCATCTGGCAGGGGAAAAAAACCCAGAATTAAAATCAAGCACTTACAAGACCTAAAAATAAGAGAAGGAATGGGGCTCCCGAATTGGCTTCTCTACTATAGGGCATCTGCATTGGTATGGATTAAGGAGTGGATAACATTGGAAAATACGAGACTCTTGAAATTAGAAGGATATGATTTGAAATGGGGCTGGCATGCATTCTTATGGTATAACAGGACTGATGATTTTAAACAATTTAACAACCATACATTAAGGAAGACACTTCTGTCGATGTGGAATAAACTGAAAAAACCAAATGTATATCAAAATACCACACTGGGTGACGCCAATTGAAGCATTTGCTCTACCATATCTGAGAGAAAACAAGAAAATAGTAAGATGCAGTGAGGTTTTAAATCTTGATGGTTCTATCAAAACACAACAAGAGTTAGTAGATCAAGGCACCGAAATGGTTTGGTGGGTGCGATCACAATTATTATCAAGGTTTGCTAAAGATAATCAACAGGGCTTTTACCTAGAAAATACTCCTTTTGACAGAATTCTTCTAGAATCAGAGGGAAAATGTACTAAGGTATCATATAATTTTCTGTTAGATTTTGAAAACACAAGATGAAGTGGTAAAGGCATGTATGATTAAATGGGCACAGAATGTAGGACATAATATTGAACTGGATCAATGGGAACGGATTTGGAAAACAAATATAAAATTAACTAAATCTGTTGTATTTAAAGAGAATACATACAAAATGTTCTACAGATGGTACATGACCCCGACAACTCTGGCTAAAATAAGCACCCAGATTTCAAATATATGTTGGAAATGTAAACAGAAAGAAGGAACATTTTATCACATGTGGTGGATCTGCAAAGACGCCCAAAGATACTGGAGTAAAGTGAATCAGATGCTACAAGAGATATTAGAAACTTCAATACCGATGGTACCAGAACTATTCCTATTAAATATCTTGCCAGATATACTAGACTCTGAAAAATCATATATAACTATCCATATTATAACAGCAGCAAGAATAGTTTTTGTGAAACACTGGAAGGAACCTAGAACACCGCAAACGGATGAAGTGATAGATAAAATACTTGAAACCACAGAAATGGACATACTGTCAGATTGGCTAGATGCAAAAAAGAAAAAAGACCATCGGAAAATTTGGTCGCAATTATATACATAGTTACAAGGTAGATAGAATAGTAGACTGATACATAGTTATCTGTATGGCTGCAGAAGAGACAGAATAAATGATGGATAAATACTATCAGCTACATAATCAATAATTAGACTAACAATATATCTGTCTGAATTTGATTTTTCACTCTCGCACACTGTCTATATTTCTTTATGATATGTGGAACTATTTCTAGAAGAGAATGTATAGAATTATTATGAAAAATATTGATTTGTAATGTGTCTGTTCAAATCCACCCCCTCCGAGGGTACCCTTATCCTAGCTGCCCCTTACCTTACCCTACCTTTATAAGGAGAGGGGGAAAAATGAAATCAGCAAAGTCTTTGAGCCTCACAAAAGGTTGAGAGAGAGAGAAGGAACAACTTGATGAAGATCTTCTGATGAATTGCAGCCTTGTCTCCCACACCTGAGTCTCAAAATTCATCAACCATAATGTAGTACAACCACGTCAAGGAAACAATACCAACAGAAAAATTAACACACACACACACACACACAAGAGCTCACTTTTCTCCCTCTTTGGTTTCATCCTTGGCCAAATGTTAGCAACTGAAGTTATATCTGTGAGGGGAATATGAAAATCATGGCCAACACGGAGGAATGAAGGGGCAGTGATAAGGATGCTTTGGGGGGGGGGGGGTCACACTCCAAATTCCAGCTTGGTCATGAACAAAAGTATGTTTGCAATTACAGGGTGATGTTTGTTTGACCTCTTCCTATAAAATCATACCTGTTGATCTGGAAAACAGCCATGAAGTGCTGCACATCCAGATCTATACAGAAGTGAAAGACATGAGCAAATGTGATTGGCCAGTGTCTTTTACAGATCCTTCCTACCCCCTCTCACTCCAGGTATTAAATCTATGTACACCCTCTGTGGCCACAACCGAGAAGAAAGATGCTGCCGATCCTGTTGCTAGTACTGCAGGCCTTCCTATGGAGGGATGGAAGTGCCGCCACAATTCCACAAGGTGAGTATTGAGTGCCAGACGTTGCTGATGTGTTTGTGACACCTGGAACATCTGGGTGAGGAGTGTGTGTGAAACAGAGCTAAAGGTCTTTCTGGGCTCCTGGTTGCATTTTTAAATTTAACTGGACATGAACCAAAATAGCTTCAGTGATGCAATTCTCAGCCACAAAACCATTGCCATGAATCTGTGAAGATTCTCAGTCATCCCGGTGAGGTTCTCTGGAAGTTGAGTCATGGCAACTGGCCTTCTTTCTTATTGGATTGAAATGTTTCACTACTCATCCAAGTAGCTTCTTCTGTCTGAGGGGAGTTGGTCGGAGACCCCTGAGATATCCTCCACTCTTGGATTCACTTCCCCCCTGGTCTGAATAGGCTTCCTAGATGGACAATGGATGAGGAGTGAGGGATAATCCCACTTCAGCAGTCCTTCTCCACTCATTGTCATGGGTCATTAAGAGTCATTAACAGTGGTCTATCTGGTGTGTGTGGTCCTGGTCTTTCTGGGGACGGATGAAAGGGCAGCATGATAAATAGGAGACAGATTGTATCTAAGGCCTCCACCCCTGTTGAGGGAGGGATTTTCTATATGCACATGTATGGCCTCCCTGACCCCTCTTTAAAACCATCTATCTTCTCAGTCTTGGTCTAAAATGAGTACACCTTGGTGATCAAATAAGTGTTCTTTCTCCTTCAAATGAAGAAACACTGCAGATTGTGATCCTGAGCCCTTGCCCCTCCTGTGCTGGGCCATTCTCCTGTTTAATGGCAGTTTGGTTTCACCACTGTTAACTACTGTTAATGACTCATGACAATGGGTTGAGAAGTCAATCCATATGATAGTTGGCATTGTAAATGCAGGGGTAATGGAATGTGATTTTATTTCGAGGAGCTCATGTTTTTTCTGGTGGGGGGGGGAATGCACTGAAACAAACCAGAAACGAAGGCAACTAAGTCTGCTAATTTAAATAAATCAAAAGAATAGTAGCACAGGTTTTCCTGTCCCAATCTACTGAGCTCATTTTTGAGGTATCTGGAGAGGTTATGTGCACCAAACACCGAAGTGCTAGAAAACAAAAGTTACTGTACAATGACTCAGAAATTTTACAGCATGTGATGGCTGACCTATGATAAAGAGGCCATGGCAGAGGACAAGAGTAGGGAGGGAAAGAAGAAAGAGAAGGGGGCTAGGCAGAAACAGAGAAGAAGAAGGGAGGGAGGGAGAAGCAGGCAGAACGGGCTAGAGTCCCCAGAAAAGGGGAGTGGTGAAGAGGAATAGGATTTTTTGATCTCTTGGACTACAAATCCCACACTTCCCAATTCTGGGAGTTCTGTCTCACTTACAAACATCTAAAGGCGGCTGAGCTTGGAGAAAAGGTATAAACCGGAAGCCTCCAAGGCTTAGCTAGGCCTTTGATATTTATTTATTTATTTATTTATTAGATTTATACCCCGCACCATCTGCTCCTCCCCATTTCTACTGGTTCTACCAAAAAATAAAAAGGACACTTAAAAAAGAAATCAAAATGTAAAGGGGCATCAGGCAAAACTCCCTACACTTATTTCTTTGACGTTGGGTAGACATAATCAACACATATGAGGCTAGGTGTCTTCCAGTTCTAACAAATAGAAAATAAGCAATAGACTGTGATGAGTATTTCCAGTGATAGATCAATGGGAGGCTATAGGGCAGTGACAAGATTCTACCTTCAGAGTGAGAACAGAGTTTGTGCGTTATAACTTTGCTCATAATTCCTGCCATAAACTTTAATGAGGCATAAACCCCTCAGCAAGGTCTGAACTGCCACTCCGAATTTCACCAAACCAACCAAAGCAAGTCCTCCTCAACAAAGCATATCAGTAATTTCCACCCAAAGCTGAGCAAAATGCATTAGCCTCAGAGGCATACTGTTGTCCTTCCTTTTCCACTCCTCCCACTTCTTCTCCCTTCAAAAGCTGAAAGGCCTTTCCTACCTTTCTGGAAAGAATGTGCTTTGCATATGCTCGGGGGTGATCGCTTCCATGAGCTGCCTTCCACAGGATCTGCTCCATGGCAGTAGGGTAGCCCTGTGTGCGTCTGCCCTCATGCTGAAAACGGTTTAGAGTGACCGTTCTAGGGATTTCAAGATATTTAAGCCACGTTTTTTTCCAGCCCTGCCCCAATTCCTGGTGAGTTTCCACTGCTGAGCAGGCATTCAGACCAAAGTCTCTTGAGTCTAAGTCTGTTACTCTATCCACTCTTCCAGACTGGATAGCCCTTTTGCTGTGTTCCAGTTCCCTCTCTTCAAGCTCCAGACACTTGAGAAAGAAATCATATTATTTGTTGGGATTGAGCATCTGAATTGTAAGGTTTGTATTCAAAATGAAAAGAAAAAAAAAGTCTGCCACTTAGGAGCACCGACCTGGAATGAGAATTTTCATCTGCATAATTTAGCAATTGAGGATGGTGGGGTGTTTGTCAAAAATGTATGCACATCTTTGTTAGACCCTTGCTGTGAACCTTCCAAAATCTGCTCAGACATACCCAGCCCAAACGTCTTGGCTACATGCAATCTCTCTTTCCCCCACATCTTTGGTAACTGAGATTTCTCTAGCTATCGCTCCTGATCCTTCAAAATACCTTTCCATACATGACAGCCAAATCCTCCTTTTTCAGTATGAACAACAAGATTATATAAGGTGGTCCATTTTGTGCTGGATAATGCCAAATTCTTCCTACAAAGTTCTGCTCTACACATGAGATAACAGAATCAGAGTGTTCAGCTAGCACCCTGATCATGCAACCTACCTTAGATTAAGCCTCATCATATACAGTGGGACATGTTCGAAGTAAATAATCACAATAATGACATGCTGTCAAGTCAATTCCAACCGATGCTGATGCTTTCCAGGGTTTTCTAAGTAGAGAGTACTCAGAGTTAGTTCACCATTCTCTTCTGGAACCACACAGGGGCTGTGCAGCTGGCCCAAGGCTATACAGGCTGGCTTTTCTCCTGGAAAGCATAGCTGGCAATTGAATTACAGACTGTAGCCAGGTACTCAAACCATTCAGCTAATCCGCATGCCATAACAATTGTGTGCTGTCAGGTTGATTATGACACTTAATGGGAGCCTTTTCCAACTAAAATCCACTGTATTTATTGCCTTTTCCTACTTATATAACCAGTCACAGTTTTCTGTCTTGCCTCAATTGTAATTCTGAAGTTTACCAACATTTCCCCCCACGAATATCCAGGATAATATTGGTGCAGGAGTGATTAATCGTTCATTATTCATGACAAATAAAAACACACCTGTTATAAAGTTTATCATTTTCTTCTTGAGCAGGATCTAACTGTCCTTTTCTTCTTGCATTTAAAGGTTCTGTTGGAATCGTTCCCAAGAGCAGAGTTAAGGGAATTGATTTTTGTGGAGCAGACGAGTATTATTACATCATCCGCTCAGACCTAGGCTTGTACATGAGATCAACTAATTTCAACCAAGGCAAGGAGATCCATATCTATCCTCTGCACAATTCCGTGCGGGGAGGAGACCACTATCTGGCCGATAAGGACGATCATTTCTACATCATCAAAGGAGACTCTTACCGCCGTGTCGACAACCTCAACAAAGATTCGGCAGCTGTGGTTGAAAACCTTCACCCCAATTGCCGCCGAGGAGACCACTATTTCTCCTCTGGGAAGTATTTCTACATTTTATACAAATCGAAGGGAGTTTGCCGACGTGTCACCAACATGAACAAAGATACAGATGCTCATACATTTCCTATTCATGCAGCCCTAAAAAATGGTCTGTATTACTGGGGAACAGAGAGTCATGCTTATTGTGTGAAAGCACATGATAAATGGGGGGCCGAGTACCAGCGAACCACCAACTTTGAGAAAAATTCCGAGCCTAAGACATACTCCTTCCATGCTAGTGTGGTCAACTTTCTCCCTGGAGGGGTCGCTGTTACTTACGGCCAATCTTTTAGTACCTGGCAACGTATCTCACTCATAATTAATGAGGCCTCAATAAATGTTACTAAGGAATATACCGTCACTCGAAGTGTTGGCTATGAGAAGCAGAAGATGAGCAGCATTGAACACAACTGGCACATAGGTTCTACCGTTACAGTTGGGCCCGGAGGACTAGCCCAGCAATTTGTTGAGGCACAGTTTTCTCTCGAAAAGTCCTACGGTGGATCAAATGTGGACACCAGCACAGAAACATGGAGTGAAGCGACAGAGATTGCAGACCAATTCAGCTTCACACTGGAGCCCAAGAAGAAAATTTTTGTCTGGCAGTACAAGCTGGGTATAGGCAAGGAGGACGTCCTGTATTCTCGTGCTGCTCTAGCCTTCACCGACACTGCGACACCACCTGCCTTCAATCCCTATGAACCGGCCAGAAAATAGCAGGAAAATCAGGGCTGTGCAGAGAAGCGAGTTCTTCCCCGTCTGATTTTTTAAGGGTCCCCGATCCATAATGATTTGCAAGTTAAGATGGCCTGTGTATCATTGGCTTGCATTAGAAAATCAAAGTGCCTATAATAATTCCTGAATTCTCAAATAATTCTTGAAGCACAAATGACATGTGTTCAACTAATGAGGAGGTGCCATGAAAATCAAACTTAGTGATTTGTCAACTAGTATGAATGAAATGGGCAATAAAATAATAGTCTTTGCTTTGTTTCGTTGTGGCCAAAATCTTTGGCCGCTATAGTGTAAATGGCATAATTCTTGGTACAACTTTTGATACAGGTTACAAAATCAGTGTAGATATTATCTGTTGCATACTGAGTAGCCCAACTCTGAGCATGATGAA
The DNA here is from genome assembly GCA_037013535.1 of Intellagama lesueurii. Taxonomy (NCBI): domain Eukaryota; kingdom Metazoa; phylum Chordata; class Lepidosauria; order Squamata; family Agamidae; genus Intellagama; species Intellagama lesueurii. Next base: position 8,799,141 of record JBAJHW010000006.1, on the reverse strand, counting down.
AAATTCTCATGCTGATCTTGAGACTCCAGGGAATGAAGAGTGTGGGAAGGTAAGAGAGAAAGAATTAAAAGTATGTAGAAAAGCGGGCTTCCTGCATTGCCCTTTTAAGAAGGCACATTCTCATTGCTCTTTTAAACTCACCAAGTCTTCTTCATAATAGTTACTGTCATTCAAGAATTTAATTCACACATACTGTAATAAATAATCAAGCATAATCTATTGGTCCATTTAGTGCGCTTGTTGGCCTGCTGTTGCTCTAGATTTTTATCACCACGTCCTCACAGCAAGAAATTTGTTGCGTTGCGACTGGCTTCTTATGAAACCCTCCGTTTCAGAGTCAAGTTCATAGGAATGACCTGCTAATCAGAAATGTGGAGAGTACTTTTATTTTACTTGGTTTCATTTCTGTTCTTGGTGGTTCTCCAAGTCCTTGCCAAGTCATCCCCTGCACCAACCAGCAAGATTTGCTGGGTTCATGCCAAAATGACACAAATGGTCTTATTTTTCCTCTGTGTGTGAGTGAGTGAGTGAGTGAGTGTGTGTGTGTGTGTGTTGGCCTCTTCTCTTGTACAAGAAAGGTCCAAATTCTGTCCAGTTCAACAGCTTTTCCAGGAAAGTTTGCACAAGAAAGGTGCCATTTCTGCATCTATTACAGTTTTTTCCTGTGGGATGGTGGTGGAACATGATCGTGAAACATCTGAGAAATCCCTCAAGATTCCCCATGAGATAATTTGGGGGGGGGGGGGGAATCCTCTCACAGAGAAATCTCATTGCAATGAGAAAAGAGAGGTTCTCCTTGCCGCTTACCCGTCAATTTCTTGCTAGGAGAGAGAGGGGCTGCAAGACTCCCATCCTATGCCAGGGAAGAGTGTGGGGAAAACATATGTCCTCTGGAATCCTTTCCACAGGTCACCTAGGTATCTGCTGACACTGCTGGTTATCAGTCATTCAAAGGGAGAGCCAGGGTCTTACCGTTGCCCATCCTGAGTTAGCTCATGGATGGCAGGTTAAGAAGGAACATTGATCAACTGGTCATAGAATCATAGAATCATGAAGTTGGAAGGGGCCTAGAAGGCCATTGAGTCCAACCCCCTGTTCAGTGCAGGTATACATATCAAGGGATATCTGCCAAATTTCCAAATTTCTCTTGAATGTCTCCAGTGTTGGAATGCTCACCACCTCCCGAGGTCATTGGTTCCATTGTTGTACTGCTCTAACAATTAGGACGTTTTTCCTGATATTCAACCGAAATCTCGCTTCCTGTAGCTTGAGCCTATTATTACATGTCCTACACTCTGGGGTGACTGAGAACAGATCCTGTCCCTCCTCTGTATGACAGCCCTTCAAGTATTTGAAAAGTGCTATTGTATTTCTCCTCAGTCTTCTTTTCTCAAGGCTAAACATGCCCAGTTCTTTGTCATAGTCATAGTCCTCCCCATTATAGCAAGGGTGGAGAACATTTAACTCTTAGTTGCATTAGTCTTCTATCACCAGCAGTCCTTGCCACCACAGTTCATGGGAAAGGGTTAAAGAAGATGTAGTCCAAAAGATCAGGGGGTTCTGAAAGATCTGGAGGTCCATTTCTATTTAAAGAAGAGGGTAAGCCAATACTTTTCGTTCCTTGCTTCTGAGCTCCCCCTCGTGGAAAGTTGCTCCACTTTCTTCTCATGAGAATATTTTATTTTCATACAGCAAAATAGCCATACACAGATCAGACTGTCGAAGTTGTAAAATAGATCAGACAAGTCCGATCTGGACGGGCATGGTAGAAAAAAATCCATTTGTGTCATCGTTCTGGCTACAGACTGATTGCTTTTGCCATTCTACACGGCAACTTTTTAGTTTTGCCTTGGGAACGTCTCAACATTTTCCTTCTGCATCTCCCATGGAGGGGGGGGGGGGAATCTAAGCTTTACTTCTAATGATCCCCTTTGGAACATACATGCAAGCAGGTTGTCTATGGTGCTCTCTTGGGGCCCCGCCTGATCCAAGAACTTGGAAGCCCTTTTAGATGCTTGCTGTTCCTTAAAATCAAGGTGTGTGTTGCAGAGAAGCTGTCCTACCGGACGCAGGGATGACTTTTGAGGTTGGAAAGAGGTTGCTTCTCCTCCAGGACTTTTTGCAGCTGGTAGGTGTTAACGAAGGCTTTGCTGCTCCGTAGTAGAACGGGTTCTGCAACTGAACCTTTCTGCTCCCAATATAACGACTTGTAGGATGTCCTTTATTTTAAGGTAACACCCTTTGCAATAGAATGCGTGGTCCCAGCTTTCAAAACGGTGCCTCTTCAATGCTGTGCAGAATAAATCCCATCCTATCCAGCTGTTCTGCTTTGTTTCAAATGTTTTCTTGTCGCATCTTTGGTTTAATACCAGTGGAATCTTTTCCTGAAGAATGAGAAAGAGAAATATGTCGGTAAGGAGTGGGTATTGCATGAGTAAAGAAAGAGTAAATCATGTATGACCAAAGATTGATAATAGATATTCTGTACTGAAGGGACAGTACAGAATATCTATTAACTTCCTAACTGTTAGAACAGTACGACAGTGGAACCAGTGACCTCACGGGTTGGTGAGTGCTCCAACACTGGAGGCATTCAAGAAAAACTTAGATAATCACCTGGCAGATCTGCTTTGATTGTATTCCTGCATTGAGCAGGGGGTTGGACTTGATGGCCTTGTAGGCCCCTTCCAACTTCACTTTTCTATGATTCTATGATTCTATGACTGAAGAACATTCCGAATGTATCTCTTCCCATAACATCTGGGGCCCTGTTGTATTACAGCATTAAGGGGTGCAGTGGAACAACAAGGGGAGAAATGGGTTACAGCTATACTATGCAAGCCTTACAAGACTGAAGCCATGGCTGTGAGAGTAAATGTGCCAATCAGTTTTGGAAGAGTAGGGGGCAGTAGCATCAATGAGTGAAAAAGGCATCAGGCACAGCCATGGAGAACAAGTCTACTGACAACTGAAGAAGAAGAAAAGTACTATCAGATTTATTAAGACATTGTGCCAATGTCAGCTTGATTTGTATATTGTATTTTCTGCATGTCTGGTGTACGGAAGTGTCTGTCTATTCATTCATCATTTTTGTTGTCATCGTCATCACCATCTCCTCTCACGTTCAGTATAGTTCCCTTCCGTGGACTGAAGCCCACCTCAATCAGATGCACCTACTGAATTATCAGGTGTATGGCTTCAAGGTGTACGGTGAAATATGGTCCATTCTATGAATGTTCATGCTATAGTACATTTTAAGATCCCCAAAGATTCTTTTGTCTTTTCTGTTGCAACGGACTAACCCCGGACAAACTCTCTAGAATACATAGCAATGATAGCTAAATGCTTCCAATGGAATGGAAGCATGCTTATCGCTTGTAGGAAAAACCAGAAGGATTCTTGGGGGACTAATGACTAATTTGGCATTAGCCTTTGTGAGCTGAACCCTACTTCTTGTATGCATCTGAAGCAGTGGACTGCGGTTCACTAAAAAATAATAATAATGTGTTGTCAAGTCAATTGTGTGACTTACGACAACCCCTTTTCAGGGTTTTCCAGGTACAGAACCTGTTTACCATTCTCTTCTTCTGGGGACATCCTGGGCATGTGCAGCTGGTCCAAGGCTACACAGGCTGGCTCCACTCACGGTAGGGAATCCACAGCCAGATATCTAAAACACTGAGCTAACCTGCTATGGTATACTAAATAAAACCAGTGGTGTCTGTACAATCCCATGGGGCTCCTTTATATCCTAACGAATGTCTTTTTAACATTGAAGTGGAATTTTTGTCCACAGTCTAATGAGAAAGCTGAAGTCAAAGGACTGGAGCCCATCTCCTATAAGGAGAAGTTAAACATTTGGGGCTCCTTAGCATAGAAGGGAAAAAGAAGGCAAAGAAGGAGAATGATAGAGGCATATGTGTTTTGTGGAGAAACCGAATGGGGAAAACTGTTCCTTTCTGTCTCAGAATACTAGAATTCAGGGTCATCCAATGAATGGAAATGGTGGAAGGTTTGTCAAAATGAAGAACTTCATCGCAGTGTATGTAGCTGAAGTTCCTATGGAGTTTGCTGCAAAAAAGAGGGGGTGATCTTGGCCACCAACTTCAGTGGATGTGGAGAAACATCAACTCTTCCATCTGTAGTAAAGTTTAGTCATGTATTATTGAGGAACACTGGACTGGACCTACGTACCTCCTTAGATGTAGGATATGTTTCTATTCTCAGATTCAGGACCTGTTTCTAAAATCCTGCCCCCAGCCAGATGGTTCTGACAAGCCCATTGATCAGGCACGGAGGTGATGGTCTCCTCCTGCTATTTCTTTCTGGCATTTTCTGTGCTGAGGTATAAGGCTGTTGGCATGGAGGTTCCTTTGAGATATAATATGGTTAACTGCCACTGCCTGTCCTGTTCTTCATGAAATTTCACAGCCATCTTCTCAAAATCTATCTGACCCTGCTGGCAAGGTGTCACCCCCTGTGCTCATGAGTTCTATAAACTTTTAAAACTGGCAGTGCAAAAGTAGTGGATTAATGAACAATGGAGTTAATTACATCTCATGGACAGGTAGCCTGAAGAAGCATCTAAAGCATTTGCCCGTATTTCATTCAACCTAACTGCATGTCCTCTTTTCCAGTCTGTCATCAACGAACATCCATCTAATCATTTTCAAGTACATCTCCAACAGGATGTAATTCCACGATCTATGCTACTGTTAAACAGTATCTAGAGTGTTACTCTCCTCCATCATTTGTGCTTTCTCCAGTTCTCATCTACACCTTGTCTAACAAAAGGAGAGAAAGCTGTGAGGTTTTATGCAAAGGCACTTCCATGTTTTTTGAACAGGGTTTTCCAGGTGACCAAGAACTTGGACCGAGAGCTGGATTTCGAAGGGGCAGAGGAGCTAGAGACCAAATTGCTAACATGCGCTGGATTATGGAGAAAGCCAGAGAGTTCCAGAAAAACATCTACTTCTGCTTCATTGACTACGCAAAAGTCTTTGACTGTGTGGACCACAGCAAACTATGGCAAGTCCTTAAAGAAATGGGAGTGCCTGACCACCTTATCTATCTCCTGAAAAATCTATATGTGGGACAGGAAGCAAGAGTTAGAGAGCTCTGTAGGCATTATCAACTCATTATTCCTGAATTGGGTGGAGCACACTGGGCTCTTCTAACAAATAAAGCCATCTTTTGTCACATCTGGAGACTTTGCCTTAGATCGGGCTTTTTCTTGGAGTCCACAGCTGTGTGTGTGAGATACCATCTGTTCTGAGCTCCAAAAAAACTGGCCAACTGTATTTAGGGATACCAGAAGCCTCATTTTTTGTCTATGCTGAAGTATGCTACAACCATCAGCCCAGTCAGTTTATGGCACCATCTTCCCTTTTCATCTGTCTCATATCTTTACCTCTCATATCTTTATCTCTTGCAGTATATGCCAGTGAGACCAGAACTGACCTGATGGAAGAGGACAACAATACCATCGTGAGTGAATTTGTCTTTCTTGGACTGGCCACAAGTCTAGAACTGAAGCTCCTCTTTTTTGCAATTTTCTTGGCAATGTATGGAGTAACTATGGTGGGCAATCTCTTGATTGTAGGCCTGGTGGCTTATGAGCCTCTTCTTCATGTACCCATGTACTTTTTTTTGGGAAATCTCTCTTTCCTAGACTTCTGCTATTCCTCTGTAACTGCTCCGAAAATGTTGGTTGGCTTCCTATCAAGAGCCAACACCATCACTTATACAGGCTGCATTTCCCAGATATTCTTCTTCCACTTCATTGGTGGTATCAAGATTTTTCTTCTCGTCATCATGGCCTATGACCGCTATGTTGCCATCTTCTACCCTTTGCGCTATATGACCACAATGAACAGAACTGTGTGTGCAGGGGTTGTGGGGGCCTCCTGGGTTGGTGGCTTGGTCCACTCCATAGTGCAAGTAGCTATCATTGTTCAGCTACCCTTCTGTGGACCCAGCATCCTCGATAACTTCTACTGTGACGTTCCCCAGGTGGTCAAACTGGCTTGCACTAACACCTTTTTTGGTGGAGTTACTCATGGTTTCCAACAGCGGCCTGGTGACTTTGATGTGTTTTGTTGTGCTGCTCATATCATACTCTATCCTCCTGGCCAAACTCAGGGCAGGGTCTGCATCAGGATACAACAAAGCCATTTCCACATGTGCTTCACACATCACTGTTGTGACCTTGATATTTGGGCCTTGCGTCTACATTTACCTCCGTCCCTTCCGCAGCTTTCCTATGGACAAAGCCGTCTCTATTCTCTACACCGTCATCACTCCCATCCTGAACCCTCTCATTTACACTCTGAGGAACAGAGATTTCAAAACGGCCTTGGAAAAGCTCATGAGACGGAAGATGAAAATCAACTCCCTGAGATCGAGCAATATCACCAAGTCTTGTTCATAATACTTACTGTCATTCAAGAATTTAATTCACACATACTGCAATAAATAATTAAGCATAATCTATTGGTCCATTTAGTGTGCTTGTTGGCCTGCTGTTGCTTTAGATTTTTATCACCACTTCCTCACAGCAACAAATTTGTTGCGTTTGCGACTGGCTTCTTATGAAACCCTCTGTTTCAGAGTCAAGTTCATAGGAATGACCTGCTAATCAGAAATGTGGAGAGTACTTTTATTTTTATTTTACTTGGTTTCATTTCTGTTCTTGGTGGTTCTCCAAGTCCTTGCCAAGTCAACCCCTGCACCACAAGATTTGCTAGGTTCATGCCAATAATGACACAAATGGTCTTATTTTTCCTCTGTGTGTGAGTGAGGTGAGTGTATGTGTGTGTGTGTTGGCCTCTTCACTTGTACAAGAAAGGTCCAAATTCTGTCCAGTTCAACAGCTTTTCCAGGAAAGTTTGCACAAGAAAGGTGCCCATTTCTGCATCTATTACAGTTTTTTCCTGTGGGATGGTGGTGGAACATGATGGTGAAACATCTGAGAAATCCCTCAAGATTCCCCATGAGATAATTTGGGGGGGGGGGGAATCCTCTCACAGAGAAATCTCATTGCAATGAGAAAAGAGAGGTTCTCCTTGCCGTTTACCCGTCAATTTCTTGCTAGGAGAGAGAGGGGCTGCAAGACTCCCATCCTATGCCAGGGAAGAGTGTGGGAAAACATATGTCCTCTGGAAATCCTTTCCCCAGGTCACCTAGGTATCTTGCTGACACTGCTGGTTATCAGTCATTCAAAGGGAGAGCCAGGGTCTTACCGTTGCCCATCCTGAGTTAGCTCATGGATGGCAGGTTAAGAAGGAACATTGATCAACTGGTCATAGAATCATAGAATCATGAAGTTGGAAGGGCCTAGAAGGTCATTGAGTCCAACCACCCCTGTTCAGTGCAGGTATACATATCAAGGGATATCTGCCAAATTTCCAAATTTCTCTTGAATGCCTCCAGTGTTGGAATGCTCACCACCTCCCGAGGTCATTGTTCCATTGTTGTACTGCTCTAAAAATTAAGGAAGTTTTTCTTGATATTCAACCGAAATCTCGCTTCCTGTAGCTTGAGCCTATTATTACATGTCCTACACTCTGGGGTGACTGAGAACAGATCCTGTCTCTCCTCTGTATGACAGCCCTTCAAGTATTTGAAAAGCGCTATTGTATTTCCCCTCAGTCTTCTTTTCTCAAGGCTAAACATGCCCAGTTCTTTGTCATAGTCATAGTCCTCCCCATTATAGCAAGGGTGGAGAACATTTAACTCTTAGTTGCATTAGTCTTCTATCACCAGCAGTCCTTGCCACCACAATTCATGGGAAAGGGTTAAAGAAGATGTAGTCCAAAAGATCAGGGGGTTCTGAAAGATCTGGAGGTCCATTTCTATTTAAAGAAGGGGGTAAGCCAATACTTTTCATTCCTTGCTTCTCAGCTCCCCCTCGTGGAAAGTTGCTTCACCTCCTTCTCATGAGAATATTTTATTTTCATACAGCAAAATAGCCATACACAGATTAGACTGTCGAAGTTGTAAAATAGATCAGACAGGAAGTCCGATCTGGACAGGCATGGTAAAAAAAAAAAATCCATTTGTGTCATCATTCTGGCTACAGACTGATTGCTTTTGCCATTCTACACTGCAACCTTTTAGTTTTGCCTTGGGAACGTCTGAACATTTTCCCTTCTGCATCTCCCATGGAGGTGGGGGGGGGGGAATCTAAGCTTTACTTCTAATGATCCCCTTTGGAACATACATGCAAGCAGGTTGTCTATGGTGCTCTCTTGGGGCCCCGCCTGATCCAAGAACTTGGAAGCCCTTTTAGATGCTTGCCGTTCCTTAAAATCCAGGTGTGCATTGGAGAGAAGCGGTCCTGCCGGACACAGGGATGACTTTTGAGGGTGGAAAGAGGTTGCTTCTCCTCCAGGACTTTTTGCAGCTGGTAGGGTGTTAACGAAAGGCTTTGCTGCTCCGTGGTAGAACGGGTTCTGCAACTGAACCCTTTCTGCTCCCAATATAACGACTTGTAGGGATGTCCTTTATTTTAAGGTAACACCACTCTGCAATAGAATGCGTGGTCCCAGCTTTCAAAACGGTGCCTCTTCAATGCTGTGCAGAAAAAAATCCCCATCCTATCCAGCTGTTCTGCTTTGTTTCAAAATGTTTTCTCGTCTCATCTTTGGTTTAGTACCAGTGGAATCTTTTCCTGAAGAATGAGAAAGAGAAAAATGTCGGTAAGGAGTGGGTATTGCATGAGTAAAGAAAGAATAAAATCATGTATGACCAAAGATTGATAATAGATATTCTGTACTGAAGAATTTATAATATTTGTAAGCTGCCCCGAGTAGACTTTGTCTAGGGGGGCGGGGTAAAAAATCCAATAAAGTAAAGTAAAGTAAAAAATTATCTATTAACTTCCTAACTGTTAGAGCAGTACGACAGTGGAACCAGTGACCTCGCGGGTTGGTGAGTGCTCCAACACTGGAGGCATTCAAGAAAAACCTTAGATAATCACCTGGCAGATATGCTTTTATTGTATTCCTGCATCAAGCAGGGGGTTGGACTTGATGGCCTTGTAGGCCCCTTCCAACTTCACTTTTCTATGATTCTATGATTCTATGACTGAAGAACATTCCGAATTGTATCTCTTTCCCATAACATCTGGGGCCCTGTTGTATTACAGCATTAAGGGGTGCAGTGGAACAACAAGGGGAGAAATGGGTTACAGCTATACTATGCAAGCCTTACAAGACTGAAGCCATGGCTGTGAGAGTAAATGTGCCAATCAGTTTTGGAAGAGTAGGGGGCAGTAGCATCAATGAGTGAAAAAAGGCATCAGGCACAGCCATGGAGAACAAGTCTACTGACAACTGAAGAAGAAGAAAAGTACTATCAGATTTATTAAGACATTGTGCCAATGTCAGCTTGATTTGTATATTGTATTTTCTGCATGTCTGGTGTACGGAAGTGTCTGTCTATTCATTCATCATTTTTGTTGTCATCGTCATCACCAATCTCCTCTCACGTTCAGTATAGTTCCCTTCCGTGGACTGAAGCCCACCTCAATCAGATGCACCTACTGAATTATCAGGTGTATGGCTTCAAGGTGTACGGTGAAATATGGTCCATTCTATGAATGTTCATGCTATAGTACATTTTTAAGATCCCCAAAGATTCTTTTGTCTTTTCTGTTGCAACGGACTAACCCCGGACAAACTCTCTAGAATACATAGTAATGATAGCTAAATGCTTCCAATGGAATGGAAGCATGCTTATCACTTGTAGGAAAAACCAGAAGGATTCTTGGGGGACTAATGACTAATTTGGCATTAGCCTTTGTGAGCTGAACCCTACTTCTTGTATGCATCTGAAGCAGTGGACTGCGGTTTCACTAAAAAATAATAATAATGTGTTGTCAAGTCAATTGTGTGACTTACGACAACCCCTTTTCAGGGTTTTCCAGGTACAGAACCTGTTTACCATTCTCTTCTTCTGGGGACATCCTGGGCATGTGCAGCTGGTCCAAGGCTACACAGGCTGGCTCCACTCACGGTAGGGAATCCACAGCCAGATATCTAAAAACACTGAGCTAACCTGCTATGGTATACTAAATAAAACCAGTGGTGTCTGTACAATCCCATGGGGGCTCCTTTATATCCTAACGAATGTCTTTTTAACATTGAAGTGGAATTTTTGTCCACAGTCTAATGAGAAAGCTGAAGTCAAAGGACTGGAGCCCCATCTCCTATAAGGAGAAGTTAAACATTTGGTGGCTCCTTAGCATAGAAGGGAAAAAAGAAGGCAAAGAAGGAGAATGATAGAGGCATATGTGTTTTGTGGAGAAACCGAATGGGGAAAACTGTTCCTTTCTGTCTCAGAATACTAGAATTCAGGGTCATCCAATGAATGGAAATGGTGGAAGGTTTGTCAAAATGAAGAACTTCATCGCAGTGTATGTAGCTGAAGTTCCTATGGAGTTTGCTGCAAAAAAGAGGGGGTGATCTTGGCCACCAACTTCAGTGGATGTGGAGAAACATCAACTCTTCCATCTGTAGTAAAGTTTAGTCATGTATTATTGAGGAACACTGGACTGGACCTACGTACCTCCTTAGATGTAGGATATGTTTCTATTCTCAGATTCAGGACCTGTTTCTAAAATCCTGCCCCCAGCCAGATGGTTCTGACAAGCCCATTGATCAGGCACAGAGGTGATGGTCTCCTCCTGCTATTTCTTTCTGGCATTTTCTGTGCTGAGGTATAAGGCTGTGGGCATGGAGGTTCCTTTGAGATATAATATGGTTAACTGCCACTGCCTGTCCTGTTCTTCATGAAATTCCACAGCCATCTTCTCAAAATCTATCTGACCTGCTGGCAAGGTGTCACCCCCTGTGCTCATGAGTTCTATAAACTTTTAAAACTGGCAGTGCAAAAGTAGTGGATTAATGAACAATGGAGTTAATTACATCTCATGGACAGGTAGCCTGAAGAAGCATCTAAAGCATTTGCCCGTATTTCATTCAACCTAACTGCATGTCCTCTTTTCCAGTCTGTGATCAACGAATATCCATCTTATCATTTTCAAGTCCATCTCCAACAGGATGTAATTCCACGATCTATGCTACTGTTAATCAGTATCTAGAGTGTTACTCTCCTCCATCGTATGTTTTTGTGCTTTCTCCAGTTCTCATCTACACCTTGTCTAACAAAAGGAGAGAAAGCTGTGAGGTTTTATGCTAAGGCACTTCCACGTTTTTTGAACGGCATCTCAAAATATCCTGAAAACCAACAAATGAACTCACAGCAATGAAATGAGGAGAAAAGCTTAACCTAATCAGCATCCAGAAATAGGAAAGTCAAAGATCATTCAGATTTTGGATGTTCTACATTTGCCAGGAAACTGAGGTTAGACATCTAAGCTCCCTGACCTTCCTTTTTTCCCTTTCTGCTGATTCCATCTCTTGTTTGTGTGTCAGTAATAGAGGAGGAATGAGCCCAATAGATGAATGCATGAGTAGATTGACTAACCCCATTTAATATGCCCTTCCCATTCAGCTGCTGGCAACCATGATTGATTCCTTATGCCTTTTTCTGTCTCTCCATCTTCAGTCTTCCTTTCTTATCCAGGTGCAAGCTACTAACATTTTGCCCCCAAAATGGAAGATGTCACAGGAATGACTAAAGTTATGTCGGTAGAAACACCATCCACGTACTCTCACAGTGTGAGGAACAGCACCAGGGTGACTGAGTTCATTCTGACAGGGCTATCCCATGAGCGTGGAATCCAGCTTTTCCTCTTTGCCCTCTTCCTCACTTTCTACATGATTGTCCTGCCAAGCAACATCTTGATTATCATCACAATCCGGGGTGACCCACATCTCAGCTCACCTATGTACTTCTTGTTAGCCAACCTGGCTTTCTTAGACATCTGGTATTCCTCCATCACCGCCCCCAAGATGCTGGTTGACTTCTTCGCTGAGCGCAAGATCATTTCCTTTGGGGGCTGCATTGCTCAGCTCTTCTTCCTCCATTTTGTGGGTGCCTCCGAGATGTTTCTGCTCACCGCCATGGCCTATGACCGGTACGTTGCCATCTGCCGACCCCTTCACTACACCACCATGATGAGTCGGCAGTTGTGCATCATCCTGGTGATAGCTTCTTGGGCTGGGGGCTTTGTCCACTCCATCATCCAAGTTGCACTGATCCTCCATCTCCCATTCTGTGGCCCCAATGAACTGGACAACTATTTCTGCGATATCACCCAGGTATTAAGGATCACATGTGCCAACTCCTTTGCTGAGGAGATGGTGATGATCTTCAGCAGTGGCCTCATCTCTGTGGTCTGCTTCATTGCCCTCTTGGTTTCCTATGCCTTCCTGCTCATCATGTTGAAGAAGACTCCTGGTGAGTCCACCAGCAAAGCTTTTTCCACCTGCTATACCCACATTACCATCATCGTTTTCATGTTTGGTCCTGCCATTTACATCTATGCTCGACCCTTTGATGAATATGCACCAGACAAAATCGTCTCTGTGTTCCACACTATCATCTTTCCCCTACTCAACCCCATTATCTACACCCTCAGGAATAAGGAAATCACTACTGCCATGAAGAAGGTAGTCAACAGGCACCTCCTTTGCAAGACAAACTGAGATGGAAAGAACAAGAATTGTCTTGGTTTGTTCCTACATGATTGAGGGTGAGCCATATGGTCAGTTTTAATAGGGGGGAAAATACAAGGCCATCATTCTATCCTTTAAAATCAGAGCCCTTTTTCCTGCTTTGCTTATTTCATTTCTGTCCTGCTCTTCACTCACCCAAACCCATAACTGTGCTACTTCTGGCATTTTCTTACACACACACAAAGGCTAGAATTGAGACATAGCCACAGAAGCACTACATTGTTACCTCAATGCAGAATCCTTTGATTTACACCCGGAGAAACAAAGATGTGAAGATGGCCATCAGGAGGTTGAGAAGCAAGAAAGTTATTTTGAACAGGAGGGTCATGGGTTGAGGTGCGTTGAGTGCCAACAGTCACTCTAGAGAGAAATTCAGCTTCCACAAGCCAACTGAAATAAAGTGATCAAATTGAGTATAGCACTTATTTTATTCTGAACCACATTCCACACTCTCTTTCCTTTTGCCACCAGAGTTCTTTGCTCTGACATTCATTATGTCTAATTATCACCATCATCATCGTCTTAGAACTGCAGAGCTGAAAGGGAACCTATGGATTATCAAGTCCAACCCTATCAAGGAGGGCCAGTGGGGAATCGAGCTCCCAACCTCTGGTTTCGCAGCCAGATATATAAACTACTGAGCTATCCAACAGTTCTGCTATGGGTTGAATCCACTTTCATCCATCTTAGTTTTAGTGAGTCTTCTTCTCAGTAAATCTAGAATCAGCTCTGGAACTGAAAAGGCCACTGTTTCTCACCACTACTCCCATGTAGTTGTGCAGAAAAGGGGAATTCTAGGATGCATGGTCAAAAAAAGTAACTTTTCAAAACTGTCATCCAGCCCTCACAAGAAATGTAAGAAATATAGGACTACATCCATAGTGTAAAATTCAGTGAAGCCCATACGAAGACGAATGAGGTGGGTGAGTCTATAGACAGACAGGGCCCCTTCTGAATGCAGGGGGGGGGGGGAGGAGGGGAGTCATGTGATAAGAGCAGTCTAGCTAATGCACACCCTTTGGGAGGCATTCTGACCAACTCCATGACATTATTTGTAAATTTCTGGATTTCCATTATTAAAAAAAACACACACACACCACGTCACAGTGGGAAAGCAAATACAGCCACCTAATTGTGTGACCTATTCACTCAAAGCCCATGGAAAGCTGGTATGGATATAAATAAATAAATAAATAAATAAATAAATAAATAAATAAATAAATAAATAAATAAATAAATAAATGAATGAATGAATGAATGAATGAATGAATGAATGAATGAATGAATGAATGAATGAATGCAAGTCTTTCTCTTCGCAAGACAGCTCCATGAAATGAGTAGCAGAGTATAGCAACCGTAACAGGTCTTTCAAGGTAAGTGAGATATTTAAGGAGTGGTTTTACCAGTTCCACAATCCCAGTGAGCTTCCGTGGCTGAGCAGGGATTCAAATACACACACACACACACACACAAACACACCAAGAGGGGTGTTAAGAGGCCACTTGTCTCTTCTTTGAGGCCAGCTGCACAGTCTTCCGCATTATCTATTTCTCCTATCCTTAATTCAAATTGATAACTACTTTCTTAACCTCACAAATGCCTAATGGGGTACAGAGGACCCATTCTCATGCTGCTCCACTCTTGGGGTGAAAAAACGGCTTTTTGTTCTGCACACACACAAAAATACTCATGATTCTGCCCATTTTTCCAAAGTCGGTGCACTTTTTTGTTTGTTTGTTTGTTTGTTTGTTTGTTTGTTCGTTCGTTCCTTCCTTCCTTCCTTCCTTCCTTCCTTCCTTCCTTCCTTCCTTCCTTCCTTCGTTCTTTCTTTCTTTCTTTCTTTCTTTCTTTCTTTCTTTCTTTCTTTCTTTCTTTCTTTCTTTCTTTCTACTTGTATCCAGCCCCACATTGCATAGCTCTCTCGGGGCCGTTCACATCTGTCGATCGATAGAGACATAAACACAGAGAGACAGACACTCCGCACAAATTAAAATCTAGGCGAGAAGCATTCAAACGTCTCCCTTTCCCTTATGAGCTAGTTTTGTGCATGCAGGGAATTTCTTTTTCATAGGCAAATATTCAACCACACGATATCATCCCCACACCCTTCAATCGAAGTTATAGTCCAAAGTCCATGCTAAGGCCCTGTGTATTGTCTATGTAGACCTAACTCAAGCACCAATGCAATGATGCTTGTCTGAAGCTGTGTTACACAATTCCCGGGCCAAGGCGTCATTACTGATGTTTAATAAAGGGAGTAATCTAGACTCAGAGGAAGGAAACAGGATAGCCCACCCCCCCCTTCCCACAGTCCATCCTAGTTCTGTCTGTAAGGGAATCTATCTATGGGGGTTGTTCATTTGATCAGAATATGTGAAAAACTAAGCTTGCCAAACCAGGCAAAGATACTCCATGTACAGAGGCTGCTCTTCTCTTCATATTTAACCACACACAACCACAACAACAAGGATGAAGGAAGGCATGGCTAACCTGCTGCCCCTCTTCACACATTAAGACCAGCCTTTTTATTGAATGGCTGGATAGTGTTCATGTTGACCTCAGCATCACAGTTGGGGTCAGACAGAATTATAATATACGTAAAAAACAAGGAAAACAAACAGAAAATGAGATTATCCCATTCTACTCAGATGTCACAACTCTGTTTTTGGGTTACACGTCCCTGACTCCTCCACCAGCAATGAATTCTGGGAGTTGTCATCAGACAAGTAGCGTTTCCAAATTTCTATAGTGAACAGGAAGAGCTGCAACTTGATCCCAAGGGTGAGAAACGGGTGGCCTTTCAGACATTAGCCGTTCTGATTCTCATAGGAGCTAGCCCGTCTGGCCTGCGGTGAAGCTAGATGGAGGTAGTCCTTCATCAACATTCGTAGGAGTAAGCTTTGCTCATAATCAATACCCTTGAAGCCACAGAAGTTGGACTGGGGCTCATTTTTTTTAATAGGACCCCAGGGGATCTACTGAAAGAGTTTCACCTTGGATATTCCTTGCTCAGAAGCAATATACCTGTGGAAGTGGTTGAGGGAGCTTCGTTCTGCCAGAACAGGTGCCTGCAATTCAGTGAGGTGGGGCGCACAGTAAGTCCTTATTTCCTCTTTCCTTTCCTTTCCTTCTCCCTCCCTGCTCCTCCACAGGTTTCATAGAGCCCAGAACAGAGGCAGCAGAATGGCACAGACTCCCTCCAAATGACCAGGCAAATTTGGATTAAGATGGTGGAGCTCAGCACTATCCAGAACGATCAATCCAAGTGCACAAAAACAGTCAGGAGGAACAAAAAAAAGATTAAGGTTGCCATTGTATATTTCTCCCCAGATTGCTTCCCCCCCCCATCCCTCATTTTCCTCCTGCTAGACATTGAATGTCGCCATGACTAAATCATGATGATAAAATCATGCCTGTGCTGTGTCTGGGATGTCTCCCCTGTGATGGGATGCTACCTCTGAGACTGCCTTGCAGGTATGGCAACTCATAAGTTCTTCTCCTTCCCCATATATTTTATCTTGAACAGTCAGACAAACCGGGAAGGAAAGGGTCTCAAGATCAACTTCAGCTACAATCAAACTTACCTGGGAGTAGGTCTCATGGAACACAATGGGCTCACACATCTGCGTAAACCCGGTCCTTTTGAGAGGTTCTGGAGGCAAGGATGGAGTTCCCGATCTCATGTCTGCTCCAAATGTCCACCAGGATTGTACATCTGTTTGTTCATGTTTCGAGCTGCAGATCTCAGACTCTGTGCTGCCACATTATGCACATAACATAGGGGCTCGTCATCGATAGAACCGCCATCCCAGCACCATCACACACACACATACCCCAACCTCTGCAAAATATTCATGGCAGTCACATGCTGCTATCTGCCACAGATCACTACTGTTTAAAATCAGGGAAAAATCAGGCGCTGATCCTCGTGGTTGACCCGTGGCAACATTCAGTCCACAACATTTCCAAATGTTACATTTGTGTCCTGGAACATCAGAAAACCAACACAAAATGTTGACACAGACTGGGGGAGACACAGCCAGCACAACTTGCAGGGTTCTGTCACCTTTTGTTCTTAAGGGTGTGGTAAGAGGCTCTCTAGTCATATTTGTGTTAATTTAATAGGGTATTTTTCAAGTTGAGTTGAGACACGGGACTCACCGTCAAGTCGGACCTAAGTTCAACCAGTGACTTGACTCAGATTCAACTTGGGTTTGTTTGTTTGTTTTCCAATTACTCAGAT
Organism: Intellagama lesueurii; assembly: GCA_037013535.1. Lineage (NCBI taxonomy): Eukaryota > Metazoa > Chordata > Lepidosauria > Squamata > Agamidae > Intellagama > Intellagama lesueurii. Next base: position 8,782,254 of record JBAJHW010000006.1, on the reverse strand, counting down.
TCGACTCGTGACTCGGAACCGATCCCTCACTCCCTTTTTTCTGGGGGAAAAAGGTTTGCTTTTAATAGGGACTCAGACTTGGGGCTTGGTACCCCCCCCCCCCCAATGATCAGAGAGTGACAACATCTTTTTCAAAAGACTCATTTTCTTGTCAGGACCACAGAACCAGAAGGATGAGTGGGAACAGGAGAGATAGCTAGGGCTGTATTATTATTATTATTAGTTTTATTTATATGCCACATTTCTCCCAACAAGGGGCCCAAAGCAGCTCACAACATTAAAATTCACACAATTTAAAAACACAATAAGTTAAATATTAAAAGATAAATTAAACAATAGATGATTTAAAAATTAAATTAAAAGATTAAAACATAGACAGATTAAAATTATTTGCTGAAATGGGGTTCAAGGATTCAGTTGTAATTGTTAAAAGCCTGCCTGAAGAGATGGGTCTTTAGCTTTTTTCGGAAGGATAACAGGGAAGGGGCCATCCTGATCTCCCGAGGGAGAGCGTTCCATAGCCTAGGAGCTGCCACAGAGAAGGCCCTCTCCCGTGTCCCCATCAGCTGTGCTTGTGCTGGCAATGGGAACGAGAGGAGGGTCTCCCCTGCTGATCTTAATCGCCAAGAAGGCGCATATAGGGAGATACGATCCTTCAGGTAGCCTGGACCCAAGCTGTATAGGGCTATATAGTTTAGAGCTGTGAACAAATATTCTGCTGGAGATTCCATGAACATCAGCTGGAGCTGTTATGCTAGGTCTGAAATCTAGAAGCTGATCTCTTGGTTGCATTTAATCAAGGAACATGAACATCAAAGAAAACATGCATGGTGGTTGTTGACTATCTAACTTTTATTCCACTGCAGGGCAAAGAATGGGAAATGTGACTCACACTGTTGTGAAAGAGTTCATTATACAGGGGCTGTCACAGATCTGGGAAGTACAGTTCTTTCTCTGTGCCCTTCTCCTGCTCTTCTACACCATCATCTTACCGAGCAACATCCTCATCATTGTAACAATTTGGAATAATCCTCACCTTCAATCCCCTATGTTTTTCTTCTTGGCCAACCTGGCCTTGCTTGACATCTGCTACAGTTGTGTCACTCCTCCAAAGCTGATGTTCAATGCCTTCTCCGGCTACAGAACCATCTCCTATGTGAGTTGCATCACACAACTTTTCTTCATCCATTTTCTGGGTGGGGCTGAGATGTTCCTTCTCTTTGCCATGGCAATTGACCGGTATATCGCTATCTGTCACCCATTGCGTTATGCCACTGTTGTGACCAGGGTGGTTTGCTGGGCTATGGTGATCACTTCATGGACAGGAGGGTTCATACACTCCATAATCCAAGTCAATCTCATCATTCTGCTCCCTTTCTGTGGTCCCAATGAGTTGGACAACTTCTTCTGTGACATCAACCAGATCATCAGGTTAGCTTGTACCAACACCTATGTTCTACAGTACTTCATGTTTGTGAACAGTGGCTTGGCCAGTACTGCATGTTTCATCCTTCTCCTCCTGTCATACAGTGCACTGCTAATGAAGATAAGGATGGGCTCTGGTCTAGGGAAAAGCAAAGCATCCTCCACATGCATCACCCATATTATCATCACCTTCATCATGTTTGGTCCAGCCATCTACCTCTATTGCCAACCCTTCCTGGACTTCTCTTTTGACAAAGTGGTGGCCTTTTTCCACACCATGGTCTTTCCCTTAACAAACCCCATGATCTACACACTGAGGAACAAAGAGATCAAAGTTGCCATCTGGAAACTACTGAAGAAATATGCCATCTAGATAGATGAGTCAAGGAACACTGGGATAGACTAATGAAGGTGTGGTTTGGTTATTCGTAACCAGTCCCTATAATGTCAACTCACTGAAATATTGCAAACAGACATCTCTAATATTCTACCCCAAGAAAATCAGCCAGACCATTCTTTGCTTTGATTTCACAGACTATAATTCTGCAAGGATACAAATACAAGGATATCTGCAAGCGGGATCTGAAGGCCTTAGGAATGAACCTCAACAGACGGGGAACCTTGACATCTGAGCATTCAGCCTGGAGGCAGGCGGTGGATCACGGCCTCTCCCATTTTGAAGAGACCCTTGTCCAGCAGGCCAAGGCAAAGAGGCAGTCCCGAAACCAGCCAAATCAGGGAGCTGGACAGGGGACAGATTGTATTTGTCTTCAATGTGGAAGGGATGGTCACTCTCGAATTGGCCTTCTCAGCCACACTAGACACTGTTCCAAGTCCTCCATACAGAGCACGTTACCATAGTCTCTCGAGACTGAAGGATGCCTAATTTAAAAATTCTGCAAATTCTTTAATATCTGTGTAACAGTTGTGCAGTCTTGATCAAAGCATTGAATTTCAGTTTAAACACCTAAAACATGTTAAATTTGTTCTTTCTTGTTTACATGGCTTTGCCTTTCTGGAGAGTTGGAAGACTGGATCCTTTTAACTGGCTGGGTAGCTCGGTGAGTTAGGTACCTGGCTGCAGAGCCAGAGGTTGGGAGTTCAATTCACAATTTCCAGGTGGCTTGTGTGTCTCATATGTGTTGAATCAATAAACCTGTGCACAGTGTCCAAGAACTGCTTCCTTAGAAGCATGCCGGTGTTCATTTTTTTATTTCTTTATTTCTAGTCTGTTTGCTGTATTTATATTTCTGTATTGGATAGGAAATTTGCTATATGGGGTTCATGCATATATTATTACACAGATGTCAAATCATTGGTTTAGTGAGACGCATGAGCACAGAAAGAAACCACACATCACACCCTGCGCTTCCAAATCTATTGGTCTAACAGTGACTTATCTTATCAACATGATAACGGATTAGTCAGTGAAAAAAATCATGCCACTCAGGGAAGAAAAGGTATGATAGCCTTTGAGGAGCCAAATTAGCCCCTCTGCTGCAGGAGAGAGGAGCCAGTCCGCTGTATGGGTAATGCTTCAACAATAACAACCCCTGGTTGGACTCAGGGGCCTCCGACTGTGAGTTCTGCATGTTTCTTTTGCCCTGTTTTATCATGCTGTATCATCCAATAAACCTTCTAAGGCTCCAGCAACTCTCTGTGTTCGTTGTGACTCAAAGAATGGAAGCTCATTGGGGTTCTGGCTAGTCAAAAAGTGGCAACGAACACAATTTCACCTTTCTTTCAAGGAGATCATGTAATGGACATGGTCCTCTTCCTGGTTTTCATCCTCATAACAACCCTATGAGATAGTTTAGACGGAAGGATGAAAGTGGCCCAAGATCACACAGTGGAGATTTGAACCAAGAGTATCGGCCATCCTTGTCCAATGCACTAACCATTAAATGACACTGTTTTGTGTTTCTTGGTCTACAAAGAATTGCATCAGACTACAGTTCAAATCAAGGCCAGCTCTTTGCCTCCCTTCCCACCCTAGAGACCATCTGTACTCTCTTTCTGACACTCTCTGTTGACATCTTAATGAGTCCCCATAGGAATGGCGGGTGTGACGTCTCTCTGTCTGGGCACTCTGGGGCCTTTCCTTGTTATGGCCTCTGACCGAGGAAGATGAAAAGGTATATTGTCCACCAGCTAGCCCTGGGTAGCAGTTAGACAGCTGTACTGGGAATCGGAAGATCTATATTAAGGCCCCCGTTGAGCCATAAAAATCACCCGTGAATTCAACCAAATGAACAGTGTGCCCCTCCCTTCCTTTCTTCATTTACAGTTTGTCCATTAATTTTGCCCTCTGATCCTGCAGAACTAGCACCTCTATACCACTCACAGGCAGAAGCTGACACTGAAGCCAAACACAGCATGGTGATGCCAAACATCAGAAGCAATTGCTCCAGAAATCTTTAACGAACGTCTACAAGAGTTTTCAGGTAGGAGAGAGTTTGAAACAAGTTGAGGCCCTGTTACTTTTTTTAAAAAAAGAAGCAGCTACAAGTCTTTTGGTTTCTACCCAACAGAAGACAGGTCCGTTATGTTCTTCTTTAAAAAAAAAAAACAATTCTTGTGAGACGTGTGACATATGGCAGATTAACTTATAGCCCAACCCTACCTTTTGGCAGTGTAAAGTGGCAGATTTGGGCAGTCATAAGAGAGCAGGAATTGTTGGCGATTTAATTTGTTATGGGGGAGATGGAGTGGCATCCCTCAGACGTGCTCCTCACATGCCCAAATACTTCAGTTACCTTTGAGTACTAAGCACTGTGACCTACTTGCTTGGCGTTTTGCCTTCAGCAGCAAAATGTCTTCATGCAGCCTTCCAGCAATTTCTCTCTGCCAATCTCATCTGTACCTTTCTGAAGCCATGGCCCCATATAAATAGCTTGTACACTTTGGGGTGGCTTGACTACTAACGCACAAAGTCAAGGGTAATGGAAAAACATGCTAACTGTTAGAGCAGTATGACAATGGAAATGATGACCTTGTGAGGTGGTGAGTGCTCAAATGGAGGAATTAAATCTAAATTCAAGATGATTTAGACAACCATCTGTCAGATCTGCTTTGACTTGCATTCCTGCATTGAGCAAGGGGTAGGACTTGATGGCCTTATAGGCTCCTTCCAATTCCATTATTCTATGATTCTGTGGATACTCAGACTTCTCCACCATCTCTAGAATTGCCCATCCTTAGTTGTCAAGGAAGAAGGAACCATAGTTCTGTGGTAAAGCATGTTTCTGGTTCAGCTTTGGGCCTCTCCACTTAAGGCTCACTCTGAGCCTGAAGAGCTGCTCCCATTCTGGGCTGACAATCCTGGGCTGAAGGGACAAATAACGTGCCTTCACATATGGCTGCATTATATCAGAGACATAATAAGCAATTTTGATTACTGAGGCTTTGCTGTCCTGTTGGATAAGCCAGAATCCATGAGTTTGGAGTCCACCAGGACATGACAGAGGAAGAAATTCCTGGGTTGAAGCATAATGGTGGGATTCCCAGTGTGGTGTAGTGGATAGAGTGATGGACTAGGACTCTGGAGAACAGGGTTCGAATTCCCGCTTGGCCGTGGAAACTCACTGGGCAAGTGGGGCTGGTAAAATCATTCCTTAAAAATCTCACTTACCTTGAAAGTCCTGTTAGGCTCGTATAAGTCGGTTCTGACTTGAAAGCACAGAAAACACACACACACACACACACACACACAAGCATAACGGTCATATTTGTTCTCTTGTTTTGTGTTGCCTCCTACCAGGGGAGCAATCAGAGGTATATCTGCTCAGGACAGATAGCTTCACACCTATCCAACAGTGAATTTTTGTGCCCTCTAAATTTAAGGGCTGTGGGTCAAAGCCTCAGTCACCCTCATTTTAGTTATGACTGTGTTTTCTGTATTCCTGCTATTTGTGCAGCCTCTTGAAGTCAGGAGTTTGCAGAACAGCTCTCTTGCTCTGATCTAGCTGGTCAGTCATGGTCAACATGCTAGCTCATGTTCCCAAAAGGATTCCTGCTCAGAATTAGAGAAGCTAAACAAACTGCTTGCTGGATAGCTCAGTGGTTTAGGTCTCTGACTGCAGAGTCAAAGGTTGGGGGTTTGATTCCCCGCTGGGCCTCCTGCAAGGAGAGCCACCTTGGGTGGCCTTGGGCAAGCCACACAGTCCAAGAGTGTCCCCAGAAGAAGGGAACAATAAAACACTTCTGCGTATTCTCCACCTGAAAAACCTTGAAAAGGGTCCTCATAGGTTTGTTTACTGTATTGTCCAAACATAGGCACACACTCTGGTCTGACTGGTGTCACACCCAGCAAAAGAGCCAAAGAAAACTTATGGCAAACACTGGATTCTGTCTCTGCCTGGCACAGGGAGAAAGAAGCTAGAGTGGGAGCTTCACCCCGTTTGGAGAACAGGCTGAACAAAGTGTGGAGTGGCAGTTTGTGGTTTGTGTAGCCACTCTTACCATAAATCAGACCAATCAGGCCACGTATACTACCGACCCGACTGCTCAAAAGTAATAACAACAAGTCCCCATGTATTCATAGAGATGAGCTCTCGATGCCCCAACTAGCCCATATAGTCAACTCTCACCAGCAGTACCTCATCTGCTTTTCAGGCAGAAATCTTGTCCAACCAACCTTCAAGATGCCAGAAACTGAACTGGTAACCTTCTACATGCTAAGGGGGAAGTCTCATTATTGGAAGGACGTGGCTTTGTCACAGTATGAGCACCACCGTGCCAGCCAAAGCAAGCGTTGCAAGCCTATTTAGAAACCTCTCAAGATAGCTGGGAGACCATTTCATTGTCCAGTCTTCAAAATCAGCATTGACATCTCAGATTCTTTGTGGAATAGATTTCATTGAGTTAGAAATCTATAGCTTCTTTCAATGTAGTAAACTGCAATTAGAGTAAGCCCATTTGAATCAATGGGACATTATGGAAGAGTTGACTCTCCAAATCCCCAGTGATCCAATGGGCATACTCCTAGGCAATGGGCTGCAGTATGCAACAGGATGTCAGCCCACGGATCGACGGGTGGTGGGATTAATAGCCGGCATTTAGCCCATTGTTCTGAATATTGCTTTAAATCCTTCTCGCATGGAATTATTGTTTTGTTCTGATATTCCTGAACAGAAAGGCTGTGCAGAAATACTATGAGTGAATGAACAAACAGAAAGGACTTTGTTCAGAGGTACAGTATCAGTAATTGCCAAAGGGTAAGTGGAAAGAGAAGAACCAACAAAGGAGCCCAAAATAGTTATTATTCCAAACAAAAGCTGAATAAGGAGCACCACTGCAAGAAGCAGTAAAGAATCCTGAGATAACATAAACACTAATAAAATTATTCTAGGGTGAACGTTCATGGACAAGAGTCCTCTGGTATGCACCACTAGAAATATGTACATATTTATAATTAGGGTGGGGGAGGGACTGCATCATTGGCTTATGATCTGAGCAAGGGAGATGCATCACCCCACTAGGCAACATTGCCTGGGAACTATATATCCCCCTTGCTGATCATACAAAGGGCCATCACCGGGCCAGCAACAGGCAAAATTGCCTATAGGCAGCTGATAGGCATATTTACTCTTCGCTGACTTTATCTGAGGTTGTGTTGGAGCGGCCTCATGTTGTCTCCTTTCTGCCTTCTCATTCTTCTTCTTCCTAGGGAGGACGTGAATGGCGCCAGGAAATAAAACCGTGCTGACTGAGTTTGTCCTACTGGGTCTCTCTGTGTCCTGGGAAATCCAGATCTTCTTATTTGTCCTCTTCTTCCTCCTGTACGGGGCAGCTTTCTTCAGCAATGTTCTCGTTCTCTTGGCAATTTCCCAGGACCCACACCTTTTCAATTCACCCATGTTTTTCTTCCTGGGTCACTTGGCTTTCCTTGACCTCTGTGTGGCCTGTGTTATAGTGCCCAGGACTCTTACTGACTTCCTAACCCAATGTCAGGTCATTTCCTTCCAAGATTGCATGGCACAACTTTTCTTCCTCCACTTGTTTTGCGGCAGTGAGATGCTGATGATGATATTCATGGCGTATGACCGGTACATAGCCATCTGTTATCCTCTCTTTTACACTTCACTCATGAGCAGGGGTCATTGCATAGTGCTGGTGCTTGCTTCCTGGACGGGTGGGCTCCTCCACACCAGTGTGCAACTGGGCTTCACCATCAACGTGCCCTACTGTGGACCTAATCAGGTGGATAACTTCTTCTGTGACACCTCTTTGCTCATCAAATTGGCCTGTGCGGACACCTGTCCCTTGGAGGTCCTGCTGGTAACCAATAATGGCATCATCTCGTTAGCATGTTTTGTTGCTTTGCTTCTCTCCTATGGACTCATTCTCTCCACAATCTACTCCCGGGGCACTTCTGAGGGAATCTCTAAGGCCATCTCCACATGTACCTCTCACCTCATTGTCATCATCATGTACTTTGAACCCTGTATCTTTATTTGCCTACGTCCATCCACCCATTTTGGGTTTGATAAAGTGCTCTCTGTCTTTTCTACAGTTGTTTCTATGGTTGCATTCAACAGATGGTATGGATTAAAGTCTTAGGATAATGATGACCTTCTTGAACTTTCTCTGACTCTGGAAAAATGCTTGGCGTGTAACTCCGAGGAAATCTCTGAAGCGATCTTCATATGTACCTCTCACTTCATTTTTATATCCCCATGTACTTTGGGCCGTGTATTTTTATTTACTTGCACCCATACTCCCATTCTGTGTTCAATAAAGTCCTGTGAATTGGTCACCCCTTTTCTGAAGCCCACTATCTATGCTTTGAAGAACAAAGAGATGGAGGCCACCATGAGAAGGTTGTTAGCAAAACATTCTGGGGAAGTTTTTCCTCAGCTTGCTGCCATTCCAGCTGGAGGGACAGCCTGCTGGAAACATAAAAGGGACAGTCTTCCCTATTGGCCTGGTCTTAAATCAATGTCACTGTTACAAAATATATAGTTCATGGTGAGAGGCTAAGGGACAGATGGGAAGTAAATAAGCAAGAAAATCATCTGATAATTTTCAGTGCATGGAAAGGTTAGGGGTTATAATGACCTTTACTTTCCAGAATTCACTCTGGACAAATTTCTTGGCCCTGGGACCTTCTAGCAAAGAAGGCTAGCTTGCCCGCTCCATCTTCCCTCCTTCTGTGAGGAGGGGAACAATTGTTTTCAGTCAGACTGAGGTTTGGCAGTGTTGTTGATGTGGACTTTGGTTAGGTGATATAGTCTCTCTTTATTCCTGTCTTTTAGTTGCTCTTCTCCCCTGACCTTTTAGCTGTATTTAGTTTTAGCTTCTTTTATCTCTACCTAGATGTCTGGTGCCATTTCCTTTTCAGAATGGCAGTAACAAACAAATCAATACCATAAACCCCTCTTTTATGTACTATGGGCTGGCTGGATAGCTCAGTGGTTTAGAGGTTGGGAGTTCGATTCCCCACTGTGCCACGTGAGAGAAGAGCCAGCTTGTGTGGCCTTGGGCAAGCTGCACCCTCCCTGGGTGTGCAAAAGGGAATGGTAAACCGCATCTGGAATTCTCTACCTGGAAAACTCTAAAAATGTTTTTGTTGCTGTAAGTCAGAATGATGATGATGATGATGACGACGACAATGATGATGGTGTACTATAAGACAAATTCTTCTTTACTGGTTTTGCATCTTTTGCAGCTTCTCCCAGTCAGTTCAGTTCTCCAAAACATTAACATTTCTGTTTTCACAATTTAGAACCAGTGTGGCATTGCGGATAGAATATCAGATGAAGACTCAGAAGATCTGAGTTCAAATCCCTGCTTGGCCATGGAAACTCATGGGGAATGGATGACATTAGAAAACCACTTGTTGCATATCTCGTATATCTTAAAAACCCTACTAGGGTTGACTATAGAATTGATTATAAGTCAAATGTGACTTGACAGTGTGTGTCAATAATTCTCGTAATTAAGACATGAAGCTGAGGAGGAATGTAAGACCAGAAAATGGCAGAAGCAAAGAAGAAGAAATGTTACATTTATGTGCATTGTTCAGAAACATTAGAGAGAAAATTGTCAATATCTACTCTCAGCTAAGGGTGGACTCCTTGAATCAACTGCTAAATGCTAAGTCAACAGTGACATTGAGCTAATGGGTCTACTTTAGTTGGTACCAGTAAAAGGACACTGGGTGTTGACAAACATGGCCTAGATTTTCACAAAATCTCTTTCCATGGCTAAGCATACACTATCATAAAGAAAAAATTCACCACGATAAAACTTAACCTCCTCATGTGTCTGCGGGGCTAAAAAAAAACCACCCAGCTGTATAGGGAAAAGATTTTCGAAAACACTGAACTGTTTATTTTAATAGAAGCAATGTATATCTTGCAATGTAATATACAGCATCTATTTATGAAATAAACTTTGTTTTCCCTTTTCTCACTGCCTTTCTAAAATATGCCCATTAACATCTACCATTTTCACCCTTTTCAGTCTACTTTTTACTCAGCAAGGAAATATATTTCATTGTTTCTTACTTTGGGGCATCTTCCCCATATTAAGAGTGACAATGACAGTCAATCAAAACATTGACCTCTCCCAGCATCTAAAATGGAAAAGAAATCTTAATAAAAGTGCCAGCAGCATGCTGGAATACCATTTCACCTACTGTCTAGAAGCCGAGAAGCCAGTGAATTTCTGTAGCCCCATGGAAAGGATTATCGCCTCCTAGTGGTTATTGAATGTTGTATGTTCAATACTTTTTGTCATATATGGCTCCTCTTGAGTTCCACATACAGTAAATTATCTCAGTAATCTCTGCAACAATTGCCTACTCACATGGGCTAGTATTACTGGAACAGCTGAAGGAGACAGTAAGGTAAAGGTAAAGGTTCCCCTTGACATTTAGTCCAGTCGTGTCCGACTCTAGGGGGCGGTGTTCATCCCCGTCTCCAAGCCGTAGAGCCAGCGTTTGTCCGTAGACAGTTTCCGTGGTCACGTGGCCAGCACGACTAGACACGGAACGCCGTTACCTTCCCACCGTGGTGGTACCTATTTATCTACTTGCATTTACATGCTTTCGAACTGCTAGGTTGGCAGGAGTACTATACTACAAATAGAAACAATGGCTGAAATCCTGTTCCATGGCTTTGCGTGCACAATGGAGATGAAATCATTATCAGTGGCAAATCGCCTCTGATTAAAGGCAAATTGCTGGCGATTAAAGGCAACTTTGGGATGCACACAACTTGTACACAGTGCAACAAAGTTGTTTGCACTTGGAAATCCTTAAAGGAAATCTTTACTTGATGATGACCGGCCACTGTTGATGACCTGATCGCCATTTCACCCATGCAACTGTGCAATAGGATTTTGGTCATTGTGTAATAGGTAGTGATTTCAAATAGTCAGTCTGTGCAGACATAATACCTGTCAGATTTGGCTACTTTTTTTCACTCAAAGAGTGAATTGTTAATTAGATGATCTGCTTTTAAAAAAACAAATTTTCTTCATATTTTGTCATTCTGATTCAGATCAGAAGATGTAATTATGGCTACCAAGATGCATAACAATGAAAGAGTTGTTAGACTAGACTAATTAAGATAAGGTTATCAAGTTTCTGGAGCTGAAGGCCAAGATCATGAACTGCTGGATAACTCAGTGGTCTAGTTCTCTGGCTGTGGAGCCAGAAGTTGGGAGTTCGATTCCCCACTTGTACCTCCTTGACAGGGGCTGGACTCAATGATGCATAGGGTCCCTCCCATCTCTGCAGTTCCAAGATTATTATAGATTATCTATAATCCATATTATGGTATTCTTGATTACTATGTATGAATGAGAAAGTCTGGCAGTGAAATAAAACTGCCCAGCTTGAAAAGGAACAGGAAATGGTAAATGGATTGATTCTATAAACCCGTTTGGAATTACTACTAAAAGTGAAACCTGACATGACCTGGTAATAGTCCTCTGACTACACTGAGAGACATTTCACATCCTTTTTCCAGAAAGAGATTTGAACCCACTTGAAGGGCGTGAGTTTCCCTCTGGCAAATAAATTGCGGCAACGAGAATCCAGAACTTTGGAGTTGATTCCAGTTGGACTGAAAATCTGCATAAACCTTGCTTGGATGATTGAACTTCTTTTTCACGGGGAATAAAGCCTTGTAAAGCCTTGCCAAAGTGGTCTAGTGGATACATGTAGAACACCGGTTCCCAACCTTGGGTCTCCAGATGTTCTTGGACTGCAACTCCCAGAAGCCCTTGCCAGCACAGCTACGTAGTAATGAAGGCTTTTGGGAGTTTTAGTCCAAGAACATCTGGTAACCCAAGGTTCAGAACCACTGATGTAGAGGCTGTCCTTTCTTCTCTCAATTCTGTTTGGGATTTGTTCAAGAAAATTTGTTATTTATACTGGAGTTTGTTTTTAAAAAAATAATATTCAAATCTCACTTGGCTCCTGAATTCTAGATGGCCTTGGGTGAATCTAAACCCATAGGAGATGAGTCTAGAAGGCAAACCAAGCTACATGCCATGAAGAATAACAAGTCCAGTGTGGTTGTGTTACATTCTCCTGACTCCTTGTTCCACAAGGAGCTGCTAACTTCTTGTTAGATTCCCACGTGCTGGTTTTGGATTCCTTCCAACACTAGGCATGGAACAATTCCTGTCTCCCACTAGAGGCCTTCTCCTGAGGCTGGAGATAGTTTAGCATTTGGGTGTGAGGAATTGCAAATGATTGAGGGGCTCATCTTTCCCAGCAAGGCACCAAATGATAAGTCAGAGAGAAGTCGTTGTTTTTAAAGTCTCTCACCTTATTTCTTCACTTCACAATTTCCTGTTCTCCGAGAACTTTTTGAGTCTGTTCAACCACAACGGGGAAACTGAGATCTTGTGTTATAGTAGGTTACTAGGCTAGATTCATGCCTTCTCTGTATCTCCTCAGAGCAGTAAGGACTTCCCCAGAATGGTCTTTACATCCACCAGACCCAGAGCTTGAAAATATTAATTTTTCTAACTTAAAAAAAAGTCTCCAAACTCTGATCCTAATAATTGAGGCCTTTCCTTGGTTTTCCTGTAATTGAGGAATGTGACTCTTCCTTTGGAAAGTCTGTTGGTGTGGGAAGACTAGAAATGGTATCCGAACCCAAGATCGGAGATACAATTTCCATATGAAGTAACTGCTTCGTGTGGACCCACAGAAGTTCCACAAGCATTATGTTTAGAGAAAGGTAAGAAATTCATTTTTCCTTATCCTTCTTCAGAACTCTTTTAGAGTTCTACTTTCAGAACTAAAGAACACTGCATCACCCTGAAGACTAGCAAATTCATTTCAGTGTGAGCTCTCATGGATAACAATCTGTATCTTTAGATATATTTAAGTTCATTGTCACCCAATCACTCAGCTGGCTAGCTTCTTATTCCTAATGTATTAAAGAATTCTCTATCGTTTGTCTTGATGCTGTAAGGGATGTGCTCTTCAAAATCTCTAGTTCGCTTTGCATTTCTTTTGGATTTTTATTGATTTTTTATTATTATTCTTGTGAATATTTTAATGGTTTTTTAAATATGTTTTTAATGATGTTTTGCATATTTCTGAAAGGAAAGGCGGCATTAAAATGTAATCAATAACTAATAATAATAATAATAACATACATACAGCAGCCTATAAATAGTACAAACTAGAGCATGACCCATTGACTCTGTGAGATTTATGCATGTGTTAGCGTACCACTGAGCAATTAATTCAACAGATCTACTGTCTGCCTGAGGCAGGGAACAAAATGTTGGTCAGTTATAATAGGAACTCTGAACAAAGTGGCTTAGTGTGTAATTCCTGCTTGTGTATTGTAACTCAAGGGTCTTACAAGAGAATTCTACTTACTTGCACTGCATTTAGCCTTGAGAAAAGAAGACAGAGCGGTGATATGATAACACTTTTCAAATATTTGAAAGGCTGTTATACAGAGGAGGGGCAGGATCTGTTCTCAATCGTCCCAGAGTGCAGGGCACACAACAGGCTCAACTTACAGGAAGCCAGATATCGGTTGAACATCAGGAAAAAAGTTCCTAACTGTTAGAGCAGTAAGACAGTGGAACCAACTACCTCAAGAGGTGATGAGTGTTCCAATACTGGGGGTACTCAAGAGAAACTTAGACAACCACCTGGCAAATATCCTTTGATTTGTATTCTGCATTGTGCAGGGGGTTGGCCTTGATGGCTTTATAGGTCCCTTTCAACTTCGCTATTCTATTATTCTATGATTAAGACTCCCCTGTTTGGCTTGATAGTCTATAATATATTTAATTTTTTTAAACTGGTATTACAAAAATTGCCACATCCCTTTAAACATCTAGTACTCTTTCCTTAAAAAGAACATGGAATCCAGCCTCTAGGACAGCTTATGGTTCAAATCACACATTGGCTGAAATCCAGTCACAACCAGAGTTGGCCCATTGAATCAGTGGAGATTTGATGAGTCAATTTCTCTGTAAGTTCCATTGATTCAATGAGCCTATTCCAGTTGTGATTTCATCCACTAAATGAAATATTAATTTCCTGTTCTTTCATGTTTTCCCTTGAGACATGCAATTCTTTCAGTGCCCTGTACCTCAGCAGTCAGCTTGACAAAGTCTGTTTTCACATCCCAACAACCAGTCACAAAACAAAAGCAAGACAATTTGCAACATGCATAGGTGAGACAAGCTTGTGCGAGAATGAGCAGAGGTCTTTCTCCCTCACTTTCAACACAATGTTGATTGTACTGTTTAGTTCTGCTGCATAGCTTGAGAAAGCAGAGAAACTATTAAAAGGTACTTTGATTTTTCACTGTAGCTACCTTTTGTGCTCCCTTCTATATGTTTGCTGCAGGAAGACATTGTTGCAGGATGATTCAAGGGAATGATTCCATGGTGAAGGAATTCGTACTTCTCGGTCTCTCACAAGCACAAGAGACCCAACACTTCCTATTCTTTGTTTTCCTTATTGTCTATTCTCTGATCCTGCCTGCCAACATCCTCATCATTGTGACCATCCGGAATGACCCCCAGTTGGGTTCCCCCATGTATTTCTTCTTAGCTAACCTTGCTTTCCTGGACATCTGCTACTGTTCTGTCACCCCACCCAAGATGCTGGCCAATATCTTCTCCAGCCACAACACCATCTCCTACAAGGGTTGCATGTCCCAGATCTTCTTCCTCCATTGGCTGGGAGGATCGGAAGTCTCCCTCCTCATTAATATGGCAATTGATCGCTACGTGGCCATTTGCCATCCTTTACACTATGCCAGTGTGGTGAGCCGGCCAGTCTGTGGTGCCATGGTGGTGGGATCATGGTGCGCAGGGTTTGTCCATTCCATCATCCAAGTTGCCCTCATTGTTCCACTCCCTTTCTGTGGCCCCAATAAGCTGGACAATTTCTTCTGTGACATCACACAAATCATCAAATTGGCCTGCATTGATACCCATGCTCTAGAACTCTTCATGTTTTTCAACAGTGGCATTTCCACACTCATCATGTTCATCCTCCTCCTCATCTCCTACATGATCCTTCTGGCCAAGGTAAGGACAGGATCTGCTGAAGATAAAAGCAAAGCTACATCCACGTGCATAACCCACATCATCATTGTCATCATCATGTTTGGTCCTGCCATCTATATCTACTGTCATCCTTTCAGGGACTTGCCTTTCAACAAGGTGGTGGCTGTTTTCCATACCATGGTCTTCCCCTTGATGAATCCCATGATCTACACACTGAGGAACAAGGAGATTAAACATGCCATGAAGAGGTTGTTGGGTAAACATAGACCTCTGGCTTGGCCAGTCCTACTATAAAAAAAATCTAAGAAATCTACTTATGTTGTGTGGCCAGCAGAATACAACCTTCTCTTCTTTAGCCCCTATATTCAGTTTTTGACATGATAGATGCTCGGTGAGGGAACATACCCTCAGAGTCCTGATAAGCATTTTGGTAAGTGGTTTTATCCCATTTTATCCTCAACCCAAGGAAGATTTCAGTACAAGATGTTAAAGAAAGACCTCAGTGGATGCATTGTGCTTGTTTGAGGACAGGAAGGGCCCTAGCATTAGGCAGAGTGGAGTAACTGTCTTAGGTGGCAGATGTGAGGGATCAACAATTATTGTCAGACAGGGGTTCCTTTCCCCTGCTCCCAAAATGACTTTACAATCTGTTGACCAAGTCTACACAGAATAAGGAAAACTTCTCAATGATCTCTCCAGAACTGTTAACTCTCTCTCAATGGCAAGTCATCAATGTGCACGCAAGATTATGCTGCTTTATGCAAGATCTTATTTCCTTCTGAGCTTTTCTCAGCTAAGCTGGCTCTTCATCACTAGGATCTGAGTCAATGTTAGGGTAAATAAAGCTGCAAATTGTGCATAACACTATTTTATTATTTCAAAGGCTGTTCCTTTAAAGAAAAAAAAAGAGTATCTGTCATGTTTGAGTCAGTTTCAAGTGTTGTTGCTCGTTCTGGAGCTCTTGGCTTAGAGCAAGCGAGAAATCTGATTTAATAAATATGAAGTCCTTTAGAAGATGTGCTTAAGCAAAAATTCCCCTGTTTGATGGGTCATTCTAGGGATAGGCATCTAAACATCACCAGAAAGGATGAAGGAGGGCAACAATCTGCATGAAGTTGCATAGGCAAGTTTACATGCGCAGATGCAAAACTGGAAATGACTTGTACCACTTAAATATATTAACTATGTATTTCACTCAAGGATGCAAAGTAGGAACTAGAGACGGACACTTACCATGGTTTGGTGGTTTGGCACAGTCTCCGGGGTGTCCACACAACACCTGTGGGCCCGATCCTTCGCATTGCGCCGAAATGCCGAACTGCAGCAAGCGACCATCTCTAGTAAGAACCCATGCACTAAGTGTCCAGGTGTTCCCTGTGAATAGATGGCTTTCTTTTTTAAAAATTAATTTATCAATTAACAAAATCTTACGTACAAGAAAAGATAAAAGGAAAAAACAACAACAGTGCACCCCTCACCCCATCCATTAATACAATACATTATTATTATTATTATTTAAAATGTTTTTGCATCAACATTCCATCCATCTTTTTA
The DNA here is from genome assembly GCA_037013535.1 of Intellagama lesueurii. Classification (NCBI taxonomy): domain Eukaryota; kingdom Metazoa; phylum Chordata; class Lepidosauria; order Squamata; family Agamidae; genus Intellagama; species Intellagama lesueurii. The sequence continues at coordinate 8,765,766 of JBAJHW010000006.1, read as the reverse complement.
TTGACCCCTCATCCCTTCCAAAAATACACATATTCTTGTCCCTGGCTTTTGTCGTTTTCTTTTATTCAATACGGCCTTTATAAAATCATCCCATATCTCATTAAATCTATTCACCTTTATCACTCTTTTTCTAAACTTAATTTCAGGTGTCAATTTATCATGAAGTGCTATATTCCAGATTTCATTATACCATTCATGCGGTTGAAAAACCAAATTCTTCCAATTTTTTGTAATCGAACAGATGTTATCGTATTTATAAACTTTTTTGAGTTATTTACATCCTGATTTTCTATTAGCAATAATAATGCTATTGTTGATGATGTTTCAGTGTTGACATTCAATCTGCCTCTAATTTCTTTAAAAGCTTCTCTCCAAACCCTTTGTATTACTTCACATTCCCGTCACAAATGCAAATATGTACCCAATTCTTTATTACATCTCCAGGATGGACATATTTAGAATCTATTTTGTTTAGTTTTTATTGGTAAGTAAGAAGGAAATCAACCCTGAGTGCTCACTGGAAGGACAGATCCTGAAGCTGAGGCTCCAATACTTTGGCCATCTCATGAGAAGAGAAGACTCCCTGGAAAAGACCCTGACGTTGGGAAAGTGTGAAGGCAAGAGGAGAAGGGGACGACAGAGGACGAGATGGATGGACAGTGTCATCGAAGCGACCAACATGACCCAACTCCGGGAGGCAGTGGAAGACAGGAGGGCCTGGCGTGCTCTGGTCCATGGGGTCACGAAGAGTTGGACACGACTTAACGACTAAACAACAACAGCAAAAACCATTTCCACGTGGTTTTATAACCATTTTCTTTTATTCTGATTAACATGTTTTTAAAAACCCTTGTATTTGATGTATTTTCCATTCCTCTTTATCTATTTTTCCTAAATCTACCTCCCATATTATTTTAACCCTTCTAACTGATCTACCTCTTCTGTCAATATTCTATAGATATTACCACTTTCCCCTTTTTTCCATTCATCTCATTCTCCATATTCTTTATGATATGTTCAGACTTTGTCTATTGCCTATCTTTGAGTTTAATTTTTTCTCTGTCTTTCAGCCATTGTTCTAGTTGTATCAGATTTAACCAATTTCAGTTTTCTTCTCCAAAAATAATTCTTAATTGATCCTTATATTTAATTTTATCCTTCCAATCCTCCCATCTATGTCATTTTCTTTTTAATTCGTTAATCAACTTCTTTATCTCGGAAAATTCTTTAACCGGCGTTAAAGGGGAGATTCCAGGACGTAAAACATGTATCCATTTATTCCAAATCTCAAATACATTCTTTTTAAAGGGATTCTGAATCTTTTTTTATGATTCTTTTAATGTCCTTTTTATGCCCATACTTCTCTTGGGGGGGGGGGGTGTCTCCCAATTTGTATAATTCCTGTAATTCAATGTCACTCCATATTAATTTGTAGCTTTGTACTATAATATCCAAAATGATTCTCAATTTATTTGCTACATAATAATTACTAATACTCGGTAATCCCAATCCTCCATTTTTTTGGTGGTAGATACCAAATCTTTTTATTTATCCTAGCTTTCTTCCCTCCAATACATAATTCATTTATTATTCAATGTATATCTTTAAATTCCTGTTCTGAAAACTTAAAAGGTATCATCCAAAGCAAAAAAAATGAATTTTTGGTAATATGTCCATTTTGCAAAGTGCAATTCTACCAAATCAAGATAATTTCAGTCTTTTATCTCTAATTTATCTTTTAACACTTTATTCTTTCCAAATTAATTTTCTTCAAATCTTGTATATTTTTGTAAGAGCGATACCCAAATATCTAATACTTTCAGTCACTTTGAATTTAAACTTGTCTTTCACTGTAGTAATTCACACTAGAGTCGGCCCCCTAAATCAACGGTCATCTGGTGAATCAACTCCTCTGTAAGTTCCATTGATTCAAGTGGGCCTACTCTATGACTTATTGTGTCAGTCAGCCTAGAGGCGCAGCTACTGTGTTGGCACAGAATTATGCAGGATGAGAGTAGCCATCAGTAATTCCAACATCCCAAAGCGGAGAGGGGTTGGGTTTCAGCACTGCTTCAGCTGGCAGCTCATCTGGTCCACAGGCACCTTGACTAGTTAGGGTTCTACCCGAATTTTGCTGCCATCAAATTATAGTACATTAGCCAAAATCTTATTCATCTTTGTGTAAGGTCTGCATAATGTGCAATGGATAATTGCAGCTAATTGACAAGGTATTAAGGTACACATCTAGCTGTATGCCTGATCACACCCTGATGCATCAAGATGTACTCTTGTGCCTCATCAATTAGCTGCAATTAGCCACTGCAAGTTACACAGACCTCACATGAACACCAAAAAATTCTCTTCGAATTTGTTACTAATTGAATTCCAATTTGGCTAGAAACTCTGCATCACAGCTGCACTCTATATTTACAAAAGAAACTCACTGGACTGCTCAGTCAGTAAGGTCATGGGTTGAATTCCTCACGATGCCTTTCAGGAGAAGGGCCAGCCTGTGTAGCCTTGGGCAAGCTACACTGTCCCAGAGCACTCCCAGAAGGAGGGAATGGTAAACCACTTCTGAGTAGTCTCTGTCTAGATACCCTGTAAAGCAGTGGTCCCCAACCTTTTTGATACCGCGGACCGGTTGGGGGGGATGGGGTCCATGTCAGGGGCGGGGCACCCCCTGCACTCACACGCATGCGCGAAGGGGCTGCGCTTGCTCACGCGGGCATGCAGGCATTCGCGCTCATGTGTGAAGGGGTAGGGGGTGCTCACGCAGTGCACGTGCACACTCATGTGCATGCGTGATGGGGCTGTGCCGGAGGGCGTGCGGGGGGGAGTGCATGCAGGGTGTGTGTGGAAGATCTGTCTCTGCAGACCGGTCCGGCCAAGGCCACAGACTGGCATGGTGCCACAGACCGGGGGTTGGGGACCCCTGCTGTAAAGGGTCACCATAAGGTGGAATCAACTTGATGGCGCATAATTATTAAATATATATATTTAAATGGAACAAAACCCAACATATACGCACACATTACTGCTGTAAGAAAGCCAACATGGTCTGGTAGCAACTAGAGTAAAATTCAAGGATAAAATAACAAAGCCTTTTCATGACCTTGGCTGCTAAGTCCCACCAGAGATGTCTTAAAATAGCAAGTCATGCCACAAATTTATTTATTTTAGCCAGTCACCATACTGTGTTTTCTTCACTAACAAGCATCCATAGCATCGTCTCTGGCTCCCTCTAGTGTCTGGTTCAAGTAATACATGTGAAAACAGTTTTTTTCTTTTAATATTTTCAGAATGTGGATAAATGAAACTGTGGATACTGATCCCATGGTTACGGGGGGCCCTTCTGTATTTAAAGCTATAAACAGTAAGTATACAAATACTTAAAAAGATAAAACAAATACCACACTAAAAACGGCAAACAAAATCAACACTAAAAACACATTCGAAGCAACAAGGCACAACGCTCCATTCAAAAACCCCTCTCAGACGGCCAATCACTCAGGGAAAGCCTGCCTGAAGAGAAAGGTCTTTGCCTGCTTGTGGAAGGACGGCAAAGATGGGGCCAGCCTGGCTTCCAGTGGGAGGGAGTTCCAAAGTCTGGGAGCAGCCACAGGGAAGGCCCTGTCCCATGTCCCCACCAAGTGCACCCGTGAGGGTGATGGGACCAAGAGAAAGGTCTATCCGGATGATTTTAACACTTGAGCAGGCTCATTAAGGGAGATGCAATCCTTCCAATAACTTGAACCCAAGCCATTTGAGGCTTTATAGGTTTGAACCAGCACTTTGAATTGATCCCAGAAACTGATTGGCAGCCAGTGGAGCTGCTGTAGAAGGGGTGGGGTGGGATCGGTATGTGACGCAGCTGCGTTTTGGACCCACTGAAGTTTCCTGACACCTTCCATCAGCAGCCCCACACATTGCAGCAATCTAGCTGGGATGTCAGTAAGGCATGGATCACTGTGGCCAGATGAGCCCTCTCAAGAAATGGGTGCAGCTGGCACACTTGTCTTAATTGTGCAAAGGCACTCCTGGCCACCAATGAAACCTGGGCCTCCAGGCTCAGAGACGAATCCTGGAGCAGCCCCAAGCTGCACACCTGTGTTTTCAGAGGGAGTGTAACCCCATCCAGCACAGACTGCAACCCTGTTCAAAGCACTGAGGGGGGGGGGGGAAGCCACTAATTGCGATTGTGTTTCTTTTCTCTTCCCCAACTCATCCCTTGGGCATGAAATCATTGATCATATTTATCAGCACTAAGTTTTTAACAAGCTCCCTCAGTGTCAGTCTGGGCCAGCTTCCAGAATAACTACCAAGCAGATCCCATCATCAACACTCCTTCTGGATTGAGTGTTGCGTGAAACAGCCTGTGAGAGGCTTTTTTCCATTAGTGCACTGAAAAGTAAGTAGTATTTCATTATCGTTACACACTTCCCTGTCCCACTGCTTTTTCCTCTCACTTTAGGTCTGATTCTTCCAAATGAGCACCTTCTAGAGTCTAATCTGAACCCAGGTTTCTTAACAATCATTGCACACCATTTCCCCAGCACTCCTGACTTTACAGTTTCATGGTCTCCTGATTTTTGACCTTCTGACAACTGCTTCAGACTTTTATGGTCAGCGTTGCACATTGACCAGGAAACACCTCCAGACAAGCTAAACTGATTCCTGGGGATACGCAAAGATAATGAAATCGACTGCTATAATGGGCACAGGACATAAAACATAAATTGTTGACTCTTGAAAGTGGAGTATAAATGCTTGCAAAAGGGGGAAAGATGAAGAAAAACTCTTTATTATTGTGGTTGTCAGAAACCAACTGGCATTCTCATCCCACCTCAAGTTTCTCACTGGTTTTTGAGTCTTTTAAAACTACCGCCATAAATTTCTATATTTTTTCCTTGTTTTCCTTTCAGAATGCATGTAGTTTTGTCTGCATTTTTGTTACTGTAGACATTTTAATGCTTTTCTCTTACTGCCTGTGGACCTTTCTGCACATTTCCCAGATATATGCATGGCTTTATGCACATTTTCTGATCACTGCTGCAGCTGTGCTTCATCCACGGCCCATTTTAGAAGATGCAGAAATCAACATGGCCCTCGTTCTCTAACTTCATAGCTATCAGCTTTGTGTCCAGCTGCACAATAAAATAAACCTGTGGGCCGATTAGCTTAACTCCAGGTGTGATCACACAGGCATAGAGCTCTCCTTTCGGACTCCATTGTGCGCCATTTCCTGGTGATCACACAACGTACAGGCAATAGCATGCCAACATGCCTATGTTGATGTTATTTATGGTATATGTTGTAACTTTGATTCCGAGTTTCAATTTTGCATCTGGTTTTGCATAATTCAGTTCTATATCTGTTACGGGTTGTTGTAATTTGATGATGTGAGTGTAAAATGCCCAGAGTGGCCTTGTAGCCAGATGGGCGGTGTGGAAGTCGAACAAATGAATGAATACATAAAAATCTCTACCTCATTTTATGGGGGGGGGGGAACCCAAGTTTCAGGTCTACCACCCAATGTTCAGTGCCAGCTGCTATCTTGCAGATGAACCCTAAGAGGCAGCCTTGGCAAGAAGATGACACAAGGGCAGGCTGCTTGCTCTGAAGGAAAGCCCTACCTGTCTGGCTGCTTCCCTGTGGTCAGTGTGTGTATGTGTGTGTGTGTATACATGTACGTGTATATTTACATATATATATTTACAAACAACAGGCAGTACTGCTAGCCCTCAGTGTTGCAAGGCTGATGATTCTGATGTTGCAAGGTCAGTGGACCTCCCTTGGGGTTATGGTCCAAACTTTACATGTTATCCTAAAGCCTGAACCAAGCACCCTTCAAATAGGACTCAGTACCATGGACAGCTCCTTCAGAAATCTAGCTAAAAGAGGATCAGGCTAAAACATGGAGCAGAGACATCCTCCCGCCATAGCACTGAAATCACTAGACCTCATGTTCTGTGCTTTTTCAGCATCATGTGGAAAGGTGGCTTCCACAAAAGTTCTGCTGGTCTGTCTGTTCATCACGTTACTTCTTATGTGAATGCCTCCTGCTCTCTGGCAAATGCCTTTTCCATAATTGCATTTCTCCCTCCGGCTCTCTGTCTTCCCAGTGGTGTTGTAGAGAACCTTGAGTTCTTGGAGTGAATATACCAGAAAATTTTGAATAGTAGGAATGTCAGCATCATTGATCACCACCTTCAGGGCTTGAAGTCTTGAAGACTAGCTACAATCTTCAAGGTCACTGAGCAAAGAGGATGATTTTTTCTTGACAAAAAAAATATTGTTATGAGCAATTCCTGCTCTAATGCAATGTAATTCAAGACTCATTTTGTCCTGAACAGGCAATTAAGAACCATTAGCAAGACTAAAGACCCATTCTTGTGTATGAATGGATTTAATTTACCTATATATCATCTTTCCCCTTGAACTGGGACCCAAGGTGGCCTATAACACAGATTAAAAACAATCTCATTAAAATATAAGTTATGAATATGAAAGTAGGATGGAACTCATAATAGTAATAAAATACAATTACATTTAAAGCACTTTAAAATCTCTCAGTTAAAATACCCATGGTACTTTGCCTAGAAAGAAATAGGAAAGGAAATCAGCAGGATTAAAACAGGGTTGCAGCCTTGTTGATTAGAAAGCTATTAATTCCAGAAAGCCTGGCTAGATGAAAAAGTCTTTGCTTTTAGGAAGGACAGCAAGGTGAGGTGGGTGCTATCTGAGTCTTGCGGTCTACAAGGACTTCCAGAGCTTAGGAGTGGCCCCCAAGAAGGCTATGCAAATGGAAGGGACATTGTTGATGTGGAGCAATGGGCCTGCCTGCATCTGGGGGTCTCCTATTGGCATCATGGCTGAGGGAAGTGTCACCATGATTGCCTTCTCTTACAAATTCATCACAACATCACAGCACTGCTGTTTTCTGACAAAGAAAATAACTTCCAAGATGCTTTCCCCAGGAACAAGGAGCATGCAATCCACTCAACAAACAGACTTTGCTCCCCCCGCTCTTGTACGAATTTACTTCCTTTGCAAAACTATGTTTTTACTACAGGGAAGAGCCCTTCCAGGATGGTGCAACCTCAAGGGAACCATTCTATGGTGCAAGAGTTTATCCTGCTCGGTCTCTCCCAGGCCAGAGAGATCCAGCTTTTCCTCTTTGTCCTCTTCCTTCTCTTCTACTCTCTGGTCTTGCCAGGGAACATCTTCATCATCCTGACCATCTGGAGCAACCCCCGTCTCAGCTCTCCCATGTACTTCTTCTTGGCCAACCTTGCTTTCCTGGACCTCTGCTACTGCTCCATCACTCCTCCCAAGATGCTGGCTGATGTCTTCTACAGCCGCAAGGCCATCTCCTATAAAGGCTGCATGGCCCAGATCTTCTTCCTTCACTGGTTGGGGGGCTCAGAAACCTTCCTTCTGATTGCCATGGCCATTGATCGCTATGTGGCCATATGTCACCCCTTGCGATACACTGCTCTCATCACCAGAGTCGTCTGCTACCTTTTGGTCCTGGCCTCTTGGTTTCTCGGACTCCTGCACTCCATTATTCAAATGGTCCTTCTCATGCCACTCCCCTTCTGTGGTCCCAATACACTGGACAACTTCTTCTGTGACATCACCCAAATCATCAGGTTGGCTTGCATGGATACCTATGTCTTAGAGTTAATCATGTTTTTTACTAGCGGACTTTCCCTCTTGATATGCTTTGTTCTCCTTCTCTTCTCCTATGGAGCCCTCTTGGTCAAGGTGAGGACAGGCTCAGGGAAAGGGAAAAGCAAAGCTTCCTCCACATGCATCACCCACATCATTGTCATCTTCATCATGTTTGGGCCGGCCATCTTCATCTATTGCCATCGCTTCCAGGACTTTGCCCTTGATAAAGCGGTGTCTGTTTTCCACACTGTGATTTTTCCCTTGATGAACCCCATGATTTACACGCTAAGAAACAATGAGATCAAACATTCCATGTGCAAGTTGGTGGCCAAATACTGCAGGTTCAGGATGAAGAGGAGTCAATGATAAAACTATTTAAAAAATAAAAAAACTTTTCAGATGGATAACCATAAATGAATGGATATGGGTGTATATGGATCACGTCGGTGAGTTGAATAACTGGCTCCTAAGTTGGGAGTTTGATTCTGTACTGTGTCCCACTGTGTGGGAGAAGGAGCCAGCCTGTGTTGCCCTGGGCAAGTGCCCCCTGTAGGAGGGAATGTTAAACCGCCTCTGAGTACGCTAGACTTGAAAAAGCCAGGAAAGGGTCACCATTAAGTCAGAATTTATTTGACAGTACGTGTTACATGTTGTTGTTGTCATTTTCCATCATATTTTGAGGGCAGGTTCCATATCTAAGAATTCCTCCATGTTCATAAAATTCAGTCACATTTTCAAATACCCGCTGGATATGATTGTGGTTTTGAAATGGATTGTTTCTTAAAGTTTGGCTCAAAAAGAGATTAAATGCTGAATAGTAAGGTGAATTAATTGACTAATTACATGTCGTCAAGTTGATTCCCACCTCAACTAACCCTTTCCAGGGTTTTCTAGGCCTATAAAGTACTCAGAAGTATTCTCGAAGGCTTTCACGGCCGGGATCCGATGGTTGTTGTAGGTTTTTCGGGCTGAAGGAGTTGACCAGACCCTGCTTCTGGGGGTGCTCTGGGACGGTGCAGCTTGCCCAAGGTTACACAGGTCGGCTTTTAACCCAGGAGGCAAAAGTTGGGAATCGAACTCCCAACCTCCACAACAAATATTCCAGCTTATTTATTTATTTATTTATTTATTTATTTATTTATTGGATTTTTACCCCGCCCATCTAGACCAAAGGTCTACTCTTACTTGGTGAGCCAGGTAGTTGACTTACAAGATATAAAGTCTTTGTGCATTTGAAGACAGTGTTGTCATTATAACCTACATATGTTCTTGATGACTGTTTTTATTTATTTATCTAAAGCATGTTTACCTCAACCTTCAGCTAAAAAAGGCTCTCAGAGCAGCTTGCAAAGATAAGGGGTAACAAGACAGTTCCTGCCCTCCGACTTGCTGGCTGTAAAGTAAGAACACAAAAGGAAAAGCTACTGGGAGGGAGGATGAAAAACAAACCAACCAAAGCACTTAGGACTGGGGATGTGAATCCTCCAGATGTTGTTGGACTGCAACTCCCAGCAGCCCTGGCCATGAATATAATGATGAGGGACAATGGCAGTCGTGGTTCAACAGCAAGAGGAGCCCCACACCATGATAGCCCAGCCTTGTACTAGAGTATGGGTATTATGAACAGTGTGACAACTCTGATTTGTGTGTTAGGAATCCACTTCAGGTTTTACCCTGAACTTTCAGGGAGCTAGCAAAAGTGCTGGGACCTGTCTCTAGAACAACTTCGGCGCCTTGCATAGCGCTGTGACAGTTCAGACTAAAATCCGGTGGAGACACCTCCCCGCTCTCAAGATGTCATTGGCTCATTTCACCCAACCTCCACTGGGGAGAATATTGAGAGTACGTACAAAGAGAGGGAAGCCAATCTTTCTGCTGAATCTTCCACTGTTGGTCGTGTGTGATGGGGTGGGGAGTTTTGGTAGACAAATAAATCCAGCTCACATCTTCCCAGCACTACACTGGATCTGGGTGTCATGCAGTGGCACAATTAAAACCAGTGCACCAGCCAGAGTGCTTAGGCTGGCTATGGCACCATGTGCCTAAGGCCAAACTATACATTGCAGATAGCACGCCATTGGAAGATGGAAAGGGCATCAGTGTTTCAGAGACGTGATTTCAGCAGGCCTTCGTATCTGAGCAATCATGCTTGCAAACAAATGCTGTATTTATCTTTAGATGATCTGTCACAAAACATGCTAATTTGCAAACTCTTGGAGGTGTGGAAAAAGATTGTAGCTAATCAGACATTCGCTGGCTGGTGCATTTGCTTTAAATATGCAAACACCATGATTTAATGTATAGCTACTTCCCTTCCGTTTCCCCCCTTTCTCCTTTTCCTCTTCCCCTTCCAGCAAGAATTACCAGTCCCGGACACTTTTCATCTTTTGAAGGAGTTGCATTCCTCCATAGGTACTCAGAGTGGTGTAGAGGACAGAGTGACAGACAAGGATTCAGGAGATCTGGCTATGATTCCCCACTTGGCCATGGAAAAGCCAGAGAAAGTTGAGTCAACACTGGGGTGTGGAACTGGTAAAAATCCTTCTTAAATATCTCACTTACCTTGAAAGCCCTATTAGAGTTGCTATAGTAAGTTCATTTCGACTTGATGGCATATAACATAACATTCCTGCACACCTTTTGAAGTCTTTGGCTAGAATCCAATGGCTAATTTACACTTGTGCAAGAGAAATCACAGTTTTGCTGTGGCCCTGTAATACCATGTAGCTGGCATGAGTAATCCTCCTCCTATTTATTTCCACATCTCATTTGAATATCAGGAAAAACGTCTTAACTGTTAGAGCAGTACAACAATGGAACCAATTACCTTGGGAGGTGGTGAGTAGAGATGGGCATGAACTGATCTACGAACTGAAAAATAACACGAACCGGGCTAGTTTGTGGTTCAATTTGTGGTTCGTTTCATGCAAGCTGTTTTGCCGAAACGAAACAAAGCACCAAACTTTTTTTTCTGCTTGGTGCTTCGTCTTGCTTCAGCAAAACGGATGCCCCCCACGCCTTCCCCCGTCGGCTCCACCACTGCCATCTTCAGAGGCAGCAGCCCGGCTTCCCTTCTGGAAACTGGATGTGATGTCTCTGTGCAGGTGCACACCTATCAGCTGAATAGCTGGGTAGCAACAAAGTACGAATCACCCAAATTCATCCTTTCTCTGGTTCGTGCCCATCTCAAGGGGTGAGCCCTCCAATGCTGGAGGCATTCAAGAGAAAACTGGACAACGATCTGTCAGATCTACTCTGAGTTGGATTCCTGCACTGAGCAGAGGGTTGGACTCGATGGCCTTATGGGCCCCTTGCAACTCCATGATTCTAGGATTCTAAGATTTCCACCCTGCGTCCGCCCGCCCCCATTTGACTCTACCATTTCATAGCAACCTTTTTTTAAAAAAATTACACGTTTAAAAAATTGATTTCAGAGATTCCAGAAATGCAGCCTTGTCTTGCAGTACGTGGAGCCTGATCCTTGCATTTTACAGTCAGTCAAACCAATTAGCAATCGGTCAAAAGATGCATCAGCAAAAAACCTGGCAGTTAACAAGGCCAATAGGGAGTGGTTAATATTTTTTATACTAGTGGCTTTGTATAAGCATCAGAGGGCAGCAAAGGACAAAGCATAACTGTGCCAGCAACATTTGAAAGCCTTCCTGGATCTCACCCAGCACGCACGCGCACAAACACACAGACAGACAAACACACACACCCCCTCCTTTCCATTCTACGCTTTTGGAAAATTCTTTGCTTACAGTGGAAATCTCCTTCTATGAAAGTAAGCCATAGTGCAGTCCGTCGGATTTATTTCAGAGCAGGCATGTATAGGATTGCAGCAGCATCAGTTGCCTCTAAAAGGGTACCTTTGCTAAGTTCCTTAAACAACGCCATGATTAGGAGAAGTTAGAGGAGATTTTTTTCAGGAGGTGACTCGCTAAAAGAGAGGAGCACTCAAACAACCCATTTCTCATGTTCCAGTTGTTTCCAGTACATTATCTAAACAATATTGTGAACAGCCCTGCGAGGTAGTCTGGTGTCTCCCCTCACCACTGCCCACTCCACCACACTGTATGATTAGCAAGAGCATCCTTTTGCCACCGGATCAGTTTCTCAAGCCATCTAAGTTTTGCTAGAGCTCATCTGCAAGGCATGGACATATTCGAAAGCATCATGCTAGGAAGATCTGCAGTGGTTCCACAGGTAAAGACCAAAAAATTCTTCCCTGCTCTCCTCCACTCTCTGGTTCATGTTGAATTCGGCAGCGTGTGGGTCAACAAAGAAATCCAAAGCTGCAACTCATTGGTGTAGACCAATGGTTCCCAACCTTGGCTCCCCAGATGTACTTGGGAATACAACTCCCAGAAGCCCTTGCCAGCACAGCTGGTGGTGAAGGCTTCTGGGAGTTTTAGTCCAAGAACATCCGGGGACCCAAGGTTGGGAACCAATGTTGTAGACCAAATCTAAGACCCATCCTGTCTCCAATGCTGGACTGCCTTTGAAAAACTCACATGTCCCCATGATTTGCCCCCGCTGGTATTCAATAGAATACCTTTGGAGACAGAGGTTTCATCTACACTATCTTATATAATCAGAATTTGGAAACATCTCTGATTTGGACAAGAGTTTCCATCCCAGCTAGTTGGGGGGAAAGTAGCTTTTTTCCAAGTGCTGATCATTCTTATTTATTTGTTTGTTTGTTTGTTTGTTTATTTATTTATTTATTTAACTTATATGCCGCCCACACTACCCAAAGGTCTCTGGGTGGCTTACAACAATTAAAATACAGTAAAAAAGATAAGACAATTAAAATACAATTAAAATATATACTCTAAAAAATTGCCATCAGGACCCGCAGTTGATATTATTTCAATTAAAAGCCTTCTGGAACAGGAAGGTTTTGACCTGGCGCCGAAATTCTTGAAAGGCTCCCCTGTCATTGCACTGGTCCAAACACTTAACATCTTTTCCGGGCGGCTGATGGAACTGTCAGTGCTTCTCAAGGCTTCCCTCCTCCCTCGCACCAGTCTCCGCCAGAGGGCAGCCAAGGTGATTCTCCAGGCTGTGTAACTCGACCCTCGGCGATGATCGTCATGAACCTCCAACCACTGTCCCCGCGGATGCTCCGGCTGTCTTTTTAGCAGAATGTTGCAGGCCAAAGATAGATCAGGGAAGGTCAAGGAAGGACAGGCAGGGAGAAAAACCTGGAGATGGGACGTCTTCCAATCTTGTCCAGATTTTAAGGTCCACAGCCGGCGGTACAAGAGCATGCTGCCCTCCGAGTGCCACCAGCTTCACCAGGATGTCCTGAAATCCAGAGTATTAAAACGTTACAGTGTAAGAATTTTGGGAACTGTAGTCCAGGAATATAACTTTTACATAAGAACATAAGAATATAAGAAGAGCCCTGCTGGATCAGGCCAAGGGCCCGTCTAGTCCAGCTTCCTGTATCTCACAGTGGCCCCACCAGATGCCTCTGGGAGCACATGAGACAACTAGATACCTGTCTCCTGATCCCCCTCCCCTGCATCTGGCATTTGGAGGTCCCTTCCTTTGAAGCCTGGAGATTATACATCCCCATCATGGCTTGTAGCCTGCAATGGACTTTTCCTCCAGAAATCTGTCCAATCCCTTTTTAAAGGCATCAAGGCCAGATGCCATCACCACATCCTGTGGCAAGGAGTTCCACAGACTAACAGGTCCCTTCCAACAGTTATTCCATGATTCTGTGAAGAATGCTGTGGCATTAAAAAAAAACCTAACATATTTTACTTGGCTTAAGGTTTCATGGTCTGCAGCTGACTTCATCAGAAAGGAGTTCCACAGACTAACAACACGCTGGGGAAATAAATTTTTTCTTTGGTCTCTTCTCACTCTCCCAACACTCAGTTGGAGTGGATGTCCCCTGGTTCTAGTGTTGCTTGAGATGGAAAAGAGCTTCCCTCGATCCACTTGATCCATCCCCTGCGTAATTTTATCCCAGGCTCTGTTGAAAAGCCAGAGAAAGTTGACACAGAACTCCATTGGAGGTGCTGATCAAACTTACCTGTGTGGTTTAAGAGGTAAGTGTCTCATGTTGCAGAGAGCTTGAAAAACTTCCTTTTCTGGACCAAAATGCAAGCAGCAGGTTTCAGCCATTTGTAGTCCCAAACCAGAATTTTTCCAGCATCTGGTGTTTAGGCAAGGGAGATTCGGGTATTAATGCTACTTGATGTGTTACAGCCTTCCTCGAGGTGGGATACACCTAGTGTGGTGTAATGGATACAGTGACGGAGGAGGACTCGGGAGACCTGGGTTCGAATCTCTGCTGGGTTATGGAAACTCATGGGGGTCACTGATAAACTCACTCCTTAAATACCTCACTTACTCTGAAATTCCTCTTGGGGTCGCTATAAGTTAGCTCCAACTTGATGGCACTATAACACATATCTCCAAACCGGTGCCCTTTCATTTTTTGGGACTACAACTCCCACCATTCCCAGCCAGTATGGGAGCTGTAGTCAAATACATCTGAAGGATATCAACTTGGCTAATCCTTTATCCTGAAGCACACACCCATCAAACTCAATGGGGCTTCCCACATTATGGGATTTTCCAAAGAAATAGCCACATTAGGGTGCAACTGTGAAATTATTCTGGATTGGATCAAGTCAACCAGGGTCACCTGAAAGTGAGAACATTTTGAATGATCCTTGCATCCACACACAAGGACCAAGTCTTTTTGGGACCAGAAGCCACACTGCAGTCGTATTTAGCCCATTTCCCCCTTTTAGCTTTCATGCCCCCACATTGTCTTGTGTGTCCTCTGTGAGAGGAGGGGAAAGCTAGATATTCTTTTGTTGTTGGTAGTGTTGTTGTTAAGAGATGTATCACCGCATTGGCTTGCCACTCAAGTGACATAGCGCTGCACTGCTAGGGAAAACAGTTGGCAGTGCCACTTTGCTTCAGGACTGGCAATCCTACATGTAGGAAATCAGGCTGAAATGGAGCGATCCTACCTGTGCTAAGGAACCAGTAGCCCCTGCTAGTGATCCAAAAGAGTGCAGATAGCAGTGGGAAAGATTTTGGCTGGTTCACAATTACCAGGACATGATGCCGTCGCCAGAAAATGGATCTAACACAGCCATGCCCAAAGCAGCTCAAAGTGCAAGATAAAGCGCTGTCTGATCACACCCTTCATCTCTTTCAGCATGCTGGCGAAAGGAAAGGAGAATAAGAAAAGATAAGATAAAGGTTTTGCTCCGTCTTTCCCCCCCCTTCCCCTCCCCACTTCATTATTGTGAACATGTATGGGGCTGTAAAGCTGCAGGAGGAGTGGATACCCGAACGTCTTGCAAAATCTTTCCCTCTCCTTGGTTCGGTCACCCGTGCCTCAGTTTCCCCACACAGACCCAGAGGGGAACAGATGTATTCACGGCCCTTGAGGTGGCTGGAGGTTGACAGAACCAGTTTCAAGGCACACAGGAAAGAGCAACGTTTGGGATGGGACACGTGAAGCCTTGGCCACTGGGTCTCAGCCAGCAGGAAAAACCAGTTGGGCTAGTAACCAAAGTCCAACTGCAGAGTCGTGCTGTTAGCTTTCCCTCCCTCGACGAAAAATACGAGGCCAGTTTGCTTTTCTGGCTCCGCAGCCAGCTGCCTAAACCACGGAGCTACCCATCACTATTGCTTCAATTTGTAGCAACGGCTTTGCAGATCTGACAGATTTTGGATGGAGTCGCCAGTTTATCCAAGGATTCCTTGATAGACTGGTCCATGAGCTGATGAGAGGGCTCATCCCCAAAATTTCAGGCTGGAGAGGCCCTCCCAACTCCAGTCATGAGCTCGACAAAGGCTAGAGACCCATACTATACTCTTCTTCAGTGTTGATGGCTAAGGATGATGGGATGTGCAGTCCGTCACATCTGGAGGATGGCCAGTGTTGAAGGATGCTATGATCACCTGTCTGGGCATAATCCTCATTGAAATCAATGGGGTCCCAGACTAGATTAGAACAGAGTTTAAAAAAACGATGGACATATTTATTGATCTTTTTTACAGGTTGTTTTGTGTTACTTTTAAAAGGCTTATTTATTAGCTCTTCCTTCAGGAAGCTTGAAGTGGTTTCCCATCAGCCTCTGGCACTTACGAAGCCAAGATCCACTTAGACTTAACACCATGACAGCATCATATCCCTGAGGGCCCCTTTGTATAGCTGTATCGATTCAATTATGCTTTCAATTGGCCTGCATCATACATTAATGCCTTGCATTGCAGCCTTTTTAATTTTTTTCCCTGAGTCTACACATTTTTAGCATCATAGTTATCATGGGCTGGGGCATGAACTGGGCAAAGGAAGGTTGGATGGCACACAGAGAGGTGGCACTTTTCTACTGCAGGCGCTGTTCTGGATTTGCACTCCCTGTTAACTGAAGAACAGTAAGAAAATCTCCCTGCATGTTCCTTTTTTTAAAAAAAAAGCATTGCAAGTAGAAAGTTTCCAGCCTGTTCCTGAGGTGCTAGTTTTCTACTTGCAAGGAGTTGTAGTTTCCCCCTCTTTTAGGGGAAGGAAGAATTCCAAAAACATAGAACTGCTGGGTAGCTCAGTGGTTTAGGTCTCTGGCTGCGGAGACAGAGGTTGGGAGTTCGATTCCCCAATGTGCCTTCCTGACAGGGGCTGGCTTTAATGATCCAAAGGGCTCCGTTTCCAGCTCTGCAGTTCTAAAATTATGATGATGATGATGATGACAACTTCCACCTCTTGACGTTGGAAGTGATACGACATGTTCTCCCCACCACCTTGGAAATCTACTGTTAAATTCCTGCTTCAAAAATATGTATGCACCACACTGTTATATTACCTTGAGGCTGTGTCCTATGGAATTCTGGGATTTGTAGTTCAGTGAAGTTGGCCAGACTCCAGCTGGCACTGCCCTCCAGAGCAGAGCAATTGAATCAATGGGATGTTTTGCCATTGATTAGGTTTATTCTAGTTTGGACTCCCAATGTGACTCTGGCCTTAGAAGCAGATTTCAGAAATATCACTATCTGAAACTAACAGCCCAGGATCCTTAAGCTAGCCTAGGCAGTGACTATATTGGCTGAGGGTTCTGGGAACTGCAAGAAAGTAACTCTTCCAGGCTCCACCTCTCTGTAATTTATTTATTTAACATAATGTAACATTGCCTTTCTCCACAAAAGGACCCAAGGGGCTTTACATCATTGAAAACTCAATATTAAAAGTGAAAAACAGTAAATTGTTCGAATATTTGAAAAGAATTAGATGAATTATTGTATTAAAAATGTTAGATAAAAGCATTGCTAAAACAGAATTAAAAGCAACAAAAATTGCAAACTATCCCATTTTAAAACCCCTCTCAGACAAGCAATCGTTTAAGGCGGAGAGGGGCTGTGTGTTCCTTTTCTAAAAGTAAAATAAAAGTTCAAAACCCAAAGTCATTATTTTTTATTTTATTTATTTATTTTATTAGATTTATACCCCGCCCATCTAGACCTATGGTCTACTCTGGGCCTGTTTGAAGATGAGGGTCTAATTAGGAGAGGCATGGAGGATGATGTCTCTGAGAAAACCAGGTTCTCTTTTCTTGAATGGCCAAACAAACACATTTCATGACCAGCAATTCTACCACCTACCCGCCCAGAAATACGAGCTTCTAGAATACAGTATGAGATTTCTGAGTTGAAACAAGTCCGTCTGGTCCATATTTCGAGAACATAAGCAAGGAAGGAGCCTGGAAGGTATGGGGAAAAACAATGACTGGACAGACAGGTTCAGTGTGGACAACAGTGTGGAACCCACAGGGCTAACACATGCCGAAACCCGTCTATTCCTACCCATTCCTGTTTCCAGTCCCTGTACATGACAGTATTCTTGAATGAAGCCTTCACAAAAAGGGAGCAAAGCCCCAAGCTCTGAAGTTGCTCCCAAATGTTTGGTCACTTGAGGCTTCCGTCTCTCCTTCCTTCCTGCTCCCCAATTGAAGGCTAGATCTTGACCTGATGAGATGCAGGGTTTGGTTAAAAAAAAATATTAAGCTGGATATCACATTTGTTGTTGTTTAGTCGTTAAGTCGTGTCCGACTCTTCGTGACCCCATGGACCAAAGCACGCCAGGCCCTCCTGTCTTCCACTGCCTCCCGGAGTTGGGTCAAATTCATGTTGGTCACTTCGATGACACTGTCCAACCATCTTGTCCTCTGTCGTCCCCTTCTCCTCTTGCCTTCACACTTTCCCAACATCAGGGTCTTTTCCAGGGAGTCTTCTCTTCTCATGAGATGGCCAAAGTATGGAGCCTCAGCTTCAGGATCTGTCCTTCCAGTGAGCACTCAGGGTTGATTTCCTTCAGAATTGATAGGTTTGTTCTCCTTGCAGTCCAGGGGACTCTCAAGAGTCTCCTCCAGCACCACAATTCAAAAGCATCAATTCTTCGGCGGTCAGCCTTCTTTACAGTCCACCTCTCACTTCCATACATCGCTACTGGAAAAACCATAGCTTTGACTATGCTGACCTTTGTTGGCAAGGTGATGTGTCTGCTTTTTAAGATGCTGTCGAGGTTTCTCATCGCTTTCCTCCCAAGAAGCAGGCGTCTTTTAATTTCGTGGCTGCTGTCCCCATCTGCAGTGATCATGGAGCCCAAGAAAGTAAAATCTGTCACTGCCTCCATATCACATTAGATCAGATTAAGGGCCACTGGTTACCTACCCCTTCTCTGCCTTGCTCAATTCAATCTTCCCATTTCTTCCACTCTTCTTGCTCTCTGTTTTATCTGCACTAGGGATGTGCCATTCAGTTTTTTTTTGACTCAGATTCCTAGAATTCCCCAAGAATTTGCCAGGCAGAAAGAAGTCTGGACGTTTCAGCCCACAGACCCACACCTGCAGACAACGTCATTTCACTCACCTGGAAAAAGGCCTTGTCCTCCGAGGCTCCATCCAATTCTGGAACCTCATTTCCTGTCCCAATGCAGCCTGGGAGGAAGCCACTGCAGTGGTTCCTGAATGTGGCAGTCTTGCTGCCCTTTAGGATTTATAGAGGGCGCTCTCAGGTTTTGCCACAATCAGGATGCACTGCAGCAGCTTCCTCCCAGGTAGCATCGTGACAGGAAATGAAGTTCCAGAATTGGATGGAGCCTTGGAGGACAAGGCCTTTTTCCAGGTGAGCAAAATGAAAATATCTGCAGGTGTGGTTCTGTGGCTTGAAGCTCCCTCAATTCTGCTTTGGGAATTCTTGAAGAATTCTGGGATTTCAAGTCCACAATTCAAAGGAAAGAAAATGGCACACCCCTACTGAGATTGCCTGCTACCCTTCAGCTGCGACAGGTTCTTTTACTCTTTTAATATTATAATGCAAAAATGTGACACCGAGTACCAATCGTTGAGCACCGCTCAACCAATTATGAGACAACCAAGGTTCTTCTTGAAGGCCTTCTGCTCCTGGCTAGTTAATGCTGGACCAGGAACAAAGAGCTCTGGGTTCAGATGTGGCTACTTGGATACAGTGTTATTTGGGTGAACCTCAGATAGGAATCCAACAAGCAGCCAAGCCTAGCTCACAGGACAGTCACGATGGTTGTGACAATCAAAATCGTGAGAAGGATGTGGTATGCCAACTTGAGCTTCCGGGAGGAAAAGTGGAAGATGAATGTAAGGCGTTATGCAATCAGAACCAGGCGGGGATGAGTTTTCTCCCTAAACTTCAATGTTCAAAAGAAGTTCCTAGTTTTTATCCTCAATTGCAAAGGAGTTGGGAAAAAATTTGTTGGCTGGTGGCCAATGAAATCTCAGAGAGCAAAACCAAGCGAGGGTGGAATCTCTGCACCCTGCAAGTCCGAGGCACTGGTGCCAAAACCAGACTTAATGCAGCAAATTTGCAAAGAGCCCAGAATTTCTTCGGATTGTGTCGTAGAAACAAATACAGATTCCCCCCCCCCCGCTTCTTGACACCCATTTTAGACTGTAGGATCAGTGTGGGCAGGGCCCTATTTCAGCTTGACCGGCGCATAGCGCATGAGACGCGGCTGCAGAAACAACCACGAAACATCGGGCCCAGCCTTGCAGGGCCGTGATGAGGAAGCACAGAAGAAGCAAAAAAATAAAAAATGGAGGGGCTACCCCCTTTGTAATCGTCAACAGAGAGGACCTAGGTCAACTTTAATGAAGCTGACTAACCATCGTTGGCAGGCATCGGGAGAAAATAATATATATATATATATCTCCTTGAATGTGTTGCGTTCCTTGAGTCACTGTATGCTTGGGATACAGATCCTGGCCTTCCCACCGTTTCCGCTGTACTGTATCCTTCCCCAGCCCAAAGCAGAGAGAGAAAAGGGGGAAGGGGGGCAAGGAAAAAGAGGGCGAGTGGAGGGCAAGAAGGCGAGTGGAGGGAAGGATGAGGCCGAGGGAGAAAGGGGGAGACGGCGCAGAGCTGCAAAGGCCGCCGGCTGCCTCTTTCTCCACTCCATCCTTCCCGGATGAGGGATGCGGTCCTGGGAGGGAGAGATGCAGCGATGGGAAGGGATGCGTCGGGGCGGGCCTGGCGAGGATGCTCTGGCCGAGTCCCTTCTCTCCCCCCCCCCCCTCTCCACCTCCTGCATCCGCTCCTTCCAAACCGAAAGTCCGTCCCCCCAGCTCGGGTGTCGCCGTGACGACCGCGCCGTGGTCCCGCCTCTCTCTCTCTCTCTCTCTTTCTCCCCCTCCCCTCCCCTCCCCTCCCCAAGCATCCTAGCTCTAGCCGGCCGCGGTCCGGGGCCAGGGTGTCCCTCCAGCGGCCCGCCGATCGCCGGTGGTCCGCGCACCCTCTCCCTCTGTGTGGGTCTCGGTCTCTCTCTCCCCCCCCCCTTCCCTCCCTCCCTCTCCCTCCATCCTCCTTCCCCTCGATCTCTCCCACCCGACCGCAGCCCAGCCCAGCCCCCGGGCTCCGGCCTTGGGGAGGCGTCCCAGGCTGGAAGAAGAGGAGCCTGGCCGGGGGCTACGGCTATGGAGGAGGGAGGCGAGGCGAGGCGGCGGCCCCCGCAGGCGGAGGAAGAAGAGGAGCCCGCCCCGGACTCGGTCCCCGCCGCCGCCGCCGCCGCCGCCCCGGCCCCCAACCCTTTCGTCCACGATCTGCGGCTGAGCCGCCTGCAGAGAGCCAAGGTGAGAGCGGCCCGCCGCGCGACGCGACCGCCAGGCGACGACGCCGAGCCGAACCTTCGCCAAAAGGGGGGCCCCCGGCGGGGCGACCTCCCCGGGGAGGGAGGTGCGCGCGGGGGGGGGGGGCGGGCGGCGGCCCGCGGGGCAGCGGACAGGCGGGGCGGGGGCCCGGGCTCGGCTTGCGGGTTGGCGGCGGCGGCGGCTCTAGGAGATCCGCTCCTGATCGCGGAAGTCAAGGTTTCGGGGGGGTGTCTTGGAGCAAGAGGGGGGCCGCTGTGCCCAAGTGCCTTTGCATGCATATACCGTATCTATTTATTTCATTTCATTTATTTATTTATTTCGTTTTCTTTCTTCAATCAAACTATTTGTTGATTTTTCTTTAATTCATTTTTCTTTAATGAATTAATTGCCATTCAGGAATGACGTTTATTTATCTATGTAATTTATCTATTTAATTTAATTGTATGCATTTAATTCATATATTTTTTTTTAAAAAAAATTCATTCATTTATTTATTTTTTTAACTTTATTTTATTTCTATCCCTTCCCATCTGGGCGGTTTGCAACATAATAAACCAGGCGTAACCTTTTAAGGAAAAGTCACAAGCCTGGTAACAATGTGAGAAGTCCAATGAAAGCACCTGGATCAATTCAACACTAGGAAAAAGAGGAGAGGAAAAGAGGAAAGCCATGAAAAAGCCATTTACAAAAGACAAGGTGGCGGAGCGACTAACTTTAGCACTGAAAGCTTAAGGGGGGGGGGCCGCTTTCCCCACCTCCTAGGAAACCCGGGGGTGTGGTTGTAGGGTTAGGGGGTTCCCGTGGAAAGATGCCTGTGGTACCTGCGAGAAAGCGGAGAGGGTGATTGTAGGACATCTGGATGGGATCCCAGTTGGCCTGCAGGCTTACCCTCCGAGGACGGAGGCCTACCTTATAGGGGAGACACAGGGCAGAGGGAGCGAACTTCCTGCGGTGTCTGTCGGCAAGGGATTAATGGGTTGTGATCTCTACAGTTTGGGCTCACCAGGGTTGATGGAGTTGTTAAAGGGATGAAGGACTCTGTTTTAGGGCTTCCTAAAAAATCCTGTTTTTTGGGTGGGTGGGGAAGGGGGGGCGTTGTGCGTGAGAATGAGTTGCCAGCAGAGCTGTCTGGAGCTGGGAATGTAAACACGAGGGCGAATGGGGAGGCGAAAATCCGAGGGAGTTGGTGCAGGAAGTAGATGCGGACGATGGGTGTGTACATGGTGTATAAAGGGTTTTAAGTGCATAGGTCAAGCACTTTTTGGGGGGGGGGAGGAGGGTCCACATTTGCAGAGTTTTGCAGAAGCAATGAAGTCCAGTAAGGAGTTCTCTTCTACCTGCAGGTCCCTTTTAGGGTCTCCCAAAGTCTGTTATTATGTTTTGATTAGACCTGGAGAACCAAACTAGGGGAAGGATGATGGACTTAACAGAACTGGATTCAAGTCCCGATTTAGGGCTGGAAACTCATAGAGTTGGGCTCTGCATTGGTAAAACCACTCCTTACATATGTCACATACCTTGAAAACGATATCAGGATCACTATATGTCAGTTCCAATTTGATCGCGTATAAAACACACACTGTAAGATTACAGTGGGGAAAGTTTATCTCGAGTTTGGTGACACACACACACACACCCGAATTCCTCGAGGCGAGGGCATTTTTCCTAGACAGAGTGGAGTTTCACCAGGGCAAAAACGGGTGAGAAATAAATCCTATGCTGATACTTCGGTCCATTATAGGATTTATGTGGCCAGCATCCAAACAACAGAGGTTTTGGAAAGCGACTGCCAGATTATGAGCGGATCTGTAAACTATAGGTTGGTAGGGGGGCATTTGGATAGATGATCTCCAGAAGGGACACTGTGTACCTGGGGTCTCCTCAGATTTATAGGGTCACCGAAGGGCAGGAGTTTTGTACGGGCAGCAATAGTGCATTGTGGGTGATTATGCAGTCCCGAGTAAGCACTGAGGTTTCTGTAGGATTCATCCTTTTTTTTTTAAGGTATAAACTGCAACCTGGATTATGAAGGGAGTAGAGGATTTGATGCCTCTAGGAAATTAAAAAAATAAATAGGATGCTTATATTTTGGGAGACAGTTCTGGGGGGAGGGGAAGGTGGAGGATGCTGAAAGAGCAGGACTGTTGGGCCCTCACTCTCAGGTGTGAGAAAGGGAAAGGAAGGAGAAAGTAAAAGTGTAATGGGCTCTCCGCTGGTTTTTTGTTTTGTTTTGTTTTGTTTTTTTGCATTAACCATGCGGCAGTGCATGAGGAAGGGGAGGGGGAGAGGATAAAGCATCTGGCGAAGAATGCCAGAGGCTTTCTAAAGCAGGACCTGTGTGTGTTTGAGTGTGTGTCCAGGTTTGCCTTCACCTGGTTCCGTTAGAGTCCTGCCAGGAAGGAGAAGCCTAGTGGTTAGAACCCTGGTGGACCAGGGGAGGATGTGCCAAACAGAAGCCTGCAGAAGGCTTGACGTCTTTCGGCCGGTGCCATTGTGCTCCCTTCCTGCTTCTCTTCTGTTCTGCTTTCCGTCTTGCTGTTGTCAAAGATTTTTTTTTCTCCCTGGCAACGGTGGCGGGCCTCTCTTCCCACATCGCACTTTGCAGCCTTTATTCCATCTAGGCCTCAAAGCGGCCTGGTCCCAGCCTCATCCGAATCCCCCCTCCTCATCTTGTGTTGCCTCTTCAGTGGAAAGGCATCCCACTGTCTTGTCCTGTCCTGATTCTATTGCCCTGTTCTGGAACGATCCTCCCTGCTTTGCTGCTTGCAGCCACCGTTCTGGTGAACATTCCTTATTTTTATTTGTCAGCTGGGTGGATTTGAATGGCATGTTTAGCCCTCCATCGAGAAAGGCCAGGGAGATTTCGTTCCTTGTGGTTTGTGTTCTGTTCAACATTTACGTGTGGATAGGGTTGCCAGATACATGGGTACCAAAAGGAGGACATAGAAAGACAAAAAAGAGGACAGAGGAGGACGTATGGAATGTTTCATTTGAATCGTTCTGGATTAAACCCGCAATCAATACAATTTTATTACAATTGCTGCCAATAAATGTGAACCGACTAAGAAACAGTCATGTTAAAAAATAAAAATAAATTCAATTGAGGTGGTTTTTTTTTCAAAATACCAAAAAAACATTATTTAAACAGCCAATTGTACCCGAACCCACCCCAGCTGCGGGATCCCCCGGCCGCTCGCACTTTGCACAGGCTCAGAGGCAACCTTGCTAATATGGACGCCCAAACAAGGCTCCAGAGCAGGCAGGGGGAAAGCAGCGCCGGGCAAAACTGAATGAGGCAGCCTCCCCTCCCCTGAGGGTCATAAGTTCAAGGCTGGGGAGTGTGGGAGTTGGAGTACCCGAAAGGGACTTTGAACACACACAGTCCGGGCACTCGCCTTCCCATCGATGCGCTCGGGCGCTGCTTGCTCCTGCCTGGCTCAGTGGGCGGCGCTCTGCTCGTGCTGCCTTTCTGGGCTCCATGTGGGCTGGGCGGGCATGGAGGGGCGAGGGCTGCAATCCAGCGCCGGTGGCAGGTAACGGGGGGCGGGCGGGCAGGTGGAGGCGGGGAAAGACAGGGGGAGGGGGGAATCTTCCACCTCTCCCCCTCCCTTCCAAAATTATAACATAAAATATACAAAAGCCTGACATTTTAAAGGTTTTTATCTTTGCCTGCCTGACGGAGGACATTAGACTAAAAAGGAAGACATGTCCTCTTTTTGCCTGACATCTGGCAACCCTACGTGTGGATGGAGCTCCTACCACGGAAGCTGCCACGGGGATCTGATGAGGAACTGCATATGCATAGGATCAAGACCTGACCCTCATCAGAGCACCATGACAGCTTTGGGAGCAGGAGTTCCGGGCATGTAAATACTTCATTTCTAAGATTATTCTCATTCTCATTATTGTGTGCCGTCAAGCCGATTCTGATTTAGGGTGACCCTCTTCTAGGTAAAGGGTATGCAGAAGTAGTATACCATTCTCTTTTTCTGCGGGCACCCTGGGACTGTGCAGCTTTCCCAAGGCCACACAAGATGACCCTTCTGGGATGCACAGCAGGGAAATGAACTCCCAGTCTCTGGCTCTGCACCCAGATACCTAAACCACTGAGCTATACTGCCAACTTCTGAACAGGAGACTTGCCTGTTTAGTTTATCTGTTACAGTTATCCCTTCCTTTCCTTCTGTGAATTCCAGACAAGGCCCATGGCTCTGCTTCTCCTCGTTTTATTCTCACAACAACCCTGTGAGGGGAGTCAGACTGGGAGAGAGAAAAGAAGCAGGTGGGGGCTGGGGGACTGCCCTCGTGCCATCCTGTCATTTTTTTTTCATGGCCGTGTGAGGACCTGCTCCCAGCTTTCCTGACTTTGGGTCAGCACTCTAACCACTAGACACACCTGTCTCTTTCGAAATGATCATCAGCAACTGGATGTATACATTTCAAGCAGAGAGTGGGAAAGTTAGTTTAGTTTAGTTTAGTTTGTTTTGTTTTGTTTTGTGGGAACTACAGTCATTCATGTCTACTGGTATTCTGTGAATAGTAATCTAAAAATGTGATATTTCCCATCTTTGATCTCAAGTTTCTGCCACCAAACTGCTGAGAGAGAGAGAGAGAGAGAGAGAGAGAGAGAGAGAGAGAGGAGACCTTTGGCCTCGTTGCACATGACATTTTTGAGACATGATGGCTGAAATCGTGCTGTTGCGCAGCTGTGGGTGAGCAAGAGTGATGCCATCAGCAGCAGTGGCAAATTGCTCCTGATTAAAAGTGATTTTGGGGGCGCACGCAACTCATGCATATTGCAGTGAGGTCGTGCGCACCCCAAAACCACAGAAGAAAGCCTTTAATCAGCAGCAATTTGCCACTGATGATGATGGCATCTCTGTTGCTCACCCACAGCTGGACAACAACAGGATTTCAACCGATGGATCCTAAAGGTGGGGGCAAACCTGCCAAACTTCAGGGTGGAAGCTCTAGGGTTTTGCGTACTAAGCGCTGTTGAAGTTTTCTTTTAAGGAGAAAAGATTGGAGCCATTTGCTTTGATTTCTGCTGCAGACCCAAATCAATTTGCAAATTTTCTTTGCTTCACCGCATTTCTGAATCTAGCCATTCCTCTTTGATCTGAACCTCGTACAGATCCGTTTGCATCAGGCGGGTTCTGATAATAATTTGTGATTTGTTTGAATCTGGTACACAGCTCTTACTTGGAATCTAGGGAAAGAATTGATATGCAGGTGGTAGCAGGGAAGAGAATTTTTTTTCTATCCTTTGTTTACATACATTTTACACCTAACTTCCAGTGAGTTCAAGGTGTTGTTTTTATGGGCTGTCAACTTGCATCTTATGTACGGTGATCCTGATGGGGTTTTCTAAATATGTGAGATATTTAAAGTGTGCCACCCCTGGCTCTGATGTTTCCATTGCCAAGCAGAGATTTGAACCCATATCTCTGAGCCCTAACCCATCACTCTATCCACCACACTATACTGGCTCTCAGTACTGTACAAATTGTACACATGGCTTTTGTCTTCCTCGCTTTTATCCTCTCTAGTGAGGGAGGCCAGATTTGGGGAACGCAAGGAGCCGCCCAGAGACCTTTGGGTAGTGTGGGCGGCATACAAGTTAAATAAATAAATAAGGAGCAAGGTTCCCCAGTCAATTTCACCACTTAGTGGGCATTTGAAATTTGACTACCCAAGTTTCAGCCATATATCTGAACTGCCAAGATACAATCAGAAATGAAGATCAGAAGGGGGCATGAAAAACATGGTGGAAAACCGAGTTTTGAGGAAGATTTTAATGGTAGTAGGAACAGCTTGGAAATTTTGTTATCCGTGGTTAGCTCTATGGTTTCGAGGTTGGGAGTTCGATTCCCCACTGTGCCTCCTTGACAGGAATTGGATTCGATAATCCATAGGGTCCCTTCCAGCTCTGTAGTTCTAAGATTATATTATATATACCATGATTCCCCAAGAATAAGACAGGGTCTTCTATTAATTTTAACACATTAGGGCTTATTTTCAGGGGATTTTTTTTTCCCATGTACAACAATCTACATTGTTGCTGGTTGCTGCACAGTGGTGGAGGGCAGGGTTTCACTTAACTGGGGCTTATTTTTGGGGTAGGGCTTATATTATGAGCATCCTGAAAAATCATACTAGGGCTTATTTTCAGGTTAGGTCTTATTTTCGGGAAAACAGGGTATTATCATACAGTCATATAGAATATAGTATTTCAGTGACCAGAATCCTGTTGCATAGTTACGCAAAAGATGCAGCTTTTAGAAGTGAAATGCTATAACTTAAGAAATCTCCATAGACATTGTCTGTTCCATGTCTAGTCACACTCAGGGTTACACCTTTTGTGTAACTGTGCAACAGGATTTGGCCCAAGGTTTCTCTCATTGCTATTAAAATCAAGATGAAAAAGGAAGACCTGTAAGCAATCCACAATCCACAATCCATTTTCTGATTGGCCTGCAAGCCTCTTCAGTCTCTTATCAGTGTAGGTATCAAAACACAGAGATGCCCATCATCCCCTGATCACATACATGAATGGAATCTGAGAAATTGTCAGGGACCTTGAGGTCGTGCCTGTAATTCAACGGCTGCATCAGTGCAATGTGTAACAGCAGGGGAAAAGGTCAAATTTAGTGCTGGGGATTATTTAGCAAGGGATTGAAAATAAAGGGGACGGTATAATTATAGCTTTATATAAATCGGTGGTGCAGTCACACTGGAAGCACTGTGGACAGTTTTGGATGGGATAAAAAAAAGGGATATCGTAGACCGGGAGAAGGGTGCAGAAATCGACAACCAAATGATTGGGAAGAGTTGAAGCTGCTTTCCAGCAAAGAAAGGTTAACGGTTTTCCACCCACTAACTTGTGGCTATGGAAGGCAGGATGCATGAGAGAGCTTTATCATGAAAGCTTGGAGTGTACGGCATTTCGCACAGTTAGCGTGGCTATTATACCATACCATGTTCTGGGATCCGTAAGTGCATTTGGTGGGTACGTGGCAGAGGGCCTTCTCTGTGGCGGCTCCCAGACTTTGGAACTCCCTCCCACTGGAAGCCAGGCTGGCCCCGTCTTTACTGTCCTTCCGCAAGCAGGCAAATACTTTTCTTCTCTTCAGGCAAGCTTTCCCTCAGTGACTGTCTGCCTGAGTGGGTTTTTTAAATGGATTGTTATGTATGGGAAGATCAATTTGTGGCTTGAACCAGGGTACTAAAGTGAATCCTCCATGTTCAGGAGCTGTATATCTCTTAATGTCAGCCGCAAGGGAGACAAGGAACGGAAAAGAGGAGCTAAAATCCCAGAAACATTGAGCTGAGTACGGTTAGACACAGGATGTTGGAATTAAATGGACAACTAGCTGATTTGATTGTGCAGGAATTATGCTCTCCTCCCCCCCCCCCCCCCAACACTTCCCTTTTAAAATTATGGCTGGAATCGTCTTACATACCCTGTTTTCCCGAAAATAAGACCTAACCTGGAAATAAACCCTAGTATGATTTTTCAGGATGCTCGTAATTTAAGCCCTACCCCAAAAATAAGCCCTAGTTAAGTGAAAACCCACCCTCCACCTTTGTGCAGCAACCAGAAGAAGATGACAGAACTGTATTTGAATCAATGTAGATTGTTGTACATGAAAAAAATAAAACATCCCCTGAAAATAAGCCCTAATGCGTTTTTTTGGAGCAAAAATTAATATAAGACCCTGTCTTATTTTCGGGGAAACATGGTATTTATACTGGTTTAGCTCAATTAGCATAAATCTCAGTGGCAAATGGCACAAGTTAAGAAGTCTGGTGTTGCACACCAGGTAACTTTTCCAAACTCTGTCTTTTAAAAAAAAAAAACTCAAGGTATTTTACCAACAATTAATAGTTACAGATATGGAAAAGGAAAACACAATTAACTTCTTAAGTATCTGAATAACATCCTCCCTCTTTTTTTTTTTTTTTTGGCATGCTCAATCTCAAAAACCTATGACTTGGTTTCATTTTCAAAATGAATGGAGGCTAGGATACAGAACGGCCTGGAATGCTAAACCCAATGACCTACCTTGAAGAGCTGTATTTTAATCCCCCATATTTGCTGGTCTTGTCGTAAACTCAGCACAAAACAGACTGCATTAAATCAGTGGTTTAAAAACGATGACTCAGATCGCTAACGATGAGGCGGGCAAAGAAAATTGAAATCCAATTTCCAATAAGGACATCCTATGTTTCTTTTGAAACATGAATAATGCATACTAACTGGTTAATTCAAGCACTTAAAACAGTTTCATTTACAAGAAAGTATTCTGAGAGGTTAAGGTTCTTTCCGGTGGGGCTACTTTTCTGTTTCGATTCCCTCGCGCGTCAAGACGCTTCCCTGGTTTCTACCATTTCCTGGCCCTGCCACGGAAATGCACATTAAGCTCCTATCAAAAGCTTTCTTATTATGCTTTCCCTTCCCTGTGGCTTTGTCTCTTTGGAGAGGACAAAAAACGGTCTGGATGGAACTCGAGGGCTGAGATGTGTCTTTTCAGACGACAGGAAAGCACATGCCCTGGTTTGCTTAAGGAGGAGAAGAAGAAATATCTGCCCTTTGAGGAGTGAATGAATTGCACAAGACGGATCGTTTAAAAAACACAGTAGGAGGAAAATGCAGTGTTTATCTAGGGAAGAATAGAAATTTCAGAAACCCCAGACATTAAATCTCTAGCTGTGTACAGTATATTGCTTCCAGTATTAAAGGCTATATATAGATATACACACACATGAAATTTATTACTTCTAGTATCAGAGGTGGTAAAGTTGGTCTGTTGCTTCCAGTATCAGAGGTAATATGTTTTTTATATTATAGGGGCTGGTTACAGGAATCACATAACACCCCCCCCTGTTACAGCAGCTTCACTGGCTGCTGATCCATTTCCAGGCGCAATTCAAAGTGGTGGTTCGATCAAGCTTTCGCTGAGTGACTTGGCTAGCTGAGAGGAGTTTTTAAATGGAGCGCTGTGCCTTGTTTCTTTGAATCTGTTTTTTCGTGTTGATTTTGTTTACCATTGCTAGTGTGGTATTTGTTTGATTCTTTTTTTACTATCTGTATAATTACTGGTTTTAGCGTTTAAATGTTCTCTTTTAATGATGTTAAGCTGCCTTGGGTCCTTTTTTAAGAAGACTTGTTGGCAAAGGCAAAAGTCCTGGGAAAAGCTGAAGGCAGCAGGGAAAGAGGCAGACCCAATATGAGATGGATTGACTTCATAAAGGAAGCCATGACCCTAGAGTTTGCAAGAGCTGAGCAGGGTTGTTGAGGACAGGACATTTTGGAGATCACTCGTTCATCACTTGTTGCCCTAAATCAGATGCTTATGATTCTTTAATGGCTGTTCAAGGCCCAGACATCTCCAGATACTTTTCCAGCTCACAATGGCTGAAATCCAGCACTGTGATGCCCAGGGTGCAGTGGTTAAACTGCAGTACTGCAGTGAAGCCTCTACTCGTGACCTGATTTCAATTTTGATGAGATCAGATAGCCAGCTCGAGGTTGACTCAACCTTCCATCCTTCTGAGTTCAGTCCAATGAGTACCCAATCCGTGTGTGTGTGTGTGTGTGTGAGAGAGAGAGAGAGAGAGAGAGAGAGAGAGAGAGAGAAAGTGTTCCTTGCTTAATGATGTTCTGAACTGCCCAGAGTGTGCTCCAAGCACTATAGGGTGATATATTAGTAAAAATAATAAATAAATAAATAAATAAATAAATAAATACACTAAAGTACGCCTGTTGAATCAGTGGGGATTTGGAAAGGCAACTCCTCTGTAAGTTTCCTTGTTTTAAATGGGCCTACTCTTACAGTGCTAAAATAAGTTGTAGATAGAGTAGGCCCATTTGAATCAGTGGAATTTATGGAGGAGATCACACACTGATTCAGTGGACCTACTCTAAGATGAGTTATGATGCTAAAGAACTGGATTTTGGCACTGTGCTAGGCTACATATTTTACCTCTCTCTGTCTTTCTCTCTCTCTCTGACACACACACACACACACATGCAAAAACCTGAGGTTTCAGTGGTAGTTGTCAATATGCATTATTTCCAGTAAGAGAGGTGGCATGCCCCTTAAGGCAGCACATACCACATTGTCAAAAGAAAAGATAAGCATTTTCACACAAAAAAAAGAGGGGGGGGGACACGGAAATGTGGATTTCCCTTGGCCTATTCCAATTTATAGCTACCACTGCCATTTTAGAAAGAATTGACAGCCAAACAGAAGTAGAATATCGCTTTTCACCCTGCAGAAGAGTGATTGCCCCATGGCAAGCCAGGTTCAATCATGTGTCTAAGCAGCATGCTGGTGCCAGGAGTCGTCATCCCAAAAAGGAACTTTTCCAAGCTCAGGATAATTAACAACAGAACTGCTGCGTAGCTCAGTGGATTAGGTCTCTGGCTGCAGAACCAGAAGTTGGGAGTTCGATTCCCCGTTGGGGCCTCCTGGACAGAGGCTGGACTTGATGATCCATAGGGTCCCCTTCCAGCTTGGCAGTTCTGAGATTATTAGAATACAACCATTAAGAAGGCTCTGTGGTTTGGTGAGAGACTCGTGCTGCGACTACCAGTCAGGATCTCTGGAGCTGGGTGTGTTATCTGGAGTGGCCCTGTGAGTCATGGATCTGTGTTCTGGCTCAGAGTTTATCTGTGGTTAGAGTAATTTAAGGGCCCCGGTCTAGCATATTTTTTTGCTGGGGAGGTGCGGGTCCTTGATCTTTAACATGGACATAGGATGGACCGCTTTTGAAGCACCTTGAGATGGATTGACTGCACAAAGGAAGCCACAACCTCCTGTTACCCTCACAACAACCCTGTGAGGTGGGCTGAACGGAGAAAGGCTGGTGCCAGATCTCCCTGTGACTGTCACAGTTCACTGGATGGGTTAAGGCCCGGTTGCAGTGCTGACAGCTACACCAGACCGACTCTTGCTAAAGCCTGACCCTGAATTCCGATCTTAGCCCAAATCTTTATCAGATTTTTCTCAGCCTGATGCCTCCTAAATGTGTTGGACACCAAATCCCATCAGCCCCTAGCCTGCATGGCTAATGAATGTGTTGCTGTTGTTGTTTTCCTCTGCATGCAAGACCTGAATTGAAAAAAGGATGAAATCTAGACAGTTTTTTATTTTTAACCCTTCCTTTTCCTGGGAGATAGGGAGCGGCTTCTTTGGACTACAACTCCCAGAATCCTACAGCAAGGAATCATAGTAGGGGAAAAAGCAGCATTTCCTGTATCTGCTCCTCTCATAATATTTAGCTTCACTGGGTTGGTGTTTACATGAGAGGGTGCTTGAGGGGAATTTCAGACAGACCAAAAGAAGCCCTCAATGCCTTTGCCCCAAGATGTGGGGATGCCCACTGGTTGAGGATGATGGGCTTTGTAATCAGACACATCCGGACGCCACCAAATTAGGGAAGGCTGATTTAAATCTGTCTGGATCAGTGAACATTATCACATATTTGCAGGGATGAGTTCTTAAAGGGACTCCGCAACAGGTAAAAGCAGGCTTCCCTTGTTCCATCCTGAGCAATCTACTAACCAGTTCCACTGGATGACTGCCAGAGTGTGCACGAGAGAAGGAGAGTTATTTTCCTCTCTAAATTACTTTGTGTTTCTCTGAATTGAAAGAGAACTCTGCCTTTCAGCTCAAGGCTTTCCCCCTCTGTTGAGGTTTGTTGTTGAAAGCAGTCATGTTTGACAGTTTGCTGTTTTATCTGTTCAATTGTAAGTAATGGAACCCTGTGTTCTTTCTGCTTTTAATGTCTCAGAGTGAGTTATTGAGACTGCAAATGCCAGTTAATGAGAAAAAGGACTTCTCTGGGGAAGGGGAAGCTGTCCTGCTCTGTGCATCCCTCTACCTCTGCTGCACAGCTAGAGGAATTTGACTAGAATTCAGAGTCTGCAAATCTCTGCATTAGTCTCCTCCATACCCAATCCCATATATTGGGCTCAGAGAGGGGAAATGTTTAGATTTTTGAATACAGCACCTAAAATACCATTAGCCAGCATGGCAACTGGGAGTTACTGTCCAAAAAAGCATCAAAAAACTTTCCTATTTCTGCTGTTGATTCTGTGTCTTTTAAGAAAAACAACAAACACTGTCCCTAGTATCTGATCTCAAGATCTCTGCAGTGCCTGAGCTTATTTTGCGTCTCGGATGAAACTGTGTAGGACATTGTTTTCAAATGAGTTGGGTATTTCCAGCTCCTCAATCTAGGGCAAAGCCAACTCACTCCCACATGGTGTGTTTCTAGAACAGTAAATGGGAGGCTGCACTGAGTCCACCCCATCTTCCTTGAATCCTTTGGGGGGGTTCAGAGGTTTGCTGGCAAAGAGTGGCCCCCCAACAGATTAGCCAGTGGGGAAAGAATTCCAGAATGTAGAGCCACAATGGGAAACATTGCTGCTTTCCCCCTTAACCAGAACTCCCAGAATATGGGATTTTAGGAATCCAGTAATGGAATTTTTCCAAACTCTGCCGTAGATTGGTGGATGAATCTCACATTGCTGCTTAGTTTTTCCATGCCCTTTTCACATGCAGCTCATATCTATCAACCACTGGTGAATGATTCTATGTTCCCTGTACTAGGCTATATAATGAGAAGTGTTTTAAATGCAAACATTGAAGACCGGACCTATGTGAACTCACTCCAGAAGGAGGCTCCGCATGACATCTCTGAATGATTCAGCGATTTGGCATCTTCTCCACCCAACCAGGGGAGGATGATCTGTATTGAGTACAGTTGAATCAATCACTTGTGCCCAGCTGTCACAACCGCAGACCTCTCAGAGCAGAAACCGAGAGGAAGGCAGCTTCTCAGTTAGAAACAGAGCTGCCTTAAGAATGGAAGGACATTTGATTAGCCTCCGGTGAGGTTTCGCAGCGGTACAAATTGTAAATCAGTTGTCTTTTTTTTTTTCTTGGATTTTGCATTTTTAAAAACTGATGTTTGGGAATTAAACAACAGGCTTTGTTTGTCATTTTAAGTACTCTAGCTGTCAGATATTACCATTTCTGCCTTCTGCAAACTTAGGTCCACCTGCTCCTTTCTTAAAACTTACCTTTTTTTCACACGCAAATGCTGTCAGTCTCTGCATGGGTTTACCCCTACCATTCTCCCCTCCTATCCTGTAATATCTATTCCATGTCCGCCTCTCCCAGATCCCTTCTCTGCTGTCTCTCTCGTAAACTTTCTCGACTTCTCCCAAGTTGGTTCTGAAGCTGTTCCGGGTCTTGCTGGTTGATCCTGCCTTCCTTTATGGCTGAGAAGAATGCAACAGGCTCCAGGGTGGAGGGTTACTAGAGGTTATTGCCTCTTTTTAGTTCACTGGGGTATTTATGACTCAAGAGGCCCAAAAGGGAAATCCCGGGGTGGGGTGACCAGCTTCTCTCCGCAGGCATGACATTCCAGGGCCGTGACCCAGAGGACATGGGGCTGAATTGTTTCCCTTCGCCTGGGGAACAAGGAACATAGTAATGTTACAGCATAAAATTAGCCTGATTCTTTTCAGGCAGGGCAGTCAACTTGAATCGGCCACACGGATCCGTCAGTTCTCGCTAGGACAAAAATAATTTGGCTTGCCTTTTAACATAGATTTATAGAATCATGGAGCTGGAAGGGGCCTAGAAGGCCACCGAATCCAAACTTCTGCTCAGTACAGGAATCCAAGTTAAGAGGCTGAGAGAATAGGGTATTACCGAAGGCAACCTAGCAAATTAACATGAACAGGTTTAATAAGCATTTCCAAGGTCAATAACTCAGGAAATGGCAGTGCGCGGCTTGAATTTGTGCATAGGCGAAAACAGTGTACCAAAAGGTGTTAGTAGAAAATGCTTTTAAAAATACATATATTAGGTACACTGCTTGGAAATAATGCAGTAAGTTGAACATACTATACCAATAAAGTTGTCATTTTTTTCAATAAACCGGAGACATGTGTCTACTTTATAAAAACTCACTGTTTTGAAAACACTACTAAATATGAAAAAAAAATGTTACTTTTAGATAGTATTCATAGGATAAATCATTTGGCTGATCTGCTTGGTAATACAAAACCAGTGGTTTTGCCATTAAGGATAGATCATGGGGTTTAGGCATCTGGCCTTGGAAGGTTGAGTCAACCTTCCAGGGGCTACCTGAACCTGTGGGGATCACTCGGGTTATGAGCAGAGTCTTGACTGCAATACTGCAGTTTAAGCACTGCGCCATGAGACTCCATGAGGGAAACTCTTGCCACTGAGGAAGCCAGGCTAAGTTATCCATCCAGTTTGCCCTGTGCTGTGCTTTGGATCCTGGCCCAGCCCCTCTGTCTGTTGCTTGTGATCTGGAAGACAGTTCCTTTCGGTGTGTTCTTGATAGAAATCACAGGTGCCAGAATGATGATCGTCCGATCCAGTGGAAGTGGGAGCAGGGACAGAAATGTGTGGTTATTTGTTCTTAGAAAGCTGTCTACATTATTCCCGATTACCTGAACGGTATTGCGTCGAGAGCAAATGAAAAAAATATTGGATTAGATTGGATGGATTGCATATACACCCAAACTAATGGGTAAAAACAGATAATTAGGAAACACCCACACTCTCTCCTTGTCCTTAAAATGCAACTCTCTGAGCATTGCAGACACAATTCAGAAAAATGGTTGGGACAGACTCCTAAATTCCTGAATTAAGAAGAAATTACTAGCTCTTTCCCCGATCTCCGTGATTTTGGTCTGCCAAGGCACAGGAATGCTGCTTGTGGGATATATTTTTTTTCTGCCGCAGACAAACAATAACTGGACGGGCTTGGAGGACTGTGTACTAATGAAAAAAACCCACCCAATTCTAAGCCAATATTTCTCGAAACGGATAATTCATTTTGGAGATTTGGGGAATTGTTCCCCCATAGGAACTTTTTCAGGCTTCGGCGGCTATGATAAATGCCAAGGCTACCGTCCGAGCTGGCACTGTGCCCGGAAGGGGGTGGAGGATGCATGCAGCTGGCAGTGTTTTGAAACTTTCAAGGCATTTTTGGCTGCATGCGGCACACGTCTCCCTTCGCTGCGCCGGCCCTGGACGAAGACTGAAGCTTAGCTGCACATCGCTTAGCATAATGAGGTCTCGACCTAAGTGCAACACAGAAAAACATGCTATTCCTTTGTACATCAGCGGCAGGGAAGCACCACCAGACAAAGAGAGACTCTGGAAATGCATCAGAGCTGAGATCAATGTACGTGCTCAACGCACAGCCTGTTTGCAGGGTAAGAGTAATGTATATTTACTCAGAAGTCAATGCACTGGGTTCTAGGGAATGTATATGCAGATAGATAGGTGCACATCGGTTGAAATCCTGTGCACTAGAGTAGGCCCATTGAATCAGTTAGGATTTCGTGAATCAGCCGCCCTCTAGTTATGACTTGGTAAGTCACAACTAGAGTAACCCCATTGCAGCAAGGGAAAAAAAAATCATAAAAGAGCTGTGGGGTCTCCAAAACAATACAAATGCAGGAACAGGCGATACCTTTATTAGACTACTAAAAAAATCAAGCAAACAACAGACAGCTAGCTTTCGATGTTAAGTCATCTTCTTCAGGCTGTGCAACCAAGTTCTCGTGGGTAGTTCAGAAAATTATATACTTGCATTGCAACAAGCGGAACATATAGAGGAGCTGACTCACCAAATCCCCACATATTCAATCGGCTTACTCTGGTGCAAGTTTACTATGCAAAGAGTTGCGTACAGACTATGCATCAATGAAACAGAGGAGAACAGAACAGACATCTTCCAGGTGTGGTTGAAGACATTCCAAAGGAGGTTGAAGACTGAGATCGATCTATCTATCTATCTATCTATCTATCTATCTATCTATCTATCTATCTATCTATCTATCTATCTATCTATCTATCTATCTAGTTAGTTCTACACTTTTTAAATTTCCAGATTTCATGCCATGAAATTAATTTAACATATTGTTTACTAGCTGTTGGGGTTTATTTAATGGTGAAGCACACCTGAGCCTAGAAACCCCTGTCAAGGGTTGCTGTAAATTGGAATCAATGTAATGACACATAATTATTCTTTTTTGTTCTGTATTACAAATTGGATTTATTTATTTATTGCTGTTGTTGTTAAAAGGGGGATTGGTTGATGGTGAACAGGGAAGGGAGAGGCATGAGGCTGTCTCCGAAATCAAAAAAAGGGGTGTGTGGTGCCCCCAAGTTTGAATAAAACAAAGGATGCTTTCAAATAGAGGATGGCGAAGTTGGACTGATCCCAAGCCTACTGGGTCGGCAGCAGACGTCAAACTATGGCAGAGGAGGGGAAAGGTCCCCCCAGGTGTTCCCGAAGGGCAGATGTGGTGAAGGGGACTGGAAGTCTCTTTCACAGATGTGGGCAGCAATAATCTAGGGCAGTCATAATCTATCAGATGCTTGAGCTGTAATCCGGGCAAACCGAGGGCTGGTGTTGGTGCTTGGCCTGACTTGATGCCAGCGGTGCAGCCTGGATGGATGTCAGACAGAATGAGATATTATTAGAAACCATTTCCTTTGGCGTTCTGGATAGAGAAGGCTTGCAAAGTAAAACGTGGACGATGGCGTTAACAAAGAGCCCACAGCCAATGCTGGGCGGGGGAGCCGCGTTCTTGGGACTTAAGCAACCTGGGGGGCGGGGGTGGGTTAGGGCTCTTGACCATTAATTTTAGCCCCATAAACCCCTGGCCATGGGCTTATTTGCTGGCATGATTTGCATCTGAGAAACCAACATTTGATATTTCCTGCAGTGCTCTGAGGCCACTTAATGCTGCATCGCTCCGAAGCACTGTAGGAAATTAATGCAATGGAGTGTTTTTCCGAAGTAAGGCAGGCTCTATCTTGGGATTTTACATTACATATATTGAAGCCTCAACCAATGTCCAGGTTCGGCTTTGGGGACTTTTCTGGTTTTTTTCCCCCCCGTTCCAACTTCTGCAACATCATGTCCGCATGGCTTGAAAGCTCACCTGTTTCTGATATTTTAATGGTCTAATAAATGGTTTGCCCACCGTTGTTTTTTGTAAGTAGTGTGTCCTTCTGGAGAACTGCTGGATAGCTCAGTGGCTTAAGGTCTCTGGCTGTGGAGCCAGAAGTTGGGAGTTCAGTTCCCCACTGTGCCTCATGGAGAGGGGCTGAAGTCCATGATCCATAGGGTCCCTTCCAGCTCTGCAGTTCAAAGGTTATTACTATTCTACATAGAACTTGTTACCAAAGAGTCTCACTTCTTTAAGACAGAACAGCTGCATCTAGAAAGGTCCTGTGGTGGTTGTTATGTTGTCATGGCTGAGGTCATGAGAAGACCTTTTTCTCATTGAAGATCCTAGGGCAGGGTTCCCATCGTGTTACCCATCGTGTTCCCATCATCAAACCCAGCTGAGGGCACCACAGGATCCTCTCACCCTTTGCCACTGCCTCCCTCTCTGGGAGGTCTATGCTCTGGATCCCACTTTTATTTTGTGCTTTTACATTATTAAGCTACGTCTACGTTGGCTCGGGCATGTCGTGAGAATGGCTGATGGTCGGATTCCAAAAGATCTCCTGTATGGAGAATTAGTGCAGGGAAATCGCCCCAGAGGGAGACCACAGCTGCGATACAAGGAGATCTGCCAGCGGGATCTGAAGGCCTTAGGAATGGACCTCAACAGATGGGAAACCTTGACATCTGAGCGTTCAGCCTGGAGGCAGGCGGTGCATCACGGCCTCTCCCAATTTGAAGAGACCCTTGTCCAGCAGGCCGAGGCAAAGAGGCAGTCCCGAAACCAGCCAAATCAGGGAGCTGGACAGGGGACAGATTGGATTTGTCTTCAGCGTGGAAGGGATGGTCACTCTCGAATTGGCCTTCTCAGCCACACTAGACGCTGTTCCAAGACCTCCATACAGAGCACGTTACCATAGTCTGTCGAGACTGAAGGATGCCTACTATTATTAAGCTTGGCTGGATGGTTCAGCGGTTTAGGTTGGGAGTTCGATTCCCCACGGTGGCCTCCTGGGAGTAGAGCCAACCTGGGTGGCCTTGGGCCAGCTGCACAGGCCCAGGATGCTCCCTAGAAGAAGGGAAGGGTAAACCATTTCTGAGCATTCTCTACCCGGAGAGCCCTGAAAAGGGTCACCCTAAGTCCCAAACTGACTTGATGGCACATTATTATTATTCATTATTGTTTGTGTTAGTTTTGCCGGATATATTGGTTTAAAAAGAATGTTTCTTTTCCATTCACACGTGCGGTTCTAATCCAGTCCAATCCAGCATTCTACCAGTAGGTTCAGCTGTTGCGACTGATGGAATATCTCACAAATTTGAACATCACCACTTTTAATAGGCAGGTTCAACCTGCTTGCCACAGCCTTATCATGCTGGACTGATGTTGATATTTCTGACTTTCTGGTATCTCACCACCACCCTTCCAAGTTTATACTGTATTCTCTTGTAGGCTTTCTTTAAAATAATAACAAAAGAAGTCCAAGTTGAATCTCATTCTTAGGACACACCCTACACTCAGTTTTGTTTGTTTGCAGTTCTATGTGCTGGGCATCCTTCTGGCCCCGATCCGCGTGGCTCTGGCCTTTGTGGTCCTTTTCCTCATCTGGCCCTTTGCTCTCCTCCAAGTGGTGGGACTGCCGGAGGAGACACTGCACGAGCCATTCACGGGATGGAGGAAGTAAGTAGTGGACGTTGTCTTGGTGGATGATGTTTGCTCTGATTGATTGAGAAGGTTCCATTGATTATCCTGCCTTCCCTCCACTGAGATCAAGATGGTGTTCACCGTCTTCTCTTTTCCATATTATCCTTTTAGTGACTCCATGAAATTGGTCACAATTAGAGAGAGTGTGGGTGGCTCAAGGTCACTCAATGAATTTTACAGATTGGTGAGGATTAGGACCTGGGTCTCCAAAATCCCAGCCTAAAAAAACTCTTTTTTTAAAAAAAAAAAATTGACTCTAAAATACACAAAAATTAGAAATTTAACAAATAGAAAGACTTAATGCATGCATACACAAGTGCCCACCCACCACCGGGGCCCTTTGGAAACATGCTGCGTTTGTTTCATTTATGATCACCCATTCCCCTTCCAAAACTGGATTGATTATTTTGATGGCATGGGACCCTTCCCTTTAATTAATACATAATCGATAAAAGCTCCCCAAACACCTCTAAAGGTATTTTTGTTTGTCAAACCCTTTTGAAACTGAATATCACACGTTAGTTTATCATTAATAGCAATATTCCATACTTCTTTATACCATTAATTTAATTAAAATTCATGCTTTAATTTCCAGTTTTTAGCTATAATTAATCTTGCTGCAACTACTAAGTTGGTTATCAATTATTTTACTGTCCAGTTCCATTGTTCCTTATCCAATATTGATAACAGTGCTATTCTCGGGGTAAACTCTCCGTTTGACTGCAATATTTCATCCATTTCTTCAAAAGCCAACTCCCGAGATTTCATGACATTTTTGCATTCCCACCCCATATGAAAGTCAGGACCGGCCCCAAACACTCTAGCCACTCTACCGCTCTGCCTTTCAGCTTCCTCTATCCGTTTGGCCTAATACGGCTTTGTTTCCACCCTTCTTCCCCTCTGTGCATCCCTCCCCCCACCTTTTCAGCACAGTTTCGCACAGTTCGGTCTACCTGCTGAGTCGCTTGATGTTCTTCCTGCTCGGCTTCATGCACATCCGAGTACGAGGACAAAGGGCATCGCGGCTCGAGGCCCCGATCCTGGTGGCAGCTCCTCACTCAACCTTCTTTGACCCTATTATCTTGCTGCCCTGTGACCTTCCCAAGGTGGTGTCTCGAACTGAGAACCTCCACGTGCCCGTCATTGGAGGTGAGAGAATCCAGCGTAGTTCCAGCTGGGGGGGAAAGCCTAGGGTACCCCCGCCAGCAGC
Organism: Intellagama lesueurii; assembly: GCA_037013535.1. Lineage (NCBI taxonomy): Eukaryota > Metazoa > Chordata > Lepidosauria > Squamata > Agamidae > Intellagama > Intellagama lesueurii. The sequence goes on along the minus strand of JBAJHW010000006.1, from coordinate 8,725,004 downwards.
CATTTCCGGCTAGGAAAATGTTTTTCTCTTCGCCTCATGGAACTATATATTCATCTTGCTTTTGTTGTGCGCAGCACCCTATACATTCGACATCAAGTGTGCCTCACAAGCGTGTAATTTTGCATTGGGTACCAAATGGTGCATTCAGCACTCTCTTGGTTTTGTTTGCAAACAAAACAAGTTTCTAGTCCTCATGGTTTTGAAGTTAGATTAGCACAGTACAGGCAATATACAGCCATGAAATCTGGGGTGAGCATGGGACAGGATGCCCAGTGGCACCGATGGGAAGGAGTGTCAGAATTCTCCATATTGTTTTCCCTTTCTTGGGACTTGCAGAAGGAATAATAATGTAAATTAATCAAAGCTGTTCATAGGAGACAGAATTGCTCCATTGATCAGTAGGGTATCTCAGTACAAAACCTATCAATCAATGGAGTGATTCTGTCTCAGCTTGTGAGTCTACACAATTTTGACAGTGTATCTTCACCAGGTGGACTCCATGTCCTATCTGTTTTATAAAGACCCCCAATTCCCCATTTAGATATAAATGTCTTTTCTAGCAGGCTTTTCCTTACAAAAGACTAGAGCTGGAAAAGATATTTTTGACTTACCGATCCTCAAATCTCACTAGCTGGAGGATTCTGGGAATTATGTACTCCCAGAAGTAACTTTTCCAAGCTCTGGAAGCTGTTGCCAAGAACTGCACTGCCCCTGAGCTTTAGCAAAGGAGGCAAAGGTTGGAAAAGTTCCTTTGGGAAACCACAGTGTTGTGAATGGTCCATTCAAGCATGGCTACGTAGTCTCCGTACCATCTGGGGGTTTTTTTGTACTACACAAAAGTAACTTTTCCAAGCTCTACCTAGCCTCAATGGCCTCATAGGCCCCTTCCAACTCAATTATCTTATGATTCCATGATTCAGAGGGATAGTTTTCAAAGGTGCAAAACAAGCCAAATTCCAGATTTAAGGGAATGCTTGCTAAGGCCTAGAGATGAGTCCAAAAAAAGCTCTGCATGGTGGTCCTCTCAAATGGTCCCTTTCCTACTTCTCTTTCCCCCTCACCTCCTCTCTTTTCCTCTCACCTGTAGCCCTGCTGAGGTTCAACCAAGCCATCCTGGTCTCCCGCCATGACCCAGCCTCTCGCAAGAAGGTGGTGGAAGAAGTGAAGAAACGAGCAACTTCCCAGGGGAAATGGCCACAGGTAAAGCCTCCGGCAGCTCCTGAAACATCCCATCGGCTCTAGTTGATGGTTGGCATAGCTCAGTGGTTTAGGTCTCTGGCTAGGTTGGGAGTTCGATTCCCCACTGTGCCTTCTTCACAGGGGCTTGACTTGATGATGCCTAGGGTCCCTTCCAGCTCTGCAGTTCTAAGATTATTATTATTATTATCATTTTTCTCATGTCCTTTTGTCTCCCCTCTCTTCTTTCCAGGTGCTTTTTTTCCCAGAGGGAACCTGCTCAAACAAAAAAGCCTTATTGAAGTTCAAACCAGGTAGGAAAACAGAAGTTGGGGGCGGAAGGGATGGGGGGGTACCCTTAAATGAGGGGTGAACAAAACAGGAGCCGTGAGCCAGATGCAGGCCCCACCGTTTCGTGGCTCCCAGAGGACACCCTCCCAATAAAACGTTTCATTATTCCCTCAGATAGGTTGAATAGCTCTCCAGAAAAGCATGACTCACGTTTCAAACAGATTGAAATAATTGAGAGGTGTGTGGTCATTACACAATATGAATGTAGGAGCAGGTGACACCTTGATAGACCACTAAAAATGCATCATACCCTAAGCCAGCTTTCGTGGATCAGAAGTGTCCACTTTTTTGGGGTGTACACCAGCGTCTTATAGTTCAAAAGTGTTTCGCTGTTGGATTTTGCAAAGTATTTCTCTTAGAATCAGAGTGGGTGGAGGCCGCACGGGAATTGTGGTTTTGAAGGTGCAGCTGAGAAAGCTGTGGCTTGAATAGCGCACACCCAGTTCACAAACAATGTATGTGACCTCCACGGCACACCTTGTTTTAACAGGAATTAGTGGATTTTTTTAAAAATGAAAAACAAAGCTGGGAGTAACCAGTGGGTTACTCCCAGTGGGTCTGGGACAACTGGCTCCTGGCTGTGCCCAGAATTGGCCCCCTTTGCTATTAATGTTGTCGAGTATGGGAGTCCCATCCTCCCAAAGCCCAAGTCAACACGGTAAGGGATCATGGGAGCCGTAGTGCAAAACACCTCATTGTGGGAGTTGTAGTTCAAAAATCTTTCCCGTTCTGAGGCGAAGAAAAGATCACAGAAGCTTTCCTCTATGATTCTGCTGGGTTCTGTGATTTTATTTTATTTTTGAAGTTTTATTTTAACCTTTTGTTCTGTTTCTCAAAGGGCCTGGACTCTTTATACAGCTTGTTGCTGAGCTGCTTTTTAAGGATGTTTATTTAAAACATGTTTTTTAAACACTTCAAAAACAGGTCCGTTGATGCTGAAGCTGGGGTTTGCAAAAGGCAGAACTGCCAGATAGTTCTGAAAAACTATCTTGTTCTGAAAAAAAAAAAAGGGGGGGGGATTTGCTGCTGTTTGTAATTGACATATAAGAATAGCCAATTAACACAACACACAGCCTGCTCTGAAAAGGAGGTTTCCCTTTGTGATAAACACATGGGCTACTTAGCCAGCCAGCCTGTCTTGGTTCAACCCAACGTCTGCCATAGTTATGTTTTCAATGAAATAACAGTTAAAATTCCGTCTACCATAGGTTTATCCCTGAAGCTCTGTCTATAAACTGGATTCAATAGACATGGGAATTTGGGAATTTATAGACTACTGCCCCGGAACTCCCCCAGCCGCATTTCTGGGGGCTTTAAGCAGGCAATCAAAATCCTGACAGGCATTTTCAAGTCCTTAAGCTAATACATTCATGCCCCGACAGCCATTTTCATCCTGTAGAGAAGACAGGGGAAGTGGTTTGGTTGAGGCTCAGCTCTGTGGGAGCTATAACGAATGATTGAAGAGGTACTTTTTTTGAGAGGCTTCCTGCGTAGAGGCTAATGGGTGGGGACTACGAGGCGAATAACCCCTTACACCTCCCACAGAGCTTAACTCTGGCCGAACCATTACCTCCATCTTCTTTACAAGATGAAAATGGCTCATTCGTTAGCTGTGAGAACTCCGGAACAATGGTCAGGGCTTCGATTTCTTGTTTGAAAACCTCAGAAGTCTGGCTGGTGGAATTCTTGCAGATGTCTGGGGACGGCAGTTCACAATTTCCGAAAATGCCATGCCTAATATTCAGTAGCCATAGGATGCTGAAGCAAATCTTGAGGTCTATATTCTGTATTCCTAGGTGCCTTCATATCGGGTGTCCCCGTCCAGCCAGTTCTGATTCGGTATCCTAACTCTCTGGTAAGTCTACAAGAAAGGAGCCGTAATGCAGTGGGGCTCAGCACACAGACTAAGCCAAGCTCTGCTTTAGTGCTCGTTGGGACCTTTCTTTCTGAGCAGGAGACTTGAGTAGAACTTGGCCTAGCTAGGTCTCATACCCTTCCAATGTAGGTTCTTTCTCCCAAGTGCATCACATTCAAGGGTTTCTGAGGTGTCTGGAAGATTGTAGAACTCCCAGAATGGAGAATTATGGTCTCTGTGGTCCAGAAAATCTCAAAATGCCATCCATAGTCAAGCATAAGGCAGAGATGGGAAATGTTCTTTGTTTGGAGATCAACTTCCCAAATCCTTCAACCCACATGGTCATTGCCTGTGTGGGCTGTGGGGATTCCTGAGAGCTTTAATCCAAGCACGTAACTTTTCCCATCTCTGAGTGCTGAGGACAGAGAAGCAGCTGAACTCATCCTTCAACTCCACACATACCCCTGCACCCACACTGGGGACCAGAATAACACTGTCAATGTCGCAAAATGTCTCTTTGCCTTTCAGGATTCAACCACCTGGGCATGGAGAGGACCCGGCGTGTGAGTTACTGACAATGGAGGTCGGGGTGGGAAATTGACAACCCTGGGTTGGGTGCCTTGATGGAGGTCGGGGCGGGAAATTGACAACCCTGGGTTGGGTGCCTTGATGGAGGTCGGGGCGGGAAATTGACAACCCTGGGTTGGGTGCCTTGATGGAGGTCGGGGCGGGAAATTGACAACCCTGGGTTGGGTGCCTTGATGGAGGTCGGGGCGGGAAATTGACAACCCTGGGTTGGGTGCCTTGATGGAGGTCGGGGCGGGAAATTGACAACCCTGGGTTGGGTGCCTTGATGGAGGTCGGGGCGGGAAATTGACAACCCTGGGTTGGGTGCCTTGATGGAGGTCGGGGGGGTGGGAAATTGACAACCCTGGGTTGGGTGCCTTGATGGAGGTCGGGGGGGTGGGAAATTGACAACCCTGGGTTGGGTGCCTTGATGGAGGTCGGGGTGGGAAATTGACAACTCTGGGTTGGGTGCCTTGATGGAGGTCGGGGTGGGAAATTGACAACCCTGGGTTGGGTGCCTTGATGTTTGGGCACGTGTGATTATTCTGCAGGCTGGTGGGAGACTCAGGCTTTAGCCAGGGATGTGGGCAAATCTTTGGCTCCAAGTCCTCTAAGTCCGACTCTGCGTCTTTGGTACCAAGTCCCGAGTGCCAGGCCCCAAGTCCAAATCCCTATTAAAAACAAGTTTTTCCCCCCAGAAGAAAAGGGAGGGTGGGTTCCGAGTCATGAGTTGAGTCCGAGTCATTGGAAAAAAAACCGAGTCAAGTCTGAGTCGAGTCACCAGTACGACTTAAGTCCGACTTGAGAGCAAGTCCTGCGAGTGGAGTTCCCATCCCTTGCTAATGCCATCCTCTCTTTTTTTCGCCCCATCAGGTTAAAAGTCATCTGGTTAACGGCATCTCAGCCCTGCACTACTGTGGAAGTAGAGGTAAACAATAACATTTCCTTTCCTTTTCTCTTTTCTGGTACCACAGCGCCCCCTACTGAGCATCCTGCCTAGTTTCCGGCTTAAATTAGCAATAATCGCGCCATCAAGTCAATTTGGACTTACAGTGACCTTTTTTCAGGGTTTTCCAGGTAGAGAATACTCAGAAGGGGTTTATGCATTCCCTTCTTCTGGGGATGCCCTGGAATTGTGCAGCTTGCCCAAGGCCCCACGGGCGGGCTCTACTGAACTCAAAACATTTCAGGATTCCGATTCGTGATCCACAAATCTCACGTTCCTGTTTGAAGCCTCCTGCTTGCTTCCTGCTCTACTTTCTCTGGAGATCTGTAAGGGCCAGCCCGAGCGTTAGGCACAGTGAGGCAACGACTTCAGGTTGTGGTTGTTGGAGTGAAGCAACAGCAGCAACCACATAGCCGTTCCCCTTGAGGACCTGTTGCAATCTCCGTGCAATCTCCATATCGTAGGAGACGCTGCTGGATGGACCACACAGCCTCTCCGATACCTTCTAAATTAGCTCAAAGAGTGTCCTCTTGCCCCTTGCTCCAGGCAGCAAAACACCTTGGTCTAGTAGCATCATCTGAGCCTCCTGATTTGCACCTCATATGGTGCCTCACGCTTGCGAGAACCCCCTTTCTGCCTCGTCCCGCTCTTATTTTCTTTTTCCTTCTGCTTTCAGTTCCTCCCAGTGTATCAGCCCAGCGCTGAAGAGGCTGTGAACCCCGCCCTCTACGCTAACAATGTCCAGAAAGTGATGGCCAAGTGAGTTTAGAAAAGGGAGGGAATTTTTTAGATCAAGGGTGAAGCCTTTCAGCCGGCTGGGAGGTTGTGAACGGTTTGGGGGGGGGGGGGGGTAAACCGAAGGCAATATGGACCAAAGGCAGGCTGTGGGAAATGTCCTATGAGAGGTGAGGAGTTTGGTTTTATAGGCAGGCTTGTATCCAATGACCAAGCAGTTGCCGTTCGGTTCTCCTTCTGGGTGGAAGTCCAGCTTTGGCTCAGTGGAAGAGGTCAAGTGTCACTGAAGAAGAGGCCGCATCACTGAGGAGGTCCCTCCTTGGGCCCCATAAAGGCCTGGACCCAGCCCCAAATCAAGAGCTTTAGCCCCCTTGCCCCCAAAACAGCAGGATCAAAAAAAAAATGTTTCTCTTGTGCCTAGAATGTGAATAGTTTTGCTTTCCCTAGAGAGAGAGAGAGAGAACACCTGATTGACAGGGGTCAGAAACAACCTATAACTTTGGTCAAGTCTTGCTGAAGCTGGAGGGAATTGGAGACCCTGAAGACACAGGGACAGGAAGAAGAAGCCTCAGTCTTGTCTTCTGGCCCAAAGAACGGGGCCAGTTCCCTAATATTTACCGTATTTTCCGTGTATAAGACTATACTTTTGTCTAAAATCTTTAGACTAAAAATTGAGGGTCGTCTTATACATGGAAGTAAGCTGAGGAGAGAACAAAAACAAGTGGAGGGGAAAGCAGGGATCAAAGTGATCCTGCAGGGCTTTGATCGCTGCTTTCCCCTCCACTTGCTAAGCCCCACTTAGATTTCTTAATTTTGGGTTAGAAAAGTGGGGGGTGTCTTATACATGGGGGCATCTTATACATGGAAAAATACGGTATACCAGAACGGGCCCATAGGGAAGCTTCATGGTGCCCGGCTGCAAACTCATGGCCCAGAATGGCCATCTCTCCACTCCTTTCTGCACTTGCCGAGGAGAGCAAGGCAGAGTTTAAAAGCTTTCATTCTTTTGAGCTACACTTGATATAAAGTCAACAGCGTTCTTTGTTCCTGGTTTAGGATGGATCAGCAAGCTGTACCGAAGACTTGGGCTTCTGGCCGCTCTCAACCTGGGGCCAACCCTGGGGTTCTTGGACTGCAACTCCCAGGAGCCTTTCCGCATTCGCTGGGCTAGCCAGGATTCCTGGGAGTTGCAGTCCCAAGAACGCCGGAGTGACCCAAGGTTGAGACTGGCTGCACCTCGACGGTTCACGTGAGTCCTTGACCAAAGGACTAGGGACAGAGAGGGAATAAAATCTGTGAGGTGACAGGAAAGGAAGTCTCTCCTCTGCTCTCGGCTGTCTTGGTTTGTCGCTGAGGCTGCTTTCTCCTCCTTCTGCCCTTTTCCTCCTTCATCCAGGGCCCTGGGGATTCCGGCCACCGATTGTGAGTTTCTGGGCAACCTGCCGGTCACCGTGGTGGGACACCTGAGGGTGGCCCTGGAGCCGCGCATCTGGGAATTGGGCAAGCTGCTCCGAAAGGCCAGGTGAGAAACTGACCGGATGTCAGGAGAGCCCTGCCGGAGCAGACGAAGGATGCCTTCTTATCTGGGGTCCTTGCAACCCCCCCTACAGGAACAGGACTCGCTTCCTGGTGCTGCTACTTAGATGCAGGCATTGTTTGAAAAAAGGAGGGGGGGAGGAGAAACTCCCACAATTCCCTGGGGAAAACAGCCATTGGCTGGGGCATTCTGGGAGTTATATTTCGGGAAGGGGGGGGAGATTTTTTTCCAAATTCTGGAAACTGGTGCCAAAAACCATACCGACACTGAAACCTAAAGGCAGTATCGAGGTGTTATCATTGGTCAAAGTTGATGGCACCGAGGCCGTTTTGTGGAAACTCCAGTGTCAGAATTGCACCTTCAGAAACATTCAAGGGTGTCAGTCAGGTCTAAAACACAGCGGTACATACCACCACGTACCTTATATTTGCAAAAAAAAAGGGGCAACGGGTCAATCTGTAGAGGGACCAGAGTCACCTCTAATGTCACTCTGTGTGTGTGTTGTGTGTGTGTGTTTTCATTCACCACAGATACACATGACAAAGCCACACATAGGGACAGGCGTTGACCACAAAATGGCATGTGAGAAAATTCCCCTGAAGAGAAATATGAGTATTTCTCCTTTTTGCCGTTACAATTATCTCTTTCTTCAGATGCCTCACAGGAGGAGCCAGCTGGCAGCTGGATCCCCTGCCTGCTGGTGGATCAGGGAAACTTGGGCCCACGGAAGTGGCTCGGTGGCTGGGACTGGCCTGCCCGGAGGCTGCCGAAGGGCTCTGCGCTTATTTTCAGCAGGTAAACTGGAGGCGAAACCGGCAGGAGGAGCCTCTAAAATTAGGAGAGCGAATGGCGCTAACCTGAACCGAGAGGAGTTCTTTAAAAAAATAAACAAAAACAAAAAACACCAAAAATTTATTTGAAATTGCTGTGAAATGGTTTAGAAAACTTTTGATGGTTAGTGATCTCCAATTGGCTAAGACTGCTGATGATACAAATCTAGAGGGAACCGTGGGGCACAGTGGTTAAACTGCAGTACAGCAGTCGAGAATCTGCTCACGACCTGAGTTTGATCCTGATGGGTTCAGGTAACCAGCTTCAGGTTGACTCGGCCTTCCATCTTTCTAAGGTTGGTAAAATGAGTACCTAGCTTGCTTTGGGGGGGGGGGGGGAGCAGTGTGTAGCCTGCATAATTAAATTGTAAACTGCCTAGAGAGTGCTTTAAGTGTGATGGGGTGGTATATAAACAGCACATACTTTTGTATGGCATATTGCTCTCAATTGTAGGGGTAAGAGGTTTGCTTTGAAAGAGCTGTGCAAATACATATTCATCGTCACAGTGTTCCCTGATTGTCTGCGATTATCCATGTGGTCAGTAGAGGAAGGATTGCCCAAAGAGGAATTACAAAAAAGTTGAGGGGGAAAAAAAATAGAATTGCTTTCTAATTGGTTAGCATTATCCATGGAACCGGGATAGACAATGCAACCATTGTCTTCACACATCTGATGCAGGAGGTACCATCACACCTGGTACATGCTCACTGAACCACTGGGATAATTTGAGAAACAGTTATAGGACTGCAGTATCTGTTGGGGTTCCAAGCACACACACCCCGTGGATGCTGAAAAACGTGGAAGTATCGAATACTATACGTACATTGCATGGCCTCTGGCTCCCCTTTGTGGCCAGGTTTGGTAAATACACCCAGGAAATACATATAAATAGGTATTTCTGGGTTTTTTTTATTTAGTATTATCAGCCAGTGGATAAGTGAATCAGTGGATACTGATCCCGCGGATGGGGGGGGGGGGTTCCTACTGTACATAGATTTTTCAAAAACCTCACCAAAGCAGCAGCTTGGGGTGGGAAACATGACTGTGAAACTACTCGAGTGAAATGTAAGCTGGGAGAATATCTAGCCGAGTGTCAGAGGACGGCTGGATTTAATCGCTCTTGATGCATTTATTTCCAGGATGATGATGGCAACATGGACACCCGGGAAGTGATCTTGGCACTGGAAGCACTAGAGGGGGAACATCATCCTTGGGAATTGACCTGTCATGCCTTTGAGGTAACTAACTGCTCAGGGTGGAGTGGGGTGGTGGTTGATAGGCAAGGAAGCTGGAGATAAACCATCAGCCCAGTTTTGAAACTTGTGTCTCCCTCTAAAACATCAAAATAGCAAAAACAGAAGGTGTGATTTGCAGGGGAGTAGGGAGTAGGTGAGAGGTAGGTTTACCTGGATGGCTTTCCCATGCCACCTCCACTCTGCCTTTCCCATACTGGCAGTTGTTTGTCTCCTAGTAGCAAATGCGCAGCAAGGAACCGGTGTGTGTGCAAGCAAGGGAACTACCTAGGGAAAGCATCTGCCAAGGAATATCAGCAGGCAGGGAAGGGTTAAGCACCCCTTTCCACCTACCTCTTTTCCATTCTAAATGGTGCCGTCCCATGCCAGTCATTCAACCCTCCGCCAAGATCAAGTCTTTCTGGCCCAGTTTGGGATCAAGCATTACAGGGTGAAGCGGCAAGGGGTGTGTGGTGCTTTCCTACAGAAGGAGAGGGAGGTATTCCCAGACAAATATGAATCTCTGTGAAAACAAAAAAGTAAAAAGAAAAAAGACAAAAACGCGGTGGCACGTGACACACTAACTTTTATATTGTTTTAATGCGAGCTGTCGTGGACAAATCCACTTCATCAGGCATAAGAGACATGAAGTGGACTTGTCCACGAAAGCTCACGTTAAAAAATATAAAAGTTAGTCTTTAAAGTGTCACCGCGTTTCTGTCATTTTTAATTTTTTTTTTTACATTTGTTTTCACCTATAATGCTTGCCCAGATTAATTTGACTACCCCTTCCATAACTACATCTATGAATTTCTGTGTTCATCATGAAGGAGGGATGAATGAAGAGCTCCCAGGCTTTTAACAGTCCTGAATCCCTGAATGCTATTTTTTACTTAAGTTTGTTTTTAGAGTTTTAATTGTGTTTAATCGTTTAATGTATTTTAATTACTATTATAGATTAATTGTTTTCATGTATTGTGTTTTAATTTTTTTTTTAACATTGTGAGCTGTCTTGAGTCACTCTGTTGGGGGAAAGGTGGACTATAAATGAGACAAACAAATAAACTTTTTTTGGGTCCTTGACCCTCCTTTTCCAAGATTTTGCGTTCATCCTGTATTCAGGTAACTAAATCTGTATTATTCCAAAAGACCTTTGACCTCTAGGATTTATTTTTTTTCAAGCTGGCTTTCAGAAAAGGTTTTGCATCTGGTCTTAAAGAGTGCTTTGAAAACCAGTTGCTTTTAAGTAACATTTTTTCAAATATTCGTCATCGTTTTAATCTATCGCAAATTGCTTCGGTGGTCGTGGCGGGCAGAAAGATGGAAAAATGGATCATTTAAATAAATGAACAGCCAACGAGAAAGTAATGTGGCACCAAGGTGAGCGGCAGAAGAAATTTAAGTCGGAAACAGGACCCCTTTAGGAGCCTTCTATTAACAAGCGGTTGAGACACTGGCTTGTGACCTGAGAAGCCGATGGGTTGTTGAGACCGGGTAAGGAGAATAGGGGATGTCAGTTACAAGTGCCATCGGTAGGCCATGGATCATAGGGAGCAAGAGCCTGAATCGTTCCTAGGGGCAGAGACAAGTTATGCAAGCTTATATTCACCTTTGGGTTCATACCTCTGTTTCTTATGCATATGTTCCTCTCCATACCTCCAGCTGTTCTCAGAGACGCATGCTGGGACAGGGGACCACCGGCTGCAGCAGGATGGGTTCTGTGCCATTTTGCGTCTCCTGCTGGGCACACCAGCCACTGATGGGGCTGAGCTCTACAGCCGGCTCTGCACTGGGACCCACAGCCAGGATGGGCTGACTCTGGGTAAGAACTCCTGCAAACAGGGGGGCGCAGAATGAATAAGGAAGGGCTGTTGGCGTTGTTGGGTGTAGGTCATGGACAATCAGGATTTGAGGAGGAAGGTGGGATGACCCGAAGATATTCAGAAACGTCAAGCTAAACCCAATGGTTTGTACCAACAAGACTATGAATTGAATTAATGGGACATTACTAAGTAAGCCTTAGGTAAGTCCCATTAATTTAGTTAGCCTTTTTTTTAGTTGGGACGAAAACTTGGATTTTGCTGAAAACCAGTTGGATTCAGGAAGGAATGGAAAAGAGGTGCAGATGCATAGAACTAATTGGAGTGTGCGCCCTACGTGGAAATCAGGACATTTTGGAGGTGAGGTTTGGAAGTGGGATGGGCTGGGTACGAGTGGTAGAAAGGCAGGAAGACAGGATCATAGAATCATAGAACAATTGAGTCGGAAGGGGCCTATAAGGCCATCAAGTCCACCCCCCATGCTCAAGGCAGGAATCCAAATCAAAGGATATCTGCCAAGTGGTTGTCTAAATTTCTCTTGAAGGCCTCCAGCGTTGGAGTGCTCACCATCTCCTGTGGTCATGGGTTCCATGGTCATACTGCTGAAACAGTTAAGACGTTTTTCCTGATATTCAACCGAAATCTGACTTCCTTTAACTTGAGCCCATTGTTGCATGTCCTGCACTCTGGGATGATCAAGAACAGATCCTGCCCCTCCTCTGTAGGACTACTTTTCAAGTATCTGAAAAGTGCTATCGTATAGGGCAGCCTGGTGCCTTTTGAATTATAATTCCAAATACCCCTTATGACCGGTTATGATTGCTTGAGGGTAATGGGAGTTGTAGTAGAAAGTGTCAGTAGAAGCAGCCTGTCCTGTGAGGTGTGGGGCTTCTTTTGGGGGCTCCCCATGCAATTTTTCTACACTAACCTTCTTTGTTTCCCCTCTTCCTCTCTTGTCTTTTACTCAGAGGACTTCCAAGATTTCTCTCTCCGCCACCCTGACTACGCCCGCCTTTTCAGCACGTACCTGCGCCCCCCGACCGCCTGTTCCTTGCCTATGTCCGGCCTCCCACCTGCCTGTGCTAACGGTGCCCCTGCCGCCACCCCTGTCAAGAGCAAAGCAGACTGAAACTCTGGACTCTCTTTAGCCATATGTATACAGTGATCAAAAAAATAAGAAAACCCACAGAAACAAATACACAGCCATGCGACACCCTAGGACACGCAAGGCCCCCCCCACTCCTGCTCGCTTGCTCACATCCCCTTGCTGCCGCTGTGGCTTGGCAGAGGGGAGCAGAGACACCCCCATCTCAGGGCAACTCTAACCGGGGAAATCACAGCCGCAAGTCTTTTTGGGGGGTGGGGATTGGGGCTTCTCCGTTTATTTTAATTTTTTTTTAAATTTTTGTTATGGTTTCCTGATCTCATTTATTTTGTGTTGTTTGATTTTACTTTTGTCGAGGGACGGAAGGACGGAAGGGGGTAAGAGACAGTGGCTTTTTATTTCCTTTTCTGTTTTGTAAAATATATACAAGAAGTGCTATTTTATATATAAAATAAATATCTATATCTCTATAATTAAAAAGCTATATGTATGAAGTTTTGAAACGGAGGCAGTTCCTGGTGGCTTGTTTTTGTTTGGTCCTGCAAAGGAGAAGGGGTAGAAAAGGTGATTGCAAGCTGTCGAGGCTGTCAGAGGGAAACCGCACCTCAAACATTCCAAGGCTTTGTTTCAGATCAATTTTGCACCTAAATCTTTGTGCAGGAAGTCTGGATTTAACTCAGCCATAGAAGGAGAGACCGGGACACTGCCTGGCTAGCTGGAGGAGTTTCTCAGACTTGTCATCCGAAAGAAAAAGAAGTAACCTTTGCAATTTGTGTGTTAGGTAAAGGTTCCCCTTGACATTTAGTCCAGTCGTGTCCGACTCTAGGGCGCGGTGCTCATCCCCGTCTCCAAGCCGTAGAGTCAGCATTTGTCCGAAGACAGTTTCCATGGTCACGTGGCCAGCGCGACTAGAGACAGAACGCCGTTACCTTCCCACCGAGGTGGTACCTATTTATCTACTTGCATTTTTACATGCTTTTGAACTGCTAGGTTGGCAGGAGCTGGGACAAGTGACGGGAGCTCACTCCGTCGCGTGGATTCGATCTTACGACTGCTGGTCTTCTGACCTTGCAGCACAGAGGCTTCTGCGGTTTAACCCGCAGCGCCACCACGTCCCTATATTTGTGTGTTAGGGGTATGCAAAATGGGGGACACAAAATGTCATCCTGTACTCCCATACAACCACAACAGCAAAATGACCCGCAAGAAGAGTGTGTCTCATGAGCCGTTGGGTGGACCACAAAGGTCTAAGGTACAGCTGGTGGATTGTGAGGTGGATCACAAGCTTCCTCCGGGATAAAGTAGATCCTATAAGGCTGAGGTCCTTCCATCTCTGCTGCCGGCTATTAGGAGCTTAAACTGAATAACAGCACCAATTTGTTTATGTCCTTTTATTTCTTTTTTACCTAAAAAGAAAGAAAACTACATAGTCTCAGAAAGAATTGTGCTTGTCGCTTAGAATTGTAACCGGTCTTTTCTAATTAATTTATAAAAAGTTGTACATTTCCTCACTGAGTTCCTTAAAACCAGTTTCTTATTTTGGGTGCCCTTTCCAAACCAACCGGCACAGGACTGGCTGAGTTTGTTATTTAGATGGCCAGATCTAGTTGTAGCTAGCATTTAAAACTCACGTGTGAAAGTCAGCCACATGTGATTTGATGTGCCTTTGATTTGCGAAGAAACGGGAACAGGTACGAATCTATCCCATCGCACACAAGGTCTGTCGAGACAGTAAACCCAACAGGGTGAACTCGGACGGGGTCTCCTTTCTTTTCATCTGTAGTATTTGTGTGGTGTGCCTCCATGGTGAGCTTTGAAATAATTGGGTAATGGAAGAAAAACGTGCCAGAATTGGAACTTGAAAATACTTTCTCAGGGTTTACCAGTGCTTGTTGCTGGTTATTTCCGTTGAAAAGGGGGGCACCTGTTACTGGTTGCGAAGACGCTTGCTCCTCCGAGTACCTGAGCTAGTACTCCGTCTCTTCTGGCAACAATGCTGGGCAGATGGTTTGGGTTCCAGGTTTTTGTTTGGAAAAGAAGTGGCATCGTGGGTCATCTCTCTCCTGGCGGAAGCCCCTTGTTGCCATGTTTCTGTGGGCAAGGAGCGCTGAGTGCCCCCTTGATCCATTGGGGGAAGTCCATGATTATTGTAGGGTGAGAGGCTGAGCTTGGAGGCAAGCAAGGAGGAGAAGCTGGACAGCTCTTCATCCTCATCCTCTTCTTTATTGACCTTCTGGAGCACACTTCCATCTTCTACCTTACTTGGGATCTTTATGTCGAGGTGTGAGCTGTGGAATTGGCAAGAGTTGCTAGACTCAGATTCCTGGTTGGGTTCATCATTGCCATGGCTGCCGCTGGCTCTTTGGGGAACGAGCGGTGCAGATGCTTGTACTACATTGGGACTGGTAGGTCCAGGGGTATGGTCTCTACTTGGACCACAGCTGCCTCCATTGGCTTCCACCACAAGGACAAAGCTTGAAGTAATCAGAGTGGGATTTAGAGTCTGCTTGTCATCCGGGAGCTCTTCCATGCAAGGAGTGACTGGGCACTGATCGATTAGCAGCTGCTGAGACTTCTGGGATGTCTTAAGGCCTGTCTGGATACTTGAAGATGGGGACTCCAGCACTGAGAGGGTGGAAATTTGTAGTGGCTCCAAATCTCTGCCAGATAGCTTACATTTAAGCACTCCTCTCCCACTCGGATCAGATGAAGTCAACCGTTGCCCACTTCCCCTGCAGGGTTCAACACATGCCTGATCAGTTCCCAATCGAGGTGGATCAGCTGATGGTTGGCCATCTTGTCTAACCAAGGTCATCTGTTTTTGTAATGGTTGTTTCTCTGCAGATATCTTTGTGGTTTTCACAGGACTGTTATTCTTCACAGTTACGGCCTTGGTTTGTTTCCACTCAGCCTGTAATTGATTATGAGATTCGACTTTTGCTATTTGGTCGTTAGGTTCATTTCCTGACCCAGAAGTGGACAGTGTTGGGCTGCCTTGCCTTGCCACCCTTTGGCCACATGGGTTGACATTTCCAATCTGAGTTGCAGTTACAGTGAACTTACATTTTGTAACTTTCCGGACAGACTGGAACTGGTATTGATCATGGCCTACCTCTCTGTGGCAGCCATCTTTTTTTTCACATTCAAGCGGAATAAGTTCCTGGCTACCCTGTTTCACAGGGCTGTCCCAATGAGATGTCATCTCCCTATTCTGACAGCCAAGCTCTGCTTTATTTGAGTTATCCTCAGATCCCCTATTGTCTTGAATTTGGGACTGATCTCTGATCTGTTCAACGTTGGATGAACAATGGTCAACATTTAGTTCTCTACATCCATTCAAAGTTAACTTTTGAGCACTTTGTCCCGCTATCTGGCCCACTATTAATATTTTGTTTACATCTGGACGCTCATCTATTTCCTTCAAAGCATCTTTCCAGATAGTCTGAGTCTTCTTCAAACCTTTGACCTCCCCTTGCTGGGTACCATCTTGTTTCCCGCATTTTTTGTAGGCTGATGGTGGGTTATTCCTAACTAACTGAGTTCTATTAAAGAGCTGTCCTACAGTAGCATGACTTCTGTGCTCTATAGCCTTAGGGATCACCTCTTGAGCCTTTGCTTTTCTTCCTTGGCTACCATTTTGCTTGGAATGTTCCATGGTAGATGGCCTTGGAATGCCTTGTCTTGCCTCACTTCCTCCTTGCGATGTTAAGTTCCTAGTAAAGTGGTTGGTCCCTGTTATGTTAGGAATGGCCTTCATCTTGATGTGTTGGATATGAGCAGAGGCTTCAACGGCATGACCTCCAGCTTGTGAATTCTGGGTTTCTTCCTCCACTGTGTTCTTTAAGAAAGGTAATCGATTTGCGTCCTTGGTGTTACTGCTATTACATGGGTGAGGAGAGGGTCCTGATGACGTTCTGACATCCTTTGATGGAAAACTTCTGTCTGCACATTGAGGGTGCGAATGAGGCGCTTGTGGAGAGCTGCTGGCTGATGGAGGCAATTCTGTCTGACCTGTTCTAAAGCCCTTGTTGACAGAAATCCTCTTTGTGGTCTGGCATGAAGGGCCTTCTCCTTTGCCATTGCCACCGACCTCATCTTCCTCCTCAGACTGTGAGGGCGTGGACCCAGAATGGGAAGTGGGGTAGACCGAGGGATCCTTTTCTTCTTCAGTCAGTGCCAGGAGTCTCTTCTCTGTCAGCTGAAACAGAGAGAGAAAAGTAATCTATAAACATGACCTCCAGAGTGCAGAGTGGAATACAGGGAAAGTTTTGCCATGAGCTGCTTGTAGGTTATTTTAGTTCAACACGTCCATCTGAGTAGTGAGCAATGTTAGGTGAACACTAGAGTTAGACCGAGTCCTTCTCAGAAAGGTCTTGCCAAGTACAAGAGTGGCTTCCAAACAGCAGACAAAGAGGGTAGCCTTTTCTTTGTATGTTCTCGCCTTCTTCTGCCTCTGCTTAATATGTACAAGATTTGCCATAGTTTGCTGTGGGCAGGAGTCACAGTGGCGAGTCTCTGGTTCTTGTGGACCAGATGCTGAAACCGAGGCAACTACTTACCACCACCACCACACACCCACTGACTCCAACACCTCAGATCTTTGTTACTGTTTTTTTTACCTGGCTGGGTGTCAGGTGTAACTCCTCCACTAGTTCATCTACCAGATCCAGGGGATCCTGGCTTTTCTCTGGGGACAGTAAGCGAGCCATGAATTGTGGATGGATGATGGCTTCAACCTGTCAAAGAGAGGGGAAAGGGAAGTGTTGAGGCATGTGGTACTCAACCTGATTGAGAAGGAGCAATGTGACCCCATCCTATTCTGAATTTGCTGTTGTGTGTATAGTAACTTAGGGTGTGATCAGACAGAGATTTGACCTACAGTTTGATCTGACTTGAGCATGGCTGGTTTGCTCCTTTTTCTGGTGAGCACATGATATATGGGCCATCACAAACCAGGCCAATTTTAAGTAACAAGTCCTCAATCAATGGTTACTTACACCTTTTTGGATTCCTATCAGGATCGCTCCATTTTGGTTCAGTTCCAGCATGTGTGATCACTGGGATTGAACCCAAGCAGATGGCTTAAGCTGTCCCTTTGCTTAAGCCACAGTCATGGGAAATTGAAAGCTTCTTCCTGCTCCTCCATGGAGGGGGAGAGAGAAGAAGCAAACTTTTTTTCTTTTAAAAAATCCTTGTAAGGCATCGCTGACGCGCTATGTCACTTAGAGGTTTTTTTTAATTGAAAAATTCCTTCTGCTCCCCCAAGGAGGCGGATATTTTTGTTATTTCTTTTCTTTTTTTTCTTTCCCTTTAAAGAGAGGAAGGGCCAAATAGGGTTACTTGAGGTTCCATGTGGTTTCCTGCCCCAATGCAAGGATCATTCCAAATGACATACCATACCTCAAAGCAACCCTGCTTAGCACAATCTAGTCCAATCCAGGCCGCGAGAATCTGGACATCTAGTTGCACCCTTAGTTATATAGAAAGTGAGATGCAGGCTAGAGAAGGGAGGTATTGTATGTAAAAGAGATTCTATCCTAAAGTAAATGAATGGCCAAATTGGCAGATAGGGACCAACGAATGCAAAATTATTGGTGAGGATGAATAAGAAGAATCTGGGTTAGTAGTAGAAAAGGTGGGGCAAAGCTTAGACCAGTAGAGAAAGAGGAGAGAACTGGCTAATGAATAAATAAAGATAAGGTTAGTATATGGAACTACAGTCCCAATGCTTAGTGTGTGCATTTACAATACATTTATATGCACCAGACATGGGAAATTTTACTTTTCTGGATGACAGAGGCCAAGCTGGTGGGGATATTCTGGGAGTGAAGCACAAAAAAGGAAGGTTTTAAAGGAAGCTGCTCTTAAAGGGCTCATTTTGTATGTTATGCAGCCTTCCGCCGATTGTGAGGTCCTACCGGATGTCAACAGCCCAGCTGCCATTTTGCACAAGGTGCATCTTTAAGGTTTCCCATCCCGGCTAAGTGTGAAGCATGCTATGCAATTTCCGGCAGGTTCTTGCAAACGCTCCTTTAGCCCCTTCTGGGTCCCCTTGTTACCTTACAGACAAATTCTTCATCGTCACACAACAAGTCAATATACTGCAGAAGGGAAGGGTCCGGGACCATCCCATCCTCCTGCCCTTGGGAGTCTCGGGACAGCCTTTGCTCTTTTTTCTCCTCCTCCTCCTCTTCTTCTTCCCAAGCGGTCTGCAAGCCATCCATGATCTC
The DNA here is from genome assembly GCA_037013535.1 of Intellagama lesueurii. NCBI lineage: Eukaryota > Metazoa > Chordata > Lepidosauria > Squamata > Agamidae > Intellagama > Intellagama lesueurii. The sequence goes on along the minus strand of JBAJHW010000006.1, from coordinate 8,706,619 downwards.
AGCATACTGGTGCACCGCCTCGGCCGGGATCTCCCGGGGGGCTCCGGGGGTGGGAGTGCTGGGTGGGCGGCGCTGGCGGCGTCGGGGCGGGTGGCTCTTGCAAGCCGACTTCTTGGGAATGTAAACTTGAGGGAAGACAAGAAGTCATGGAGTCAATCCCAACACAACCAACCAACCCCCTTGCCGAGCACGAACGAGTTGTCTTGATGCATTTGACACGCAGCTGATCTAATGGCAGACCTACATTTTTAGGGCCCTGAAGTTTGAACTGTTATAGGGGGCCCCTTTGCAGGGCCCTATTAACCCATGGCCGGCCCCCTAGGCTTTCTGGTATTTTTGGCTCCCTTCGGCACATCCATCTTTCCCTCTCCTACAACTGACAGACTGACCTCGGTACAGTAGGTACCAGACCGCAGTACATAGCCCTATATCAGTGATGGTGAACCTTTTTGAGCCCGAGTGCCCAAACTGCAACACAAAATCAACTTATTTATTTCAAAGTGCCAATACTGCAATTAAAACCCGAATGCTGAGGTTTTAGCTTAGGAAAAACAACTGCTCCTGCACTGCAAGGGTTAAATGCTTGTGTTTTTTTCCCTATGGGTGGTATTAACAAAGAAATACTTACTGGTCCTCCAATCCCCCATTGGGCTAGACTGATAATGGCCACCATTGCACCCCTCCGCTGGACCACTGCACCAGCAGAGGGGAGTGCCAAAATCCGGGATCGGAGGACGGGTAAATATTTCTCGATGGCAACTTATGGCTCGTGTGCCCACAGAGAGGGCTCTGTATGCCAGCTGAGGCACACATGGCATAGGTTCGCCATCACTGCCCTATATCCACTTTGAGGGTCTCCTGAAGAATTCTATTCAGAATTGTTTAAAAATATTTTTATCGTGCAAGTAGAACTTTTCAGGGAAGCCCATTTGGGGATCTCGGGGGTTCTATAACATTCCACTAGTAAGTGGAGAAGTTTGCAACAATAAACATGTCACAGAAATGGACTAAAATAGGTGGGAAAGTATATACAAACGGAAACGAAGCATCTCCTGCCTTTTATTACTCTCACCTGAATACTGGAATAGAGATGTGGACCAAAAAAAGGAACCGGTAAGCAATATGGCATTAAAGTAATGTATATAAATATACAGTATCCTTATAAGTATGTTGTTAATTGAAAGGATGCACAGACTTGGAAACACACTGGAGGGCAAGAGCGATCATCATCATCATGTGCTGTCAAGTCAGACCCAGAAGCGGTTTCTCATCCCCTTCTTCTGGAGGTGCCCTGGGACTAATGGGCAGCTTGCCCAAGGCCACCCAGGCTGGCTCTTCTCCCACGAGGCACAGTCGGGATTTGAACTCTCAACCTCTGGCTCTGCCGCCAGATACCTAACTCGCGGAGTTAGCTGGAGGCCCACCGGACTCAAGCTGTTCCACTCTTGGCCTTGCGAGTCGGGATGGCAGGGAAGGAAAACCAGGCTGGGAATTGGCCTATTGAAGAAAGATATTCATCCAACAGGCTCTGATCTCCCCTGGTTGGGCTAGAGTCGTGCAGCTTCCACCTTCGGGAGGAGGATTCCTCTGCCCGGACACATAAGGGACCGCTGGAATTAGCATGAAGCTTACCAACAGCCCTGCCGAATGGCCAGAACAGGTTGTGCTGTAACAGGACTGTGCATGGGGAGTGGGGGGGGGGATGATTTATTTGCTTCAGCGATTGCTGGTTTTTATGAGTTTAGAGAGAGTAGTGTTTTTGTGTTGTTGTTGTTTTAATGTGCCCCTTCCAGAGGACTCCCGTATAGAAGTCACTTCTGGTCCTAGGGATATAATGAAGTTACACTTCAGAATTAACATAACAAGGGTAACAAGTAATGTTTTCTAGTTATTTTTTAGAAGTCATCTTAGGAAGCGTTTTGAGCAGACGTTGACAAGCTTTATTATCATTTCTTTCCAAATTTCTTTTTGAAAGCAATAAAAAAAGAAACGAGCCGCCTAAGGCACCAACGAATTAAAATGAGGACTGAAACAGTAAAGAATTACTTTTTGGGCTCTGTAATGTTACATAAAAATAACTTCAAAAATCGTTTTCAGCGCTCTCCCTATCTCTTGTATTGGCCTGACCCAAGAGGTTTGCTGTGTGATGCGTAGCAGCAAGCGAGACCCGTTGGAGTTTTTACAACTTTGCAGGCTGCCTGTAATTTCTGTGACTGGTAGGAATTTTTCTGGGGTGACTGTCAATCTTTCCCTCCCATCTCTGCATTCAGAGAGAGAACCCTGCCTCTCTGCTAAGCGTTCTTCTCCCTCTCTTTAGTCTGCCAGAAATCAGTCTGTTTGTCAGTTTGCTGTTGGTCTGTTCACAACTGTAAGTAATGAAACGTTTTTATGCTTTCTACTCAGAGTGAGTTATTGAGGCCTTAAGTGTTAACGTAACAAATTAATAACTAGAATTAGACACAACCTTGCTGTTGCCCAGACTCAGAGGCAGGAGAAACAGGCGGCTTGGTGGGTTTGGGGGCCGGCGCTTGGAACTGGGAACAGCTGGCCAACAGTGTCATCTTCTGGATTTGTTGCTCTTCTTCTGCTTCAAACTCCATGAATCTAAGAAAGACCAGGGTGGAGGGGCAAGGAGCTCATGGTCAATTCACAAATTCTGGGAAGTATGCATTTCCTACTGTCATTATGCTTTCCCTCCAGACACACAGTTCCTTCAAAGTTCCATGCCTAGGCTATCAGACTTGTGAATGAAGCCTATGTTTGCCTCCGGCTAGTAGACTGCAAAACAAAAGCAGGCTAACTTGCCCCATGCAAATAAGGCAAGCTCATATGAAGAGAAACAGATGATTTTTCCTTCTTATGGGAGCTCTGCTTCTAATCATCTGCTGTCTCATTTAGTTTCAGCCTTGATATGGGTCAGTCCTCCTTCTCTACATCACAGGCATAACCAGAGCTTGGAAATAACTACAGTAGTTCTAAATAACTGAATACTTGAAATCATGCCCTTTTCCAGTAACGAATAATGAAGGTATAACTAAGTTACATGACAATGGGAACTTAACCAGGGATAACGAAACTCCTTTCGCAGTGCACCTGCAGCTTTTTAGTTACAGTTACAATTAAGGGGCAACAACTCACTAAATGGAGGAGGATAATTGCATGATTCAAGGGACAGGTCCATGCGGCTGCATTGTGTTCTCTTGTATGTGTTCAAATCACACTGAAGAGAATAGGGTAAAGGAGATAGGAAGAGCGTGTGTTTTGTATTGTAAGCCAGAACTGTAGCATTCCCATTTTTTTTAAAGTAACCAGAAACAGCTCTTTTGGAAAGTTAAGTGTTACTCTTAAAAAAAATAACAACTCTAGTTTTAAAAGAGTAACCAGAGTAACTATAATAGTAACTATAGGAACTACTTTGCAGGTCTGGCGTTGTAATTATAACTAGTTCCTTTTTAAAAGCTACATTCCAAGCTCTAAGACAAACGGCACAAAAGGTCACTTCTCACTTTTCCGCCATCTCATAGAAGATCATGCGCTCAAAGTTGGTGCTGTGATCCCACTCTTGGACGGCGCGCGGAACCCCATCCTCCAGGGTCATGTCAGGGCGAAGGCGGGCCAACGAGCGGAGGACAGGGCTGTAAGGGCACGAGCAGGAAGTCACATCATCAGAGCGTCCAAATTCTGAGCTGCATCTCAGAACTAGGAATCTTTACCTATTTTCACGTTATTCATGATTCTTACTTCACTAAGGAAAAAACATGAATCTTAAAGGTGCAGCTCTTGGCAAAGATTTCAGATAAATGCATTGGGAAATTTAATTTTTTTAAAAAATACATTTTTGGCTCTATTCCTCTTACTTTACAGTTTATTCAAGAAGCAGAATCAAGCAGTCACCTTTTAGGCTGCAGGTGCTTGGCTGCAGATCAGAACAAGGGTAGGCCTATATCGTGCTTATGAGACTTCCTTTTTTAAAAAATCACTTGGACTCCAAAACCCATCAACCAGAGAGTGGTACAAAAGACATAAGACTTAGAATTAAAGAAACTTGAGCTCAGAGATTTGCTATATCAGAACCGAATGGGTTCAAAATTAAGACACCCTGACCCTCCCATGGGGTCTAGCACAGCAGGGACCAAATGCTCACAAATATCTTGACGTGTTATTTTTCAACGTGCAGGGAAGACTAGGGGTTGGCTGGCTGGTTTTCTTTTTAAATGGCATTCTGTTTTGTTTTCTATTCTGGGGCATTTAGACATGCATATGTGCTGGCAGTATGAAGCAGTCCAGCCCAGGAAAATCCATGCCTCTCAATTCTGCAGATTGGATATAAAACTGGCCTTTAGACATGTGTGTGTATTAATGGAGATCCCTTCCCCAGGATGTGAAATGGGAATCACTCTGAGATCTTAGGCTGGCTACCTATAATGATTAATGTTCAGGTTTTATCAGGGATGCCAGACTTCACAAACAAAAATAAAGAGATTTATAGTATCCCAGTCCATTCTTGTGGCGATGGATTTTGCTACTGGACACATTTACTTTTGCTCAAGGCCTGCCTCCAGCCAGTTTGATTGGGCTTAATCATATGTGTAAAAGTAACCAGAAATAGCTATTTTGGAAAGTTAAATGTTACTCTGAAAAAAACAACTATAGTTTTAAAAGTGTAATAATACTAACTATAGTAACTACTTTGCAGGTCTGGCGTTGTAATTATAACTAGTTCCTTTTTAAAAGGTACATTCCAAGCTATACACACACACACACACACACACATACACACACGATTAAGCCCAATCAAACTGGCTGGAGGCAGGCCTCGAGCAATATAGATACCATGTTTTCCTGAAAATAAGACAGGGTCTTATATTAATTTTTGCTCCAAAAATGCATTAGGGCTTATTTTCAGGGGATGTTTTATTTTTTCGTGTACAACAATCTACATTTATGCAAATACAGTCACGTCATCTTCTTCTGGTTGCTGCACAAGGGTGGAGGGCGGGGTTTCACTTATTTATTTACAAGATTTTTAGCCGCACCATTACCAGTGGTCTCTGAGTGGCGTACAACAATATTAAAACTTTAAAAACATTAAAACCATTAAAAATAGGTAATATTATAATAATATCCTATATTAAAAACAATCATTAAAACATTAATATTAATAAACTTAACTGGGGCTTATTTTTGGGGTAGGTCTTATATTACGAGCATCCTGAAAAATCATACTAGGGCTTATTTTCAGGGTAGGTCTTATTTTCGGGGAAACAGGATAGATAGATAGATAGATAGATAGATAGATAGATAGATAGATAGATAGATAGATAGATAGATAGATAGATAGATAGATAGATAGATAGATAGACAGACAGACAGACAGACAGACAGACAGACAGACACAGAGGACTAAGCCTTGTATCCACAAGGATTCACTTATCCACGGTCTGAAAATATTAAAAAATATATTTTTAAAAATCCTAGAAATATATACTTCTATGATGACATTGCCAGAACTGGTCATTAGAGGGAGCCAGACACCCTACTAATTACCACGCTTACTATGAAAATAGCCTTCACTCTAATCTGCGTTTTTCTGCATCCATGGGGGGGGGGGGCTCTTGGAACCAACCCCCTACGGATACCGGGGTCCTACTGTATTTAAAACTCAGCAACAACACAGCTCTCGGACCGTTCCAAATAATCACAATAAACGAATGCCCTATAATTCTGCCTTTTAGCCTGTACGTCCTCATTATCTCCGCTCAAGGCCACCCTTCTCTCCCCAGCCCACAGCACTTGTCACCAAGACCCTCACATGAAGAAACAGGCGAGAGCTTCAGCATCCGGGCTGGCTGGGAAATGACGCCTAGCCAAGGCCTTGTAGCGTTGCCAACGCCGGTAATTCTCATAAACCCCCTTGGAGGTACAGGCAAAGGAAGTGTCACCGGGAGGGGCCGCTCGGATGGACGGGGCAACCTCTGGCCCTCTGGGCTTCCTAGCACCCATCTCTTCACCAGCTTTCGCCAGCAGCAGAGTACGAACACCTGGACCTGGGGGCCCGTCTCGGCACTGAGCACCCCAGCTCAACGGCATCCCTGTCAAGAAGAAAGTCTGAGTGCGGGGCGGGGCATCTCCTCTGAATTCCCCACTATGGGTCCTTCCCTTTTAAGCTTGATGATCAGCTTGCTTCCCGGAGCATCGGGTGACGTTACCAATAGAGCGGCGCCAGGGAAGGCAGGCAAGAGCAGCGAGGGGGCACTGGGGGGGACAGGGAGGAAGGGTGGGGCCTGGGTTATGGGCTGTGGAGGTCATGGCTCTGGGGGAGAAAGAATCTGAAGTCAAGGGAGGTCTTCAGAGGAGCAGGTGCCCTCTCCCAGCTCTCCGTGAAGTCCTGTTCTAAGAGCCTTCATGGCCATGGGTCAGAAACGGGGACTTCTGAGAAATAGATGACTTGGCCGTTCGGTTTCCATGAAGACCTCACATTGTTGACTTAGCTCTAGGTTTGAGGGTTGAATGGTAACAATTCCAGAACTTGGACACCTTGAGAGTTCCAGCAAGGATCAGAGGTTAAAGTTCCTTCTGCAGACCTGCTTTTTCCATATCCCCTCTTATTTCTCTTGTCATGCCCTTCGGTGAACATCTGGACATGCCAGGACATTTCAACGACTGGTAAGAAGTCACAGCTTCCTCTTGCCAGCAGAAGTGGTTGTTCCACTTTTGTTGTTGTTTAGTCGTTAAGTCGTGTCCGACTCTTCATGACCCCATGGACCAGAGCACGCCAGGCCCTCCTGTCTTCCACTGCCTCCCGGAGTTTGGTCAAATTCATGTTGGTCACTTCGATGACACTGTCCATCCATCTCGTCCTCTGTCGTCCCCTTCTCCTCTTGCCTTCACACTTTCCCAACATCAGGGTCTTTTCCAGGGAGTCTTCTCTTCTCATGAGATGGCCAAAGTATTGGAGCCTCAGCTTCAGGATCTGTCCTTCCAGTGAGCACTCAGGGTTGATTTCCTTCAAAATGGATAGGTTTGTTCTCCTTGCAATCCAGGGGACTCTCAAGAGCCTCCTCCAGCACCACAATTCAAAAGCATCAATTCTTCGGCGGTCAGCCTTCTTTAGAGTCCAGCTCTCACTTCCATCCATCGCTACTGGAAGAACCATAGCTTTGACTATGCGGATCTTTGTCGGCAAGGTTATGCCTCTGCTTTTTAAGGTGCTGGGTTGTTCCACTAGAGGTCAGCATATCATCAAGTAGATTTTCCATCTTTTCTGAAGGCCGGACTCTGGGACCTTTGGCAACAGCTTGACCTGCAGACAAGAACCGGCGATCATGCCCCTCTCCAAAGGGTGAAAAACTTCACCCAAGGGTGCCACCATTCCATGCTATTGCTGTAAAGGCAGGAGAGCTAACTGGGGGCGGTTTTTATTATTTATTTATTTTATGATCAGCTACCATCAACACATTCAGCTCACAGAAATAAGAGCCCTAACCTGCGCTGGCACGCATGGTGCATTCGACAACCGAAGTCCCAAATCTAGTCAAACCTCAGATGGCAAGGGCTTGACTGCAGTGTGGGCTTGGGACATGCTGTTTGACCTGTGGTTCCTGCTCTAACCTTGGGCAAGTTGATGAAGACCTAGTGCTATCCAACTTGAGGGATACGTTTACATGTATGCTATAAAACTGAACAAGCAGAGACATGTCTGTTTCAAAGAAAGGCCAAATGGGAAGGTGCGTGCGCGTGCAACATGGCCTGTGCTAATTTTGTTTGAAAAACTGGGATATGATATCCAACCCACAGCTGCCTCAGCTGTAACTTTAAAGCAACAGTCTTAATGCAGCCTGCATATTTCTTGACTTACATCTAAGACAGACGTGCCTGGCAAAATGGATTTTTGCCCAGAACTTTTTGGACTTTACACCTAAGAGTAACTTTCCTGGCAAAATCCATCTTGTCAAGAACTTGCACGAACTTTTGGATTTTAGTTTTGAACTGTTTCCCCTGTCCTGACTTGCCATGAGGAACTCTGGAAAATAAGAGGCTGCCAAATACATCTAAGTTGTGACCACCCAACTAGAAAAGTATTCAAAAGCAGTTATAGTTCTATCACAAGAGGAACACTATTATTGGCCACTACATCGGGGGTTTGATGGGCGCCAACACTGATGCCATTTTGGCACCGTCAAGACGTACGTACTTATTTATTTGAGCCTTTTGGGGGTTGAAGATCGTGGCCTGTGCACGTTTCAGTGATGTGTTTTTAATGTTTGGGTGTTTTAATTTTGTGTTATTTGATTTTAAATTGCTTTAAATATCTTATGTTTTCAAAAAATTTAAACAGTTTGGTAACCTGGACTGAGATCCTATGATTTCTTCTTGCAGAAAATGAACTTCAGTTTAGAATTAAGGTGCACAGTCATTTTAAATACTGCAAAGATAAATGTAAAGGTTCCCCTTGACATTTAGTCCAGTCATGTCCGACTCTAGGGCGCGGTGCTCATCCCCGTCTCCAAGCCATAGAGCCAGCGTTTGTCCGAAGACAGTCTCCGTGGTCACGTGGCCAGCGCGACTAGACATGGAACGCTGTTACCTTCCCACCGTGGTGGTACCTATTTATCTACTCGCATTTGCATGCTTTGGAACTGCTAGGTTGGCAGGAGCCGGGACAAGCGACGGGAGCTCCCTCTGTCGCATCGATTCGATCTTACGACGGCTGGTCTTCTGACCTTGCAGCACAGAGGCTTCTGCGGTTTAACCCGCAGCGCCACCACGTCCCATAAATACTGTATGTTCATTTTTAAAAAAAATTCACAGTTTTTATTCTCATTTTTGTTATGTTTATTTTTACTGCTGGTTTGTTTTAGGCTGCTAGGTTTTAACATTCCCCTCAGCCTTTTATGTTATAGTTAGCCATCCTGCAAATCAGGAATAGTAACTCCATATGGACAGTATCCTCCCACCCAGTACCTGACGTGGTCCTCTTTGGCACAATAAATCTGGAATCACACTTGCAAGGCCTAGCTGCCATTTTAATTTCCACACAGTTCTTACAATGATGGTAAGTGAATCTACCCAACTGGTACTGCTTGAAGCACTGCTGCCCAGTAAAATCTCCAGAGATTAGAAAATTCACTGTTTTTGGACTACAACTCCCAAAATCCTTCAGCCAGCATGACCTATGTGCTCCAGGCCTCCTCAACTCTAGAAATCACTGCTAGAATCAGTGCTAACAAAGAATAATATATATTTTAAATAGTGACAGTAAATAACGAGAAAGGAAAGTGTTTTAAGCAATATTGGGCTGCATTAATAGTGCTGTTTCTTACAAGGTGCAGATTTAGGCCTAAATCCATTTATTAATCCAGGTCAGAGAAAACTCATTAAATGCAATTTAGTAAGCCAGTATTTATGTAGATGTATACATTACTGAAACAGTGACGTCTACGTTGGCTCGGGCATGTCGTGAGAATGGCTGACGGTCGCATTCCAAAAAGATCTCCTGTATGGAGAATTAGTGCAGGGAAATCGCCCCAGAGGGAGACCACAGCTGCGATACAAGGAGATCTGCAAGCGGGATCTGAAGGCCTTAGGAATGGACCTCAACAGATGGGAAACCTTGGCCTCTGAGCATTGAGCCTGGAGGCAGGCGTTGCATCACGGCCTCTCCCAATTTGAAGAGACCCTTGTCCAGCAGGCCGAGGCAAAGAGGCAGTCCCGAAAGCAGCAAAATCAGGGAGCTGGACAGGGGACAGATTGGATTTGTCTTCAGTGTGGAAGGGATGGTCACTCTCGAATTGACCTTCTCAGCCACACTAGACGCTGTTCCAAGTCCTCCATACAGAGCACGTTACCATAGTCTCTCGAGACTGAAGGATGCCTAAACAATTTATGTAGATTTTTGATTCCAAGGATCTAGCAGATTAACATCAGAATAAGGCCCAGATGTCAAAACTGGGTGGAGAGGTGTTGAGTGTTTTTTTCTTGTTGCTATTGGTGGAATACTTTAAATCACCTGGATATTTTCTATTTTTCATTTTTTGTGTGTGTTTCCAAACACTTTGCCATGAGTAAATTCCAGTGTCTACGATGGGCGAGATAGCACTGTTTTTAAAAACATTACGTATTAAGGAATTACAAAAACCAAGTATGCTGTAGTTTTACTGGATGCCATCATTTCCATACCTGTCAGCTGTACTGCAGTTTGTCCTTGACAAACATTTGTTCAGTTGCTTTTGCAAGTTTTCTCCCCCAGCCTTTCTTCATCCATTCTCTGTGAATGAAACCACCACCACCATCACCCCAGTCAATTTATATATACAAACCATATATACTTGGTTGTTTACTCCTTCCTCCATCCTGAGAAAAAACAGGACCACAATTCCAGTGGAAAAACCAATCCACTGGAATTGGATTTTTCCAGCACAAAGACTTGGGACGGTCAGAGCTGTGGAACAAAAAAAGAGCAAACGCTGATGGGCACTTGTTCTGGCAATTTTGAACCCCGTAGGTTGTGTTTTTGAATGAAACATCAGGGGAAAAAAATTCTATTTTTTTTTAAAATAGCCTTATGATCAAAACCAAGTAGAGACCTGAGATAAACATTGCTTACATCAAGAGGATGGGGCAGATTTTAAAAGGAGAAAAATCTGTACTTCCAGCAATGCGTTTAGGATTTCAACCAGTAAAGCCCGTCGTGTTTCTGCAATGCTAGCCACTAGGCTTGCAAGAGCCGAGACTACAAATCCCAGAAGTCAGCGGGGTAAATTGACTACAACTGTCAAGGTAACACGGCGCCTAGCATAACTTCGTAAGCCTTGAACTGAAAGACTACAGCCCCCATGATGCTCAGCGTCTCCGGCGTTCGAAGATTAAGGGACGCCATCGGGCAGGAAGAGGTGGGTTTGGTTTGCACGTGTGCGGTTTGGGTGTACGCTGAATTGGCTTTTGGCGCTACAAGAGAAACGAATTGCTTTTAAAACCTCTCGCATCATCAGCCACAATGTTCCTGCAGTATTTCCTCGATGAGCAAGGGAACAGGATCTACACCCTCAAGGTAGGGATTTGACCTCGATGGCCTTGGCGCGTAACGTCTGAATTCTTGATCTCCTTCCCGGCAACCCTAGATGCTGTATTCTTAGCCGGCTCGTGTTTTGTTATTTGTTACCATCCTGATGCGCCCATGTATGTACCCGTTTGTCTTCCTCCCATAGTCGGGAGTTACCTCTGGGGTCTTTGCACGTGAACGGATATGCAGCCTAGAGATTTAATGCTGAGATCCTGTTGGCTTCTAGCTTCTGCCTTAAACAGGTTAAAGAAGGCAACGTTTTGATGGCTTGCGTGTGGAATGGAGATTTCAGGGGGAGAAAAGGTTCAGACATGCACAAGCAGTCTGGTCAGCTCACCCTGGAAAAAGAGGTGGAAAATAGATTCTCCAGATCAGGAAGTAGAGTGTTAGTGGCCTGCAATGTTTTCCTTAAACACTGAAGAACAAGACAGCGATATCCACGGAGGATCCCCGCGAATGCCGAGAACGCGGAACTAGCGAACGCTATACATTGCATGGTCTCTAGCTCCTTCTAGTGGCCAGTTCTGGTGAATACACCTTTTTTATTTAGTATTTTCAGGCAGCGGATAAATGAATCAGTGGATACTGATGCCAAGGATTCAGGGGGTTCTACTGCATTTCCTTTATAAAGGTGTGGAAGCAGGTAGGGAAAAGGAAAAAAATCAGGCATGGCTCAAATTCCAATTAGACAGGTAAAGGTCTGCCTGTGTGTGTATTTTCCAAGGGTTGCCATTCCCAGTAGAAAAAGCATTTGTTAAAAGTATTGTGGCATTAACCTAAGTGGCTCTCAGTGAGTGGCACTTTTGTAATAGTGTGACAATCATGAAATATATCCGTCATTTCCTTCTCTTGCTGTTGAACTGCAGTTTCCAATAGACTGCGTAAGTCGACAACATCTGGAGGACTACACCTTGCCCAGCCTGCTGTTCTAGGGTGGTTTAGTGTTTGGTGCATAAGCTTCAGGGTTTGCATGTGTTCCTATTCCTTTTGCTCCTTCTGTTTGGTCGTCAAGAAGAGACTGGAAGCTTTTATTTCCTTTGGCTGACTTAGAGATGCTAAAGAAACTGAAAGGAAATATTTAATGTTAAATGGTTCTATAATATTTTAGCTTCCCCTACCCTCCCCCATTGTTAAAGATAAGCCAGGACCCAGGTTGTGGGGTTTTTTTAACCTGTTAAGTTGCCTTTGCCACCTTTTGTTTGAAAAGTTTTGGTTGTGCATGTGTTGTGTATTTGTTGTTGTTGTTATTTATTTAAAATATTTATATGCCGCCTTTCTCCCAAAGGATCCAAGGCTGCTTACAGTATTAAAAGAGATGGAGTTAAAAAAACCAAATAATAAATGTATACATTTTAAAAAGCTTTAAACAGTTATATTAAAACTTGTATTGAGAATAATATTAAAAATGATAAAAAAAAATACAAGCAAAATTCAGAATAAAATCCTCCTTTTAAAACATTCCCTTGATCAACCATTATGCGCCGTCAAGTCATTTGGGACTTATGGCAACCCTATGCATGCGCGGTCTCCAACTGTGTTGTATATATCTAAACTCAGTATGAGTAGACTTTGTCTAAAAGGGCGGGATAGAAATCGAATAAATAAATAAATAAATATGAGAAGGAAGCCATTGTAATATTTTGTGCAGCTTTAGCTGGGCCTGAAAAGCTGTGAATGTCTGCAGATAGTGTGATGGGTTCACACTGTCCAATCCTGTTACTCACTTATGCTGTTAAATCAATGGAATGAGCCTAGCTGAAAAACCCAAGGAGAAGGCTTTTGGTGGTTGGATGGTCTTGTTAGCTTGTTTTCCCTTCCCAGCTAAACTTGAGCATCAATTTACCTCTATGGTAGAACAGTTCAGAAGGCTGAATTGTCAGTTCCCAGAGCCCATCAATAAAAATGCCACAACATGATTATACTTTATTAGTCAGATATGGTGTTTCATACCCTGATAAGAAAGTACAGTAATTAGGATTACTGTAATATTCTTCAAACTCTGTAAGAGTGAATACAGAAATCACCATGCTTGTTTGTCGCATAATAATTAGTTCCATAGATTAACTTACGGGTTGTATCATATAGTAGTCATGTTCATTTTCCCCCATCCCACCACACTGTGCTGTTAGATCTATGAACAATTATATATATGACATAAGCACAGTGCGACCTGAATTGTTCATAGATCTAACAGCATATATATACCCTATTTCCCCGAAAATAAGACCTAACCTGAAAATAAGCCCTAGTATGATTTTTCAGGATGCTCATAATTATAAGCCCTACCCCAAAAATAAGCCCTAGTTAAGTGAAAGCCCGCCCTCCACCCTTGTGCAGCAACCAGAAGAAGATGACATGACTGTAAAATAAAACATCCCCTGAAAATAAGCCCTAATGCGTTTTTGGAGCAAAAATTAATATAAGACTCTGTCTTATTTTTGGGGAAACACGGGTGTGTGTGTGTGTAACTGAAGAGACGTTATTTTGTTGGCCTCAGTAATTTAGTGACCCACCTGAATTCATAAATTCTGTAATTTATACAAGTAATTAGTTCCATTGTCAGAATAAAATAAGTGTATAATAAGTCATTTATACTTGTCTACTATGGTAGTTCTTTATTCTGTGTACATTTCTGTAGAATGGAGGGTGACATATAGCATAGTGGGGGATTGTGAAGGGTTTGAAACGGAATATGCATTTTAAAGTAGACTAGTTAGTATTGCATTTGCTCACAGATCTTTCTACCTTCCCACCTCTGTTTTTCAGAAGGCAGATCCCTCTGGACAACCCACTTGTTCAGCCCATCCTGCACGCTTCTCCCCTGATGACAAATATTCTCGACACAGGATCACCATCAAGAAACGCTTCGGTGTCCTGATGACCCAGCAGCCTCGGCCTGTGGTATAAAATGCAAACCTCTGGTGCCAGTTGAGACCATGACAGCCTATCAGGAAGAGAGAAACGTCTTCTGAAGCAACCTGAAAGAAGCTGAAACAGGAGAAACAACGACAGCAGATCTGCACTTTTTTGCGTTTTGTTTTATCCAGAGAGAACTTTTTTTGAGTGTTGCTGCTGTTATTTGGAAACTCTGCCTAATTTCCTTCCTGGAAAGAGGAAGCATGGATGTTCTTCAAGAGAGTTTGAATTCTTTCACCTACCCTTGTCTGGCCTGTGTATTTCTGGAAATAAAATGAAATCCTTTGTTGTTATTTCTTTGACAAACCCATGTTTATAGTTGTGAAAGCCGGGTTTTAGCAAAACGTATGGTGACTGGGTGTAACTGTGCTAGTCTGTGATGGGGGGGGCAGAATTTGGAGACACCTTAAATAATAAGTATATTTCACACACCTTTTTTTGGATTATATAGGGCATTTCATCAAACGCAGAAGGGGTTGCCTCAGCAGATAAGCTCCCATCTAATTTGAAAAGGTTAGCATTGCACAATGAAAATGAAATATTGTGTGCTAAGACTTACTCAAAATGAAATGTGGGACAAGGGGTGCAAGATTCTTGTGGAGGGGGGAAAAAGCAATGAAGCTTACAAACTCTGAACAAGGTGGTCATGGTTTTCTGACACCTTCCTTTTGCTATCCTCAGTTGATTTTGCTATCTTTTGAAGAAAATTATTCTGCATTTCTGTGGGGAAAGCGGTATGTAACGTATTCAAGTTACATTGATGTGCAGTGAAAAACAGTGAGTGCTTGGACCGAAGAGAGATCAAATAGACATTATACTGTTGGCAGGCACAGAATGATATCGAAAATCACTGGGAATAAATATTACCCACTTTATTCAGTGGCTTATCTTTTTGGTACAAAGCCTGCATATCTTGTGATTTGGCAGGCCAGCTGTAGCTCAGCAGCTGTCTTGTAACCTTTCAAAGCCTTGGTAAATTTAATTTTATCAATCTGTAAGCCAAATAGCTCAGGTGGGGAGTTCGATTCCCCACTGCAGCTCCTTTACAGGAGCTGGACTCGATGAACCATAGGGCCCCTTCCAGCTCTGCAGGTCTTAATTTTTCTGTTTGCCTTTAACTGTAAAATCAGGTTTTGAATCATTTGGCAAGGTGGCCACGCTGAATAATTGCCAGTCTAGCTGTGCCCTTCTCCCTCTGTACTAGCATTCAGTAGCAGCCCCCCTCCTTGCCCACAATCGGAGCATACGCCCAGGGATTTTTATGCATTAAAAAGATCTTAGCATAAACTAAGGTTTGCCAGACATGAAATTCCACAGCTAGACTATGCAGTCAAGAAGACCTATATAATCAGCCTTTGATGTGGGAAGCTTCAACTCATACCTTTTCATCCTGCAGGTCACACGGATTGGGTAATTTGAAAGACTGAAGTATCTTTCAGGAAATGGTACCCTGTTGTATCTTGGAAGAATGAACATATCTTTTATATTAAAATTTTGATGAGCTCTCCTTCCTTCTTTGCTATATATCTTAGACTTGTCTGTATAATTGTAATTCTACATCAGATGATGTCTTAGAATGGTATATTTTCATATATATATTTTTCTCTGTGTGTGCACCATAACTTCCAGTATGACTTTATTCAGGGGTATATGGAGACTGCCCACCAGGGCCAAAGCTGCAGTGGAAAATGGAGTTTGTCACATGCACCAGCAAACATGTCTTCCTGGTTACCAGGCATAGACGTGATTCAGAGCAGTGACATTAAGCTTGCTTGTTGAATATGAAGTCTTTGTTTTGCTAGTGTTTCACTTCCCTCTGCTTCATTTCTGGCCTCAAAGTCAGAGGAGTTTACGACTGCTCTGAGCCAAGGCCAGCTCTTTAAAATGCATCTTTCTTTCTCACATCCGGCCACTGAAACCACAGCAGAAGCAGGGGAGGTCAATAACAAAATAATAAACTGAAAGGCTGCTTTTACATGATCTTGTGATGCACAGCACAAGTTAACAATTCCTAAATCAGCATCTACTTAGTGTAACTTCTTCCATCCCAGGCATCTGAGGAAATGGGCTGCAACACACAAAAGTTTATGGTAAATAAATGTTCTTAAAAGATGCCAGAGGACTCTGTTCTTTAGTGCCAGGGAGGGTATGTGAATGGGGAAATCTGTATCCTTGAGCATAACAAGTGCTTAAGAGTGGCATGCCAAAAAGGAAATAATGCACAAAAATAATGGGTTTATTGGCTTGCTATGCGATGTAGGAGCCAGCAACCCATGATTTTTTCTTAAAAGGTGCATAGATGAGTTTGAAAGCTTGAAAATACCATCTCATGTTTCCTCGGGTCAACCAAGGCCAATATGTTACATTGCAAGGGTCTGTATTGTGGGACTACAACTCCTTCCAGCCTGTAGCCAAAGGTGAAAGATGATGGGAACTGGTAATTTGTAATACAAGAAGTACTAGCTAGTGCCACGGAAACCCTGTTTGTTTTTGTCCAAGATACAGTTTCTTTGACATTCAGTGTATGTTGAAAGGCATTTTCTTCTTAGGACGAATGATTTTTTTTGAGGAATTTTAATAACCTCCGCATTTCCTCTCCTTAAGTGTTCCTATCATCTTCCCACCAAATAACCTCTCTTAAAAACTCTTCTGCAAAATAAAACTTGTCTTTACAGCACCCTAAGTAGCTACTAATAATTTCAGGTCAATAACTAGAAAAAAAGTAGACCCTCTGAGAGGACATGGTATGCTGAACATATTGATTTACATTTTAAATGGATGCTATTACAGTGTGGATCTCTTGTTTTAAATTGTATTGCTGTTTCTGTTTATTACAGTGTTTTATATCTATTGGTATGACCCACAGTGAGTAGAATTGAATTCTTTACCTCCGTAATCTCTTAAAATGTGCGTTTTTGGGCAAAATCATCCTTGAATCCATTGCTTAGGGCAAGACATGAAAGGTAGGGCTTTCCAGTGCAGACTATGGATGTGTATTCATAAGTTTCATTTGAGTTCAAAGAGGGGGAGTTAGGTAAGCGGGACAGAAAATTTGTCTTTTTAAGTTTTATTTATTAGTTCCATTTCACGGACCCATGGGAAGGTAACTCGCTGCTTTCCTCCCCACTTTTATCCTACTCCCACAACCCTGTGAGGTAGGTCAGGCTGACAGAAACTGAGGTCACCCAGTGAATTTAATATCCGAGTGGGGGGAGTTCAACTCAGGACTCCTGAGTAATGGAGCCCAACACTCCAACCACGACGGAGCACTGACTCCTCATTATTATTAAATCCGTCCTCTCGCCATCCCCGTCAAGTGGTTCTCTTGAGGGGGAGAAGAAAGCCCAGCCACCATCGCCGCACCTGCGCATGTGCAGAAGCCAGGGCGGCTACTGCTCGCCCCCGCCCCCCCCCCCAATCGGGCGCCATCTGAGGTAGCGGCCAGAAAGCAGCGCGCGCCGGCCGGCCTTAGCGCGGCTGCTGCTGGTGCTGGTGCGGTGGCAGCATCTCAACCCCCCCCCCCCCGCCAACCACCACCAATCGCAGAGGCGATCGGCGCGGCCAGTTAGCCGGCCGGCGGCCTCACAACGCACGCGCAAGAACGAGGGCGAGAGAGCGCGCGAGCGCGAGGGGGACCCGCTTCGGAACGTTGGGAGCCGAACCGTCGCGGCGCGCGCCTGCCTGAGGTAAACCACGAACGGCCGCCTTTGGACTACCTGGCGGGGGTGGGGATGGCGGAGGGAGTGGGCCGCCCTTCAGGGATGGGCGGGGGGGAGGGGAGGGTAAGAAGAAGAAGAGCGCCCGGGAGCACGAGAAGAGGCAGCGCTGCCGCCTTTGCGCACGCGCACTGGCAGCCTCTCTCCTCTCCTCTCTCTCTCTCCCCCGCCCTCCTTTTTTCTCTTCTCTTTATGGGTACTTGGGCAAGGTGGGATGCTTCTGCACACCGGTGGCCTTCTCTTATTTCCCTGTTGTGGAACAACAGTTGCGTCTCCCCACAGGGGGGCTCGCCTGCGTCTTAAGCACCAACTGAGAGAGGAGGCCCCCTTCTTCTTCTGAATCCTCCACCCTTTTTGGGATGACCCCACACACCCTTCGTGCAAGGATCTTACCTGTGCCCGTCCTTGGCTTTGCCCAGGCTCCTGCCCTCGTCTCCCTTGCATTTAGAGATATTTTCTCCAAAACCTCTCCATTTTCTCCCCACTTTTCTGACTTTTGCTCACAGTCCTCTGGCCAGTTTCCCTGATGCTTTGGGAAGGATCTTTGTGTGGGGTTTTATATGCTTGTTTGTGAACTTGGCTTTTGGGGAACTCTTGCGCTCTAATAATCTAAAACCTGTTTTATTGCCCTTGGGGAAAAGCAGATATGTGCCCCAAAAAGAGAACTTTGTGGGATTGAGCCCTTTGTCGATACGACTCTGCAGCTTCTGTTTTGAGGAAGGTGCAAGAGTGATAAATATTTGTTATGTTCCTTTAGGGCTTTGTGGGGAAGTATGTTCTGTCATGCTGTCAAAGGCGGGTTATTGTTC
This sequence comes from Intellagama lesueurii, assembly GCA_037013535.1. NCBI lineage: Eukaryota > Metazoa > Chordata > Lepidosauria > Squamata > Agamidae > Intellagama > Intellagama lesueurii. The sequence goes on along the minus strand of JBAJHW010000006.1, from coordinate 8,688,116 downwards.
CCTTACAGTAGGCCCCATCCAATGGTTTTATCTTCTCACACCAGGAGCTTGGAGAAACCACCAAGAATCTGTGGAGTAATTGTGGATCCTTACACTACGGTGACAGTATCTCAAGGAATCTGTTTTTAAACTTGTTGGACAGAACACTGTGACATTTCTCCTTGTGTTCAGAGATAAGAAGCCTCTGGATTGTTTCTGCCCCAGAACCAAAAGGGATATTTGCAACATAGAATATAACTGTTCCTCCGATGTCTCCCTGGAAAACAAGTGGATTATAACCTTACTTTCTTCTGTGATTCTTCAGCCTTTTTGTGCGCCTTGCAGATCTTTACACTTAAGACTTTCTTGGTGGAAAGGAACTACCTCTATGCATTCTGCTGTGCCAAAATAGTAATAATAAAAACAATAGTTACCCGACCTGCAGCAATTTTGACCAAGAACTGTAAGAAAGCCACTGATGGGTGCATGTTAATGCCAGGAGTTTGCTGTGGAGCCAGTTAACAGCCCAAACTTACAGGAAAACTTTTGTCCAGATCTGTCAGCTCTTTCTGAGAACAAGAAGTTAGATCATATTTGCCTGATAAATGGGAATCTTCAGACTAATCATCTGCGAAATACTAGCATACAAAATTATGGGATGTTACGCTTGTTCCATTTTTGGCTGTGCTTTTGGAAAATACACCTGATAATCATTCATGTCCAGATTGGGTTGTGTAATTCATCAGTCAATGCTAGTCATGGGAGTATTAGGTAATGCTGCTGGCGTCTGTGCCCTTTTGAGTGGTCTTGTTCCTCTTACTACTTAGTGCTGCAGCTAGCTCTTGGTTAAAAGTTATCAAAGAAGTAATATTTTTCCTCCTTCCATTCTTGCTGCCAAGATGGCTTCTGTTCGGTTCATGGTTACTCCCACTAAAATTGATGATATCCCAGGCTTGTCTGACACCAGCCCAGATCTCAGCTCACACTCCAGTTCCCGTGTCCGCTTCAGTTCCAGAGAAAGTGTCCCGGAAACAAGCCGCAGCGAAGGAGCCAGTGACTTTTCTAGAGTAACAACTTCACTGGCTACTGATGCAGCCGAGCCGGCTACTGACAAGACAAGTAACCCTCGTGCAGATGTGACTGAAGGTAGGTTGCCTTTGCTATAGTGAGTAGAAGTCATACTGTTGACAATGGAGAATGCGTTTGGTGCTAGAGACTTGCAAATGGGTAAAAATAACGAAAGATCCTGTGGCACCTTAAAGTCTAACACATTTATTATAGGATGAGTTTTCTTCAGGTGTAATCCATATAATCAGATGTGTACAGTATCATACAGGATCTCAGGGATGTCTGTAGTACACATGAGAGTTGATTTGGAAGAGTGAGAGCCAAGACAACTTAAATGAGGAAAGTACTGGCAGTGGCAGTTAGTTCACTAACAATGGATAATTAGGAAATCATTTCTGATATTACCGACATCTAGACACAGTGACTATCTCTGTGTATATGTATGTGTACAGACACACACACACATGAGTGTGTGCTTATATATATCTGTGGATAATGCTTCATATATCTTTTAGGTGCTCTAGGACTCTTGGTTTTGAAAATGCAATGGGTCTTAACAGATATGTTGGAGGTGCATAGTATTAAAATTATGTGTAGGTTGGAAATTTTGGGAAGGACAGTTCAGTTCTTGACTACTGGAGTTATGAAGTTTTGTTATAGCTTGAGAAATGTAAGATTGTGTTGAAACGGCAGGGGATTTTGAATGGATCTGTCTTGGTCCAGGCATATGTTTCTTATTATTGACTTTCTGTTAGAAGGCATTTTCAGACATGGCTGCATTTTCCCAGCGTAGCATTCTGAAATATCCTTACCTGTTCACCCCCGTCTTTTTTATGTCAAGAGTTTGACTAATATATTTCAAGCCATCAGAGAGAAAATGCACTTTTCCCTTGAATTGCACAGATCTGAGCAGAATGGTTTTGATTATACATGGCTTTTAAATGAATGAATGAATATTCAATAAATATGGTGCTGCTATTTGTCTCCAGTGACCTGAGAAAGGTGGAACTTGGGCTTATTCAAGCCCCTTGTGGGTGACCATGCAGTGGTCCCTGGTTTGATTGCATTGCCCGGCCTTCCCTCACTCTTGTCATGGTGGCTCCACATGGTATCAGGGGAGGGTCCTGGGCCGTGCTGGCAGGCTGACGTGGGTTGGGGGAGGTCTGCACATGTTAATCAACTGTTTATGTTTTCTAGTTACATTTTTGGGAGCATTAGAGCTATACATGGATTTTGAACTACATACATAGAGGTCTGGTGCCCCTAACCCCAGAGTTGTTGAAGGGAAAAGTGTACTTACTTTTAGAACATCTTGATTCCTCTTGCTGGGAATAGCTCTCTGCTTTTTAGTTTCTAGAACAGAAGCAACTGTGTTTTCTAAGTGCAGTGGTGTCTGTTTGAGGGTTTCTGGCATTGCTGATTAGTCTAGTTTTTAAATTTTTCCTCTCGCGCAAGGAAATGCTGAGCAAGCCTCATGGGAAATGACTTGGGAGAAATTCAGTTCCCTGACTCTTGTTTATTCTCTTGTCTAATGCATTTAAGGAGTGTTAAACAATGTCTGAGGTCAGACTAGGCTTTGCTCAATCAGCACTGACTCAAAGTCACATCTTCTATTGTGGGGCTTATGAATGGCAACATTGAACCCTTAACTGTCTCTGTAGATTCAGTCAGACTGTGGCCTAATCGTCTTGTGATAGTTATTTTGCATACACTTTGGATCTTTCTTTTTTGAAGCACACTAAAAGAACTGCATAGAAAGGTCATTCACTTATGCGCAAATGTGCAGGTCCTGAAATCCATCTTCCTTGAATTGTATTGGTTGTGGAAGGGCCCAAATTCCTCAAATACTGTATGTTCAAGATTAAAGAGAAGCATTGTTCTTCTCTTTTTTAAAAAAAATTTTCAGTGAAATAATGAGTTGAGTTACCATGGAACAAAGGAGTTATCCAAAAAGGCCTGTATAAAAGAAGAAATACCACTTGTGTGGGCTTGTTTTATAAAAAAAATCTGCTTGACTGTGTAGTAAGTTATCAGCTGTATGCAGTGGTGCTGGGAAGCATTTGTACATTGAGAATCAATTCTTTTCCAGCCATCCATGTCTGATAATGTGCCACAGATTAGTTAAATGTAGTGTTGTTGTTGTTGTTTAGTCGTTAATGTAGTATACATGTATTTAAATATACTCCTAATAAGTTCAGTAATAGAACAGACTGCCTCAGAAGGAAGTGGGCTCTTCATGGCACTTTTTTAAACAGAAGTCTGTCCATAATGTTTTAGCTGTGGATTTCCTACTTTGGTAGAAGTTTGGACTTTATGACCCTTGGAGTTCTTTATATCTCTATATTTCTATGATTCTGTTCTATGTATGAGGTAAGCTAACTTAGTCTTGACATACAAGTAATGTTTTTCTGTGATCTTGTTTTGTAAGCATGCAACTGGTGGTATAGTGCTGGGTTTTTGTCATTATAGGGTGTGGGTACTCCTATGTAAGTTTTCCCATACCATGTATTTCAATGCAGTATCAAAGTGGTATCATGCTATAGAATTCCCAGTGTGGTGTAGTGGTTAGAGTGATGGACTAGGACCCTGGAGAACAGGGTTCAAATCCCCACAGAAACTCACTGGAGGAGTGGAATCAGTAAAACCACTTCTTAAATATCTCACCTACCTTGAAAGCCCTATTAGGGTCGCTATCAGTCGGTTCCAATGTGATGGTACATAACACACATAATAAATCATGCTATATCCTAGAGTTTGAATACTTTAAATCCAAATGCCATATTAGTATCATACTTTTATTAAGCCAACCAGAAAAAAGCATAAAATTTAGTACAATCTTGAGATCCCCAGATATGTTTTTCAGGCTAGGTGTTCAAAAAGGAAAGTGGGATGGGGAAAGAGGAAAAATCAGAAAAGCACTAACAAGACTTGATCTGTAAGTCTTTATGGGGGTTTTTTTGTGCCTCAGTCCAACCAGCTTGAGATGCAAAGGAGATGTAAAGGCATTCATATGACATTTGTTTATGCTTTTGTCTCTTTCATCTTTTCCCTTCCCCTTACCTTTTGCAATACCATGTTGTGTAAAGAAATATCTGGAAAGTTTGCACAGTTCTGTGGGTTTTTTTGAATGGCTTACTGAAAATATTACCCTAATGAAGATTTTGGAGTATGTTGTGTGGCCAAGATGGCTGCCTGTATATTCTGAATGTTTAAAATGTCTTCCAGTCATTTAGATTATTGGGTTCCAAAACTTGAGGCCCAAAGTGTTCTTGAGCTCCAACACCCAGAAGAGCTGACCATTGGTTCTACTGACCAGGGTTTCTGGGAGTTATAGTCCCAGAACATTTGTGGTCCGCGCTTGGAAACAACTGACTGATTGCGTCCCATGCTATAATTAAATAAGAACTGCTTCTCATAGCCTCTTTCTGACATTGTATATTCAACTCTACCAAAAACGCATTTGTACTTCAAAGAGTGGAAAGAGTTACTCCTTCAGAGATCTTCTATTCTGACCCCTTCTCTCCTGTCCTAAGGAATGTTGCATCTGATACTTGTGCATAAACAAACTGTGCTTTGAGTTTCTCTTATGTGAGTGGAGGGTGCGATCAAGGGGGTGAGTGCACTGACTCACGGAAGTGGGATCATTTGTTGTTAAGACTTCTTACAAGAGTCGACGCTAGAGAAAGTTTTATATTTTTCTTTTATGTATCCTTCATGCTGTTTTATAAATTGCCACTCCATTGTCTTTTATTTTACTGTTGTTGCTCATTTTCCTCTAACAGCAAGCAGACACTAATAAATCAGTCTCACATTGTGAAAAGCAATTAGACAAAGTAGTCATCTCAAGGTGCATCCATATCTTTTCTTTACTATATTACACCCTAGCCAAAATCTGTTGCTGTTTGTGTTACTTGTTGCAAATTTTATGTTACTAATTGCAGCTAATTAATGAGGTGCTGGAGCATATTTCGGTTATGTGCCAGATTGCATGACTGAAATGCTGCCCAGCATCTTGTCAGCTGGCTGCAAGAAGCAACAGTGAATTGCACAAACCGTATGAGAACACCAGTAGGACTCCAGCCTGTATAACATATGACAATTCAAGGGTATATGATTGAAGGACATGACAAGATATAGCAGAATAAGCTAGGCCGGTGCGCTAACCAAGAGGCAAAGAGGAATCAGTCTGGAAGCATCCAAAAATGCAGTGTGGTGATTTTTTTTTTCAGCAAGAAGTTGAAAAAACAAGTTAGCCTTGAGAAATACAAGAGTGATTGTTGTTGATCCTGTGACTTCCAGAATCAGAAGCATTTTGGTTTGTCATGCGGTTTACAGTACTTGTAGTTTCTCCTAATTAGTGCCCCTGATGATAGAGGCAGAAGGGAAATCAGTATCGTTGCCCACACATCTTCTTTGCAGTGGTTTTACTGGAAGTCTCCAGATGTTGTATCCCACTCATGCCCTTGATTAGAAAAGGTGCTCCAAGTCTCTTTGTTTTCAGACAAAAGAGTCTTTGTAACTGTGTGAAACTGTATACAAAAATAAACAAAGAAATTACGGGAGGCCAGATTTTGGCTGAATATCAGGAGGGGCTTCCTCCGTTATTCTATGATTCTACAGCTGTTTCATATTCAGCATGATCTGCTTCCTTTACTGTATACCAGGATACAGTATCTTTTTCTGTTCCTGTTTTCATTTCTCTTCTCTAAAGCAGTGGTCCTTTCCCCTTCTCATACCCTGTCAGGTTACCCCATGGCATTTGTATAGTACGTTCCTCATTCTCTAGCTTGCTTGTTTTCAGGCTCTTCAGGGCTTTACCGGAACCAAAGAAGTGTAACTGTTCTTGAAATGTGAGTCATTGCTATCAAATGTCTTGCTAGACTTAGAATCATGAGATCAAAATAGCAAAGAGTTTTGCATTTCAACTGTCCTTTGATTTTCTAGAAACTTAATTTGTCTCTTTGCGTCTCTTGTCTCTTAAATGCACATATTCCACTGGGTCCTTTTCCATGGTTGGTGGAGTTTTAGGCCATTAGTGTAAGCCAGGGTGGATCAGAATTTTTTGATGATTTAAATTTTTTAAAATTTATTTTTTAAAAATTTAAATTGTGATTTAAATCAATTTGGCTTTTTTTAATCATTGCTTTTTACCTACCCTGTTGTAAACTGGACCTGTACAACTTGTTAAATACCAAGTCAGATGTAGCCTGCTGCCCGATTTTGTAGGAAACAATATTTGATAGCCAGCTGGATAGCTCAGTGAGTTAAGTTTCTGGCTGTGGAACCAGAGGTTGAGAGTTGAATTACCCAGTGGGAACCCCAGAAGAGCCAGCCTGTGTTGTCTCGGGACAGCTGCACTGTCCCAGGATGCTCTAGGTCGGGAATAGTGAACCACTCCTGAGTATTCTGTACCTAGAAAACCCTGGAAGGAGTCACCATAAGTGAGAAATTATTTGACGGCACACAATTATTAGCAGGCTGGATAACTTAGTGGTTTGGGTATCTGGCTGTGCAGCCAAAGATTAGGAGTTTGATTCTCCACTGTGCCTGCTGGAAATAGCCATGAGAGTGGCCATGGGCAAGCCACTCAATCTGAGGGCTCCCCCCAGAAGAAGGGACTGATAAATCACTTGAGTACTGTATGTGCTTCTTAGAAAACCCTGGAAAAGATTGCCATGAATCAGAATTGACTTGATGACACAATCATTATTATATTTTTGATACCCCTCCCTTATTTACATAATTCTTACAATACAAAAAAAGAGGATTATTCATCCCGGTAAGTTACAGTGTATAACTGGAGAGCTGTATTCAATGTGACAGGTCATAGATTGTACATGTTTTTTTAAAGAGCAGCTATTACTTATCATTGAGTCATCCAATGCTGTTTCTTCCTCAAGAATCCTTGGAATAGTGCATCCTATTGCTGTTCTAATTTGTTATTGTGTAAAACGTTCTTTGATTATATAAGCATAGTCGAGACTTTATTAATTAATGTATTGGTAGGGTGGCCATATGCAGTACACTGTATGCCCTTCCTTCCTTCCTTCCTTCCTTCCTTCCTTCCTTCCTTCCTTCCTTCCTTCCTCCCTCCCTCCCTCCCTCCCTCCCTCTCTCTCTCTCTCTCTGTAACACTTATATCACTAGTTGCATACCCTTACCCATGATGTGATTGGTGAAAACACTTTATTGATGTTAGAGTACTGGACCAAATGGATTTAAAAATTGTTTTATTAGAAAAGATATACTGTATCCTTGAACTATAGTGAAAAAGAAAAAGAAAAAGACAGAAAGAAAAAAAAATAGGGTAGCTTTTATTACTGTATTTATTCAAGAACATTTTATAGCATTTTTCATATTTAGAAAAAAATCATAAAGTTTTTTGTTTGCTTTGGTTTTGCAATAAATAATTATGGAACAGTAAGATACAGTACTTCATTACAGTCACCAGAAGTATCCAATAAAGTTAGCAGTAAACAAAATGTCTGGTCAGATAAACGAATCTTCATTTAGTGGCAGAAACACTGTATGTAGGGAGTTCATCAGGTCTCAAAGAGCAGATCATTTTACATGGTTGGTGTGATATCAGAGAAGGCAGATGCTCTGCACTAGTTTGTGATATGGTAGACAGAACCTCCTGCTCAGGGTGTAAGGACCAGAGTGATCTACAGGGAGAAAGCAGTGTCTCAGATAACCAGGCCCTGAGGTCTTTAGCACCTTAAGCAAAAGTAACACCTTCAATTTTGCTTTGTGTCTATGTAGACACCAGCGCAAAGCTTTGAACATGGGAGTTGTATGTGTATGAGAAGGATAGCAACCTGTTTCCTCGAGTGGAGGTTGTATCATCCAGTCGGATTTGTGTCTGAATATTTGCTGTGTGAGATGCAACTAGCCCTCCCTACAACTGAACTGATTTGTTTTTAGGTTTCTGCAGGTACTGAGATGTTTCCATGTTGGAAAAGCTCCCACAAATTCTCTGGCTTATTCTTGGATCTTCTGAAAGGAAAGCTGTTGATTTGGAGGTGCTGGTGGAATACAATGTTTGTTAGGATAGGAGGATGTCCCCTTAAGCAATCTGTCAGTAGCCTAGCTAGCTCAAGTGTCCTTATTGCCTAGCCCCAATCAGAAGGCTGCATAGGCACCTGCTAAATAGCTCAGTGGTTTAGGTATTTGGCTGCAAAACCAAAGGTTCAGAGTTCGGTTCCCCATTGTGCCTCCTTGACAGAGGCTGGACCTGATGATCCATAGGGTTCCTTTCAGCTCTGCAGTTCTAAGGTTATTATTATGTACAAGTATCCACAGCAAGAAAAAAAATGGTTTTGTAAATAAAGACCAGCAGCAGGCATTAAAATAAATAAATAACAGAGAGTGGAAGGTGGGGGGAGAAAGTCCCTACCACTACTTTGACCTATCCAGTCGAAGCTCTCACAAGGGAGTCAGTCATCCATTCCTCTTTCATAGACCTGGCTCAATTCGAAATGTAAGGAAGGTTCAATGTAGCACTACTTAAAAGTAAAAAGGAAGAGAATTCTAGAAAGCAGGCAGCCTAGCATGTGATGTAGCACCTTCCATTTGCCATTTCTGAATATGAAACAACTGCTCATATGAAATATATAGAGCCCTATGAGGTCATTGAGAACTCTCCCCAGAGGCTGTTTTGCTTTCATTCAAGTGTCAGCTGTCTACTTTCTTTGCTTTGTTGCTGCTTCTTTTGCTACCATACTGTTAGCTTTGTTTTTTCCTCGACTTGCAACTGGTGCCAAGAATTTTTTTTAAATATATTTTTTTTTAAATCAGCATTTTAAATTTCAAAATGCCAGGGCAAATTCTATTCTATTCTATTCAGGGCAAACTTTAGTTATTTTTAGGACTGCACAAACTCATTCAAGGACAGTTGGCAGTTTCTTGAACTGCCCTGTAGCCGATCCAGAAACTCAGGGATATTCCTGCCCATAGCAGAGCGCAGTTTCTTCAAGCTACCCTACTCTGAACTGTCTCTGAGCTAGCTGCAACGGTAGCCCCACATAACATGCACTGGAGTAGTCTAACCAAAAAAGTTACTTGTGCGTGAATTAGTGTGACCAGGCCTTCTAGTGATACCAGCCTGCAATTTTTTCCGCACTACTGGATTGTTCTCCCAAGTAAATGTTTGACCTTCGAACAGTTTTCAAGTGCCTTTAATTGTGAAACATGGCAGATATTTTTTCCTTTTTTACTAGCTTGCTCAATTATTGCCCAACAGAAGAGCTTTGATGTGCTCTTGTTCTTCCTCTCAGCTCATCGGCATCTTAGAATCTCACATTTCCACTTTAAGACAGAACATTTGCTATTTTCTCTGCTGGTATTTTATATCTGAAGAAATTTCTTCCTAATTGCTATTTTCTCCCCACGCACTTGTATTCCTAGGTATTGGTTTACATCAGACATTTACACTGCCCTCCCACCTCTCTTCCTTTTGGAACATGTTGTCATATGCAGACCTACGCTGTAAGCCTAGGCTGCTCCACAAGGCCCATATTTCTCTGTTAAGCCCTTAGGATTTTTCTTAAGAGGCCAGCACAGCTGCCTGCGATTTTCATCATGGTTCTCTGGTAGCTGTTGTTGGCATCCCTCTCATGTTGTATAATGAAGCCTGCCACCCTCTCTCCCTCCTTGCTCACTCCATCTCTGCATGCGTAGATATCAGGGAAGATAGATTTGTATAGCCAGCCAGCCAGTGCCTTGGGGAGTCCATGTCCCAACTGCCTTGCCTAGTTTGTCTCCTGGGAGATGCTGGCTGCTTTATTCCAGTGGGAAACTCCTCTGTGCTGTTTTGTCCTTGTAATACGAATAAAATTCATCTGTGGAATGATAGCAGTTGGGTAATCAAGACATGAATGTGAGTGTGAATGGAAGGAAGCTGATTTCTTTGTAAAGGATACTGTGTAACCTTCCCCCATCTATTTCCATCTATTTTGATTCATATATATATCTTGACACTTCAGCAATTTCCTTACATATACAGCCTTTCCTTGACTATATTACATACATGCACAAGTGTGGGTCACCCACACATACAGAAAGAAAAAAAGTCTTGGTTTTCAGAACATAAAGACATTATTTCCACCTAGCCAATCTGAATCTAAAACTTGTTTTATTTACTTTAACTCCTAATTTTTATGCCTACAAACATGACCAAAGGTTTAAATGTTAGATATGAACTACTGGATAGCTCAATGGTTTAGGTCTCCGGCTGCGGAGCCAGAGGTTGGGAGTTTGATTTCCCACTGTGCCTCCTTGACAGGGACTGAACTCTATGATCCATAGGGTCTCTTCCAGCTCTGTAGTTCTGTGATGATGATAATTGATATTTCTAGGTTGGTGCCATAGAGATGTTTCTGTTATTCTCCACTATTCACTGTCATTTTACTCCTATATATACATTACTGTATTTATTTTATCTACATAAGGTTTGTGTTTTGAGAAGTCACACTGTTGTTGACTTCTGGAGTGGAAACATGGGGTTTTGGTCTTTTTTTTAAAATAGAAATATTGGGAAAGAATGAAGGGGGCTGTTTTTCAGTAATGTGCCCACATGGGAGACAGGATTGGTTAGGAATGTTAATAACCTATTTTCTTAAATATGAACACAGACATTCTAGAGATTCAGCTTAATTGCCATGTTAACATGTTCAATGCACTTTTGTCTGTGACCTGATTATTCTCAGACAATAGCTGTCTGGTCTGCTGTGCTTCCTCTGTTCCCTTGTTGTTTACACCAGATAATAATCTTGCTTCCCTCCCTCATTTTTGTTTTTCTGTCCCTAGTTTTGATTGTGTAACAAAGAGCTCTTTTGGTTTTCTAGCCTACGCTTATTTCATATCCTTAGTAGAACCCTAGAAAGGGGAAAGCTTCTCTTTTGTTTTTCAGTTATATTCTTACACCCAGGTTCCTAGCATGAGATATAGCTTTGAGTGTTCGTAGGGCTCCTTAGCACTACCTCTTATGAATAAGGTGGGTGGAAAATCTCTTCTTCCTATTTCTCACAGAAATTGAAGTATTCAGAATACTTTGTGGATTAACCCATTGTGGCTGGGTAGAGTTCGTTGACCTTTTGCAGGCTGTATTTTTCAGTGCTGGGAGCCAGGCTTTGTTGAGTTTTAAACTTTCTTCTTTTTTGTTGAAGTTCTGCTGGTGTTTGTGGATTTCAATGGCTTCCCTGTGCAGTCTAACATAATGATGGCTGGTGTTGTCCAGTACTTCTGTGTTTTGAAATAGAATTTCATGTCCAGCTTGTTTTAGGGCATGTTCAGCTACTGCCGATTTTTCCGGTTGTTTTAGTCTGCAGTGTCTCTCATGTTCTTTGATTCTGGTGTGAATGCTGCATTTTGTGGTTCCAATATATACCTGGCCACAACTGCAAGGTATCCGGTATACTCCTGCAGTGGTGAGGGGGTTCCCTTTTGTCCTTTGCTGACTGTAACATTTGTTGTATTTTTGTGGTGGGCTTGAATACTGTTTGTAGGTTGTGTTTTTTCAAAAGTTTCCCCATGAGGTCCGTGACCCCTTTGATGTATGGCAGAAATACTTTATTTGTGGGTGGCTGTTTTTCCTTTTCAGTTTGGTGTTGTTTTCTTGGTTTGATGGCTCTTGTGATTTCATTCTTGGAGTAGCCATTTGCTTGTAGGACCCAATTCAGATGGTTGAGTTCGGTGCTGAGAAATTGAGCTTCACAGTTCTGATTTGCACGGTCTACCAGTGTTTTGATTATGCCTCTTTTTTTGCTGTGGGTGGTGGTTGGAGTTTTTGTGTAGGTACCAGTCTGTGTGGGTGGGTTTTCTGTAGACCTTGTGTCCCAATAGGAAGTCAGTTTTGCGTATGACCATGACATCTAAGAAAGGGAGTTGGCCCTCTATTTCTTTTTCCATGGTGAATTGTATATTTGGGTGGATGCTGTTGAGATGGTTTAGAAATTCTTCCAGTATTTCTTCACCGTGGTTCCAAATTGCGAAGGTGTCATCCACGTATCAGAACCAGACTGTGGGTGCGAAGGGTGCCGAAGCCAGGGCCTGTTTTTCGAAATGTTCTATGTAGAAGTTTGCTATAACCGGGCTGAGGGGGCTCCCCATGGCCACTCCATCTGTCTGTTCATAGAACTCGTTATCCCACTGAAAATAGCTGGTCGTTAGGCAGTGTTGGAAAATGGCCTTGATGTCTTCTGGAAAGATCTGCTGGATGAGTGTCAGAGTGTCCTTTATCAGAAAGATGATAGTTTGGATGATCTTGGTTTTTGTCTCCAGTGACACATCGTTACACTTGATGATCTTTTCTTCCCTTCATCACTGCCCTTCTGACTCTCAGTCTTCTTTTGATTTCCTGCTACTCCCAAAAGAGTAACAGGACCAAATTCAACAGCCTAGAAGTATTACTATTTCCTTCCCCTCCCCCATATAAAATTTCTTTTCAACTTGATGAAATTACATTCCCAACAACTTCCCTTCTTATCCTTACCACCCACTACATTTTTTTCCAGAGCCTGGCGTAAATCTCAGGCAAATAAAGACAGTGGTCATCTTCGTATGTCACACTACTGTAGTGTAGTACGGTGTGTGTGAACAGGACTGAGCCACAAAGAACTTAAGCTGTGGCTGGGAGGAGGCATTCAGAAGAACTTGCTTTTCTTTTTGATTAAGTGTGGTTTGTCATGACATCTGCAGTGTGACAAAACATCATTGACACTAAATATGATTAATTACAAGGAAAACAACTTCAGAACATGGATATGACACTGAAATCAAGTGCAGGCGCAACAGAATAACACAGCAAACTGTGATTAACTATGAAAGTGGTAGTGAAGGCTTCTGAGCGCCTCCTGTTGCTAATTTTTCTCCAAAGAGAGGGTGCTAGAGACAGTTTATGCACATTCTGTAAAACCATGATTTAGCAGGATATTTTAGTGCAGTCACTGAAGGGAGGAAGAAGAATGTTTTAAAGCCGGGTTAGGGAGCCTCAGGCCCTTTAGAGGTTGTTGCAGCCCCTGTAATTAATTGGCTGTGCTGGGATTTGGAATCCAGAAGTAGCTGGAGGCAAGGGCAGATCACTATGAAATTAATGAAGCTTAAGCTTCAGTGCCTCCTAAGCCCGGAGAGGCCCCAGAAACGACTTTAGTCCACATTTTAAAAAAAATATTGTGGTGATCTGTCATGGAACAACTCCAGTGAAGAAGATAACAGTGGTTACCCAGACCTTGCTGCTGGTTGTGAAGGGCCCCCCATAACAGTTCAAGCTTCAGGGCCCCCAAAATGTAGGCCTACTACTGGCTGGAGGGGCCCCAGTTCTGCTTCAAAGCCTGCCTGCTTTTTTCCTTCCTGTAGTGGCTTTGATAAAATGTCATGCTTTAAAGAGGATCCATGGTCAAAATCCACTTCCTAGTATTTTTGTGTCTCACTTGTGCAGTGCAAGGAACAAGGATTTTTTCCAAGTTTGCCTTAAAATGTATAAGTTCAGCGATGGATTTCCTTTAATTCTGTTTTCATTCCATTTATGGTTTCTTGGCCCTGAAAATGGTTGTGTTGTGTGGAATACCTTTGGCTCGCCATAGGCGGTATTGAAAATTTTAAATAGCTTTACATCTGACACATCTGTTCTGATATGTATTTTAATTAGCTTTATACCTGATACATCTGTTATGATATATATGCAGTGCTGCTTCTGATGCTGTTAGGGTCAGAGAGGCCATTAATAAGTGGATTTCTTCTCTAATAAGTGATGTTCTGTGCTGGCTCTGACAATTAGTTTGGGGGCTTTGAGATTTACATGCATTTAAGCCAGCTGGGTATTTGGGTAATAAAATCCAAACTGGGCCCATATAATTTAATGGATATCTTTCAACTTAATCCAGGAAGGTGATCAGAAATGCTGGAAAATCTGTTGCTATCTGTTATGAATTTTGGGGGGTTAATAAGAACAAAAAGTTCATCTGTTGACAATCGCTAGTAATACAGGCCTCTTTGTAGTTTTCCAGTGCTTTCTGTAAAGATTTGGAACTGAACTAAGTAGGCAAGACAAAGAGCTGTTTCTTCATACACAGAACAGTGATAGTATTTAATAAAAGAATGTGTGCCACTGTTTTGGTCTGTCTCTGCCACAGCTCAAGTAACGTGAAACCTAGACACCTGAAACTTGATGTGTATACTAAAGAGACTGTAGCAGTACATACCTCCAAGTTACATTGCTTTAAAATACATTAATTCTAACTAATTAAAATCTGTCTATGCCCTGCAGTAACAGGTTCAGTCACTGGATGGCAGGCTTCTCTAATCGCCTTATGAGAAGAGGTGATGTTCAAGCAAGCTTGAAATATTCATTAACCCAGAGTGCCTCTAGGCAGCAGTTGTGTTTTCCTCTGCGAGGTTGACAAAGTCTTCAAAAAACTGAAAAGAGAGAAGGCCTGCTATCTGGTAAGGGAGGGAGGAGCCTACCCTGTTAGCGTCATCTTAAATCTGATGCAATTTGAGAGCATATATTCATCATCAAGAAGAGAAGGAACCCTAGGATAGGGATTAAGGGATATTTTATAGTGGTTAAGGTATCTGGCTGCGGAACCAGAGGTTGGGAGTTTGATTCTCCTCTGTGTCCTCTGAAGAAGAGCCAGCCTTTGTGGGTTTGGACAAGTTGCATAGTCCACTTCTGTCTATTCTCTACCTAGAAAACCCTGAAAAGATTATATTATACTTGTGAGGTTGGGTACTTCTACTACCCTGTTTCCCCTAAAATAAGACCTAACCTGAAAATAAGCCCTAGTATGATTTTTCAGGATGCTCGTAATATAAGTCCTACTCCAAATATAAGCCCTAGTTAAGGGAAACCCCGCCCTCCACCATTGTGCAGCAACCAGAAGATGACATGACTGCATTTGAATAAATGTAGATGGTTGTACATGACAAAAATAAAACATCCCCTGAAAATAAGCCCTAATGCGTTTTTTGGAGCAAAAATTAATATAAGACTCTGTCTTATTTTCGGGAAAACAGGGTAGTCATTCATAAACAGGAAGATATAGATTTAGATAACTGTACAAGGAGGAGGAATATCCACCTATACAAAGGGCTTACAGAGTATTTACTGAACTATATCTAGGCCACTTGTCAGGACCATGTTATTATATACTGGGTGTATAAAATATTAAATGATATCATAGACACTTTGGTAAAATCAGATTCTCATTCAGAATATTTGAAAGTGGTTCTAATTTACAATTATGCACACAAAACCAGGCAAACAAAGTACATTATTAGAAGAAGATAACATTGAAGAAACTTATTTAAATCGCATTTGAGATCCTAAACAGAAGACAAGGATAAATAGGCCAATCTGGAATTCGTGTGAGGAAGGTTTTGGGAAGGCCATCAAGAAAGCTGTGTCTTGTGCCAGACAACCTGAGAGACATTTCCAGTGTGTTATGAATAGGGCCTCCCAGGAAGATCTGAATGCTAAGATAGGATCATATAGTCAGTCTTTTGACAACATAGTCCCACACCATTTAGGACTTTAAATTTAACACTAGCCCCTTGAAATTGCCCCAAAACAGGAATCTCAGCCAAAGCATTTGCTGCAAGATCCATGTTACTCATTCTGACCTCATTGTCCCAACATCATTTGGGCTGCCGCATATAATATACATTGGAGTAATCCATCTTGAAGGTAACTGGTGCATGGATAAGTGTAAACAGGATTCACAGCTGTCTGTAAGACATTGTTGTCTTTAAGCATGTTATCCCTTGAATATATTATATATTAATTAGCACTAGAAATGGTCATGAATCGCACTTTGGCCCAGTTCGGTGCTGCACCCACACAGGTATTCCACGGGTGCTGCGTGCTTCCCTCCCCCATCTCTGCAGGTTTGCCCACTTGTGAGTGGCAACACACTTCCCTCTGCCCTCCTCCTCCTGTGGCTAGCCACTCACCCCCAGCAGCATGTGCTTCTACCCCCGCCCCCTTAGACAAGGAGGGAAGCCCGCGGCTCTGCCTGTGATTCAGCATACAAGAGGGTATGATGTAAGGACTAGAATGGGGGGCATCTAATAAGAAACCAGGGGCTGTCCATCTCTTTGACCAGCATAAACCACTTTACAAAGTTGAGCCTTGAAAGATACTTCTATTATCGTTTTTTAAAAAGTGTTATTTAGATCGACAAAAATGGTTAAGTGGAGTGAGATAATTTATTAAATAATGCAGTCAAGTCCTCTGGAGACTTCTAGGGATGCCATTGTCCACTATGGAGGGAAATGCTTTTTACTTGTTTCCCCCTTTTTATTGTGAGGATTCTAGTGGATCCTGTTCCTTGGCAGCCTCTGGGGACTCTTGACGCCTGCTTGTCTGCACAGTTCCCATGTCTTGATCAGAGTGCCGAGTCTGACTGTATAAAATCAAGTATCAGATCTTTATTGATTAAAGTTCACTGTGTGGTGCTTACAAGATTTAACTGTTCACAGCTAAAATTACTCACAAAGTTGTGAGGGTAAAAAAACTGAGCTCCTGGAAATAAAGGAAATATTAACAGTAAAATGATAGCTTGAGGATCTGCTATAGCAGATTTTAAAACTGGACTATAAACCTGGGCTGACATGGATTGCAGAGGCAGATGTTACAAATGGCAGTGAAGCAAGACTCCAAATGTCAAAATGTTCAGAAGCGTGAATTTGTTTTTGTCTTGCCTGTGTTCTTGTCTTCCTCATATACACACTCAGAAATATCAAATTCAGATTCGGATGTATCTGGAACTGTCCGAATCTGGCATTATTCAATGAATTCTGAATATTTTCAAATTTCAGATGTGTTGGACTCTAGAATACAACAGCTGGTACTGCTATTTAGGGTGTATATCCCTAATCAGTATCTGGTCATTAACTAGTACCTGAATGCGAGACCTCAAACTTCCCACAGAATGTTGGGACCTTGAAATTGCTGCTCTGTTAGGTCTTCATGCAGATGAAGAAAAGAATTAGGAAGGTTATGTAAGGCAAGATGGAAATGAATCATATACATTCTTGAAATGTAACATTGATTTACTGATAAATATGATGGGTCATGGGTTGATTAAACCACAATCCTAATTATACATTTGCCTAGGAGACAGTTTTGTTGGTCTTAGTGACCCTTAATTTTCAGTTTAGTGACCCTTAATTTTACTTTCTTGGGCTCCATGATCACTGCAGATGGTGACAGCAGCCATGAAATTAAAAGACGCCTGCTTCTTGAGAGGAAAGCGATGACAAACCTAGACAGCATCTTAAAAAGCAGAGACATCACCTTGCCGACAAAGGTCCGCATAGTCAAAGCTATGGTTTTTCCTGTAGCGATGTATGGAAGTGAGAGCTGGACCATAAAGAAAGCTGACCGCCGAAGAATTGATGCTTTTGAATTGTGGTGCTGGAGGAGACTCTTGAGAGTCCCCTGGACTGCAAGGAGAACAAACCTATCCATTTTGAAGGAAATGAACCCTGAGTGCTCACTGGAAGGACAGATCCTGAAGCTGAGGCTCCATACTTTGGCCATCTCATGAGAAGAGAAGACTCCCTGGAAAAGACCCTGATGTTGGGAAAATGTGAAGGCAAGAGGAGAAGGGGACGACAGAGGACAAGATGGTTGGACAGTGTCACTGAAGCTACCAACATGAATTTGACCCAACTCCGGGAGGCAGTGGAGGACAGGAGGGCCTGGCGTGCTCTGGTCCATGGGGTCACGAAGAGTCGGACGCGACTTAACGACAACAAAATTTTCAATAGGTGTTTAGTGGTATACTGTCAGATGTCCAGATTTAAAAAGATCACAGATGCAAAGAACTATTTTAGTAAAAATGAACATCTTGTTCTACTTTCTGCCTTATTTTACTTATAGGAATAAAAATAGAACAGGGACAGGTTATTTAAATGCAGTGCAATATAAATTATTTCATACATTTTTTTAAAAAATAGTATAACTCAGCAAAAAAAGTTAAGAAATGGAACAAGTGCTTGCAGTATTATCATCTGCAGCACTTGTGTTGCTGTGTCATTGACAGCAGAACAGATGACAGTACTATGTTGTTCAACATCTGTTTGACTTCCCCTTTAAAGCTGAAATCCTGTCCATGTATCTGGAAATGAGTCAGATAAATAGATGTTGTGATCAAGCATGCATTTTTGCTCTTCATCATTTGTTTGTTTGTTTGCTTGCTGCCTTTCTCCCCAAAAGGACCCAAGGTGGCTTACATCACTAAAACAGTATTTAAAAGCTAAAACAATAAGTATACAAATATTTAAAAAGAATTAAACAAGTACTATATTTAAATGGTAGCTAAGATCAATATTAAAACACATTTAAAATAACAGAGCACAACCGTCCATTTAAAACCCCTCTCAGACCACCAGTCATTAAAGAAAATACTGCCTGAAGAGAAGGCCTGTCCATGGAAGGCCAGTAAAAATGGGGCCAAGCTAGCTTCCTGTGGGAGGGAGTTTTTCAAAGTCTGGGAGCAGCGACAGAAAAGGCCCTCTCCCGTGTCCCCACCAAGCGCACCTGTGAAGGTAGTGGGCCTGAGAGAAAGCCTCCCCGATGATCTTAATGCCTGGGCAGGCTCATACAGCCTTAGCTGCAATTAGCAACTGCAAGTTACACAAACCTTATGTAAGCACACCACTAGGGCTCTGGTCATAATATTAAGAGTACGATGAGATGAGTAAAAGCTAAGTGGAATTTTTGTGTTCAGCACATTCTAGTATGACTGAAAGCACCTCAGGGTCTCTTAAAGATTTACAGTCTGATTATGCAGATAAGTACAAAAGTCAGAGAGAAACTTGCATGTCAACATTCATGCTGCAGCAAAGATACCTTTTTGTGATAGGCCTTTTGTTTTAACAAATGCTGCAATTGAAGAAAATATTTACAACACAGAAAATAAGCACTTAAAACAGCAAATCAGCACTTTTCTTTTTGGATGCAAGTTTTAAATATCCAGCGGGACTCTTTCAATTCAAGTTAATAACATGGAACATTAGTATGATGTTTAAAGTGTTTTTAATGAAGAACAGAATTTGGTCCTTATTTCTTTGAGTTCTGAAAGGGGTTCATTTGACTGAAACCTATGTGTTGGCAACATTTACTGAGGTCTATATTCTCTATTCACTCAGCATGTGATGTGTTGACCTCGGTCTCCTTTCCTTTCGCTCCAGGGCATTAGCTCAGACCAGTGCTTATAGAGCTGGGGCAAAGATCAATTGGGGAAAACTGGAACAGTGGTGACTGAAATAGCCCATGAGAATTTAGTCAGATTACAGTAGAAGGGTATATAAAGTGATTTCTAAAAGAACGACCAAAGAACATACCAACAGGCTATGAAAGCCTCATGATTCCTGAGTAGTAATAACATTAAGTAGTAATAACGTTAAGTACAGTTTGTAAACCAGCACTCCCTAGTAAGCTCAGTGTTTGACTTCTGAACCCTTTCAGCTCTTGGAGGCTAAAATTTTCCTCTAGCTTTTTTGAGGTTACTGTGTTGGTCTTTGACTGTTGTTTAATTTTATAAGAAGAGATGTCACTCTCAACATGCCCAAGATACGTGGTACCGATATAATCTGGTAATGACAGAAGAGTTCTCTATGTGCTTTGCAGGCACTCTAGAATCAGCTGCCTTATAAAGGGAGGACTAGCCTTGAGTAAATGCAGGGTAACAGAGCTTTTAGGCTTTGAGCCAACTTTGGCAACTGAAACTGATTCTGAAATCGATCACTATCAAGCCTTGACTCAATATAGTATGCCTTGTTATGTAATTTAGTATTCCTGGCTCTTTTCCTACTATAATATAACACCTCTGGTATCTGATGAAGGTTCAAAACTGAACCAAGACTAAAAGATTCCAGCAATCTCAAAACCAAATTCATGCCTGTTCTCAGAACATATTGGTCTAAATCCAGTTGTTAGTCTACCACAAGAGTAGACCCACTGAATCAGTGGGACTTATGTAACTGTAGCTGCCTTGGGTTCTTTTAAGGAGAAAGGTGGGGTAAAAATATTTTAAATGAATAAAGTTCCATTGGACCTAGCCATTGGACTCTCTAGTTGGATCTAGCCATTGGATTAACTCCACTTCATTTCTTTCTATCTGGAGAAGGTGGATCATATATTGTGTTATTACTGTACTTGTTCAGTTGCATTGTAACACTTTCAGTGGAAAATAGGATGAAATGTTTTTCCTAAAATACAATTTCATTCTGTTCCTGATCGCTACATGTATCTTTCATTAAACAATGGAAAAGATAAGTCTCTCAAAGACTTTTTCTTTTTTCTTTTTAATGGTTGGAACAGCCTGTCAGAACATCTGTGTGCCATCTGCCTTCTTTTCTGTCAAGCCTTTGGTATGACCCTGTAGTTCCTGTGATCTGCATGGAAATGGGGCCTGTTTGAAGGCCTAATTAAGTATAACTGAAGTAATCACACATTCTTTCGTGTTTGACCTTTTTCTCCACATCTTTTATTGTCTTTTAGTATATTCTGTGAATTTTGGATAGTTACCACTAAGGGAAACGTGTGAAGTAATAATAATAAGGTGCATATTTAAGTCACTGGAGGCAGTGAAAATGACGTTCTGATTTATAGGTTAACATCAAACAAGATATTTATTCTTTACTGTTTCATTATGATCAAGTTTAAAATGCTACTTGTTCAACAAAATCTCCAAACTTAGGAGAACCAGCAGTATTAGGCAGTTTAAGGATTTTGGAGCTCATCTGGCGTTGGTAGTTCTCTCTGCCTGATGTCATTGATCAGTGGCTGCACAAGTACAGACAGGAGGCATAGATTACAATGAAGGTTGTGCTCTGCCTCCCCCCAGCTGGCTTTACTCCAGACTTTGCCTCAGCTTTAGTTGGGTGTGTGCCTGTCTAGATCCATTTGGGAAACATGAGTGATTGCAGATAGTTTCAGTGTCATGGATCCAACACGTGCAGTGCTTGGGCTGGATGGTGTTTGCAGGGTTGGCCTTAAGTTCTTAGTTTAGCTGCCTTTTAAGTTGATTATCGCGTTGGTCTTAATCTCAGCATTGTGAGGGTATAAATAGCATGGGTGCGAATGCTGCCAAGTGAATTAAAAACAACTGGAATTTTCTAGATTTGGCCCACTGCCTGTACTCCTGTTGACCAGCTGGGTCAACAGTACTGCTGTTTTTTTTTGTTTTTTTTTACTGAATGGGCATTCGTACTGCTAAATGCAATACAAATATATTAAAAGCAGTGTAATCTCTGCCCAAGTGAATTGGGTTCAGTGTTAGGAATATATAACAGGTTGCAAAGATACAGATACAAGTGAGTGTTGGGTAGATTCAGCGAAAATCCTTTGCTGAAGACATGAGGAAGTATTTGAAAAGAGATCAGGTTCACTTAACAAATAGAAAAGAAAACCTATTTCAGACACAGTAACCCTGTCTATTATCTTACTCATATTGAACTGCTGGATAGTTCAATGGTTTAGATCTCTGGCTACAGTCAGAGGTTGGGAGTTTGATTCCTCCACTGTGCCTCCTCGACAGGGTCTGGACTCAATGATCCATAAGGACCCTTCCAGTTCTGTAGTTCTAATATTATTATTTTTATTAATATTTCTCATTTCACTCCTTGCCACTCTTATCAAAACTGGAGGTTATACCTAGAACCTCTGTGCCTCAGCTTTCTCTTCATCTTTGGTTCTATGTAACTAAATTCTGCTCTTTTCCTTATTGTGACAGTGCAGGTTCCCACTCTCCCTGAAAATAGTCTTTCTTTTCTTCAAAAAAAACCTGCAAATAAATCCAGATAAGGTTCCAAGTCTTGTTTTGACTGTCATATTGTTTCCTTAGTGCTCCTTCAAAAATTGCCTAGCAGGTAGATGGCCCTCTGCAGTCAGTTGTTACCATGTAGTCCTGTGCATGAGTCACATTATGGGTTTGGGGAAATTGGACTGGTCTCTGATAGTGGTTTGGTTTCCTTTGTTGAGCTCGTTTTAAGAACACATTTCTTGCTCCACTGGTGTTGCTAGTAGGACTGTGTCTTTATCATTCCAGTTCTTTGTATTATAAATCTTGTAGGCATCCTTCAGTCTCGAGAGACTATGGTAACGTGCTCTGAATAGAGGTCTTGGAACATATAAATCTTAATTATACGTACATAATTTGCCTTCTTTAATATGCTGCTTTCTGGTCTCAAATACATGGCCTCTATAGCTTCTCCCACTTTTATAGCACTTTTCTTTCCAAGCACCCTTAGGGTGATGGTGAACGTTTGTTAACAGCCCTTTTACCTGCAAGCAGGCTGCGTCACAGCTCTTAATAGTGGAATGGTTTCTACGTGGCTGCTACTCTGCAGCTCCTACTTAAAGGTGATTGCCTGTCGAGGCTGTCATGCTCTGTTCTTGTCTTGATGAACTAAAGACAGCAGTTTGCACCAAGGAGATAATCCTCTTAGTGCCAGTGTGGTAAATATACTTGCTGGCATGCATACACTTGGATGCAAGCAGGCACACATACAACCAGTGGAGGCGTGTCTCTCCTACATTCTACACACGCTCACACCCTCTCCCTCCCATTCCCTGGGACTGCCTGTCACCTGATCCTCCAGCGCTTTCAGTTCTTTGTTTCCTGGCCTGGAAGAAAGTTTTGCCAGGAACATGCCTCAGTTCACAGTGACCAAGGTAGAAGATGATGAAAATGGAGAAGTGGAGGAAGGCGAGCAGAAAAGAGCCAGTACAGGGCAGATCTGGAAACCCAGTGAGACTGTGGTGTCAGGTGAGCAAATCAGCCTAGATTTTTCTTTCCTGAAATGATAACACCTTTCCCTTTCCTCTACTCTTCCCTCCACCCTGGATGGTTTTACTGGTGAAGCTATGATATGAAGAAGAAATCTCAATTACTTGAGTCACAGAAGCAGCTTTCCTGTCTCCTCTTTTTGTTTATTGAGGGTTGTTCGGTTTTTTTATTTTGTTTCTAGCTCTGTTATAATACCAGATTGCGTCTCGCCATGGTCCCTGTGTGCACTGGCACTCCCAACGTTTCCCTCACTTTCATTCCCATCCCTTCTACCTGCCCTAGAATAACCCATTGGCAGTCTCCTTACCCAAATTCTTTGGCTTGACCTTTTGTAGAGGCCTGACTGCTGAATTGGAACATCTATTTAATCAACTAGTTAAGAGCTGGGGCAGAGGCAGGTCTCTTGAGCTAAGCTTCCTGGTCTTGGAAGGGAATTGGATCCTTGCTGTTGTGACAGGCCACCCAGAAAGAGGAAAGGTGCCCAAAGCTAGGGAAGAACTGACTTACAGCAACCCCATGAATGAGTGATCTCCAAAATGTCCTGTCCTCAGCAGCCCTTCTCAGCTCTTGCAAACTCAAGCCTGTGGCTTCCTTTAGGGAGTCAGTCCATCTTGTATTTGGTCTTCCCCTTTTCCTGCTGCCTTCCACCTTACCCAGCATTATTGTCTTTTCCAGAGAATCTTGCCTTCTCCTGATGTGTCCAAAGTAGGAGAGCCTCAGTTTCAGCATTTTTGCCTCCAGCGATCGTTCAGGCTTGATTTGATCTAAGACCCGCTTGTTCGTCTTTCTGACAATCTGGGGTATTTGTTAAATATAATATCTGTGAAACACTTTCTTCTCCTAGAGTGGTGTAATGTTTGACAGCAGACACCTTACATTTCTTATATTCTTCTCTACACTATAATGCCTACCTGCTCACCAATATTTGCTCTTTTGAAATTCGTTATGAACCATACCAAGTGGGACCCACATCAGAATATTGCAGAGTGACAATCTGCTGTTCAGAGTGTTGACTAATCATAGCTTCTTTTAGGATACTTCAATGTATTTCACATCCTCACTGTTTCTTGCTCCTCCACAGCAGCTGCTTGATATCTATGATTATATCAGCTGCAAAGTAATGTTTTCATGTGGAGTGGAACTACAGATCTCTGGGCCCCAGTTAAGAATAGCTGTATCTGGGGTTATATCTATTCTTCGTTGTTATCTCAGCCATCCTATTCTCACCCAGGCTTTGCTGTCTGCACGGTGAATTGTTATCCTGATATTAGCTCCACCAAGACCTTGGATTTGTTAAACTAATGTTTTTTTCCTCAGGACTTTGTTCTTTGTTACTGCTGTTTTCATGATTAAAATCACTTTATACAGTACTTTCCTCAGGAAAGTCTCCTGCTGTTGGCCATGGCTTCAGCCGCCTTACATACTATTCAGGATGATGAGAGAAAAGCATGTTACAATAAAAGGATGGAGTGTTGATGTAAAGACAACTTGCCTTTTTTTGTTAGATACAACTAAATTACAGAAATAATTTGTGTTCTCATTAATTTTGTGCCTTCAAATTGCCTCCAATTTATGGCAGTTGTGTAAATGAGTGACCTCCAGAATGTCTTGGAGCCCTGCTCAGATCTCACTATTTCAAGACTGTAGGTTCCTTTAGGCAGGCAGTCCATCTCATATTTGGTCTTCCTCTTTTCCTGCTGTCTTCAACTTTTCCTAGCATTATTGTTTTTTCCAGCAAATCTTGCCTTCCCATGATATGCCAAAGTACTACAGCCTCAGTTTTCTCATTTTTGCTTTAGAGAGTGTTCAGACATGATTTGATTTAGGACCCCCTTGTTCATTTTTATGATGTTCTAGAGCTCTCCTCCGACACCATATTTCAAATAAGTCTATACTTTTCCAACAAGTCTTGTCTTCTCATGATGTGTCCAAAGTATGAAAGCCTCAGTTTTGTCATGACAAAACATTTTACTTCATTTCTCCCCTTTCAATGACCAAACAACATAATCCACTATTATTCCCATTCCAGAAACAGGAAACAGCAGCTAGGAGATATTGATTTATCCATTGCTTTATTTTCATCTGAGAATAAGAATTTGAGCTCAGCATAAAGCAAGACGCCTGTGTTCTGTTCCAGACTATGGAGGATGGAAGCCTAGAAGTGTCACTGGCATGTAGACTTCTTCCTAGGTTATAAAGAACAGGTCTGGTTGGCTAGAGCAAATGGATTTGTAAGCTAAGGATTTCTTTATTACAGGTAAGAGAAGAAAATAAGATACGAGAAAACCTTGTGCGCTTCAATTCTCTTCCTTTTCCTAATGGCCACCTTAACAAGAAAGTAATCTATGCTAAAGACAGTTTCCCTTGTGTAGTAGCACTGCTAAATTTCCTCTTTGCCATTAAACATACTCACATTGTCCACCGTTTCATGTAGGAAATGAAGAATCCACTGAGATGCTGAGAGCAGCAGTGCTACAGAGCTGCCAGCTGTATTACTGGATATTTGCTGTGCCCACGAAAATAATATTCAAGTTTTGTCAATAGCTCTAAGAATTAAAGGATACATCTTGCTCTTGCCAAAAACAGATGCTGCATTTGAGAGAGAGCTGGAATTACATGCATTTTATGGATGCGGGTTGGATAGTGAGGGGTAGGCAAAGACCTCGTATTACAGAGCAGCCTGGATAATTTAATTTCAGAGCTAACCGTGACCTAGCAACATTGATATCCAAGGCCTAGACTTTGGCATCCTGCCACTGTATGCCTGCCATTTTTCTCTGTCTGATTCTACCTTTCTGCAGAGGGTCACCTCAGATCATAGACTGATTGAGTTGGAAGGGGCCTGTAAGGCCATCGAGTCCAACCCCCTGCTCATTGCAAGAACCCAAATCAAAGCAGATCTGACAGATGGTTGTCCAATTTTCCCTTAAATGCCTCCAGTGTTGGAGCGTTCACCACCTCCCCAGGTCATTGATTCCATTTTCATTCTGCTCCAGCAGTTAAGACGTTTTCTCTGATATTCAGCCTAAATCTGACTTCCTGTAGCTTGAGCCCATTATTA
Organism: Intellagama lesueurii; assembly: GCA_037013535.1. NCBI lineage: Eukaryota > Metazoa > Chordata > Lepidosauria > Squamata > Agamidae > Intellagama > Intellagama lesueurii. The sequence goes on along the minus strand of JBAJHW010000006.1, from coordinate 8,662,211 downwards.
CGTGTTCAGCATTCCGGGATGATTGAGAAAAGATCCTGCCCCTTCTCTGATCCTACTATGGAAGGATCAAAGAAAAAATAGCTAAGAGGTGCACACCTACCTGCTGTGTAGGTGAAAATGACAATCAAAAATACCTTCCACACATACATTCTAGGGAAAGAGCAATAATTTGGGAACATGAACAAGCGTAGGTGATTTTCAGTTCACTCCCTTACCCTGGATGTACTGTACCTTGAAAAACTGTTAGCCCCTGAATCTAGCAATCCTGTTGCTGTTACAGATTAATGCTGTAATTCTGTGCATAAACATGTTCTGAGGGCATCTTGCTTGGCAGTGCACCGTGAAACATTTGCATGGAAAAACAAGTGTTTCAGATTTATTCAAGGGCAAATCTATGTAGTCCGTGCTGTTTGGCGATGAGACCGTTTGGAGAGCTGACAGCAGAAAACTGCTATGTGTAACTGCTTCAGGCCTTTCACTCTGAATCCTGGAATAGAACCTGAAGGTGTAGCAAGAAGCCTGCAGATCTCCTAGATTTAGTGACACGTTTCTATACTGGCGACATGACAGTTCATAGCCCAAACCTTTTCTGTGGCCCCCAGAAATGCTGCCATAAAGAAGAATTTGCTAATCATCCTTCTGCTGATATGGTAGGGGAGAAAAAACGAAGTCCAAATCACACCGAGATAGTGGACAAACACAAACTTCCTAGTCGGAAATGCTTAAATCCTTTCAGCATCCACATAATCTCTGTTTATCCCTGGCCGTTTGAATGCTCCTTTGCCAACAATGAAAAGGGACAATTCTCTTTGTGTCGGTCACCGAGTGCAGACTCAACAGACAAAAAAATATTTCTGTTGCTGGAAGCCAAATTTTGCCAAAGATAGCTAGCAGGGTTGACATTCATGGGTTGGTGAATGGAAATGCTTTATTTGTGCTTGATCCATCACCAACAGGCCTTCACTTCCGTAGTTCTCTTGAAAATCTGTTGTCTGTTCTGGTATTTCCCATATTTTCACTTGCAGACATCGTAGGCTGTGATGTATTTGATGCATCTTGCTGGGCTCCAGATAGACCCATGGGCTTCAGTCAGCACCCCCACTCTTCTCACTACCTGTGGCTGCCCCAGGAACAGAGGTTATATCATCAGCAGACTTCTGAATTTCTAGGCTCCAACGATGTGGAACTGGCACATGACTGTATTTTTGCATTTTGAAGAAAACAAACTTCCTCTCTCTCCTCCTCCTCAATAGATAGATAGATGTTAATATCTGCACCTCTTCTTTTAGACTATACTAGCTCCACCAGGCATTCTACAACATGCAAAACCATTGTAAGAATCAAATCAAGTATAAATTTAATTTTGCTAACAGTGGGCACATAAAAACCTCAAAATGGTAAAACCAAAACCATCGCTGTAATGAAATCAAGGTGTCAGCAGTGGTGAAATACACTTATTAGTAGCATGCCTAGATTCCCAGAAGACTTTTTGAAAGAAATACTCTATGCCATATCCCTGAAACCGAGCAGTGAATGAGACTGAATGACTGTCTTAGGGAGTAAATTCCAGAACTGATTCTTCTTTAGGAATCGTGCATAGATTTGTCCAGAGTGGATTTGATTTAAGTCAAATTGATTTAAATCACAATTTAAATTTAAAAAAATCAAATGTCTTTGATGATTCAAATAAAAAAAGTGGTTTTTTATGATTCAAATTTAAAAAGATCATTTATTTTTATCCACTCTGGATTTGTCTGTTATTTATGCTGCCATCTATAAAGTACTCTGAGCACATAGATGGAAGTGCCCTCTTATACTGATTTGCCAATTCTTCCTTCTTTCAGAAATGAAATTTCAACCCTATACCCATTTCTTATAAATACTTTCCCAACCTTCAATCCACACGTATTGGATTACAGTCCTGATCATCTCCAAGCAGGCTGAGCCAGTGGTCTGGGACTGTGGGAGTGGTATACCACATATTAATGAGGCCCAGGTGTTCTGTGCTTCTCTTCCTATATAGCCAAAGTTTGCTTTATATCCAAATTGAAATAAGAAATCTTAGTGATTTTCTTTCCACTCTTAATTTATACAATTTGGAAGGACTTCAGAACTCCAGTTCTATGGTCCTAGCTGGCTACCTCCCCACCCACATCTTTACTTATAAACTGGCACACCAAGGCCTCTTTTGTCCTAGAATGGCTAGTCAATTTGATCTGGAGAAAATGAACACAAGTCCTCATGAAAAAAAAACCTGGTTCACAAAGAAAATATGAATCAGCATCCCTTAAGGGTGATGGAGGAGGTGAGATGGTGAGATGGTGCTGGTTTCCCCCACCCCACACAAATGCTAAAAGGTTTGCATACCCTGAGCTTCTGCTTTGCTTTATAGCAGTGGTTCCCAACCTTGGGTCCCCAGATGTTCTGGGACTGCAAATCCCAGAAATCCTAGGCAACAGTGCTAGTGGTAAAGGCTTCTGGGAGTTTTAGTCCAGAACATCTGGGGACCCAAGTTTGGGAATCACTGCTTTACAGCCTGAACCATCTGACACCCCCCAAAAACACAGTAGTCCCTTTGAATTATAGAGTGTTTTCAACTATATTTGGGAAGGAAAGAAAGAATGGTGTTTGAAAGATCTTTGAATATTTTCTATTCTTTCCCCCACCTTTAATCACAGCCAATTTTGGTTTTGAAAGCTCTGCAGTCTTTTTCCTTTGTCGGTAGCAATTGATGGGGAGGAACGTAACTTTTTTTGAATCACGGGGAGGTAGGAGGGAGATCACTTTGTTCCCCCATTCTTCCTTTATTTTGCAGTTCATTTTCTTTCCCATCTGTTTCGTTTTTCAGATGTGAGTCAAACTTCCATCACAGGGGAACAGTATCAGCTCTTAGGTACAGTATTGCAAAGGGTTCGTGTGTGTGTTTGGAAGTGTGTGTACATCTGTGTTGTCTGTTGTTGAAGGGCTGTCTGACCTAAATCCAATTGCTTGTCCCTGCCAAAATAGAGCCACTTGTTGACATACTTTTCAGCAGTTGATCTGATGGGTCTGCCCTAGGGTGGGACTGGCAGAAGACCAGTAAAGACACACAAGCAGCCCATTACCTGGAGCTACATCATTAGGCAGGGGAAAAATAATATTGTGTCTGTGTGATTTCCTAATACAGGAAATTATGTGCATGTGTGCAACATCCCCTGTCAAAGGCATGATTTTTTTTCATTGCATCCCTTTACTCTTTACTCCTCTGTGTTTGCCACAGCTTTTGGGGGAATATTATGGGGGTGGAAATTGAGACAGAATCAGTGTTTGGGAAGGTGAGAAGTTCAGAAATTGACAGGAGATGCTCCTGTTTTAGTGACTGAAGGTTGTTGCTTTGTCCCCACGTTCTTTAAGAAAAAGCATATTGACCACTTCAAAAAGTAGTGTGGCTTCCTAGGACATTTCTGACCCTAGGCTACTACTGAACATAGCGGATAAGTATTTTCGAAGGCTTTCACGGCCGGGATCCGATGGTTGTTGTAGGTTTTTTCGGGCTGTTTGGCCGTGTTCTGGTGGTTTTTCTTCCTAACGTTTCGCCAGTCTCTGTGGCCGGCATCTTCAGAGGACAGGAGTTAGAACTCTGTGTCACACCAGAACACAGACAGAGTTCTAGCTCCTGTCCTCTGAAGATGCCGGCCACAGAGACTGGTGAAACGTTAGGAAGAAAAACCTCCAGAACACGGCCAAACAGCCCGAAAAATCTACAACCATAGTATCAGATAAGCTTTTTTATATATATAAAAGGATGGAAAAAAAAATTAAAGGTCATAATCATTTTGTATATAAATTAAGACCAGCATGGAGAGGATGATGCCCCCCTTAAAGGCAGTGAGTAGGGAAGAATATTTGGCAGGCCTTTATTTTATAAGCCATACATAGTGCAGAGCTTTCTAGGAAAACTTGTAGACTGTTTAAAAGTCTGCTTTTGGATAGGCACATCTTCCTGGAAGGACTGTACTCATGTTGGCTTTTGGTAGCATTTGAATTCAATGAGAATTCTTCTCACCATTCCACAGTGACAGTCCTTGGACTCAGTCCTTGGATTTTGCCCATTTGGGAAAGTGAACCAAACCACCTGAGAGAGTTGAAGGAGAGCCCATGATCTTTCCAGAGATAAGGACTTTCCTCTCCGTCAGCCTAGGATAACCGATTGTGCAAGTTGTAGCAAGATGGTTATCTTGAATATGTTGCAGTGAGAGTGTTCTCTAGACATAGTCAAGAAATCCTTTGCTTTCTGTACGCCGGGGAGATTAGGAATCCAGAGAAGCCTCGCATCTAATTTGTACAATATACGATCTTCTGGTAGCAGAATTTAGGATGGTTGAACATAGGGTTTTGTATCTCCCTGGCATCCTAAAATAACTTCCATTTGTCTGTTTGCTATACACAACTGGCCTATACATACGGTACTGTCTTTCTCATGCATGGGGAGCTGTGCGTCTCTCAATTGACATCATCCCTTTTGTTCTAGCATCTGGATGTTGAGGGGGAACAGGGTGGGGTGTTAATCCAGCCCAGGCATGTGGCCAGATTTGATGCCTCAAGGTTTTTGGGTAGGGCCCGGAGAAAATGCTGTCTTTGTTTGGTTGGGGCCAAGCCTTTTTCTAAGTTACCTGCATTTAAAAGAACACCCAGCCCTACCCAGAATCTCTTTGTGCATCTGCATCTTCTGGGTATGAGCAAAGATGGGAGACAATGTTAATTCACACAGAATCATCCCTTATATTGTTTTGTTGTTGCATCCATTGATTGTTAACTGCCCGGAATAGTGCTTTGCACTCATGGGGCAGTATAAAAAGTTAAGAAAGACAGACAGACAGAAAGGATCTTGCCACAAGACGTTTTTGGTTTGGAAACTGGGCACCGGATATCTGAGGTTCTCTTTACGGATCTCTGGATGGGATGTGATGGGGGTGGGGAGAAGAGGGCAATTAGTAATTTGGTGTGCAAGAAGGGATTATTTATGATTTTGTTTTCTTGTCAAGCTCAACCGACCTGTTGCTTTCCGTAAAAAATTCCATCAATAAAGAATGTTGGGGTGTTTTTCTTTTACAAATCTTATCCTTAGGGTTAGTATGTCTAGTTTCTCACCTTTGTGGTTACAGAAAATGTTAGATTTAAAAAGACCAATTTGAAAAAGAACTGTGACCAAATAAAAAGCAACCAAGCTTGATTATCCTTTTTAAATTCTAGATTTTTAAAATATAAACAGATGTTCACAACTCCAAATGTGCAGATACAGGGGTAGTGACTAGAGATGGAGGTATTCATATTCATATACAAATATCCCCGCACAGGTGGCGTTAACAAGGGTCCAGCCCCATGGGGCCGGACGGTCCACTCACCGATCTGCCGCAGACGGCGCGATGCTACGAATCGCTCCGCAGTGCGCAATCCGCTCGCCACTCCTGGCAGGAGGCGGGAGGACAAGCCTCGCTGCAAGGTCGAAGAGTGGCGAGAGGATCGCGCGCTGCAGAGCCATTCGCAGAATCGCGCCGTCCGCGGTGGATCGGTGAGTGGACTGTCCGGCCCCCTGGGGCTGGACCCTCGTTAAGGCCACCTGTGCGAGGATATTCGTATACGAATACCCCCATCTCTAGTAGTGGACCAGTGCTGGGAAAAACCTAAGGCATCTTCTTGCTAGATGTGGTCGACTCTTCTTCCCCTGAGCAGCCTCTCTCTTGTTGTAGATCCTGGGCACAAGAAAGATCCTCATGCCTATCTCAACAACATTAACTACGAAGATGGCGATGAATTCTTTGACAAAAATTTGGCACTCTTTGAGGTAAGGTCATCTTCCTGTTGTCTGGAATTGCTCTCTTTGCCTCCCATTCTCCCTCCTTCTCTAACCCTGGCTGTATAGGTTGCCACCTATCCTTATGCCATCATAATATTCTAGTGTGATTGCTTTCTCGTTTCTTCTGTCTAAAGCTAAATGCACAAAAAAGTGCAGGGGCATGAAACAGAAGTGAGACATTGACCTGTGTATCATATGAATTTTTTTCCCCCTTTTCCTCTCGGAGAATAATAACTGTCACCACTGCAAAGGCAGACCTGATAGTGTAAAAGCACATTTCAGTGATTTTTTTTAAGAAGGGAAGAGGAATAAAAATTCAGCAGGATTTTTATTGGCTAAAAAAATTTAATGGACTTCAGTGCCCTGCATCATTAATGACGACGATGATGAGTGATCAAGTTGGTTCCAACTTAGGGTGACCCTTTTCAGGGTTTTCTAGGTATGGAATACTCAGATATGGTTTACTGTTCCCTCCTTCCAGGGGTGCTGTGAAACTGCAGCTTGTTCAATGCCACACAGGCTGGCTTTTTCTCCTGGAAGGCGTGGGGCGGGGGGGGGGGGGAATGGAGCTCCCAACCTCTCCCTCTGTAACGAGGTTTCCAAATCACTGAGCTGAAACTATCATTTCCTCCTTATAATTAGATTGAAGCCAAAGAAGCACTTCTGGTTGCAAATTTCCCTCATTTTTTATGGCGTTCATGCAGGTTGTGACAGTGAGAGCCTTGTAACCTTTTTTTTTTTTACTGCACTCACACCTTATTTACACCTACTGTGTTTCTTCCTTCTTATTCCTTGCCTTTGACATGTTACTGCAGCCTAAATGAATCCAGCTGAATTTCTGTTAATGAGGTTGTTCACAGCGAGCTGCGTTCACCTCTGCTGCTGTCCTTCCTTCCTTCCTTCCTTCCCCCTCTGCAGGAGGAGATGGACACCCGACCCAAGGTGTCCTCCCTGCTCAACCGCATGGCCAATTACACCAACCTGATGCAGGGAGCACGCGAACATGAGGAGGCTGAGAATGTCCCTCCAGGCAAGAAGAAGCCCACAAAGGTGCGGAGCAGAATGGCTGTTTGTCGGCCATAAAGAATGTGGGCAGTTTGAGGTGGTAAATGCCTTAAGCCGAGGGAGCAGAAAAGTTGGAGATCAGGCCTCAGAGGAGTTGGTGCTTTCCTTCAGCTATCCCACACCTATAGGATTCCCTTCTTATAGTGAATCACATGCTGGGCTTCTTCTCGAAATGTGAAAATGTCTTTTCACTTGGCCTGGCTTTTGGCCAGTGGGTGAACACAACATGAATAGCCTGGGGGTTGGAGAATGAAGACAGACTGGAATCCTTGGCGTCTGCCTCCTCAGAACTATGCAAAATGTTCAGATTCCTTGGCTGCAGGATCACATTCAGGGACATGTAACTGCCTTGGCACCTCGGATTCCCCACCCTCCCCCCCAAATCTCAGGTCAGGGTTGTAGCTTTCTGAATATCATCTAGATTTAGTGTATTCTAAGTGGACATAATTTAATGCACATATTTAATAACACTGGTTACAGTTCTGAGCTCAGCAGTTTGTTTGGCATTGGTGTCCCTAGAAATAAAACAGGAGGGGTTCCAAGGGAGGAGATCTGAAGGTCCAGGGAGCAGGGAAGTTGCAAGTTTGTGTTTCGGAAAAGTAGGTAAGGCTGTAGGATGAAAAGCAAAATCAACACAGTAAAGTGGACAAAGCTGGTTTTGAAATGGTTCTCTCTCTCCTAGACTCCACAGATGGGCACATTCATGGGGGTCTACCTGCCCTGCCTGCAGAACATCTTTGGAGTGATTCTGTTCTTGAGACTCACCTGGGTGGTGGGTACAGCTGGGATATTGCAATCCTTTGCCATCGTATTCATCTGCTGCTGCTGTGTGAGTTCCTTTCTCTTGTCACCTGTAGCATGTCCTTGCATTGTGGTCTTTGATACCCTGCAGAAGAAGTATGGCAAGGGAGGAGCCCCCAATTCAGGGAACTAGGAAGGAAAGAACTAATAATAATCATGATGACAGTGGTGATGATTTATATAAATTAAATGACAGGCTATAGCTGAGGTGCTAACATAAAAACCATAAGGCATCCTTCTCGAGCATATCATGTCATGCCATGAAATCAATGATGGCTCATTCCTTAACATTGCTGCATTTTCTTAGACTAAACTGTTCCTGTATTATTACTTTAAAAAAAAATTTTTTTTGGAATATTGCCTGTTCCTTCTCTTTGACCAAAACCCTTTTGCTCAATCTAATCACGGAAAGGAGCACTTCCATCCTGGCATCTGATCTTAATTGCTTTTGTAATATCAACTAGGACACCTAATGAGGATGCACTGGCAACTTGACTCCCTTTTAGGAGAAACTGACAAGAATGGAAAGTAATCCAAGAACTGTTATGATAAGTTTGGTACAAAGGCACATCAGCCTTAATATTAGGCTGATGTTTCCACTTAGTGAGAAAAGCAGGCCAGATTCTGTGCTTGTATGTTTGCCGTCTAAATGACCTGCCGTCACTTCTTCTTCTCCTCTTCAGACGCTGCTAACAGCCATCTCCATGAGTGCCATTGCCACCAACGGAGTTGTGCCTGGTGAGTACCTAATTTTAAAGAGCCATCTTCTGCCATACGTACTGCCCACCAAATGTGATTGTTTCCAGGAGCCCTGTTGAGTGCCTCCCTCTCTGATGTTAGGCAAATGCCTACCAGAGAAAGATCTCCTGATGCCCAAACGTATGCCACCATTTCCCCCTGCATGCTCACTTCCTACCATTGCTATCATCTTCTAGACGTCAGGCCCAATCCATCCTGTTCTCCAAACAAATGACTCAAGGGTGGCATTTGAAATCCTTTCAAATAATCTTTAGCTCGATGCCTTTTGTCCTTTTCTGCTGGTTTGTTTAGTTAAAAGTTGAGTGTGTTATTGAAAACCACCTTGATGAAAGGTAGATCATCAGTTCTAGAAACAAACAGATTCTTCTGCAGCGAGACTTGGGTGTGTTGGAAGTAAAAATGATAAGATTAAAGTCCCCACCCTGACTCCGCCACTGTCTCCGTTGCCAGTCTGCGTCTTTGTCTTCTCTCTGTAGCTGGGGGTTCATACTTCATGATATCACGAGCTCTGGGCCCTGAGTTTGGAGGAGCTGTGGGACTCTGCTTTTACCTGGGCACCACCTTTGCTGCTGCAATGTATATTTTAGGAGCCATTGAAATCTTCCTGGTAAATATTACACACCTCAGAATATCCATGAAATGTTGTCCAGCAAGACTTTGCGAAAGCGGAGTCTTGCTGGGAAGACTTTGCGAAAGCAGAGTAAGCATCCCGCACTCCTCTGAGAAGCATGAGATTGCCTTGATGAGAGATAGCACCTCCTGCAGTTGCTGCCCCTCCTAAAGTGATGGGTGTCTCTTTCTTCTCCTCTCTCAGCTGTACATTACCCCTGAGGCAGCCATCTTCCATAGCGAGGATCCCCTGAAGGAGCCAGCAGCCATGCTGAACAACATGCGGGTGTATGGCTCTGCCTTCCTGGTGCTGATGGTGCTGGTGGTGTTTGTGGGTGTGCGTTACGTGAACAAATTTGCCTCCCTCTTCCTCGCCTGTGTCATCGTCTCCATCCTGGCCATCTACGCGGGTGCCATCAAGTCATCCTTTGCACCTCCCAGTTTCCCGTAGGTTACTCAATGCTTGGAGACAGCTAATCAGCTTCTTTTTAAATCGGGCACAGAGTCCTTGTGCTCCCCAGAGGACGTGTGGAAAGGCCCTGGTGCTTGGGCTTCTCTATGCTATGAAAAGGCTAGGGATACCTGCTGTCCCTGTTGCAAGAGAACAACCCCGCCTGCCTACCCTTTGGACAATCTGAATGGTTCGCGGGTAATGGGGAATTGGGACTGTCCAGCTGGGTAACAGGTTTCTGGGGGCTGGCACCTTTGCCGCCAGTTTTGCTCACCTCTTTGTGTCTCTCCTTCGCTCAGTGTGTGCATGCTGGGGAACCGCTCCCTTTCCCAGCACCAAATTGACCAGTGTGCCAAGACTGAGGAGCGTAACAACATCACTGTCCACACCCGCCTCTGGGACCACTTCTGCAGCAGCAGCAGCAGCAAGCACCCCAACGGCTCTTGTGATGACTATTTTCAACAGAACAACGTCACTGTTATCCAGGGTATCCCAGGGCTGGCGAGTGGCATTATTGCTGGTAGGAAAGCCTTTTTTTTCATCCCTATGAACAGTGTCCTTGTTCTTGCATATTGGTGGGCCAAGGAGGAATATGCTACTGTTTGCTTCTCTAAGCCAGGGAAAGAGCAATGTGTGTCAGGATTGTCCGGGGGAGCTTTCTCTTCATCCCTGTCTTAGCAATCCTCTTATAGATTTCTTTTCCCATGCTGGGGGAGGGCTAGCGTGCATGATCCCAGGCCTCGTGCAGCCCTGTGGGCTAGAACATACTCCTTCAATAAGCAAGTTTGCAGTCTAGTGGCCTGGAAGGTCAGCTACACATAGTTGGACCGACCAGAGTCTCCCAAACTAACCTTCCTCAAAGGATGTGATGTGAGGATAGGGCTGATGGAATGAGGTTGGTGCAGTGTTCTAAGATCTTGTTGCCCTGAGGAGGCCAAAAAGGGATGATCAGGGGACTGGAAACCAAGCTGTTTGAGTAAAGACTGAAAGAACTGGGCATGTTTAGCCTCGAGAAAAGAAGGCTGGGGGGGTGATATGATAACACTTTTCAAATACTTGAAAGGTAATCATACAGAGGAGGGGCAGGATCTGTTCTCAATCACCCCAGAGTGCCGGACACATAATAATGGGCTCAAGCTACAGGAAGCCAGATTTTCCAATGAAGATCTTTTTTCATTGGAAAGAGCATGTATTCCTGAATATCAGGAAAGGTTTCTTAGTTGTTAGAGCAGTACGACAATGGAACCAATCACCTTGGGAGGTGAGGAACGTTCCAACTCTAGAGGCATTCAAGAGAAAATTGGACAACCATCTGTCAGATCTGCTTTGATTTGGGTTTCTACACTGAGCAGGGGTTGGACTGGATGGCCTTATTGGCCCCTTCCAACTCCATGATTCTATGATCTTGGGAGGAAAGTTAAATGATAAGAATTTCAAACATATTCTTGATAATTTTCAGAGAATCTTTGGAGCAACTATCTGATGAAAGGCGAGATCATTGAGAAGCCGTCTTTGCATTCAGTTGATGCAGGAGGAGCCATAAATCAGCAGTATGTGCTGACTGATATTACCACTTCTTTTACCCTCCTTGTAGGCATCTTTTTTCCCTCCGTCACTGGTAAGTGCTGTGTTGCTACTGGGCATGATTCAGGTCCCTCTCCAGAGCTGAAGCAGAGATAGTTGGTACTGACTTTGGGAGGCCAATCGTGAAAGCCACGTCTTCAGTGGACCTTTCCAGCTTTCAGCAAATTACAGTCTTTTTGCCTGGAATGGGGCTTAATCCTGGATGGTCAAAAAAGCTGTAGATGGGACTGGGGCTTGGTGGGCACAGATTTGTTGCTGTTTCCCTTCAGTGGCCTATTTTGAGGTAAAATGGTAAAGACCTTCCTAACACTGTCTGTCTCAAAATTACATACATACAGTACATACGTTTTTATTGAATAAGTCAACAGACCGTTTCAATATTATATAGCAAAACATATAAATATAAATAAATGTATAAAATGATAATAAACAAGTATAAATGCGCATAAAAATTACCTTTAAAACAACTATTTAAAACAAACCCCATTGACACTCCAGGTAACCTCTTAGTGGTTATACCTAAGTAGTGAACCTCTTTAGTGGCATACCTCAACTAAACAGACCCCTTACCGACTTCTTGTTTACTCAGGACTGCTGCTTTTACAGAAAAAATTGCCACTTTACGGGTTAAATGGGGGTTAACCCCTTGCAGTAAATAAGTCAAATTATTCTCATCAGCTCCAGCCCCCCCAACGCTCCAAATAGGGTGTTAAGTAGAGTTTTCTGATGTTAGCATATAATTGACAATGTAACAGATAATGTGCCAGATCTTCAACTTTTGCTGTCCCACAAATACACAGTCTATCCTGTATGGGAATGCCCTGATATCGGCCTTGTAACATCCTTGTCTTCATTACCTCAAAGCGGAGACGGGTAAACGCCATACGAAGATCTTTTTTCATTGGAAATAGCATGTATTTTTCTACCTGAAAAATGGTTTTAGACCTCACTAGCCATTTCATAGATTTCATAAATTAACCCTCCCCAAACTGAAGTAGTATATTATCCGCAAAAGAATCATCACACATCCTTAGTATTCCTTCAACAATGAATGTTGAGTCCTGTGGCACAGTGGCTAAACTGCAGTCCTGCAGTCAAGCCTCTGTTCACAGCCTGAGTTTGATCCCGGGCTCAGGTAGCCGGTTCAAGGTTGACTCAGCCTTCCATCCTTCTGATGTCGGTAAAATGAGTACCCAGCTCACTGGGGGCAAAGTGTTGCTCGCATAATTATGTTCCAAACTGCCCATAGTGCTCGGTCCCTATGGGGCAGTACAGAAGTCAAAGCAATACTAAGCAATAATAATTTTGATTTTCATTCTCATGGAAGTAGTTGTTCCCAGTGTCTCATGCAGAATTCACAGGGCATATCAATGGTGTCTCCTGCATGTGGATCCTTCTCTGTACAGGTTCTGTGCCTTTGTCTTCACAGGAATTATGGCTGGATCAAATCGTTCTGGAGACCTGAAGGATGCCCAGAAATCTATTCCCATTGGTACCATCTTGGCCATTCTCACCACTTCGTTTGTGTGTATCCTTCCTGGTAAATGAGTCGAGGTGACATAGTCAGTAAGCAAGGGCAAGAAGAAGGGTGGAGGCTACCTGTGAGTGTGACAGAAGCTTGGCCAATTTCTTATACCATCTACTTCCTCTCACCGTACTGTATAATGCAGGACTCCTTGACTCTTTGATGCTCCAGATCTTAGCAATGTGGTGCTTTTTGGAGCTTGTGTAGAAGGTGTTGTACTCAGAGACAAGTAAGTGACCGTTAACTGGCTTCCATTGGTTCCAGAGTCCTCAAATATAAACCAGCTGTATTATTATATTCTGGATCCACCTTTAAGATGTGAGCTAAAAACTGAGTTCCTCTGGGAACAGAATTTGAACTCCTTGGTATACATTTCTGAAGCATCCTTTAAAAAAAGTTGATACCTGTCATTAGGTCTCTCTCTCTCTTGTTCCAGACTTGATCCAGACCAGAGTTAGAGTCCTGCCCCCATTTATCCTGGAGTAACCCAACTGAAATTGCTTCCAAATAGACATATATAGGATTACACCATAGATGAATTGCAGTTATTCCAATTGAAATCAGTGGGAATTAAAAGCAACCTACAGTCTGGATCACTCCCTTTAGACTTTTGCCAAATGAAAGGTTTTGTTTCTGTTGGATCCTTCAACTTCTCATCATTGGCGCTCAGGCAGGCAATGTAACCTTTTCATTCTTTCCTCCCATTGGATAGGTTTGGCGACACCGTGCGGGGGAACCTCGTGGTGGGGACACTGTCTTGGCCCTCTCCTTGGGTCATTGTCATCGGTTCCTTCTTCTCAACCTGCGGAGCCGGGCTGCAGAGCCTCACTGGTGCCCCTCGGCTGCTCCAAGCTATCGCTAAAGACAACATTATACCCTTCCTGCGGGTAAGAGTGACAACTCCAGCTTAGTGTCTTGGCAACTCAGGGAAAGCATATTTTCTTTTCCAGCAGTTGACTTCTGAAGTTGATGTGCCTGATCTCTTTCTTCCTTATACACCCCAGGTATTCGGTCATGGCAAAGCCAATGGTGAACCCACTTGGGCCTTGCTCTTGACAGCTGGCATTACAGAACTAGGGATCCTCATTGCCTCTTTGGACATGGTAGCCCCCATCCTCTCTATGTAAGTGTCCCAGCTCTTCTTCTCTTGGGCTGGGATTCCTAGAAGGCATGGACTTAGGGCACGGCCCCCTGCAGCCGCAGAAGACGAACCCACCTCTTGCTCTCTCTTAGGTTCTTCCTGATGTGTTACCTCTTTGTCAACCTGGCCTGCGCCTTACAAACCCTACTGCGTACTCCGAACTGGAGGCCACGCTTCCGGTACTACCACTGGTAAGAGTGACACAAGACCTGGTGCCTGTGAGACAGAAGTTCACAGTTGGGGGTTGTAAAGACAGGGGGAGAAATAGAGGGAATTGGTGCCTGCAAGTTCCATATCTAGCAGAGCAAAAGAGAGACTCCAGTTGAGAGTGTGAGGAGGAAACTCAGACTCAAGACGTTTGAGCTGGATTCCATCCTTCACCCGGAAGCTCTTGTCTCCCATCTCAATAACAAGTTCATTTGTAGCTAATGGCTCTGCGCCTTCTCCTTCTCTCCTCACAGGGCACTCTCTTTCATGGGCATGAGTATCTGTGTGGCGCTCATGTTCATCTCCTCCTGGTATTATGCCATTGTTGCCATGGTGATAGCTGGAATGATCTACAAATACATTGAGTACCATGGGTGAGTGCCTCTCACTTCCTGGGGCTCTGGGAGCCAAACCCCTTTAATGCAGTCTCCTGTCCCTCAGTGAAGAAGTAGCAAGGAACATCCCTTGCAGCTACATTCATTCACCTACCCTCTGGGTACAGACAGAGTCCTCCTGTCCCATTCAACCTTTTCCTATTCTGATGGAGATTGTTGCGCAAGGGTTTGCTCTGGGCTTTCGAGGATCTGTTTTTAGACCCTATATGGAAGTCTAAATAGGGTCACAAATCCTGGAACTGCTGTCTTCAATTACAGAACATAAAAAGGTCAGGGTTTCTACTCTCTGTCATCCCAAAAGAGAAATATTTTCTTCCTTGTGAAAACTGCAGTGCTGGCTGGAGACACAGAAGTTTTAAGCTCAGATTCTTTGGCTCCATCTCTATGAAGGATAAAAAGAAGAGGGCAGGAAGCGTAATGTCTGTTTTTCATCTCCATCTGTATATAGAAAACTGATCTTACGTCATTCCGTCTCCATCTGGATTTTTCATCATCGTCTTAATGCATTCGCCCCCTCCCTGAATTCTGGAAGGTGGGGGACATTTTGAGGACTGGTCCTCCCAAGCACCTTCTGTGGCCAAACAGTGCGTCTCTCTCTCTCTCCCCCCCAGGGCTGAAAAGGAGTGGGGGGATGGCATCCGTGGTCTGTCCCTGAGTGCAGCCCGCTTCGCCCTGCTGCGCCTTGAGGAAGGGCCACCCCACACCAAGAACTGGAGGTAAGGAAGCATCTTTTGCTGCTTCTTGACTTCGCTGCCTCGCTGTGGCTGTGCGTGCATGAGACAGGAACCATGCGCTTGTGCGTACAAGTGATGCCCGTATTGTGTATCTCTCTCTTATTTCGTGCGTGTGTGTTGTGCTATAAACTGCTCCCTGCGCGTACATGAATATGATGAATATGCTCCACAAGTGTATGTGAATGACGTACGATCGCCCGAAACCACCTGTTACTTCACTCCCTGTATGCGTATCTTGGATATCCTTTTCTCCTAGGCCGCAGCTGCTGGTGCTCCTGAAGCTGGATGAGGACCTGCACGTGAAGCATCCACGTCTGCTCACCTTTGCCTCCCAGCTGAAAGCCGGCAAGGGCCTCACCATCGTGGGCTCTGTCATGGTGGGCAATTTCTTGGAGTGCTACAGTGAGGCACTGGCAGCCGAGCAGGTGAACCCCATGTTTACACCTCTTTTCAGCTAACTATGCATCCTTGGTGTAGTAAGAAGGGATCTTCTTCTTAGCCTTCTTCAAATATTTGAAGAGTTGTCACATGGAAGAGGGAGCCACATTGTTTCCTGGAGTTCCAGAGGGCAGTGCCCTAAGAAGTAATGGGTTCAAAGAGTGAGAAAGAAGATTTCAGAGAAATATTAGGAAGATTGTCTGTACTATAAGAGCAGTGTGATGATGAATGTCCTTCACTGGAAGGGTTCAAACAGAAGTTAGATGGCCCCTTTCCAGGGGTGCTTTTAAGTAGTGTGAATTTCCTGCTTTGGCCAGAGATTGGACTTTGTGACCCTTGGGATCCTTTTTAGCGCTACAGTTCTATGCTTCCTGATCTCAAATGCACAAAAGTCATATTTGGGTATTGAGGCATAAAGTAAAGCTTTCCGTTAATCTGTTAGGTGCCAGGAATGTGAGAGCCTGCCTTATGCCAGGGCATGTAGCCCAGGGCTAACTGAGAAAAGCTCTCCTCAGTATATAAGAATTAGGCTCTTTCTTGGCTACCTGAAATCCTTTAAGTTGGAGATATTTGGGGTTGAACCTCCTGCATGCAAAATAGCTCTGCTGCTAAGATATATATATATATTATCAGGCTTAGTGCTGGCTGGTGATATTCTGGGATAGAACATCTAACTGCCAACACAGAGACAGGCAGACACTCGCTCACTTGTATTCTCGAAGGCTTTCACGGCCGGGATCTGATGGTTGTTGTAGGTTTTTCGGGCTGTTTGGCCGTGTTCCAGAACACAGCCAAACAGCCCGGAAAACCTACAACAACCAACTCACTCACTTTCTCTTACTAAAATGCATTGTTAATAGTTAACACGAGAGACGGATCAGTCAGTGAATGTTTACTAAACATGGCCTCAGACATGTTCTTCTGTCCTAGCTGTGAATATGGTCTGGCCATATCTAAACCTATTTGG
This sequence comes from Intellagama lesueurii, assembly GCA_037013535.1. Classification (NCBI taxonomy): domain Eukaryota; kingdom Metazoa; phylum Chordata; class Lepidosauria; order Squamata; family Agamidae; genus Intellagama; species Intellagama lesueurii. The sequence goes on along the minus strand of JBAJHW010000006.1, from coordinate 8,645,699 downwards.
GAGAATATGTGAAATTTACCTTGATTAAGATTAACCAACCTGCCAGATTCAGCCTGTGTCACAGTCTCTTTTTCAAGTATGAAGGGTTTGGAGTAGGGCAGATTTGATTTAAAGTAATTTAAATCACAGTTTAAATTTTTTTTTAAATCAGATTTTTTTTGATGATTAAAATAAAAAATGAGTTTTTAAAAATCTAAAATCGTCATTTAAATCGTGATTTAAATCAATTTGATTTTTTAAAAAATCATTGATTTTTATCCACCCTGGTTTGGAGCCTAAAGGCTAGCTGCCGTTCTTTAAATGAAGGTATTCAAATGTCTCACATTTTCTGGAGCTGAACCTCAGTCCTCTTATTGGGCCTTACCCCGTAATTGCTAATAAGGTTTTTTTTTTTAAAGGTTGCTTCCCTAATGATGCTTTATCCCCCACATTCAGGTCCACTGGCCAAAGTTATAAGGGACTCTCCTGCTCGCCAGACCTTTCTCTGGCGGCGGTGCTGAGAAGCTCTGTGCCCACCAGCGCCTTCTAGTGGCCCTTCTGTATGCTTTTTTTCCCCCAGACAATCAGACACTTGATGGAAGCAGAGCGAGTCAAAGGCTTCTGCCAGATCGTGGTGGCTGCCAAGGTCCGAGAGGGCACCTCCCACCTCATTCAGTCCTGCGGGCTGGGTGGCATGAAGCATAACACTGTGGTGATGGGTTGGCCTAGTGCCTGGCGCCAGAGCGAGGACTCCCGTTCTTGGAAGACCTTCATTGGTATGTTCTCTTCCAGGGTGTTTTGCTGGGAGGAGATGGAGGGGAAGGTTCGGCACAGGAAGGTGAACCACTTTGCATGACTTTTGGCCTCTACCTTCCAGGCACCGTCCGAGTGACCACAGCTGCTCACCTGGCCCTCCTTGTGGCCAAGAATGTGGCCTTCTTCCCCAGCAACGCTGAGCCCTTCACCGAGGGGAACATTGATGTCTGGTGGATTGTTCACGACGGCGGGATGCTGATGCTGCTCCCTTTCCTTCTCAAGCAGCACAAGGTGCTGACTGGGGGCATTGCTGGGGAGGTGAATCAGTGGGGAAGATATAAACAGGCTGGAGGGGAGTTGCTGACTGTTCCTCTTCCCACTTCCAAGGTGTGGCGTAAATGCAAAATCCGCATCTTCACAGTTGCCCAGCTGGAAGACAACAGCATTCAGATGAAGAAGGATCTGGCAACCTTCCTCTATCACCTCCGTATTGAGGCAGAGGTGGAAGTAGTGGAGATGGTGAGACACAGAAAACAGTGGTAGGGGGAGGGTGAAGAAACAGGGAGAAGCTGGGGATATAGGGGTTGGTTTATTGTTTTCCCCTCGCCCAGCTTAGATGGGCGATAAGACAGTGATAGGTAGCATCCTTGATGATTATAAAACAGGTCAAGGACTTTTCGACATGTTGAATGCCAGGTCCCACCCACAGCTCTTGCAGGCACCTTGTTTCTTCATCATTCTCCAGCAGGTAACACACAACTTGTGAGCTGGTTTCCTCTTGTCCAGCCATAAGAGTTAGCCTCTTGCTTCTTTGTATACGTATGAGCTGCTGGAGAGCTCAGTGGTTTGGGCATCTGGCTGCGGTGCCAGAGGTTGGGAGTTTGATTCCCTACTGTGCCTCCTTGACAAGGGCTGGACACATAGGGGCCCTTCCAGCTCTGCAGTTCTAAGATGATGATGTTGCCTGCCTTCTAAGGAACCCCCTAGATTCAGCTTTATAAACTACAGTACTCCATTTTCCCAACCCTGTTTATAGTTGTCGTTTCCTGTTGTCTGTGAAACGAGAGAGAAACGTGGGCATGGCTAGAGGTGGGAAGGCCTATATCCCTGCTGTGAAAAAGATACCACTCTCACCAGTCCCCTTTTCCTTGCCCCGGCAGCATGACAGTGACATCTCTGCCTATACCTATGAGCGTACACTGATGATGGAGCAGCGTTGCCAGATGTTGCGCCAAATGCGTCTTTCTAAGACGGAGCGGGACCGAGAGGTGAATGAGGTTGAGACAGCTGGTGGGAGAGAAGGGGTTGAAAAACCAGTACTTTCTGATTTCTCCTTCACGGACCTGCATGGAATACCTTTCTTGCAGGCTCAGCTTGTGAAGGACAGAAACTCTATGCTGCGGTTGACAAGTATCGGCTCAGACGACGATGAAGAGACCGAGACCTACCAGGAGAAGGTGCACATGACATGGACTAAGGATAAATACGTGGCATCCCGTGGGCAGAAATCTAAGTCACTTGAAGGTTTCCAGGATCTGCTCAATATGCGGCCGTAAGTACCCAACAATTCCCAGAACCCTTCAAATTTCACAGGCCTTTTCTTTTTTACTTTCTTACACCTCTGCTTTACATTCTGCGACTTTCAGAAACTACTGGTAATTACAAGACAGGGACTGTCCTGAGTCCTGTTTTCCAGCCTGACTTACATTCTGTGGCAAGAATATCTGTGACACCTGGTTTTATACAGTAGAACAAGAATTTTCCCCTCCAGCAAACATGAGAATTGCAAGGGAAAAAATTCTACTTTACAGTTTGGGCATTTTTCCAATTGTGCCTCCAAATGACATGTTGCATTAGGGTTTCCTGTAATTTCCCCTCCACCAGTGCAAAACCCCTGTGTCTCTTCCCACCGGCCCATAGCTGTTGTGGGCTGCCATGTTGCATCTCACCTTGTTGTAGCTGCCACATTATTCTCTGTTCTGCAGGAAGGAACAAAACCAGTGCTCTTTCCTCTTCTCTAAAACACATGTGCCTTTAGTGATCTCCCCCATTTCCCCAGATGTTTCATCTAGAGATGGGCATGAACTGCCAGTTTAGTGGTTGGCTCAACAGATGTTCCAGGGTGGGGCTCAGAACCTAACCGGCGGTTCATGGCCATCTTCTAGTCTCATCCACAGAGCAATTACTTTTATAAAACGTCATTCATATATGCATTGGGTCTTGGTGATAACCCACCTCTTCTCCTCCCCAGGGACCAGTCCAATGTGCGACGCATGCACACAGCTGTCAAACTCAATGAGGTCATTGTCAACAAGTCCCACGAAGCCAAGTTGGTGTTGCTTAATATGCCAGGTCCGCCACGAAATCCTGAGGGAGATGAGAATTGTATCCTTTGCTGCAGAAACCTCTTCTGGGGGCGGAGGTGAGCAGAGGGATTGGAGGGGTGTCTGGACACTTGCATATGGTTACTTCCTTGACTGTCCCCCACCTCCAGATATGGAATTCCTGGAGGTGCTCACCGAGGGGCTTGAGCGTGTGCTGCTTGTGCGGGGTGGTGGCAGCGAAGTCATCACCATCTACTCCTAGAGGCACTGGAAGGTCTTCCTCCTGATGGACTAGCTTCTGTCCAATTGGCATCTGCTTCCTGCCTGTGACCACCTGCCACTTGACCTCCCAAGAAGAGCAGCTCTTGGTGCCACGCCTCCTTCGCTTCCTTTTCCCCCGTGGCCTGATGGGCCTGAAGTCAGGGCAGTTTTCTCCTTGTTGAGGACAGAGAGTTAACATTTTCGTCTCTCCTTCCAGAAGAAACAACACGAGCTTTTTAGACAGGTGGGTTGGGAGGTGATGCAGTCTCTCCCTCCACAAGCGTAAGAGCCCTCGAGACAAGTACCGATTCTGGTGGGGGTGAAAAGGAGCACAAGAGCAGGGACACCCCCACTGCTTCTGCCTTCTAGTTGCTGCTAACATTCTCCAGGAGCCATTACAAGAGAGCGACAGGACCATCAGCTGGAGGGACAGTTACATGCCCTTGTCTGTTGAGGGAAATAAGAAAAGGGGACCGGAGCTTTACCCTCCGTGGTGCCATTCTCTTCTGGTTAGTGCCAAAGTCTTTCAGCTTTCTCCTTGAAATCAGAGGGAGAGAGCATCTGGAAAGATGGAGGTGCTTCTATAGTTCTTCATCCGTAGCTCCTTGGGGGGGTTCCGAACTCTAAATTCACCTTTTGCCAAGGCAAGGTGGTAGAGAATGGTTGTCCCCTAACGGAGGCGGCAGTACCGATGGAGGGATTTACGTGACTGTCCTCCCAGCCAGACCTTTTCCCTGTGGCCCTCACACTCCTGCCTGGGTAAGGAAGCCCAGAGACTTCTTTCCCCAGTCTTATGCAAGTATTAAAACAGAATAGGTTGCAGTATCTGGTTGTCAAGGGAAGGTGGACAAGAGAACAGCCAGTATCCTGTTGTATGACTCTGCCCGCATAATGAGAATAGTGTCAGCAGCAGCCAATTGCTGATTAAGGAGTTCCTTTCTCAATTGGGGGGTGCACAAAATTTTGCTTCACTGCACATGAGTCACACAGTACCCCCTTCTCCAAATAGAAAAAGGAACTCTTTGACCAGAAGCAGGCTGCTGCTGGTCCCATTCCTGTTGCACAGGATGTCAAAAGGAGTGGAAACAGCAATATCTCCTGACGTTTGTTAAATCTGCATGCTCCTGAGTAAGTACACCCCCTTCCCTTGAATATGAGAGAAACTATAACCCTTTCTATGCCAAAACATTTAAGCTCACCCTCTTTTTAGAACAGTTTTCTCAATGGTGAAGACCCAGAACTGCTGTTTTCATGAGTGCTGGGAATGAGTCCTTCTTACCCCTACAGAAACAAACAGGGGGAAAGGTGCTGTGTCTGTTTTGTCCTATTCAGTTTCAATGATGGATGTCTAAATCTCCTTCTCACATCCCTTGCTCAAGAACCATATACAGGGACCACTCCTTTGGGGTAGCCTTAAAGCAGATGCATCTCCAGCCTCTCCTCCAGCTTTCTTTCTAAAGGGAATTTCACACACCTCTTATTTGAGGGGAGTCTTTAATTTATTGGGGATGTAGCCTTGTTTACATAGAAAGTTTTGGGGTGTGATTTTTTTTTTTTGGCTTCCTGAATTATGTAAAGAATAAACTTTTTATACATAGTTTGCGTCTTAGCAGTTCTGCAGTCTCAGCACATTCATTGGCCATGTAGAATTCAATCACATTAGAGCCTGCTCCATGCTTAAAGGCCAGGCGTGGGCAACCTGAGTTGGAAGACAACTCTCATACTCCTTTGCTGTAAGCACTAGTCCCTCAGGCTGATGGAAGTGACAGGCTGACAACCCCTCAAAACGTTTTCATTCCTACATTTGCCAAGAGCAACTGAATTCAGTGGTCTGATCCATCATACACTGAAGATACGTGGTAGGTGAATAAGAAAATGTAGACTGGTATTTCATTTTGCATAGTGCTTGCTCTTTACAACCCAACTAAAAACATTGCAGTGTCTGGTTGTTAAGGGAAGGTGGGAGGACAAGAGAATGGTCAATATCCCCTTGTATGGCTCTGCCCGCATAGTGGGAATTACATCGTCATCAGCAATCTGCTTTTTATTATGACTGTTATTGTCAGAACCCGATAAGGATGCCTGACTCCCCCGGGGAGTCCTATAGAGATTTATACACCTCTCAGGCAAAGAACAGAATGGTGCACTTCTCCTAGGATGATTCATGCCCTTTCCAGAAATCAGTATCTGGAATTTAAGGGGCTAACCATTTTAGGGCATAGGTGGAATACTGTGAGTTACCTTCACATCCGGTCAGAATATCTATTCTTTTACCTCAGCACTGACTACTGACAGTTCTTACCACCTGTGGTTCTCCAGCATAGATTTCTGATCACTTGATACCTCTTCATGTGTGTGTTTTTTAAAAGTAACTAGATATCATCTGGACCTCCTGTGAGCAAAGCTTTGGTATCTGCAGGGATTATGAAATATACGTTATATAAAAAGGAAAATGAAAGCTGGTTTACCAGCCTGCTGACCTCCTTGTGTCAGGAAATCTATGAAAACAAATTTATTTGTTACTACTTTTATTTAAAGGGGGAAGATGAAAAGCTCTTGGCAGGATGAGCTTTTTCACTCCGTCCCACAGCGCACATCAGTCTCTTTCTCCTCTGTGGGTCTGCATTTCCATCTGTTATTCCACACATGCAAAAATATCCATTTCCAAACTGGCAGCTTTGTGAAGAAGTCATGAGGCATGAACAAAGATCAGTATTCGGCAGTCCAACCCTCTCAAGCAGTGATCAGCTGCTGGTACGAGGGTTGAATCATAATATGAGGCCCCCGCCGGTGAACTCCATGCGCTGGGCATGAAAAGAAGACAGGAAGTATCATCAGCAAATGTGAGCAAGGATCTTCATAATGAAACTATCTTTAATAAGAGGTTCTCAATCACGGATTAACAGGAAAAAATAATACACATCTCTTTGTTATTATACTCCTGTAAAATATTTTAACTTCTAAGACTGATTTTTTTTAGTCCAGAAGGGAATTCAGCTTCGATCTCGGGAAGCAAGTCTTGTGTCACCTTCCTTATTCTCAGCCTTCCTACAGATCTGACGACCTAGATCATTATGACTTGCCTCTTGAGTAATCTTGCCTCCATTCACCCACAAAGTGAGCACCTCTCTTGAAAATTTTAAGACCCCAGAACTCTTCATACTCACCTCAGGCGGTTCAATAAAAGCCAGCCAGTCAGAAGCATGAGTTGGCAGCAGTCCCATTGACTGGCACTTGTAAACAGCCAATGCCAATCCTAAGAGGTTGCCGATTAAATACACCAGACCCTGAAGGAATTTTTGGCTTGAGCTCTCAAGTAGCTTGAAGGCTGTGGGGTCAACAAGAAGTCAAGAGACAGAACAGACTACGGAGGTACGTCCTTTCCGTGACACCTAGAGGCAAAGGCCTGTTTATATCTCTTTGGGATGATACCTTTTTTGGGCTAAGTACAACAGTATGCTAACAAAAGGTATACACAGGTGAAGAAGCAGCAGTATGGCATGAGTGCTATGAATTTCTTCCACAAGAACAGCAGCCCTATTACTGAGGGAAGTTAATACATGATCCATCAGTATTAGGTACTAAAAGGAGAATCTCTTTTTCCTTGTAAGCATTTTAGTTAAATCTGATTATTCATGAATGCCAGGTCTAAATATAAGACACACTGTTCTCCAAGTCTGCTCAGGGCTGGCATACATGGATTCGGCATTCCATTCTATCTCACAACAGCTCTGCAGTCAGAGATTCTGGTTCTGGATGCCCAAGTGTAATCTCCCCAAATCATCACCTCGAGTTGGCAGCATCATCAGGAACACTGCCCATCAGGACTTCCAAGGTTTAGACTGACTCAACACGAGAAATTGCTTTTCCCTGTCCATTCCTATAACATATTCTAGTCCATTTGTTATACACATGCTTCATTCACATGACTGTTCTTGGGCTGGGCCGTTTAGGAACTGTATAGTATGATATCTTGCTCCTGTATCTTAACAATTATATGCAAGGACCTTTCCCTTAAGCACCTATAATTTGGAACAATGATACCAGCACCTCTGTCTGAGCAACACCGTGTACACTCTAGATTTCATTTGAAGTGAAACATCAGGTTTCTAAAGTACACACAATCTTTCCCAGGTGGGACCTCAGGCAAGTCTAAGCCCATGAAGCAGAAAGCAGACAAGATGGGGTAAAAAAGCACACAAGAACAAGGTGATTGCCGGGGAAGTGGGTTACGGTCTACTTACTGGCAGAAATGGACATCAGTGCTTGAATGGGTCTCCAGGCCATCATACAGACCATCATAGTGGGGAAGATGGAGATTGTGTTGCCTGCCATATACATGATGAACAAGTTCATAGGGATTTGCTTCAAGGGACCTAGGGCAATATCCCAGCAGCGCTAGGTTAAAGACAGAGTCGAAGAGGCAAATTTTAGATTTACGAAGCTATTTGTGGCCACCACAATTTTCTCACAACTCACACCAAGGGCTCCGGGTTGTACATTTTTGGTTGCCAAGAGAGCATACTTAAGGAATCCAACAAGCCTCGCCTCCCCTCCCAGCCCTGCACCGTACTACCTTTTCCACCAAGATGCGGTCCGTTTCCTGGACACTGGTGTCTGGCACCTGCTTGTCTGAGTAGCCTATGGGGTACAGAGTGTCACCCTGACCACTGCTGCGGTCACTCCGGCCTCTGGCAAGAGAAGAGAAACACACACCAGCGTCAAATGCCTTCACCCATCCGGAAAGCAGCTCTCTCATCCTTCTCACGAATCAAGGATCAAAACCATTGCTTCCAGAGGTTGCCTATATAAAGGTCTCCCCCTAGGTACATACCGACTTCCACTGCCTGGCCCACTCAATTCAATGGCCCATTTGAAACGCCGCCCTCGATTGGTCACCAGTCCCCCTGGGGTGCTCATCTCTTCCTGTAAAAAAAAAAAAAAAAAAAAAAGAAGCTAAATACAGACCCTTTTGTGAGAATATCGAATAGGTACAAAAGATATGAGCTCATCTCCAAATATTTCCCCTGATTCCCTGGAAATCAAAAGTTTCTTTAATGCATCATTGTCTCCGCCTCTCATAAATCAGTGTCTTCACATAACCTAAAGAAACTGATAAAAATATCAATACTCCCAACAGCGTTACTCTGATCACCTAGCATCTCCACGTTCACCGTTGCTACTCGTTCCGAGTTTCAGCAGTATCCCCTAACTGCTTATCTCCATCCCAGAGAGAAGAAACCCAAACTCTCCATCTTTTAATAGTTATTCAATTCTTCAAACACCCTCCAGTCTATGAATGTGAGATACCGTCCTTCTGTATCCACAATTCAAAATGCCAGGACATGGCCCAGCCAGTATTGCTGCACAATATTGTGCCCACGTTGAGAGCAAAAAATAAATAAAAGAAAAAAAGGTGCCAAACTTTACACAGCAAAGGGCGGCTTGACAAATTATATCTTATTACTAGGATATAATATATGCTGCTAATAAATCCTATTCAGATGTTTTTCGGTCCCTCTTTTGGGAAGAAGTCAGGGTAGCAACAAAATAAATAAAATAAATAGTAAGCATAAATGCGGCTCGAGAGATGAAGGGGCAAAGCTACTTCCCCAGTAAAAAAAATAACCTGATCCGCACCTGAAGGGATAAAAATAAAAAAAACCCTGAACAGCTTAAACCATTTTGGAACTGCCCTAACAAATATAACTCAATATATTTTGCAGCTGCTTATTTGAGTCCATTACATACCTCGGAAAAGGATCTTCTTCTTCCACCACCTTCCCCTTCTGCTCACCTCTCTAATTCCGCCTCCAGCCTCTTTCCATCCACCCGGTTAAGGCCACTTCCGGCTTGGCCCTAAGCCCCACTTCCTCTTTCCGGTGACGTCATGTATCCGTAGAAACCATAGCGACAAGAAACAGAGTTTCCTTTGCTGCTTAGCCTTAGAAGTGAAGCTATTTATCCGAAGGTTCTTGCCCCCTATAGCTTTATTTACATTATACATACCTGTTTATAAATACAAACACATATAAATGCACACATATTTACAATTTCACTATATAATAAATAGGTATACACGTATTTATGATTTTGATATAAATTTCCATTTAAAATAGATAGATCTATGTATTATAAATATATATTAACATTGGATATTTATATAATATACATTAATATATATTTAAAATACGTTTGTTTGGAAATATGTATTAAGATCATAAATATGTGTATATCTATTTATTTATACAATGTAAATATATATTAATAATATACAGATAAATATAAACATTATACAGTATATACCCTGTTCCCCCTAAAATAAGACCTAACCTGAAAATAAGCCCTAATGCGTTTTTTGGAGCACAAATTAATATAAGACCCTGTCTTATTTTCGGGGAAACAGGGTTTATTGACTAGCATTTCACCCCCACATGTCTCATTCCTCCGCCACCATAGTAATTTCAAAGGCTAGAGCGGCCCCCCGTTGTTTGGATGAGACAATCTTGGCTTATGGTGTCTTTACAGGAAGTCAAAGCTGGGGGGGTCACTCTACCGCCGTCTCTTCCTCTCCATGGTTTTAACAGGGAGGGGGAACCTTGCTCCCTTGTCTGCGCAGGCGCGTTCAAGCTTGCTTAGCCATGCGAGTGTTAGTAGGTGAGTTGCATTAGAGAAAAGTTTGATTAAGGGAGAGGGGGGCGGTGAAGCCACCGGGGGAAAGAAGGTGTCCTTGAACCTGAAGGGTTTCGTGATGGTTGTTTTGCAATTAGAATAGGCGTGCATTTATCTGTAAAGGAATCTGTGACCTGGAATTTGCAATTTAGGCTGGATCTGTGATCGACCTTGGGAGTCGCGGGAAACACGCGTCTGTATGAATGAGGTTTTGCTTTGCGGGGGTTAGACACTCCATCGAAGGCTGAGCACCAGCCACGAGTCAGCGGGGAGCCTGCCACCCCTCTCCCCCATTTAGGAGTCACTCAAGAGCAGAGCCGACCCAACATATTTTGCTGCCTGAGGCAGAGCTGTAGGCGACACCCTCTGCTCCTGGGGGGGGGGGGGGCGCAGGTGCATAAAAGGCATGCTTGCTTTGTCAGCCCCAGCCTAATTTTCCACTCCTCCTTGAGAAGCAGAGGCTGCAGAAATCCTCTCTCTCTCCACCAGCTTCTGCAGTTAGATGATGATGATGATGATGATTGAACTGCAGAGCTGAAAAGGGACCCTATGGATTATCGAGTCCAGCCCCTGTCAAGGAGACCTAGTGGGGACTTGAACTCCCAACCTCTGGCTCCACGGCCAGAGACCTAAACCACTTTTGTTCAGAAAAAAAAATCAGCACACCACTTGTGTTTGGGTGAGAAGTGGTTAACTGATGGGAAAAAAAAGGTCTCAGGTTCTGGGATTTTCCCCTCGTTTGTGTCCTTCCAGATGCAACGGGAGGGTCATTCTCAGACAGGCACATGGCCTGGTGCGTGGGCAAGCACAGCCCATAAACCCAGGGCAGCGTGGTGGAAAGTTGGGCTGGAGATTTTGAAATCTGCATTGCAGGTCCAAGCCAAGCCTTCAAACAGAATTGGGGTCAAAGGCAAAAGGTTGAAGAGAAACCAGAGGCTATTACTTCACTTTTGCTGTAGGAAATGAAGGGGGAAGGAAAATCACTTTTGTGTACGTAGTAGATGACTATCTAAAAATAAAGGAAATTTAAAAAAAACTGAATGGGTGAACTTGGGGCAGCCATTCTTAGCCTGATCTATCTCACTGGGTCATTGAGCTGGTGAAAGAGGGGAAAAGTACAATATATATAAGCAGCTTTGAGGCTTTTGGACAAAAGACCAGCTATAAGTCATTCCCAGAAGTAGCAGCTACCCGCAATTTCATATGTTTTACTATGGAAGGAGTCATTGCAGAACAAGTCTCCTTTTGCAAATCAGAGGCCTCTTGTGATGGAGTAGAAATATGTTCCTCCTTTGCCCAACCGATCATCATTCCCGACAGTATTATAATTCTTAAAATGCGCCCGAAGATGTAGGCTGCAGTCCACAAAATTTCATGCCTGATAAAAATGGTTGGTCTTTGAAGGAGTCACTAGAAATGTTAGTTGTGCGGCAGAAGGCCCCATGTCGCTAACCATGAGAATGGGGGTGCTTGACATGACGGTCCTACCGAGCTTTGGTTCCACTTTCAAGAAGAGTCCAGAAAAACACAGACTCTTGTGTGAGTCCCTATCAGCAAACCTTCTGTGCCACTTTCTTCTCCCTGGAAACAGGTCTTTTGTAAGGCTAATGGATCGCAATCATCCGTTCAAGGCCAAGCTACTCCCTAGTCATTTAGAGTAAATCAGGGATAGGGTTTGTTAGGATATGGGTTTTGTAGTACTTATTTCTCACACTCTAGCAAGGTGATGCTCAAAATCCTCCAAGGTAGGCTTCAGCAGTATGTGGACCGAGAACTCCCAGAAGTACAAGCTGGATTTTGAAGGGGCAGAGGAACTAGAGACCAAATTGCTAACATGCGCTGGATTATGGAGAAAGCCAGAGAGTTCCAGAAAAAACATCTACTTCTGCTTCATTGACTACGCAACAGCCTTTGACTGTGTGGACCACAGCAAACTATGGCAAGTCCTTAAAGAAATGGGAGTGCCTGACCACCTTATCCATCTCCTGAGAAATCTATATGTGGGACAGGAAGCAACAGTTAGAACTGGATATGGAACAACTGATTGGTTCAAAATTGGGAAAGGAGTACGACAAGGCTGTATATTGTCTCCCTGCTTATTTAACTTATATGCAGAATACATCATGCGAAAGGCAGGACTGGATGAATCCCAAGCCGGAATTAAGATTTCCGGAAGAAATATCAACAACCTCAGATATGCAGATGATACCACTCTGATGGCAGAAAGTGAGGAGGAATTAAAGAACCTCTTAATGAGGGTGAAAGAGGAGAGTGCCAAAAATGGTCTGAAGGTCAACATCAAAAAAACTAAGATCATGGCCACTGGTCCCATCACCTCCTGGCAAATAGAAGGGGAAGATATGGAGGCAGTGACAGAGTTTACTTTCTTGGGCTCCATGATCACTGCAGATGGGGACAGCAGCCACGAAATTAAAAGACGCCTGCTTCTTGGGAGGAAAGCGATGACAAACCTAGACAGCATCTCAAAAAAGCGGAGACATCACCTTGCCGACAAAGGTCCGCATAGTCAAAGCTATGGTTTTTCCAGTAGCGATGTATGGAAGTGAGAGCTGGACCATAAAGAAGGCTGACCGCCGAAGAATTGATGCTTTTGAATTGTGGTGCTGGAGGCGACTCCTGAGAGTCCCCTGGACTGCAAAGAGAACAAACCTATCCATTTTGAAGGAAATCAACCCTGAGTGCTCACTGGAAGGACAGATCCTGAAGCTGAGGCTCCAATACTTTGGCCATCTCATGAGAAGAGAAGACTCCCTGGAAAAGACCCTGATGTTGGGAAAGTGTGAAGGCAAGAGGAGAAGGGGACAACAGAGGATGAGATGGTTGGAGAGGGTCATCGGAGCTACCAACATGAATTTGACCAAACTCCGGGAGGCAGTGGAAGACAGGAGGGCCTGGCGTGCTTTGGTCCATGGGGTCACGAAGAGTCGGACACAACTAAACGACTAAACAACAACAAGTACTTATTTCCCAGGACTTGCAGGTGTTCATCATGTCTGGAGACTGTTTGTTCCTGTGAAGATGAGCCAAGGTCAGGACTGATAACCCGAAACATTCCTTACTAATGGCGTACCAGCCTGGGATCAGGGAAAGAGCGGTGGAAAGTTACAAGTTGGGCATGGAATTGCAGACAAAGGAATGTATGCTGATTGGATACCATCATGGGACAGAGATTTTGATTTAAGTTATAGAAGAGGGGGGCTAAGTAAGTTGTTGGTGTTTGTGCGTAAGTTGGAGAAGGAGAAGAAAATGGACGACAGGTTTACGCCTAGCGATTAAGTAGTAAAGCTATTAGTGAGTAAGTACAGTATTTTATTGTTTTATGGGAAAGTCTTACAGGAGCTTACTTAATACCTAAAGGCTTTGCATTTAACTACTACAATTGTATCTTTTTGTATTTTCTTTGTTTTACAACTTTTTACTCTTTTTGGATAAATGTTCTATATTTTACCCAGGTGTGATTCTTGGGCGCCAAGGGTGAAAGTGCCTAAAGAACGTGCCTTGGCCACAAGGGCTTTGTTTGCTTATTTTTGGTTATTTGGGTGTCCTTGAGTGTCCTACCTTGTAAGGCTGGTGTGCGAGGATCAAAGTACACAGCTAAAGAGTTTTAAGCTCAAATAAGCAAGTCATTGGAAATCTAGGGACAGACGTTGCCCACTCACGCACCTACTAGATCTCACCCAGTCTAGGTTGCAAAGGTGGTGGATGCTGGGAACTAGAGTTTGGCTCCTTTCGCCTAGTGGAATGACTTCTCTAAGGAGATGCGTTCCTGACATGGTTTAAAACAAATTATTGCTGTGAAAATAGACACCCGCCCTACATAGCTGAGATGAAGACCACAGGTAAACTCAATGGTCAGAAGGAGCTATTACTAATCAGAAAATCCCAAATTTTTGGCCCTAAGAACACTACCCCCACTGTACTCACCAGAGGAAAAATGCTGTTTCTTAAATTGCAGAATTTCCCAGCCAATAATTCCGGGACTTTTAGTCCAAACTTTAATACTATATCTAGATAGAGAAAGAAGGGGAGGCAGGGGTTTTTAAAATCTGTTTTTCTTCCCTTTTTCCTTTCTTTTTTATACCTGAGAACTCTAGCGTCGCCAACAAACTTATTTCAAAAATTAAATTTTGAGGTTGTTCGGGAGAGCTCAGATATGCAAGGGAAAGGCGTGGCAAAATGTCCCCATGGCTGCTAAAGAGCACAAGGAAACCGTTTTAGCAAAATGTTTTAATTTATTTTAATCTTAATTGGAGGGGAAGGGGGTGTTGGAGAGAGTTAGGTGTTTTGGGACTGCATTTGGACCCATAACCCACGTGTTGACGTCCTGGTTGAATTACCAGTTAAATGATAAACTGTCCGTTGATTTATTGCAGGAGGGGCGTTGACTATAATTTTCAATGTCCTGAGATTCATTTCTTTGTTGATTCCATCCTTCTTTTGCCTCCTTCCTACCTGGGGGGAAAAATAAGAAAAATCATGTTAAATCATTTTCTCAATTCCAATTCTGGTTTAAACTAGGCGGTGGGACAGGGTTTGTCGGCCGAGCCTTAACCCAACTGCTGCAGAGCCGAGGGCATGAAGTCACCGTTATTTCCCGCCGGCCTGGAAAAAACCGGATCACTTGGGTATGTAATGAAGGATTACCTTGAACTCTGATTTGATTGGAGTATAGGATGAATAGCTTTAAGGTTACACAAATGAGGGTCACCACAATCAATTTTTTGTTTTCCTAGCGGTAAGAGAGTACCTGTGGGAGGCACAGAAGAAGACTGTGAGGTGAAGGCTTCCATGAAAAGCTACTGATTTTGCCATGGAAGCTCAATAGGCAGGGCCAGTAATCGTGAGAGCCAGCGCCATAGAGTAGTGATGATGTTGAATGAGGACTCAGGAGAGCCGAGTTCAAATTTTTACTCACTTGGGAAGCTCACCAAGGGATATAGGGCCAGTTTTTACCTCTCAGCATAACCTACCACTGGGTTGTTGTGAGAGTAGAAATGTAGACAAGAACCATGTAAGTCACCGTAGCTCTTTGCAGGAAGATATAATACGTTCTTTTGGTGGTGGTTGTTACATGCTGTCAAGTCACCTCCCATTTAAGGCAACCCTACAAATGAGTCCTCTCCAAAATGTCCTGTCCTCCACAGACCTGCTCAGCTCTTGCAAACCCAAGCTTGTGGTTCCTTTAGGGAGTCAATCCTTCTCATATTTGAGCTTCCTCTTTTCCTACTGCCTTCAACCTTTCCCAGCGTTGTTGTCTTTTCCAGAGAATCCTGCCATCTCCTGATGGGCCCAAAGTAGAACAGGCTCAGTTTCTACATTTTTGCCTCCAGGGATAGCTCAGGCTTGATTTGATATCTAATAAAAGCAGGAAATAAATCCACCTGAGCACAGAGTTGCACATTGGTGAAAATGGTGGATTGAGACTAGGATGCTTCCTTTTTGAGGGAGGAGAATATAGGAACCTTCAAAGCTGGGCAGATTTCTCATCTCTGTCCCTTTTCACCAGGACGAGCTTTCCCGCATGGGGCTCCCTTCCTGCGAAGGTGCAGTCAACCTTTCCGGAGAAAATGTCCTTAACCCCTTCCAGAGGTAAGTTCCACTTGCTTCTGGGCAATGGCACTTGGGGATCATCTGATAGGAGTTTGCTAACGGGTTCTGCACCCTCTCCAGTCCTGATCGTTGAGAGTTTGATTCCCCGTTGTATATCTTGGGAGAAAAAACAGGCAATGTAGCCTTGAGCAAGCTGCACAGTTCCAAAGCACCTCCAAAGGAAAGGAATGGCAAACCACTTCTGAATCGTTACTACCTCGAAAACTCTAGAAAGTCAGAATTGACTTGACAGCATACAGTATATATATATTATTATATATATATTATTATTATATATTATTATAATACATATATATTATATATTATAATATATATTATTATAATATATATATATATATATATATATATATATATATATATATATATATATATATATATATATATATATATATATATATATATATATATATATTAATATATATATTAATTAATTTAATGCATTCTTTCCAAGCTGTGTTCCAGCTTCAAGGCTTGCATTTTTCATGGGTCCTTGTGTCACGAAGTGCACTGAGCAGGTGGATGTGATGCTTTGTCTCATGTCTTCCTAGAATTCACGAAGAGATTAAGCCAGTGACTTCCAAAAGAGGGACGTTCGTTGTGTTCAAAAAGACAAGAAGCGTAGGAAACATGCAAGCGAACTGCCAGCAGCGGCGGCAGTAACTTTCTTTTCTTGGTTTGTTCCTTGGGAGACATTTAGGCGGCTGCTCGTAAATCCTATGTAAATAACCAATGTGACGAGATGGACAGAGTGTGGAGTGATGTCCTGGTGATTACTTTTGCTTCCATAGATGGAATGAATCCTTCCGACAGGAAGTGGTCGCCAGCCGAGTCGAGACCACAAAGACGTTGGCAAAAGCCATTGCTGAAGCCGAGCACCCTCCTCGGGCCTGGGTACTAGTCACCGGCGTAGGTATTTACCTGAGTGTTTCCTCAATATTTCACCAGGAGTTAAATAGTTTGGAGGCCCAGAACCCTTGGGAGCCTGCAGGGTTTGTAGCCTGTGAAGTCAAAGAAGCAAGTGAGCGGATCACAGAGGAAAACCTCATAGATCGCTCAAAGTTAATCAGACAGCCTGTATTGGAGTTTCCTACCAGAATATGGATTCTAAGACCTGCTTTTTAGGAAGATGAAATTTGTCTGAGACGAATGGGCTTGTGAGTCCAGTTGGAAGGCCCCGTTGAATGAATCTCTGTGCAATATTCTGCCCAGGTTATTACAAGCCCAGCCACACCATCAGATACACAGAAGACAGCCCCGGTGGCGATTTTGATTTCTTCTCTCGCCTGGTAACCCGTTGGGAGGCAGCAGCTAAAATCCCTGGGGACCGCACACGACAGGTGGTTGTGAGATCTGGTAAGGTGTAAAGTCAAACCTTTTCAGTGTAACAAGGCATCGGTTTTGAGTACTGACGGGATGGGAGGGTCTGCACCTTGTTTTAAAGGAGGGACTTGGAGAGTTCCAGGAGCAACAAGGTGTATCAGGAGGGCTGCACCTTGTTTTAAAGCAGCTATGATGGTCCTCATGTGTCTGTCATAGTGTAACATAATGGCTAAGGATAGTCTTGGAAAGTTCCAGGAGTAACAAGATGTGTCAGAAGGGGCTGCACCTTGTTTTAAAGAAAGGTCTTGGAGAGTTCCAGGAGCAACAAGGTGTATCAGGAGGGCTGCACCTTGTTTTAAAGCAGCTATGATGGTCCTCAAGTGTCTGTCCTAGTGTAACATAATGGCTAAGGATGGTCTTGGAAAGTTCCAGAAGTGACAAGATGTGTCAGACGGGGCTGCACCTTGTTTTAAAGAAAGGTCTTGGAGAGTTCCAGGAGCAACAAGGTGTATCAGGAGGGCTGCACCTTGTTTTAAAGCAGCTATGATGGTCCTCAAGTGTCTGTCCTAGTGTAACATAATGGCTAAGGATGGTCTTGGAAAGTTCCAGAAGTGACAAGATGTGTCAGACGGGGCAGCACCTTGTTTTAAAGAAAGGTCTTGGAGAGTTCCAGGTGAAGCAAAGTGCATCAGGAGGGCTGCACCTTGTTTTAAAGCAGCTATGATGGTCCTCAAGTGTCTGTCCTAGTGTAACATAATGGCTAACCTAGAAACATGAAAGTCCCTGGTTCGAATTTTGATCTGCCACGATATCCGGTTTCTGGTGATAAACTTTCTCGTTCCCCTTGCCACTCCTTGCGTCTGTCGATAGAGTGTTAATAGCAGAGACCTACCTTGCAAGGGTGTTGCAGAGATCACACAGAAAATATTTTGACTACTCAGAAACACTTTATAAATTTTTCATCCCAAGTGTCTGAAGGAGTGGGTTCTTATCCACGAAACAAATCCATCTTACAAATACCATGGTAAGTTTTTGTGTGAGAGAGAATCTGTGCACAGAGTGGTTGTTATTATTATCCAACCTCACTTAATGCCAACTGGAACAAGATTTTTAAGGTATGTGAGATGTTTGAGAACCTGTTTACCAGTGCCAACACCCCACCTGTTTTTTGTGGCTGAGCCAGGATTTTAACCCAGATCTCCGAAGTCATAGGCTGGCACAGTATTCACTAACCCATACTAGTTCTCTAATAGTAATGTTGATGGCGCTGGCACTGTAAATAATGGCGCTCATCCTCCTAATCTTTCTTTTTTTGTCCCCAGGTGTTGTGCTGGGCAGAGACGGTGGTGCCGTCGCCCAGATGCTTTGGCCCTTTCGCCTCGGCCTGGGGGGCCCCATTGCTTCCGGCCGCCAGCCTTTCCCCTGGATCCATGTGGCAGATTTAGCTGGCATTGTGGCACACGCCTTGGAGAGGGACGGCGTCACTGGCATCTTGAATGGCATTTCCCCATCGGCCGTGACCACCACAAATGGGGATTTTGCCCAGGCGATGGGGTCGGCCCTCCGACGACCTGCCGTGTTGCCCCTGCCGGGCTTTGTCGTCTCTGCCATCTTCGGCCCCGAGAGGAGCGTCATGTTACTCGAAGGGCAGCGTGTGGAACCCAAACGGACTTTGGAAACCAATTATCACTTTGTGTTTCCTGATCTTCCCTCTGCTCTCTGCGATATTTTAGCCTGACCTGAGGGGGGGGGGGGAATGTGAATTTGAACTCTCAACCCACTGCTCCATCCCACTGAGCTGTACCAGCTGTTCTTAACAATGACACCTACAATAAAAGACGTCTTGTATCCCCTTCATTTTATCGTTGAAATAGAGGTTTTTTTAGGCACAAGGGGCATTTTTCAGATTAAAAAAAAACGTTGAAGATTTTGCAGTGGGGGGCCTGTGTGTGTGTGGAACGGTAGTTATAATTTTTTAAAAAACGATCCTTGAAAACATGGGTCTTCAGACAGGCTTTCCAGGAGATCACACCATCATACCGCAGAGGCTTTTCAGCACTTATATAATCTGTCCCGCCATTTTGCCTTTTTAAATTAGTTTTAGTGATTTTGATGTTGTCTTTGTATATGGATCGTTATGTTTGATTTTGGTTTTGTCTTGTTTTATCGCACTGTGAACCACCCAGAGTGGCTTTGGTAGCCAGATGGGCAGTATAAAAGATGAATGAATGAATGCCCAGCATTGAACCTGTAGCTTTCTGCTTGTCAAGTAAGGGCTGTACCACCGGGCTGTGCCTCATGCACTGGGACAACTTTTCCCAGAGTAACTTTATACCAATCTGTTGCTCACAGTTGGAAGGCCATCTTTAACTAGCCTCTTCCACCACCAACGCTGGAGGCAGACAAGAGAAAATTGGAGAACCCTCAGTCAGATCTGCTTTGATTTGTATTCCTGCGCTGAGCAAGGGCATTAGACTTCATGGCCTTAGAGGCCCCTGCCAACTCAGTGATTCTATGATTCGATTCGATTCTACCACCTACGTTAGGTAACGCACCAAACCCAAAATCCCTTCAGGAAAACAAACAGATGAGTAAGCTCTTTAGCTTCTGACGTAACTTTTGATCTTCTGCTAACCTTTGAGGATTAAAATGGCCCTGTTAAATCAGCTCAAGCTTTTATTGACTAACTTGGCAAGAAACCTGTTACAGCATGCCTAGTTCAGAAAACTTGCTCCAGAAGACACCAGAGTGTTTCCATTTTTGCACCACTGGCTACAGAGAAATAGGACGCTAATATTAACTAGCATAGAGAACGGATGTCGGCTGTTCTGCAACCAATACTGCAACATGTGGTGGGCAGGGACGACGCATCACGTCTTCTTTCTGTGGAGCGTCGCCGTGTGCCTCGTAAGGCTTGGTTGGCTTTCTCTTGAGCAGGAATAACTTCAGAATTCCAGGACTCTTCCAGTTCTTGGAAATCCAGGTGGTATTCTGGATCTGCTTCATTTAAAAGAAGAGGAAGAGAAGGATAAGGTACATCATCCTAAAACATCTACCTGTCCCAGTCACTTCTCTCATGTTGGGAGGCTCCGAGTGGTCACCCCCAAGGGAAATCGGTCACTTGAAACTGGGCCTTTTCTGTGGTGGCCACTTCACTTTGGAACTCCCTCCCACCAAAGGTACGACTGACCCCCATCCCTCCTGGGTTTTAGGAGGCAACCGAAGACCTGATTCTCCCAAGCTTTTCAATAGTTTGCCCTGAATCATGTAATTTTAAGTATCCCTTCTGCTGCCAGCCTGCCATTAATTTTCCTTTTTCTTTATGGTTCCTGTAGCTTTGTCTGGAAACCCTTTTTTCACTGTTGTTTTACTGTTTTTATCATTTTTTATGACTCTGGTAGACACCCAGAGTAGTAGCCTAGCTGCTAGTTGAGTGGGATAGGTGTAAATAAACACATACATACATTCGTTAAGACCATGAAAGGAGGGTTTTTCTGGATCACACAAAGGGACCGCCTAGTCTAGCTTCCTGGCTTCGAATCATAGAATAATAGAGTTGGAAGGGGCCTATAAGGCCATTGAGTCTTGCTCAAGGCAAGAATCCAGATCAAAGCAGATCAGACGGTGGCCCAATTTTCTCTTGAATGGCCTTAAAGGCTCCTTCCAACCCCTCCAGCGTTGGAAGGGCCAGCTGGATGCTTTTGGGAAGCCAACATGCAGGATCTGAAGACCAAGCAACCTCCCGTTCAAGTCCTCTCGGTATCCAAAGACATGGGGCATCTGATCATGGAGTAGTATGGAAGCCTTGCAAGTGGTAGCTTTTGAGAGACTTAATCTCCATGAATTTGCCCGATGCTCTTAGCTCTTGATATTTACTGTGTTGGAGCCTGATGTAGAAGGGACCCATTGAAATCTATGGGACTTAACTCAGTCATGGACTAATGTCACATCCCACGATTTCAAGGGGTCTTTTTAAAAGTCCCCTTGCATCTGTCCCATTCACATTAGGCCTGTCACCATCACCCTGAAATGCAATCTTAGTCAATTAATTATATGATCCAAGCTACTAAATAAATGTATTTACTAGGAGTACATGTGTCTAACAAAGACGAGGAATGTGTGCATCTCTGGATGTTGTTAGAATGCGGTTCCTCTGTCCCTTGGCTATGATTGCTAAGGCTCAGGGGAGCAGTAGTCTAGTAACATCTGGAGGACCAGATCACCACCTGTAGAGTAGTCAAGTAATAAATCATCGTTCCCTTCAGTATGAGTCCTCCTTATGTAGCCCAAAAGGCACCACTCACACACAAGAGGAACGTGATCGGGCAAAACCCTGAGGTTAGCAAGAAAAGGTTATATCAGAAAAGAGCACTGGAACCCATGGAAAAGCTTTATGATGCTGAGTAGAATGCTAACTAACTGGGGGCAGGGGAGAACCAGTAAATTAGGAGAATTATAATAATTAGTCTGGACTTATGGTGATCCTTTTCAAGGCTTTCTGGGTAGAGAATACTCAAAAGTGGTTTGCCATTCCTTTCTAGGGGCGCCTTGGGACTGTGCGGCTACACAGGCTGGCTCTATTCTCAGGAGGCACACTGGGGAATCGAACTCCCAACCTCTGACTCTGCAGCCAGATACGTAAACCACCGAGCTATTCAGTCAGCTAAATTAGGAAAAGGGGTAATGAAATGCAGTATTCCGAAAGAAGGTTTTGCTAACCAGGAGGGACTTTTTATGGAATGGAGTATTCAGAAAGAGTATTTGGCTGGTGAGGATGGAATATTTGACTCCCCCAGGAGCATGTTTCGTTACATAATTCGTACCAAATTAACAAGGCAAGCTTCTGGTGACATTGCCACGTTTTGAGCTGTAAAGACAAGTCTCATATGTTTCAGCTACTGGTCATGCACAAGGGTGTTGGGTTTTTTAAACAGACAAAAATTGTCCACACAGATCTATTGATTCCTGCCCCATGGGTGTCTTTTCCGTTCCAGACAATGCAATGTATTAAACCTCCGTCTCTGACTAAAGTCCCATGAGGTGTTTTAGAGCACCAGATGCCCGGCTGCAGAAATTATGTACTTGGTTTTTCGTTGGGTTGGTCCCATTGGGTGGGATCTGGATGAGGCTGGAATTCTCACTGGGCTTAGAAAAGACACAGGATGCAAATTTGACCCTAAAAACAACCCTAAACCCACAGCTAACCCTTTGATACTTTGGAATTTTGGGGAGAAGGGATGTTAAAATAGACCCCTGAACCCGCTCCGTGCAAGCTAGTAGATGGGGGTTAAAGTCAATTAATAGTTTATTACTTCATTATTACATTGTTATTATATAGATGCAGATGAGAAATGTTATAGACAGGTAGAAT
Source organism: Intellagama lesueurii (assembly GCA_037013535.1). Classification (NCBI taxonomy): domain Eukaryota; kingdom Metazoa; phylum Chordata; class Lepidosauria; order Squamata; family Agamidae; genus Intellagama; species Intellagama lesueurii. The sequence goes on along the minus strand of JBAJHW010000006.1, from coordinate 8,623,385 downwards.
TTGAAGAGCAGTTGTGAAATCGTGAAGGGATAAATAAAGCCATTGCATCTGGCCTATGGGGAAGCTGCTTACCTGCACGGTCTGGAGGGTAGTCCATTGGAACCTGCCTCCTGGCGTGGACTTCACCGCAAATGGAGATGACAGCTCTCACATATTCTCTCCCACAAAGCCTCACGGGAGATCCTCCTCCTGTGACAAAGATGGTTGCCATGAAGCAGAGGGAGAGAAGCCCAACGGCGTTGACCTTCTTCATGGTTCAGAAACCGTGGTTTTAAGAAAGCCGAGTGTGGTGTGGAGGAACAGAGAGAGGAAGAAAGTTCACCCAGGAGAGGGAGTTATCTGGCTCTCATATATAGGATCTCCTCTCCCTTGATTGGTTGCGAAGCATGGTCAACATGCTTTGAACATCACAGGGTGTACACCGATTACTTTGCTTCAGTTCTTAAAAGTGCTGTGGGATTTCCTTCATCAGCTTCCATCAAGCATTAAAAGTATATTTATTTAGCAGTTACAAGGCTGTGGTGATAGCAGAGCTGTGAAATTTACAGGATTTCAACAGGAGATGTAAGGCCTTAATGTGTGTTCGGTATCAATAAATGGGTTTTTTATTGCATGTGTCACACATTGTGAATTGCAGGACTGCCGTGTGGTCTCGCTGGGTCAAGGATGAGCAACCTGTGGGCTTTCGGCGTGATCTCACACCATCCTTGGCCTATTTTCAAAATTCCTGCGCAAGTAGTGGGTTTAAGCGACTGCAAAGATGACCTGTACTTTCCATAGAAATCTAGCAGATCAGGAGGGAGAAAGGGGCAGGGGACCCAACAAAATTTGGAAATGAAGCATTTCAAGAAATGATGTTCTCTGAAACATATTCTTGTGAGGTAAGATGCCCAGTGAGGGGTACAGGGGCCAGAGCAATAATTAAGACAAGACAATCCGGGCTTTGACCCAGGGGGCTGAAATGTAAAGGGTGAAAATCTTCCTGCCCCAAACACATATTACCTGCCTCAGCAGAAGAAAATCTAAAACAAGCAGGCTTAGCAAAGAACGAGTGTGGCCATCATACCCTCAAACTCTCCTTAAATACATATTTTGGAACCTATTTTCTCACAACATTTCCTCTAACTCAGGAGTGAGCAAAACGTCTGGGACCCATGGACCACTCACAGGCTGCATCCCCAAACCCAGGCCAGTGCTATAAAAATAGTAACTTTTATAGTAACTTAAAAGAGTATTTGTAGAGTAACTGTCTCCATCTGGGAGGGAGATCAGAACTATAGCTCTAACTAAATGCTTTAAACATGTAACTGCCTACGCCAGTGTGGGCAGAGTGTTACCCAGTTCCCTCCTGGACTCCCTTTTGTCATTTAAACAATTCAGAATTCTCCAGGAATGATAATCCACATCTATCGAACACCCGAAAATATCCATCGGTCAAAGCCTGGAGAGAGTTTCGTTCTCTTTCATTCCCCGGCATGGGTAACCCCAAAGGATAATGGGAATCAAAAATTACCCCATCTCCATACTAGCCCTTGCTGAAATCATCATCATAATCATCATCTTAGAACTGTAGAACTGGAAGAGTACCCATAGAGTCGGTGACCTACCGTTGCTCTACACTTTTGAGGTAAATAGTTCTCTTCTTGACCCAACAACTCAGTCATTTATAGCTGTGGAAATGGTTGACTTGATGGCTTACAGTAGAGTTTACCATTGTTTATTTGGCTTTAATAGTCAAAGAGATCCGTGAACATGCTTCTATGTTCCCAGGAACCGTTTTTTTGTGTGTGTTTTTTACGGCCATGGATTTCCCTGACTCAGTGACGTTAAAACAGTCTCTTGTGTGCAGCTGGATGAGTGAGTGAAGGTCCATAGCAGAGAGATGTCTGTGTTAGAAGTAAATAAAGATGACACTTAATTAAAAGAAAAAGAAAAAGGAAAGGGCATAGGGTGTCAGAGTTGATAAGGTGGAAAAAAAAATATTGGCTTTTGCTAGAGAATAGGCAGGAAGCAGCTGCGTTTCACATGCCCACCAGATGTTTTGGTTGTAAAAAAATGAGAGTTGTAGGTAAAAATGAATGATAAATGGGCTGTAATTCTGAGAATGTCAGCAATTAGCTCATTTCTCTTTTGCGTGGTGCGGTTTCATACAGTACACACAGCCTTACAGTGATACCAAAAGGGATTATGCATCCATCAAGGGCAGAAACAAGGTTGGAAAACAACATGGATTTCGGTATGGACTATGCTTTTCACAAAGTGATGAGTCCTGCTTTCCCCTTTGTGGTACTGAAAACCTCACTACCACCATTAAAGCCCCACAGGTAACAGATTATTATTATTTTTAAGAAGGTTGGGCTTCAGCACTCATTTATCATCCATTTGGACAGTTGCTATTCTTCAGAATCCGGCTGACTCAAAAAATGCAAATTGAGTTACATTTTTGTGGGAAAGATCTGTTGTATTTAAATATTTCTCCGAGGAGACAGAAAAAGAGGCAAATTAATTTTTGCTTTCTCTGATACCAGAATTAATCTCCAGGGTTCCCTACCACCACCTCTTCATTGAATATATTAATCAATTTGTGATATTTGGTCAATTCTTCCTATAAATGAACGGAAGGAAATAATCGATGATCTGCACTGGGCAAATTTCTTTATTTCTTTATTCATTACATTTATATCCCACCCATCTAGTGCTGAGGCGCTATTCTGGGAGGGTAACAACATTTAAAAACCAACCACAGCTACCCCTCCCCAATTACAAGGCATAAATAGGGAGATCCAGAAGAACATAAACCTCGAATATCTAAAGAAAAAGAAAACTGGAAAGAAATTCAGGAGGAAGAGATGGGAGAGAACGAGAGGAAAATATGGCAACCATAATTCAGCACCACAAACATGGCTGAACTAATAGGGATTTTAAATCACAATTCAAAGAGAGGAAATAAATAAATAAATAAATAAGGCCCTTTCTCTGGATGAGAAAATCTGCCAGTTTCCTTCCGCATGCGGATATTTTCTGTCTCAAGCTCTTTTATGTTCATTCAACTAAGAAACATGAACCAATCAATTTACAGAAGGTATGAGCAAGATGGAGGCTATGAGCCACAAGCATAATTGTGAGCCCCAGCTGTTTTAGGTTGAGGAGAGCTATTCAGGTGTGGTTCATGGCCCTCTGGACGTTTTCCACCTAGATGGAAATGAGCAGATTCTGAAATGGAAATGCTGGCAGTAGATGATAGGTTCTGTAGTCCACCACATCTGGAGGGGTGCGTGGGAGGAAGAAGAAGGATATGGGTGCCATTTGCCTTTGGGATGCTACCAAAACTATCCGCTCGCATCCCATGATCTGTCCATGGTCCTGGAAGACCTGTGTCAGTGCACAAATTCAAGATATGTTTAAAGGAGGATGAAGACGATAGCTTAGGCTAGCCAGTTTTCCAACAGGTTGCTACGTGAGTCTGTTTCAGCATGTGCAAAAAAATTAAAATAAATAAATAAATAAATAAATACATAAATAAATAAATAAATAAATAAATAAATAAATAAATACCAAAGTTGTGGCACCTTAAGAACTAACATTCCAAAATCTTATTGATGTTTCCAGTAGATTTGTGTAACTTGTTCTGGATAATTGCAGCTAATTGACAAGGTTCCGGCATCCATCTTATTGTATCATGAACTGACTGGACAAGTGAGGTGCATCTCAACACCTCAACATTTCGCTGCACTTAGTGGCTGTGAGTTGTGCAGACCTCACATGAGCACCACTAGGATTCCAGCCACAGATTCATTTCAGTGTGAGCTTTCGTAAACTACAACCTTCAGATGCTTCCTGGTGTGTCTGAAGACGTGAATTGTAATTCACAAAAGTTCATTGGTATAAATCTGTTAAACTTTAAGCTTAGGCCAGTATCCTGTTCAGTATTTATGGAGCCGGAATTCCAGCTGTGGAAGCCGCTGCTGCAATGTCACAAGGCGCCAAGCAGGTGACCAGGTGGGTCATACAATCAAACATGCTGTCACATGTGGATGGTGTCCTGTCACATCACTGGAAAAACTTCCAGCTAGAACTTTAGGTGCATAAATATAGAACAGGATGAAGGTGTAAGCTTCAAGACTTGGGGTGGTCTCACCAAGTAGGCAAGTAAGCTATAGTTTAAGAACTAAGGTTATGAGAGATCTCTTAATCATCTTTAAAAAAAATAAAATAAAATGCCCTTACTCCAAAATCTTTTAGAAGGCTGCGCTTTTGTACTGAGGCCATGCTGTCTGGCCTCTCAAACAGGAAACATATTACAGTATCAGCCTGTCTTAATGTGGCTTTGCTCATGAAGGATGCATGCCGGCCAACCAGCCAATCAGGTTTTGTTTCGGGTGCAATTTTAGTGGTTCACTTATTTATTTGGGTTGCTCCTCTTGCTATCAGGACCTAAACTGTTCTCAAGTTCCCATATGTCCTTGTTTTGGGAGATGTCCTTCAACCACAGATGGTGAGGGTAACTAGAATCCCCAGGAGACAATGCCATAAGATAAGCGTATGTGTAAGCATAAGCGTAAATGTAAGCATAAGCATCAGAATCTTGGAACTGCAGAACTGGTAGGGACCCTATAGATCATCAAGTCTAGCCCCTGTCAAGGAGGCACACTGGGGGATTTGAACTCCCAACTTCAGCTCCGCAGACATATACCTATATCTGACCTTTGCAAATATCCTGGATGGCCTGAAAGACAAAGAAGTGGGTTATAGATCCAATCAAGCTTGAACTCTCCCTAGAAGCAAAAATGACTCAACTGAAGCTATGTGACTTTGGGCACAACATAAAAAAGGCAAGATGCTTTTAAACATATGATAATGCTAGGAAAAGTTGAAGGCAACAGGAAAAGAAGAAAGCCAAATAATAAAGGAAGCCATGGCCTTGGGTTTGGAGGGCTACAGATGATAGGACATTTGGGAGATCTTTCATTCATTGGGTTGTCGTAAGTTGGAAATATCTTGATAGCACGTAACAACCACCACCTCGGTCTGTCCCTATTCATGCACGAGCTTTCAGAGTTTGGGTAGAATTCACGACAAGATGGAAGAGCATTCTCAAGAATATTTCTAGAGAGGTTTTGCAAAGGCCAAGCTTATTCTGGATCAAGCTGAGAGGAGGTCATTCCATCCAAGAGGTCTTCTTGCAGTCTTGAGGGCTGTGGTAGGGAAGACCCTTTTTCTTGGCATAGATGATGTCCAAAGGCATAGTTAAGATCTGGAACATGTCCTGGTGGGATACATGAAGCATGAACCACAATACATCCTCAGTACATCCAACCTTGTCTGATCTTGGCTGCTAAGCAGGATTTAGGCTGGTTAGAAGTTGGATGGGAGACCACAAGGGATCGCCAGGGAATTCCAAGTAGGCGTAGGTAGGGTAGAATCCCTGGGGTCTTTGGCTGGAAATATTGAACTAGATGGGCTCTGTATAAGACAGTTCCCTACCTTGCTCAGGTTGAAAGGACTTGATATACAGGCAAAGAAGGTCTCCAAGATGGGCAGACTTCAAATTAGGAAGAGCTTTATCAATCACACTATTTCCGTAGTTGATTAAATTGTGATACCTGAGCTAGAAAATAGAAAGACTCTTGACCCCACACAGTGATAAAAATATCTATGACCACACCATTGGCTATTCTCTGACTCTTTAAAACAAGGGAGGGAGAATCTGTAGCTCATGGTTGTAATCCTTGCCATACACCATGTGGAAGTCTCTGGAAGTCCTTCTCAGCCCTAGAATTAGTGTGAAGGGAATCTTTGGCCTGGTTCTGCCCCATGATTCCAGCCCCCCCCCCCCCCCAGTTTTAAAGCATTGTCAAACTTGGGGTGATGGTGATGTTAATTGATTGACAGGAAAGCTAGACAAACAAATTGATTTCAGGAGAGAAAAGCCAGAGGCATTGCTGCAATCTGAAATGCCTTGTATGCAATTCTTTGGCTTGTTCTGCAGAGCCAGAATGACATGGTTCTTATCTCTGTGGGTCTTCTATCACCCTCTGGACACACCAGCACACTGGCTAGCATTTAGGCACACTGCCGTCCTTCCACTCCAGTGTTCACAAATGCCAAATGGTGCTTTGGAAAACACCCTGACTTACCCTCACCCCAGAACACACCAGACCAATTGTAGGCTGTGGACATGACAGGGGCCTCTTTCACAAAGATGGTCACTAGATGGCACCAGAGCAGTTGGATGTAGGTTGGAGCAAGGTTGGGTGGGTGAACGATGAATGCAGACGGGAATTTCCGACAGGAAGGGAAGAAAGAAGAGACAGTGGCTCACCCCACCTCTGGTTCAATTTGTCGCTTTTTGGGCACACGGGTGAGCAGACCTTCGGAAGAGTCACCAGACCTCAACGGTAAGGATGCCGGGGTTGAAAATGAAGGGCAGACAGTTGGGGGTGACCGAAAAGCACCTCCAGCAGAAGATTCGGTGGTACTTTGTGGACAATTTTTAAAGTGTCCTTTCCTTCACTTGTCTTCATGTCAAGATTAGGGGAAACAGACCTAGATTCAGGGCAGGGCATCCCGCAAGGCTAGGCTTCAGGACCTGTTTCCAGGACAAAGTTTCGACCCTAGAATAAGTGAGTGTATCATGATAAGACAGAGAGAAAGCCTCTATGAGCGGGCAAAGTGTCTTTCCCATATGGACACCAGATTCCAGAGAGGTAGCCATAATCATCTATTAACAGCTCAGAAAAGTGAGAATCAGAAGGGTCTTGCGACATCTTAAGACGAACAGTGTGATTGTGGCTTGACACTTTAGTCGTCTAGGCGTCTACTTGATCTGATGCAGGAAGTTTGAGCTTCTTTAGGCCTCAACTCAGGCAAAAGATTCCTTTCTTACCATGATGTTAATTTAGGACAGCAAAGCCAGGAGGATGGCAGGGCCATCACCTAGAACTGCTGCTGTGAATGTTGTTGTTATGTGCTGTCAAGTCAAAATCGACTTACAGTGACCCTAATAGGGTTTTCCAGGCAAGTGAGGTCTTTAAGGGGTGGTTTCACAGTTCCACACCCTCAAAAAGTTTCCACAGTGGAGCAGGAATTTGAACCCAGGCCTCCCGCGTCCTAGTCCGTCACTCACCAATGGTCCCCAACCTTTTTGCCTCCACGGACTGGTTTAGCATGCGTGCGGGGTAGCATCCGTGCGTGCATGGGAGGGGCTGTAGGAGGGGCTATGCGTACGTGGGAGGGGCCGTGTGTGTGTGTGAGGGGCCGTGCATGCGTGGGAGGGACGTGCATATGTCTGCGCATGGGGGGGGGGGGAAGGAGATTTGTCTCCACAGCCCAGTCCTGGCAAGGCCACGAACCAGGACCAGTCCGCAAACCGGGGGTTGGGGACCGCTGCACTACACCACACTGGGTATCCAGCCGTTACAAATAGTTAATGCATTTAATAATCCTTCACTCTGTTTAGGAATATCACAAACAAATGATATTTGCTTTGTTTTATTCCCTTCCCTCCATTCATTCATTCATCCATTCATCTCTCTCTCTTTCTTTGCTGTTTGTCCATCAATCCCTCCCTCGCTCCATCCATCCATCTTCCTTCTCTGCCAGCTAAGGATAACATTTCATGCATGAAATGGAATTAATAACTTTCTGTAGCAGCACATCTGTTCAACAGCAATTGTCTGCATAATTGGAGGGGAGTAAACTTCAGCGTGGAAATAATGAGTACTAATGTGTAGTTTTCTAATGCAATGAAAATGTGAAATTGGAATTCTAAATGCGGTTATGACACCTCACTGCATTACAATGAATTCCTGAACTGAGCCATTTCAATCAATTGTTCCGTATTCTCATTCTCTATGTTTTCCTCTGAGGTGAGTGTCTTTCATTTAGTCTGGGTTGGTTTTTTTGCCAGTGTAGTTGCAGCCTGCCGGCCTGAATGAATAAATATTTTTTTTAAAGTTACTGAGTGGGAGACTTTAAAAACAGACCGTTGAGGACCAAGCATGTCCAGTACAAAGCTCAGAAGAGGGTCCCCCCCCCCCCCCCCCAGTTTCCAAAATCCCTCTGCCCATGACTGTTCGTCGTATTGGAGTGTTCTGGGACATGCAGTCCAAAAAAACCTACAAAGGTCATAGTTCTAAGTCCTGGTTCACTGAGAATGGTGCAGTTAGGATTGGATTTAAGCTGAAGCCCAGTTCTCTGAACCCGCCCCCACCCCAAAATGACCACCCAAAGGAAAGCAGATGGTTGGGAAATGGCCATGAGAGGAACAGTTAACTTGTCATGGACAGTGGGGCAAATCTTGCTCACCACGCTTTTACTTCCCCTTCTTTTAAACATCGTTTTCCAGTTGTGTGGGCAGCTGCTACAGAGGGTGCCTGGCTACAGATATTCATTTTATTATTCTGATTTCAAATGTCTATATTTTTTTTTCCTACAACAAAATGGTGTGTGTCCCAAGTAGAGTAGACCCCTCCAATCAAGTCCTAAATGGTGGGTGAGCATTTAAGTAAATCCCAAGGATTCAATGGGATTGTTCCAACTGGGCCCACCATTCGACTTAAAGCTGACACGTTTCTCATCAGAGCAGCAGAAGTCCCGTTTTGTTCCTGTAGCGAGAAGGATTATATGCTCTGAGGGAGTTTGCCACACGAATGGGCATATTGAAATATTCCCTTTTGTTCTTTCTCTTTTTAAGAATCAGGGTCAGCAAACAGGTTTTCATTATTTGCCTGATCTAATGCATGCTGTAGGGAGGCATAAAGAGAAATCCTGGCTATGTACTTCACAATTGAAAAAGAAAAATAGTCTGAGCTGTCTAAAAACCTAACACCCCATGAAAGATTATTAAGCACAGAATCTCAAATTATCTAAGTGCCCTTTGCTCAGCTGGGCAAGGACTTTATTTGCTTGCATAGATTGTAGTCATCTTCTTGTGCTCAATGCATCAGAAGAAGGGGAATTGTAATGTCATCCACAAGAATTCACACTGAAATAAATGTGTTTGCCTGAAAGGTGCTACAATGCTTCTGTTTGTGTCTCTGTGTTGGCTATGCTCTTGTATAGGAACTACATACCTCCTTGGTGTTTCCCTTCCTGTCTTTAGTGCTAGTTGATAAATACAGCCTGGTGCCTCCGGTGAGTAATGGGAGGGACCAAAAGGTTGGCTTAAACCAGTTAGTCCCCAACCTTGGGTAACCCAGGTGGACTGCAAATCCCAGAAGCCTTCACCATCAGTTGTGCTGACTTGGGTTTCTGGGAGTTTTAGTCCAAGAACACCTGGGGACTCAAGGTTGGGACAATATGACTCATGCCTTTACTCACTGTTAAGCCATAGAATGAGCTTCCTGAGCGCTCGGAGAGCCAAGACGAAGGCGACGAAGGGGTGTAAAGGATCAGTACACTGAGAAACAGAAGTGACTACAGGAACAGAATTAGGGATGGTAGCAGATAGCATTCCACTAAGGCTCAGGTATTGACATGAATATATTATCTTACCTGCCATGGCCCCATCCTATGGAATTCTGGGAACTATAGTTTGTGGAGGAAGTTAGACTTCACAGCTAGACAGCTCCAGTGCACTCATTGGAACAACCATAGAAAACTCTAGGTGTCTCACAAACATAGAAATCCCTAGGATCTCCTCAGATGGAGCCGTGATATCTAAAGTGTACACTACTATGTAGTGGTGGATAGCATCTTCCAGACCTGTGGACACCTTAGCGGGTCCATGAAATCACAGAATACTGGAGTTGGAAGGGGCCTCTAAGGCCATCCAGTCCAACCCCCTGCTCAAGGCAGGAATCCAAATCAAAATATACGTGACCAACAGTTTTCTAGCTTTCTCTTGAATGCCTCCAGCGTCAGAGTGCTCACCACCTCCTGATGTAATTGATTCCATTGTTGTACTGCTCTAACAGGTCGTTTTTCCTGCTATTCAACTGAAATCTGGTTTCCTGTAACTTGAGCCTATTTATTACGTGTCCTGACCTCTGGGATGATCGAGAACAGATCCTGCCCCTCCTCTGTATGACTATCTTCCAAGTATTTGAAGAATGCTATCCTATCTTCCCCTCAGTCTTCTTTTCTCAAGGCTAAACATCCCCAGTTTCTTCAGTCTTTCCTCATCGTTTCCAGTCCTCTGATCCCTCCTCTGAAGTTGCTCCAGTTTGTCAAAAGAAGATGGCCTGGTTCACATCCTCCATCCTCTGACACACAGGTTCAGCCAAGGGGGGCTACTTTTAGGGTCCCTACGGCCCCCTCCATGTCACTCAGCATCTATTGCCTAAGGGAACAGCTTGCCTAACAGTAGGGCTGGCTCTGCCTTCCGGACTAAGTGCACTGGTAGCTGAAAGCAGTTCTCACACATTTTGGTGGCAAAGCCCTTGTTTCATGTATATCATGTTTGCCCCTTACCTGAAAGCAGGTCCCTGGCTTTAAAATCTACTACAAAAATGAATACCAGCTTAGGTATTCTGGAACATGTGCCTGGCAGAATGAGGGAAGGGGAAATCTTAAGCCTATCACGAGGTGAGAAGTTGATTGGAGTCGGATAATTAAAAACGAAAACATGGAGCACATTTTTCTACCAGCAGGAGAAACTCTGCAGCTGATGGCATGCCTTTATTTTATTTTATTTTTAAAGGGGAACTCAGCGACAGCATGCCCCAAAAAGACAGGATGAGGTGAACAGAGAGGCCAGTTCCCTTTTTTTGAACACTAGCATTAAAAAAGAGAAAAGTCTGAAAAGGTGACAGCCCAGTTTCAGAAGGAAAACACACCCTTAGCAGCCGGAGCCCAACCTCTGACTAGTGGCTTTCGAAATCTGGAATTTCCCTGGGTTGCTCCAAGTCTTTAGGGCAAAGGGAGATGTGCAAGAGAGACGTGGGCGTTTTTACACAGGTCCAAAACAGGAAGAAACCTGGAGAAAACAGTAAAAAGGGAGAGCCGCCCCTGCTCTTTACAAACTTCTCAAGCAGCAGTGCCTTACCTTATACAGTTATTATTAATTTTATGGGTTACATTTATAACCCACCTTTCCTTCAGCAAGCTGAAGGTGGTATGAGTCATACTTCCTATTTTATCCCCTCAAGAACCCTGTGAGGCTGAAAAAGGTAGTGACTCGTCCAATATCACTGGGTGGATTTCCTGGCTCAGAGAAAACTGCAATTTGGAAGTCACACTCCGACATGCTAACTAAACCACCAGGCTATATAGCTCTTCCAATTTAATTTTTGCATTGCTTCCCCGCATGTTCAGTGGCACGTCCTATCTTAGCTTGTGTTTTCTTAAAAAGCTACTTTAAATCCTCTCTGCGTGCCAGGTTCCGACATCTCTATGGACTTATTCCAAATTTGTGGCAAGTCCTTTATGTACCTGTAAGCCAAAAGGGATTTTTAAAATATAAACATAGCTCATTGGATCGTGTGTAGACTCTTTGGCTGTAAGTTGTTTCAAAAGGGACATCAGGAAGGGGAAAATGCACACGCCATGAGGAGCGGTGACTCTTAATAATAATAATAATTGCAGGCCATCAAGTCAGTTTTGACTTAGGGTGACCCCTTCCAGGATTTTCTAGGTAGAGAGTACTCAAAAGTGGTTCACCATTCTCTTTTTCCGGGGGTGCCCTGGGACTAATGGGCAGCTGGCCCAAGGCCACCCAGGCTGGCTCTTCTCCCAGGTGGCACAGCGGGGAATTGAACTCCCAACTTCCTGATTCCTAACCCGCTAGGCTATCCAGCCATTATGAGTATTTAAAACACCCACCAAAGTGCTTTTGCAAAGGGGAAGGTCTTTTGTCCGTGAAAAGAGGAACTTGTTGGCCTGTCGCACCCCATTTATATCTCAAAAGTGTTTCCTTTCTCAAACGCAAGGTAATTTCTAGACTGAGGATTCTACCATTTCCTCTTTAATGGACTGTGAGCAAGAGTGAAAAAGAGAAAAGACAACCATGGGGGAGAAAAAAACAGGAAACCAAAGGGACAGGACGTCATTTATGCCCTCTGAAAAATTCTGTGAATGACGCAACGCAATGACATGCTGGGAGTCCTGTCTGAAAGCACCCTTATTAAAAAGAGAAAATAACCAAACATTGCAGTTCAAGAAAGCAACTGAATACTGTATTACTACTTTTAAAAAAATCTGGGATAGCATACACACCTAAAGCAATCTGCACATGTGCAGAGGCATTTTGCATACACCCCCCCCCCCTTGTCACCAACCATGAAAAATAGTTTATTTATTTATTTATATTTATTTATTTAATTTATATGCCGCCCACACTACCCAAAGGTCTCTGGCAAAAATAAATTTGTTTATCCTTAACCTTTATGCACCAAACAAATTTATTTTTGCCAACAATTTGGCAAGGTAATTTATTTATATAAATAAAATTCATTGAGGTTTTTTTTTGTGTGTGTGTGTTTATAATAACCCTGTTACAATTCCAGTGTACTGAGGACTAGTAGAAGGATGAAACTGGGTTTAAGGTACAAATTTTGTATTTCATAAATTCCAATGTCCTTCTCCCAAAAACTTTTTGACAACAACGAGAGTCGTCGTCGTCACCGCTTCTGGGCATGATGGGTCACTGAAAATACCATGGAATGTCTTTTGGTTGTTCGTTTTTTAAAAAAATTACATATGTACATTACACTGGCAAAGGCAAAAAAAAACCCCCAACAACCCCAAAACTGATTCATAATTTTGGGCTACAAATTCCAGAACTCCCCAGAAAGCATGACCACTGGAGTTGTGGGATACTGGAGTTGTAGTCGCCCAAAACACAAAAGCCTTCGTGATTTAGTGGACAGAAACAGGCTAGGATTCAGGAGACCCGAGTTCAAATCCTTGCATAGTTGTGGAAACTTGTGCGTGCGTTGGTGCCCGTGTTAAAACCACTCCTTAAAATAGCTCTCATACTTTAAAAATCCCATTGTGGCCACCACAAACTTGGTGTTACTTGATGACACATAACGACAAAGTCCAAAACACAAATCTGCACCCTTGTAGCAAAAATGAGCCAGTGTGGTGTAGCGGGCTGTGTATCAGACTATAATAACAATAATAGGCTTAGAACTGCGGAGCAGGAAGGGACCTTATGGATCAGTGAATCCAGGTCCTGTCACGGAGGCATAGTGGGAAATCCAATGCCCAACCTCCACTGACTAGAGACCTGGGTTCGAATTCCTACTCGGCCATGGAAACCCACTGTGGTGGCAGCCGTGGTAAACCATCCTTCACATAACCTGAAATCCCTCTCAGGGTCACCATAAGTGCTTTGATGGCACACAACACGCTCTTGGCGCTCCTCCATGCCAAAACCAAATAGAAAGGTGGGGCCAATTTTGCCCCCCCAGCCCTATTTTGTCTATTAAAAACAAAAACTCCCTGGCGGAATATTGGGGAACCCTAGACAACCATTCCCATTGGACAGGCCTCGTTTAGTGTGGATTTGGCCCCCAAAATGAGGGAGGAGGAGGTGGTGGTGGGGAGAAAAGCAAGTCCTCCTTGGGGACATGGAAGTGAAGACGCACCAGGATCCTTCTCCCCCCCCCCCCCTTTTAAGGCTGCTTTGGCAGGCCAAGGGCGCGCCGCACTCTGCCCATGCTCAGGCGCCGCCGCGCCTAGGGAAACAAAAAAACAAACCCTAACGGAGTTGAGCCTGAAAGGGGTCCTCCTTCCCCCCCCCCGCCCCCATAGCCCACTCCGCCTCTCGGGCTGGAGGTGGGGAGGAAATTCAACCGGTAGAGGAAGCAGCAAAACGAAAGTCGCCGGGCCCGCCCCCCCCCCCTCGGAGGCGACGCGCCGCCCAAGCTGGGAAACTCCGCGAGCGCGTCGGGCGCGGGCGGGCCCGCCATGGAAGCGGCGGCGGCGGCGGAGCTCGGCCGGGGCTCGCGCCGGGTGGCGGGGTGAGGGTGACGCCGGAGCCGCACCGGGAGCGCAGCCCAGCAGCAGGAAGGAGGAAGGAAGGGGCCCCCTTTCTCGGCACGCCGGCGGGGTCCTCCCCGGAGGGCACCCCGAGGTAGGAGGGAGGGGGCGGCGGCAGGAGATTTGGGGAGGGGGGGAAGGAGGCCGGGCACCCACCTTCCTTTCCCCCCCCTTCAAATCTGTGGGTGCTTTTATGGGGGGGGGGGAAGGACGGCTGGGGGGGGGAGGCTCCCGCAGAGCGTAGGCATGGCCCTCGCTCTTTGTGGACTACAACGCCCAGAACGGTGGCTGGGGGATTATGGGCGTTGTAGTCGTGTGTGTGTGTGTGTGTGTCTGTCCGCGGACGCGTCCCCTGCCATCCCGTCTCCTCTCTCTCTCTCTTCCTGTGTGGGTGGGTCTGTGTAGCTAATTTTCCAACGTCATTTTAATGGAGAGGGGCTGTTTTTACCTAATTCTGTTTTGTGTGTGTTTCGGGGTGGAGGATGGTTCTCTCCCTTTTGTACTACAACTCCCAGAATCCCCCAGCCACCACTCTCTCTCTCTCTCTCTCTCTCTCTCTCTGTGTATGTCTCTCTCTGTCTTCTATAATCCCATCACCCCCTGTGTGTGTGTGTGTGTGTGAGAAGCAAATTTTCCAATTTCTTATTTATGGGGCTATTTTTGCCTAATTCTGGTTTTTTGTTTTTTTGTTTTTGTTTTTGGGAGGGCAGATGGTGGTGATTTCAAAATTTGTTGGGATTATGTGGAGGGAGAGAGTCATGGGGAGCGAGGTGGGGGGGGAGAGAGAGAGAGATGGGACACACACATGGGACACGGACACACACACATCGAATGACAACTCCTAGCATCCCCCAGTCAGTATTCTGGGACTTGAAGTCCAAAAAGAGCAACAGCCATTTCCACGCTCTGTGGGAGCTTCCTGCCTACCTTCCCAGGCTGCCCTCCTCCCCATAAGCTTATCTTTATACTTCAAGGGTGAGCCTTTCACAGACACACACACACACACAGTTTTACAAGCGACAAACAGACAGCTGAGATTGTCCGGAGTCTTTAGGGCAGCCGGCAATTCCCATTCTGTGCTCCCCCCCCCCCCCATCCTGTGGAATTCTGACTTCCCGGAAGCCCTGCTTGTGACTTGTCTTAGGTGATGCTTTTTTCTTTTCCTGGTTTCATCTGCTTTCCATAAAAGCGCCCTGTTCCACCATGTCTTCCCCCCATCTTGCCACCCCTTTTGCTGCTTTGGTGCCTTGCCTTCCTACCGGACTTTCAGGGCTCTTAAGATCAAAGTGTTCAGATGACCGTGAGGTCTTCCGCCACCCACCTCAAACTTCCCTGTTGCCTCTGCTGTTTCCCAATCCTGGAAGTTAATTTTCCCAACAATGTTGTGATGTGCTGAGCCCCTCCAGCAGTTCTCCAAGTTCTCTTCTGTTGGTTGGGGAGAGGTAGCATTTCCAAATGCACTGCTGGTATCATTCCTTCCAAGTATGCATGCATTTTCCAATTGGTTTTATGTTAATATAAGATTTGGTCATTCCCCCCCCTTTTTTTTTTTAAGCTTAACAAAAAGGAGATAAGGGGAAAAGAAAGTCTTACACGGTTTTGAGACTAGCAGCTTTCATTTCTTTCTTTAACTAACTAATTTGTATGCTGCCCCATTTAATGACAGCCACTACTCAAGGTGGTTTACAAAACAGACCAGCAAAACCCCACCAGCACCACTCCCAGATATCACCCACATATAAGCCCAAACAATATGGCAATGACCAATTATTTTAAAAAATCTGAAAACTAAACATTCACAGCAGCAGGAGATATATTCTTCAAGGCTGCTTTACACAGTTCGGTGGTTATTAGTTTCCTAAAAGTCAGGAGGAACTGAGCCTAGTGTACCTCAGATGGAGTTTTTTTCCACAGAGCAGGGGCCACCGCCGAGAAGGCCTGATTTATTTCAAGATCAGCATCTGTGCATTGCAGTTTACTTCTTTAGAATGAATGGGGCACCCTGTTGAAGTCCTAGTTATATCTGCACAGTGCTCTTAATTGTGTCAGTGGGATCAGAGTAAAAATGGGACATAAAAAATGACAGCTATGTTTTAATACTGGCATGAAGTATTAGGTAGGTAAAGGTAAAGGTTCCCCTTGACATTTAGTCCAGCCGTGTCCGACTCTAGGGCGCGGTGCTCATCCCCGTCTCCAAGCCGTAGAGCCAGCGTTTTGTCCGTAGACACGTGGCCAGCGCAACTAGACACAGAACGCCGTTACCTTCCCACCGTGGTGCTACCTATTTATCTACTCGCATGTTGACATGCTTTCGAACTGTTAGGTTGGCAGGAGCTGGGACAAGCGACGGGAGCTCACTCCGTTGCGTGGATTCGATCTTACGACTGCTGGTCTTCTGACCTTGCAACACAGAGGCTTCTGCGGTTTAACCCACAGCGCCACCATGTCCGAAGTATTTGAACACTTAGGTAGTATTAGGTAGCTTGGTGTAAATTTCCAGACCACAAGCTTTAATAACTTATTTTCTTGCACAGCTTGTTCACCGTTTAACAGTCTACGCTGACCACGGGACAAAGAATGACACCATAACAGCCGGCTGTCGCAATCACCCATCATGCCGAACAGCAGCAGGACCCTGGATGATTTTACTGTTCCAGAGGAAGTGCGGGAGATGGTGACGCAGCACCGTCCGCGCATTGAGCACCTCTTTGGAGTAGAGCTGAACATCCTGGGGGTGCCGGGGTCAGTACAGAGCCCCAACGGAGACCCCCAGGGGGCAAGGAAGATCTGGTTGCAGCTGCAGGGACACAGAGACAGCCTACAGAGGGCAAAGGTAGCCGAGTCTACAAAGGGCAGGACTGGGAGGGAGGGGAAATAATGCCGGTCTCTACTGACGATGGGTTAAATGTATTTATCAATGATTTTTCTGTTCCATCTAATTCACTTGGAGAGATGTCTGTGGCTCTTCCTCCTGCAACACTTACGCTTTATCCTCACAGTCACCCTGGTCACCCATTGAGTCTCGTGGGTAAGTGGAAGCTTGAACCCACATCTCCTGAGACGTCACAAGCCCCAGGACAGCACCCTAACCACTAGACCACACCGGCTGAATTTCACATAGCAGCTGCCATCACCTTGGCTTCTTACTTTCAGTTCTTAGGATTTTGCATCAATAGCATGATGCGTATTTATTGAAAGTGTTCAAAACTGGAAGATAACCTGGCTGCGAGTTACTAATTTTTCGTATGTCCACAGAGTGATACGTTCATTTGTGTGTGTGTGTGTGTGTGTGTGTTTGTGTGTAGCCAGGGTGGTTTTGATTTAAATCAAATGGATTTAAATTGTCATTTAAATCGTAATTTCAGTTTAAAAAAAGATTTTTTAATGTTTTAAAGAAAAAAAATGATTTTTAAAAAAGTGTTATTTAAATCAATATGATTTTTTAAATAAAAAAAATCATTGATTTTTATCCATCCAGGGTGTAGCTTTGATTGCACAACAGGAGTAATGTCACTCACAGTGACAGATAGTGGCTAGAGATGGACACAAACCGCCAATTTGATGTTTTTTCCTGATTCAGCCAATAGCTGACAGGTGTTCCACAGTTCCCAGCCCCGCCCCCTCCGGCAGGCATCCACTCAGAAGCTGCTCCCCATCTTCCCTGCCCCGCCTCCTCTGAGTGCTGCCTCTGAATGGCCACCCACCTGAGGGGGCGGGACACAGAACCAAAGAACACCTGTTCAGGCCATCTCTAATTGGGAAAGAGTTAAGGGGATATGCAACTTTCTGGCATTGTGTATGAGTTGCATGTAACCCCCCCTTTTTTTAATGGAACTTCTTAATTAGCAGTCCTGTTGCACAGGCAGAGCTACACAACAGGATCTTGGATATTGCATTATAGTCACCTGGGGAACAATAAGTTAACTGCAACTTTGAAGTGGTGCTGTTTAGTTTTTATTATATCATTATATTCCTGTGGTTAGTTTCAGGACAGAAGCAGAGTGGCTATGGAATTTTTTGGTAACAGGCTCTTTTTGCCTATGAGGGCAACAAGGATGATCAGAGGACTGGAAACCAAGCCCTGTCAAGAAAGACTGAAAGAACTGGGCATGTTTAGCCTTGAGAAAAGAAGACTGAGGGGAGATAGGATAGCACTTTTCAGATACTTGAAAGGGAGTCATATGGGGGTGGAGGGACAGAATCTGTTCTCAATCATCCCAGAGTGCGGGACTCATAATAATGGGCTCAAGCTACAGGAAGTCAGATTTAGACTGAATATCGGGAAAAATGTCCTAATTGTTAGAGCAGTACGGCAACAGAACCAATGACCTCAAGAGGTGGTCAGCACGCCAGTGCTAGAGGCATTCAAGAGAAAATTGGACCACCCTATGTCAAAACTGCTTTGACTTGGATTCCTGCATTGAGCAAGGAGTTGAACTCGATGGCCTTTTAGGCCTCTTCCAACTCAATTATTCTGTGATTCTATGAAAAATATTCTGCTCTGTATTTCTATGAAAAATGTTCTACAGCTACAACATCACATCTTGCTTTGCTGTATTTTCCAGGAGTATATCAAAGGTCTCTGTGCCCCGGAGCTGAGTGAAGAGGTTCATTACCCCAAAGACATGCAGTGCATATTTTCAGGAGCTCAGGGCTTGTTCCTGGACTGCCTCACCCAAGGGACTTCTGCTCACCTTACCGAGGTTCGCCCTGGGGCTCTGTTGATCTCAGGCTTGGCTGAAGCTTTTGTCATGGCCCAGAGCCGGATCCAGGAGTTTGTGGAAAAACACCGAAAGAACCCCAAGCTGCCCGAGGAACGGGAAGCTCAGGTCAAGCGAACTTTCCGGGATTTGGTGGAGAACTATGATGACAAGCACGCTATGGACCTCTTGATCTTGCCCACTGCAGTCAAGGAAGAGTTGCTTAACTTGGTAAAGGAGATCCAAGAAGAAGCTAGGCTGCAAAGGCAAGGTAACAAGTGTTGGGCACCCCCCAGCTTTGGAGAAAACTCTTCACTGGAGTTGGAAACGGGGACTCTGGCTACTGGGGGCAGTGGGCCTGAGCCACAGAAAAGGCTTCAGAACACTCTTGGCACGCCCACGGGATTCTGCAGAATCCAAGATCCGATCAGAACGAACAATTCGAGCGTTGATGTGCCTGCGGGCTTTCCTAGCCCTCCAGATTCTCCTCAGAAATCCCAAGGTCCAACACAACCACACGGCTCTGCTAGGCTTCGAGATGTTAGGACTAGCTTGCCCCCCGTGGTTGATAGGACTCAAGAACAAACTCTTCCTCAGGCATCAAGGATTGGCTTTCCCCAAGGCTTGGCTGAGTCCGAATGGCACGCTAGGCCTCAGGACTTCATGTCCAGTTTAAACGGCCCTCAGGCATGGCCCGAGACCACGGCCGCGCTGAGACCAGCGCTTCCTAGGAGTTCTCCTAAACCCATCCCAGGTGCAAAGACTCCTCCCAAGGCTCCGGTTTTTCCAGGTCTAGTAGAGTCTTGGGAAGAGAACCCAAAGGAAAGGAGAGACAGTCTCTCTAGGAGGGAGTCAAGCCCAGCTAGCTTGCCGGAGATGAGTGAGGAGGAGCCATCGTCGAATGTCCAGCTGTCATCATGGACTGAGAAGGAGTTCAGAATGAGACTCAACTTCTTCAAAACCATGGGCTACGAGGAGCAGGTGGTCAAGAAGGTCTTGTTGGAAGGTGGGGTACGGGAAGCTCCTTCAACCATTCTGGACAGGGTCCAGATGGCCGAAGCAAGCCTATCCCAGCAAGAAAACATGGACCTTCCTCAGCTGGAGCTGGGAGGAAGGGGGTCTTCTCCCTCTCCCCCAGAACAAAAACAGGATGAGAATGAATACGTCAGGGAACTCATCAAGGCCGCCGTGGCCAACTGTGGCTACTCGCCTAGTGAGATCCCCACGGAGATACAGACCGGAGCCCCACTGGCGGATCTGCTGATGCGGCTGCATGAGAAGGGGGAGCAAGAGAACGAAATGGAGGGTGCAGTGGAGACTTCAGCTGCAAAACTGGAACCAGAAGAGCCGTTTGGCATCTGGAGGGCAGCCACCTCGGGTCAAGGGGAGTCTTATCAGCAGAGACCTGGTTGGGAAGCAAGCCGTGGGT
This sequence comes from Intellagama lesueurii, assembly GCA_037013535.1. Lineage (NCBI taxonomy): Eukaryota > Metazoa > Chordata > Lepidosauria > Squamata > Agamidae > Intellagama > Intellagama lesueurii. The sequence goes on along the minus strand of JBAJHW010000006.1, from coordinate 8,603,330 downwards.
CCCCTTTCCGTGAGGGTACCTGGGTATCCCCAGTTCACCCAGAGGTGGCTGCTTTCCCTCTGGGCTCTTCCCCCGCTGCTCACCCTATGTTTGCCCCATCAGAGGCTATGGGGAGTTTTTCCACCCAGAGCCCCAGCTTAGGGCCTTCCCAGCAAAGTTCTGTTCCCACGGTAACTGGAGCTCAGCGCTTCGAGGAGGCGCTCCAGACTGAGTTCCAGCTCAGGCTGCTTGACGTCCCAGGCAAGAAGAACCTACGAGGGGTCATCATTGATGGCAGCAATGTCGCTATGATGTGAGTACAGGCTGGAGGGAGGCTGGCTAGGTCTTCCAACTCTTCCTACTCATAGGGTCCTCAGGATATGAGGTGGTTTTATTCAAAATATTATCCCAAAGCAAGTGCTCTGTCATTGCACGTATTATACTTGAGTGTCTTTTTTTGTGTGCGCCTAGAAAGAATAATGATGTTTTTTCAGACAAGAGCTTCATTTGAGTCTAACTTTACCATAGTTGTCACTGTAAATCTGTGTTTGGCAAGTGCCATTGGACATCCTTTCTGGAGTGCTTCCCAACCTTGGATCTCCGGATGTTCTTGGACTTCAACTCCCAGAAATCCTGGCCAGCACAGTTCGTGGTGAAGGCTTCTGGGAGTTTTAGTCCAAGAACATCTGGGGACCCAAGGTTGGGAACCACTTTCTTTATGGCATTCCCTTTCCCTCCCTTTGTTTACTGATACTAATAGCAGTTTAGAATTAGAGGTGCATAGTGTTAACTGTGGTTAACACTACCCACTGTCCCTCACAATCTTGGTTTAATAGATGGCTTCATTGTTACCTTAAATAAGGGATATTGTGGTTAAAACGGACCATGGTTAGCACAGTTAATTCTAAGCCACAATTAATGTCAGTGAGAAGAAATGGCCAATTTACTTTGAAGGTTGAAGGGAAATGAAACATGCATACTTGAGAGTAGCTTCTAATTGGGAAACCAAGACAACGTTACATCGAACCTGGATATAAATCTCAAATCAGGCTTTCCAAGAACACAGTTGTGGACCATGTCATTTGGAGGATGCCAGTAGCTCAAACCATTCACTAAGGCCATCGAAACTATTCCAAACATAACAAGAGTGGGCAAAGTATGGCCTTCTATATATTGTTGGACTGCAACTCCCATGAGCCTTAGTCAGTGTAGCCAACAGGGAGAAATGCTGGGAGTTGCAGACCAGCAGCATCTGGAAGGCTGTGCTTTCCCCATGCCTGTTGTAAATCATAGTATGGCTGAAATCCTCTTGCATAGCTACACAGATGGTGTAACGTTTGGAAGCAAATTGCCAGAAGTTAAGAAATCTCCCTAAACATTATCAGTTGCATGCTGAGTCATATAACTCAGTATGCAATTGATAATATTTATGGTGATTTATTAACTTGGGGCAATTCACCTCGAAACATTACGCTGTTTGTATCAGACCAGTATAATAAGATAAGAGGATTTAGGCTTCTGGGTAATCGCCATCTGGGAATTCTGCTAAATGATTGGTCATTGGGTTGTCGGCTCCCTGCAAACTCATGGTAGCACTGACCTCCATAACAAGTACTTCCTGTTGCACGTCCTGTTTTCCAGTAATCTTCCTTGTGTATGGTCCATGGCATGACTGTAGATGTGCATGCAATGTATGTATTTATAGCCCACCTTTCTTCCAGCGAATTCAGACTGGCGTACATGATACTTATCCTTCCAACTTTCTCCTCTCAATAACCCTGTGAGGTAGTAATAATAATTTTAGAACTGCAGAGCTGGAAGGAACCCCATATGGATCATTGAGTCTAGCCACTGTTATAGCAGCTCCACTGGCTGCTGATCCATTTCCGGGCACAATTCAAAGTGCTGGTTTTAACCTATAAAGCCCTAAATGGCTTTGGTCCAAGCCATCTCAAGGACCATGTCTCCCGTTATGAACCTGCTCAGGTGTTAAGATCATCAGGAGAGGCCTTTCTCTCAGTCCCACGACCCTTGCAAGTGATTGTTCCTAGACTTGAGTGGGCATGGTTCATCTCACTATTTAAGTGCCACTTTCTTTCCCCACAGGCATGGACTCCAGCAGTTCTTCTCTTGCCGGGGGATTGCGTTAGCGGTACAATATTTTTGGGATCGTGGGCATCGCGAAGTGAGCGTTTTGGTACCTGAGCATCGAATGGAAGAACATTCCAATGTGAGAGGTGAGAAAGATGGATGTTTCCCACCCAGATGAAAGAGATTGTGGTCACACAGCTTTGATTGGCTAAATCTGGACTACGTGTGGATAATACCAAGGAAATGATCTTTTTAGATGACAAATAAATAGGTTATAGTAGGGAGAATCGTAGAGGAAGCATTTCTTCCCATGCAAGAGGCAGGGACGAATACCTTTTCTAAGAAGCTGTCACATGCTGTCTTCTGGGGTGTTTTTTGGGGTGGGTGGTGGGAGGTGGAGGGAGGATTGGTGAATGTGTAAGTATTTGTTGGACTCCCGACCTCTGCTGCCAGATAACCTAACTTGCTGAATTATCCAGCCAACTGATTAGACAAAACACCTTGGTTATTTCTATATTTTATTACTGCTATAATTTGCCTTCTCTCTGTAAAGCACAAGGTGGTATTGTTATACATTCTTCCCATTTATCCCCACAACCACCCTGTGATGGCTTCACATCTTCGACTGAACTTCATGAATGAGGAGGGATGTGAACTTAGCTCTCCATAGTCAAATACTATCACTCTCGGAGTTAGCAGCATGGTACTTTCCAGAGGTTTCTGATGTTAACCTCATGTAGTCCCTTACAATTAGCTGTGTCGGCTGGAAATGTTGGGAGTCGTAAATGGCAGAAACTTGCCTAGCTGGGCTATGACCACTGTGCTGTAACCATCTAAATGTGCAATTCTGCACACAGTTACTTGGAAAAATCTTAAGAGCTCAGTGGGATTCGCTGCCACGTTAAAAGCAGTGCAGTTGGGCAGCATCTGGTGCCATTTGGTAAGAGATGGGGATCCATGAGTGTGACCTTGTTCTCTTGGCTTTGACGATCCAACTTTAATGATGCTTTTCCATTCTTCTTTTCCTGCCCATGTTCCCGTCTGCAGAGAAACACTATATGGACGAGCTAAGAAAACTGAACATCCTCTCTCTCACACCGTCACGTAGAATAGATGGGAAAGGCGTTGTGCCGTACGATGACAGGTCAGTCCAGCTCTCTGTCCGCCATGTGTAAAAGCAATGAATGTCTCCCACGTTTGTCAATACCGGCTCTTGCCTGTTTTTGAACCACTTTTCCTCTTTGTTCCCTGTCAGCTCTTTGTTCCCTGTCCCTGGCTTGGCTTTTGTGAGGTCACAGAATGTTCACAGGGAGGGTTGGTCGTGGAACGCTGAAGCTCAGCGTAGGCACTGTAGAGAAAATGGTGAAAAATAGGAACCTGAGACAAGGTCTTAAGTTAGGAAGATTTTGGTGCTGGTCGGGGAAAGACAATTTGAATTACAAAAAAATATTCAAAACGTATATCTTATGAAGGAGTTTGATGGGGGAGTTTCGGGAAGGAGGTCAAGTGGGAGGCCCCTAAAATTTTATTTTTTCTAATCATTTTAAAAAATAAAATTGGTTTCTGTTTATAATGATATCTTAGTGGACTTTCAGCAGCCTTTAAGATAGACAAAACAGATAGGAAAAGGCACTCATAGACAAAGAGAAGGAAGCTGGAAGATGATGGGGATTATGGACGGAAGAGTATACTTCAGTGGTGGTGACGCACAAAGTTTGTGCAACGTTTGTGGATTCCTGCCTTGAGCAGGGGGTTGGACGCGATGGCCTTATAAGCCCCCTTCCGACTCCCATTGTTCGAGGCTACTAAAAATTGTTCCGAATGATGCACCCGGAAAAGATGGATTCTGTTGGCGTATATGTAGTGTGCTTCGGGGAAGAGAGGCAGAAGCAGTCATGAAGTATCCATAAATTTCACGTGAGATTTCCAGGAGAGCTTTTTATTTTATTTTTTATTTGTTTGGGCCGCCTGGTGAGAGGACCCAAGGGGTGTGTGCTCAGGGTTAAGACAAGTCATACTAAAAACACAATGCACGGCAGATTAAAAAGCAATTAAGCGACAGTCGGGATTAAAAGTTTAAAGAATGGAAAACATTTAAAACTTTAAAAACAAACTTAGAAAGCAAATGAAGAAGCCAAAGAAAAACGACATAAAACACAACAACACCCAACATCCAGGGACACAGAGGTAGCTGTTCAAAGCCTGCCTGAAGAAGTGGGTCTTCAACTGCTGGCAGAAGGATAAAAGGGAGGGGCTGACCTAACCTCCTGAGGGAGGACTTTCCACCATCTGGGAGCAGCCACAGAGAAGGCCCTGGCTCAGTCGGTGGCTTAGGAAACTGGCTGTGGAGCCAGAGGTTCGGAGTTCAGTTCCCTACTGTACCTCCATGACAGGGGCAGGACTTGATGATCCATAGGGTCCCTTCCTGCTCTGCAGTTCTAAGATGATGATGATGATGATGATAGATATGTTAATCTGCTGCAGCAAAAGTGACAAGAGTTTTGAGGCACTTTTAATTCGGCCTAAACTTTTGAGGACTGTAATTCGTGCCATGCATTTGAAGAACTGGAGGGCTAGAGTCCATGAAGGCTTCTGTCAAATAAAATTATGTGTGTTCTGTACCATCAAGTCAGAACCAACTTACAGCGACCTTAACAGGGCTTTCAAGGTAAGTGAGATATTTAAGGAGTGGTTTTACCAGTTCCCCTCCCCCAGACCGTTTCCATGGCCAAGTCGGGATTCGAACCCAGGCCTCCTGAGTCCTAGTCTATCAGTCTATCCACTACGCCATCTGTCAAATAAAATTATTAGCCTTTTAATGCTTGGCAAGATTCTTTGATGTATTTTGTTATACCACTGCTCCCATTCAACGTTATCTTCTTGGTCCTTTTTAGAACAAAGCTTGAGGAATCCAGTTTTTTCTTCTTTTTTTGGTGCCGAATTTGGAGTCCCTGGGTGTGTAGTGTAACATGTTAGTGCTGTAAAATCCTGTGATTCTCTGAATGTTAGGATTTTATACCCCAGTTCCATGCTTCTGAAGTGTGTGTGCAATGTCATGGACAAACCTTAAGATATATTTGAAACCGAGTCTTCATTTGCTAACAGAAATAAATAGGGCCAGGAACGATTCCCAATTTACAAAACCCCGCTCTTTGCTTAAAAGAAAAATCCATTTCATCAAAACCTGTTTTCATCGGGACTTTCGTGTGACTCCTTCCCAATTTTCTGGCAACGAAGAGAGCAAACATGTACAGTATTTGTTCACTCAAGTACAAGCCCCATTACTGCTAGATAAATATGTATAGGAATCACAGTCCAAGATACCAGTGTGGCTAAGATTTAAAAAAATGCAATGCATGTTTGCTCAAAAGTAGGTTGCATTGAGTCAGTCGGCCTTAGTATGTTTGCATAGATTGTTACCTGTTAATCATATGAGCTGTACTGAAGTTGCAGTAATACAATAATGGTTATTTAGCACTGTTTCGTTATAGGGTGCTTTTCATCACCCTTTCAAAGTGAGCAAGCTAGTCATTCTTTGGCTGGGGCAAAGCGTCCCTCTCTCCTCTTCCCTCCCTTCTCGCCTTCCCCTCTCTCTTTTCTTTCCTTCCCCCCCTCTTTTCCCCCTCCCACATAACACAGAAGACAAAGGGGAGATAGGATCACATTTTTCAAATACTTGAATGATAGTCAGAGAATGGAAGAGCAGGATGTGTTCTCGATCATCCCAGAGTGCAGGACATGTAACAATGGGCTCAAGCTACAGGAAGCCAGACTTTGGCTGAATATCAGGGAAAAAATTATTAACTGTTAGAGCAGTAGGACAACGGAACCAATTACTACAGGAGGTGGTGCTAGAGGCATTCAAGAGAAAACTAGACAACCACCTGTGAGATATACTTTGATTTGGATTCCTGCACTGAACCAGGATGTTGGACTCAGAGGCCTTTTGGCCCCCTTCCAACTCCACTGTTCTGCGATTCTGTACCTGTTATAGTTACCATATTTTTCTGTTTATAAAATGACACTTTTTCCTAAAATAATTAGAGGAAAAATGGAGGGTCGTTTTATACACAGTAATAAGGAGGGGGGGAGGGATCAGAGCACTTTGATCCCTGCTTTCCCCCTCCATTTTTTGCAAAGAAAGTGGAGGGGGAAAGCACTTGCCTCACAAGAAAGTGGAGGGGGAAAGCAGGAATCGCTTTCCCCCTCCACTTTCTTGCGAGGAAGTGCTTTCCCCCTCCACTTTCTTTGCAAAAAGCACTTTCCTCGCAAGAAAGTGGAGGGGGAAAGCAGGAATCAAAGCGCTTTGATCCCTGCCTTCTCCCTCCACTTTCTTGGAAATAAATAAATTTTGCGTTAGAAAAGTGGGGCGTCTTATACACGGAAAAATACGGTAACAGCCTAATTATTTATGGCCAGATTCCAAGTGAATAGTTATTCCTTGGAGCAGTGAATAGCTGCTAATTAATGAGTTCTCAAATGATTTTCTAGTTGCGTACCAGCAGTGCGACTCAGAATGTGACTAGGTATTCAAGCGGGAACTCATTAATTAGCGGCTGTTCATCAAAGCAAAGTAAAAGCAAGGTGCTCTGTTTTTATCTCACTCCATAGCGCTTAAAGCATTCTCTGGGTGCGGTTTACAATTTAATTATGCAGGCTACACATTTCTTATGCCAGTGTATACTTACTCCAGTGTAAATATATGCTGGTTTTCTGGTTGCTATTACTATTTTTGCAGGGTGCGGCATGCATGTTGGAAGGGAGAGTTAAGAATTAATATTCAGTTGTCAAGTGACTGGCAGTCAGTTTTAGCTTCATTTTGTAGAAGCTGATTGCACTCGCGGTGGGCTCTTACAGAAATAATTCTGTAATTTTGATTTTACTTTCTGCCTGAACTTGGACATTCCCTAGGATTTCCCCAGGTCGGGTTTTCCAGATTGCAAGGTACCGGATACCCTGGTGCTTTGATGTGAGGTCACCCTAGCCACAGCTCGACAGCCGAACAGGAAATGAGTCTGCCGGCAGATGGGGACCGGTGGAGGTGGGGAGGGCTACACACAAACTTTTTGAGTCACAATGTCTTATGGATAAGAAAAAAGCAAGTCTTGTATAAAAGAGCAGAAGCCCATCATGGCCCAGGAGGGACAGAAGGAGAAAAGATCCTTTCCCATTAAATAGCCAAATTCTTATGTACATGTGGGTCTTACCTTGCTGTTACTCAACTAGGAGACTCTGTTCACAGCAGTGTTTCCCAACCTGGGGATCATGACCCTCTACAGGGTTGCAAGTCGCCTTGTATGTGTTGTAGCCCTTGTTAAATAATTTCTTGCTTTACTTTTCAAGCAGAATATTCCCGTTAGTGTGTATGTGTATGTATGAGAAACAGACTCTTTACGGGAGAAAGAAGCCTTTGCTTTATGAGAACGGATGGCTTTACCCCATTAAAAAGGCTTTTTTTTCTGCAAACATGGTGGAGATGGTGGTCACAGGTTACTTGGCTATTATAAAAGGGAGTCCAAGAACCACTGGTGTAAAGACTATTAAAATCTCAGATTCCAGATTTCCAGACATTTGAAGTTTCCACAAATTACAAATGTCTGGTAAAACACAGTTTTAAAACCCATATACATATGCATCGGGAAACCCATAAAATGCTATTTATTTCCCACAGATTCATAGAAATAAATATGTTTTTAACTGCTTTCTGAAATACAAGTGTGTGTGAGAGTCTGGTGGCAAAGTGGTTAAACTGCAGCACTGCAGCCAAAACTCTACTCATGACCCAGGTTCAATCCCAGGTAGCTGGCTCAAAGTTCACTCAGAAGTCTGGACATTAAGCCCAGAGCCTGAGATGTTGTGCATGTGTATAGGAGTCCCCCAGAGGCTGTTGGACTACAACTATCATCAACCTTCACCGACAAAGTGAAGGGGTCATGGGTGTTGTAGTCCGAACAGAGTCTGGAAGGCTGCACATTCCCTGTGCTTCATCGAGCTGCTGTTTCACACTGGCGTGGAAGAGATAACACTGTCACGGGAAGAGGAATCATCCAGTGCGTGGACTTTGTTCAAGTTAGTGGAAAATTAGTAGGTAATTATTAATGGGAGTTTTGGCACTTCTTTGTAAATGTCTTGTGGCTTTTTCTGTGCAGAAGAGGGTCCCTTATGGTAAATAAAAGTTTCCGTGAAACTCTGAGCACATCTGTTTGCTTTATGACTCCCTGCAATATATAACCGCAGGGGAGAACTGGATATGTCCCAAAGAGCACGCTCAGCTCAATCAGGGGTCCACAAGTGAGACCCAGGGGAAATTATGGACCTCACCCGACCCAGAATCCTTTGCAGCACGACAGGGATCTGTGGCTTGACATACGAAGTGTGTCTCCACGTGGAGCATTTGGGAAATGTCTAATCCAGAGAAGGTATAATATTCCCCTTGAAGGTCTTAACGGGTTCTTTCTTTCTATGTTTCCTCCACTCCCCGCTCCTGCTCCCACCCAGGTTAATGCTCAGGCTTGCAGAACAAACTAACGGTGTCATCGTCACCAACGACCAGTTCAGGGATCTTGCAAAAGAGTCGAAGAAATGGGCCAGGATCATCAAGGAAAGGTGAAGCGGGGACCGCCAAGCCCTTTTCTTGGCCTCAGGAGGCAAGGGAAAAAGTGGGATGGAATATAATAGGAGCCAACAGTGTGATGTGGCTGCAAAAAAGGCAAATGCTATTTTAGGCTGCATTAGCAGAAGCATCGTCTCTAAATCCAGTGAGGTACTAGCCTCCCTCTATTCAGCCCTGGTTAGGCCTCCTCTATAGAGTACTATGTCCAGTTCTGGACACCACACTTTGAGAAGGATGCCAATAAACTGGAGCAAGTTCAGAGCAGGGCAACAAGGAGGATCAGGGGACTGGAAACCAAGCCCAATGAGAAAAGGACTGGGCCTGTTTAGCCTTGAGGGAAAAAAAGACTAAGGGGAGGTGTGATCTCACTCTTCAAATACTTGAAAAGTAGAGTCATACAGAGCAGGGGCAGGATCTGTTCTCAGTCATCCCAGAGTGCAGGACACGTAATCATGGGCTCAAGGTACAGGAAGCCAGATCTAGACTCAATATCAGGAAAAATGTCTTGTTCGACCAGTACAACTATGGAGCCAATGACCCCAGGAGGTGGTGGAGGTGTTCAAAAGAAAATGGGACAACCGTCTGTCAGATCTACTTTGATTTGGATTCCTGCCTTGAGCAGTGGGGTTAGACTCAATGGCCTTATAGGCCCCTTCCAACTCCATGATTCAATGATTCTATGGTATGATTCTATAAACCTCCTATTTGGGAAGAACAGAGATGGCTGCAGTGCGTTTTTCGACAACTGCTTCCAGAATCCCCCAGCCAACATAATTACCACAAAGCATGTGCCTTGAAAGTGAAGAGCTGCAGGATTGGTGGGGTTTTTGTTTGTTTGTTTTGTTTTGTATCATCCAGTGAGGACCCCTGTGGGCTTTGAGGGTGGCCCTGCAACAGCACCCCCTCCCTGATGCCCAGAAATACCTCACCCTTTGTGGCCAGAACTGGGTGACCCCCTTGCTGACTCTTCTGTTATTCTCTGACCCAGCCTTCTCCAGTACATCTTCGTGGGGAACATCTTCATGGTTCCAGATGACCCCTTGGGCCGAGAGGGACCCACCTTAGCAGAATTCCTGAAGAAAAGTCCCGGGTATGTATCCACGCTTGGACCCCAAGAGTGAAACGTACCTTCTTGCCTTTGTCTTCAAGTGAGCTTGAGGCTGTGCACATAGCTGTCCCACATGTTTTTATCTCCAAAAAAGTAACTTGAGACACTGATGGGCCCAAGATCACCTACTGAGTTTCATAGGTTGAGATGGGATAGGCTGGGGAAGGAGGGACTAGAACCAAGATCTCCCAAGTTGGGGTCCCAAGAGTCTTGACCTTGGGCTGGGCAGAGTGCAGCTCACTACCAGAGACTGTTGGGCTGCAGATCCCATCAGTTCTAGCCAGGATACCTAATAGTGAGTACATCCCATGGGTTCCCAGTCATACACTCTTGGCTGGGTTTTGGAGGCCGCATTTAAGTTTAAAAGAACTCAATCTTCATGGTTTGGTGGAAGTATCCTGAAAGATAGGGCTGGAAACAAAAACAGGTGGGTTGGGGAGGAAATCCCTTTAAATCTGAGGACCTTTCAACTTTTGGAGCTGGCTGGATAGCTCTGTGGTTTACGTATCTTGACTGCAGAGCCAGAGGTTGGGAGTTCAATTCCCAACTTTGACTCCTAGCCAGCCTGTGTAGCCATGGGCAAGCTGCACCGTTCCAGAGCTTCCCCCAGAAGAAGGGACTGGTAAATCACTTCTGAGTATTCCTTACCTAAAAAAACCTGTAAAGGGAGGCCATAAGTCAGAATTGACTTGATGGCACACTACTATTATGTCAACTTTTGATGCTGCACCCCCTGGTGGCCAGAGCTGCAAAGTGCATGGACGTTATTGCTGTAATGGAACCATGACATGGGAAACAAACTTGTCGTAGTTCAATGTGCTTTCATTGACCTTAATGGCAGAATGACAAAGGATTCCACAAAAGATCTTAACTAGCCTCCCTGAAACATATCTATATTGATCATTTCTAGCTATGTAGTAGTTTGTGGAAAGTGGAAAAACATATCTTCCAGTTGACCGGGTCGGCCACAGGCAGAGCAGCTATTTTGAAGCTAATGTATCTCAGCCTAACTCAGTTATAGCTGACTTGCGTTTAGTGCAGGTATGGGCAATGTCTGGCCCTCCAGATTTGAACCCTTCCCGTGAGCCCTAGCTGGCATAGCCAGTAGTCAGAGATGATGGGAGATGTCATTTAAAAATATGTGGAAGCTCAACGTTGCCCACCTCATTTTTTCTTATTTTTTAAAAAGAGAATTTTGAACAGGGAACTACAAATAAAAAGTATAGAATGCCTAATCTTGCTTTTCAAAAGGTAGTAACGCATTTGAGGGATTTTGTTTTTCCTTGGAAACTGCTTTTTGAGAGGGAAGAGAAAGATTTAAAACAAAATTTAAGGTTCGAATTTTGAAGGTTCACTGTGTTCCCTTTTAATCTGGCTGCTGCTGGAGTTTTGTCCTAACGGCTTACAAGATACGTCTTGTAAGCCATTAGGACGAACTTTTACGTATCTCAAGATACGTAAAAGAAGAAGCTGGAAGTTCGAGGGAGAGACAGGGAAACAGATGGAGATGCCGGCCATTTAATATTGTGGTATCATGTCCAGCTTGGATGGCTCCCCTGATAGAGGAAAGTCTGGGGTGGGAGCCTCTAAATGGCACTGGACTTCAGCCAGGCTGATGTCATGAGGTCTCCGGTCTCACCTCCCCTTCTGAGACATACGGGAGGAAGGGCCAGTATTTGGGAGGGAAGGAGGTCGTTCTGCTTTGGCAGGGGTTGGACTTGATGACCTTGGGGTATCCCCTTCCAGTTTTCCGATTCGGAGATCCAAGCTGCAGTTGGTGTCATGTTCTTCAACCAACAGTGCGATCAGAACTGTGTTGCCTCATCATTAGAGATGGGAGTATTCGTATATGAATACGAATTTCCCTGTTCAGCTGGAATCAACGAAGGTCCACCCCCTGGGGCCAAACCGTCCCACTCATGTGTCTGGCAGCGGTGGCCTCGCTCATCCTTCCAATCCCTCCCGGAGCCCCGCTCTCTTCCCACTCAGCTGGCCACTCCAGGCAAGGGGAGGGAGGACCCTCGTTAACTCCAGCTGCACAGGGAAATTCGTATTAATATACGAATACGAAATTCGTATTCGTATACGAATACCCCCATCTCTACTCATCATCAAGCCTCACTAAGTTCCTTATATTCACTTAAGTATTTCCTCTCCCTCAACAACTTACTCATTCCTGAGCCTTATAGAGTCTGAGACTGAATGTCCCCTTTTTTAACCCCCCCCCCCCCCCCGGCAGGACCAAGGTTTCGAACTGTCACTCCTTCAGCGGCCGTTCGGTGCCCACCCCTGTGCCGATGCGGCCTGCCTCACAGACGGAAGTCCTTCAGCTGCGAGACAGGAAGCCACCGGGTGGGTTGTCTGGCAGTCCAAAGAGAGGCGCCACCCTGGAGAAGGAGAGGCTTCGGCCTAAAGCGGAGACCGAACGGCTGAGGAGGGAACTTCTGGAGATCTTTGTGGATCAGGACAAGAAAGTGGATTTTGTTCTTATGCGGGAACCTTCCTGCCAAGACCTCAACAAGCTTTCAGAAGCAATTCTCAACCTGACGTTTTGAACTAACAAATTTCTAATACCCAAACCTGGCCCTGGACACGCACACGGCGGGAGCCTTCGTGGCAGCTGTAAACAGGATGGATTTGGACCGTTGGACTATCCGTGCGACTCGTTTGGGACCCCACCTGCCGATGAGAGAAACTGTGATAAGATGATGTTGCCCTTTTTTGTACCAAAATTATGGAGACAGATCACTTCCTTGGCTGACAGATCACTTCCCTTTTACTAGCCAGGAGCAAAATCTCTTAGTTTCAGAAAGAAGTGGTCTTTAGAGTCACACCGAAGTAACTCATGGTTAAGTTACTCTACACAATATGGCCATTGTATGGCTCACCAAAGGTATGCAGAGCAATAGCGATTCTGTGCTATAGTACCCTGTAGCACAGCTTCCTTCTTTCATAGAAGGAAGTTCCACTGTGAATATTTAACATTCCATGGATCATTCCCACCCTAAAATAACATCAGCAATTGCTCTACGAGAGGCGTTCAAAGTAGGATTCCAGACGGTACATGAGGGTTGGGCAGCTGGTAGGTCTCTTAGGTGCCAGACTCTTAACTCCCATCAGTCGTAGCCATTTGTGAGGGATCATGGGAGTGGTAGTCCAGGCATCTTGGAGGGCCACATGTTGTCCATCTTTGGTCTATGCAGCAATACAGTGGGTACAGTTTCTGGGATTAAAGCCATGACTCTTACATGAATCCCAGGACAGTTTTAAATAAGGCAGGGATGTATCGGTGTAGCTTCCTTTAGGTCTTGTTGAAAAATAACAACTGGGAAACTGCTTCCTTGTCTTCCAGAGTGGGGGAAGAAAATACAGTGGCCTAAGTAAAAGTAGCAAAATGATAAGGAAGTGCCATTTTAAATTGCAGCTCAGCTCCTTGAAAAGTTGTTGTTTACTATTTGAATTTTGAAATATGGTCCTCTAAACATAACTGAGCATATTCTCCAGATTTGAAAGATATGTGACAGAGCTATTTTTACCGTGGAGATTTTAAAAGTCCCTTCTGAAATTAAGATCATAATGAAACTTCTTAGATTTTTAAGTGCCAAATTATTCAAAACAGATACCCATCCCACAAAAAACATTGAAAGGAACCTTCAATATCCTGTTTATTTTAGAGAGAGAGAGAGAGAGAAAAAGGAAATTGTGCATTGTTTTTCATATTCTCAATCAAAGGCAGTGGGTGGTAGAGAAAGCTTTTGCTTTCTTCATGGAAACTTGAATAATTTTTGAAAGCTAGCTAGGAATTTGTGATTTCTGACCAAATGATACTTCTCTTGATCAAATAATAATGAATGTTGAAATTGTACAGCAAAAGGTGTATAATGCCATTCAGGAGGAATGATCCCAGCTTGGAAAATTTGCTTTTCTGGACAGTGATTTCCAGACTCTTCCCAGCCTCTGTTCTGGAGTTGATAGTCAAGCAAGATAACATTTCCAGATTCTGGGGGAAAACCGGCACTGAAACCTTAGTGCTGTGTTTCTCAAAGCGGACCCAGATGTTCTTGAACGACGGCACCCAGAAGTCCGACCCAGTACAGAAAATGGTCAGCGCTTTTGAGGATTGTAGCCCAAGAAACCCTTGGGCCTCAGGTTTGATGCTTCCGTCGCCTGACCTTTTTTCCTTATCTCGAGCCGATCGTGACCCACCTCTCCTTCACGCTGGGACTCTTGGTTCACCCAGTTGCCACCATGACATTCCACCAGGCACAGCAAAGTGGGCAGAGGCGTAGGGTTTCCCAAAGACACAGGAAGTGATATGGGCCTCACGGAATGCTGAGCAAAAGTTCTGGAATTCTTCAGGGCCCGAATGGTGAACTACTTAGCCCTACATCTGCAGCCTCTCACCAGTGGGGTTGGGTGGATGGAGGAAGAAAAAGTTATTTGTTCCACAAAATCCTTCATTTCTTTTTTAAAAAATCATTATTTTGTAGAATTCACCAGTAACGACGAATAGAAGCAAATGCAATTATTAAGTGCAGTGAGCAGGTTCGAAGTTGTCTTAACCAGAAAAATTATTCTTGTGTCCTTAAACAGGACTTAGGCCAGAACCCAACTTAGTTGTTACTCTCGCTGTTACGAAAGCTGTATTTTTTTAGGTGACTATCTCTAAGAGTGCATTTAAGTTCTAGCAATTTGTAAAGGGGTGTGTGTAGAAGAAAAACCCCAAACCCACTAAGGCCAAACCAATATCATGTTACAAAATTCACATTTTAACAGTGCAGGTGATATCAGAACCAAAATACGTGATGTACTGCTGGTTCCAAGCAGAGTGGATTCACTGCTGTAGCAGGACTTATTTAGCAAATGATCCAGTGTGGGTCTACTGTTAACTGGAATTACCGATAGGATGCTTTTACTGTGACTATCTTAACCCACTGTTTCCATCTGTCAGATCTGCTTTGACTTGGATTCCTGCATTGGGCAGGGGGTTGGACTCAATGGCATTAATAGGCACCTTCCAACTCCATTATTCTATTATTTTCTACCACATGGACCCTCCAGTTAAGACGCAGAGTGCCCATTGATGTGTTTCAAATTTACAAGACAATAACGTAGGGAGGTATGCTAAGGATATGTCTAAAGAAGGTGCGGAGATACAAGGGTGGCTGGCTGAATATCATACTACAAGCTTTGTAGCCAAGCAGGCTAAGAAGAATCTGGGTTCCCATTGTTTAAACAAAAAACCCCACAGGTATTTCTGCTTATTAAGACATTCAGAAGTTTTGTTGAATATACTGCCTCGCCAAATGAATTTGGTAGATCAAATTAAACTTTTTTTAGGCCCTGAAATTTTTTCAATTTCGCTTATTTTCCAGAAAATCAACTTACTGATTTTCTGCATAAGAGGGCCAGAATTTGGGTATTAAGCCATATCTGCTGTAAGGGATTCTGAGTTGCTTTTTCTTCAGTCCTTCATTGCTCCTATTCTCCAGCCGGTTCTTTCCCAGCTGGGTCACAATCTAACCCTTTATTTCCATTAACTCTTGAGCCACTATTTTTGGACGAATTAACACTGCCTTTCCAAACACTACGGCAGATATATTGCACTCTCTGGGAGGTGTAATGCAAGGTCTGTTCTACCCACCCACCCACCCAGTTTTTCACATGGTTAAACGAGTGGCAACTGGTTTCAGTCTCTTAACTAGCCTCCTTAAATTTTACAAAACCTGGAGTTCAAAGGCCTATAATCAGCATAAGACGTGGTAATGAACTTGAAGACTGAATACGAGATCTGATCTACAGGAGGAGTGGGTAACAAAAGGTATGGAAGGGCATTTTGCCCTTTCTAGGAGGCCTTAATAAACCTAGAAAGTTTCCTGCAGTTTTTTTAAAAAGGCTTGTTTTCTCAACAACAAATTCTCCGACGGATTTTTGGTATCACCTGGCAGGACAAAGTTCCAAATAGAGTAGTCCTAGATCGAGCTGGAATTTTTAGCATGTATACATTACTGAAACAGCGACGTCTACATTGGCTTGGGCACGTCGTGAGAATGGCTGACTGTCGGATTCCGAAAGATCTCCTGTATGGAGAATTAGTGCAGGGAAATCGCCCCAGAGGGAGACCCCAGCTGCGATACAAGGAGATCTGCAAGCGGGATCTGAAGGCCTTAGGAATGGACCTCAACAGATGGGAAACCTTGACGTCTGAGCGTTCAGCCTGGAGGCAGGTGGTGCATCACGGCCTCTCCCATTTTGAAGAGACCCTTGTCCAGCAGGCCGAGGCAAAGAGGCAGTCCCGAAACCAGCCAAATCAGGGAGCTGGACAGGGGACAGATTGTATTTGTCTTCAGTGTGGAAGGGATTGTCACTCTCGAATTGGCCTTCTCAGCCACACTAGACACTGTTCCAAGTCCTCCATACAGAGCACGATACCATAGTCTCTCGAGACTGAAGGATGCCTAATCTCTAATCTAAAAATAAATATAAAACAAAATGGTGGTGGGGGCATCAGAGAGTCAAAAGCAATGATGAGTGCCCTCTGATCTAGAGACAAGAGGAACATAACTCCTGGGACAGGATTCTCCTGACCTCCCCCAGGAGATTATCCTGTTCTTCCCACAAAATGTTGATCTGAAATACCGAGGGTGTGTAATGGGGCAGGTAGGTAAAATGTCTTTACATGGGAGAATCCCAGCTACTGTCTTTACTCTGGGAAGAACCTCAGAACCAACAGGAACTGGGAAGAACCCCGAACCAACAGGAGGCTGAGTAAGGTAAGTTAATGCCTTTTATTTACAATCCTTATCCATTTTCCCAATCCCAAGCAGCAAGACCTCTCTGTCGCTTAGTCCTGGCATCAGGAATCAGCCCGCGGCAGAGGTATGTGGGTAGGTGGCGAGGGGCTGCGGGTGATTTTGAGCGACCGGCAAAACAGGAGGGGCTCTTTCCCTAACCCAAGCTGGTAATGCCACCAGTACAGCTTCTGTCTGGGTTGCAAGATCACCCGCAAAGGTTCTCCCTCTTCGGCTACCTCCTCCCACTCTTCCTGCTCCGTCCGGACCCCCATCCCACCATAAGCGACACACAGAGAGAACTGGGATTGGAGAAGTGAGATGGCCAAAAAGTCGGGATCGACAGATCCAGAGACGTGGTAGTTCCGGACAAATGCTTGCTTGGAGTAGCCAACTTTGCGGGTGATCTCATGGCTGCTGGGCATCGGCAGGCCCGTTGCGTTGGAGATCAGCTTGAGGCACTCCCATGCGCCAAAGGCAGCCCCATAGGTAACAGCCAGGCCACCAGGAAGGAAAGAAACTACATCAGGGTGGAAAGAGAAGGACTCCTCCTGTCCCACAGGGATAGCAAAGAGATGGCCATGTAGGCGATTTTCTTCATCCATCCTTAAACAGGCCACGTGTTTGGCGTCGGCACCATAATAATACAGTCCATCAAGAAACACAGGCTCCAGGGAGACCTCTTTGGGGGCAGCCCCAGTGGCCAGGTCAGCCACGGAGAGGACCACGCCGCGCTTCAGGAAGAAGATGAAGAAGCGGCCTTCACAGGAAGTGTAATGGTCACCTCCTTGGCAGCTGGAGTGTAACGGCAGGACGCTTGAAGGAGGCTCTGAGTTCAAGTCCAGGGCTTGGCAGAAGGAGTCCCCCTGAATTAGGTAGATGGCTGAACCGGTGGGGTCTCCCACGTAGTGGTCCTTCCCTCGGCAGGCCGGGTGGAGATCCCACACCTTGATGCCCTCTCCCAAGGAGAAATCAAGGGTTTGAAGGTAGCAACCCAAATCCGAGCGAACGATGAAGGATCCGTGGCATGTGGTGAATATATCCGTGCCGGGAGACACCGTCCGGGGGACAATGGAAGCCATGAAGATCTAGGAAAGAGAAGGATGGGCAAGATATGCAGCTTAACATTCTTATCAGTAGGTATCGGCCACCGTAGATTAATAGAGATTCCAAGTTCAGAGGCTAAATAGTATAAAGCAGGTTCCTGTCTGAATAACTGCATGTGTGATTGTACAATAACAGGGTTACTATTATTAATTAAAAGGAGCTAATGCGTTCCTAAAGATGGGCTTCCTATACGTAACTGGTTGCCCACTGTGGGAAGCAGGGTGCTAGCCAAAACAGACTTCTAGCTTGATTTGGTGGAGCGCTGCTAATCTTCAAAACTAAACTTGCTGTCCTCAACAACAAGATTTTAATACTTCATTACAGAAGAAGGAAGGGTGGGAACGCCAGTTTTTCTATTTCCCATAGAAAAACGCCAGTTTTTCTATTTCCCATTTCCCATCACTGAGTAAACAGATGTGATGGTTAGCACTGAATGTACTGCACTTTAAAAGCTCTGACACTGCCGTGACGCCATCCAAATTTTGCACCAGGAGACCAGTAGTTACGCAACCTGCATTCAATTCTGTAACTTCAGCAGACTTGCACATCTTCAGGTTCTCCACATTCCATTTAGATAAATAATCCTGAGTTTCCTGTAATGCAGAACTTAGGAAACCAAAATCGGATCTTTTCGGTTTGGGCTTCAGGGCTGCTAGCTGCTAATACACAAACAACCCAGACTTAAAATGGGTGGAATTTCAAGTTTTTTTATCTCAGCTTTAGTGTTGTGGGTAGCTCGGTGGCTTGGAGCGCCAGGGCCTGGGAGTTCGAATCCCCACAGTACCACCTAGAAGAGGGGCCAGTCGAGATGACCCTGAATGTGTGTGGCTGATGGGGAGGGTTATGTGCCCTGCCACTTGGGTGGCCTTGGGCAAACTGCACAGTGGTTCCAAAATGCCCCAAATCAGGAGATACCGGAAAACCATCTCTAAGCACTTTTTTACTGAGAAAACCCTGGGAGGGGGTGCCGTAAGTTGAAACCATGGGACATAACAGTAATTACTCATGGAGCAAAAACTGGGAGAGGGAAGATAGGAAGATAGTCTGCCAATTATAACGCACAGGAGTGCTTCTTAAGAAGACTATGGGTCATGAACAACAAAGTTTCCTGTACCTGGATTTGGCCTGAGAATTTATTTACTTATTTAAGTAAATAAATTCTCAAGAGCACTATTCAGGGCGATTGACGAAAGGAAACAGAAACTCAAACAGAAATAAAACGGCAACAGATTAAAACGATTTCATCGAATAGGAATTAAAACAGATAGCACCTCAGGCAATTTTCCCATAAAGGGCCGGACAAGAGGTGTACAGTCAACTAGGGCTGGCGTGGAAGTTCCGCCCCGAAAAGCCATATTTTAAGATGCCTCTTGAATGTCCCCAGGGAGGGAGCCAGGGATAGCTCCTCTGGGAAACTGGCTCCACAACTGCCACTCCGAAGGCCATGACTCTTGTGGAAGAAACTCGACAGGATTGTGCGCGCCTGCTTCATTCTGTTGAGCCTTGGCGCTTTGCATACACGTTTGGCCATGATGATGACAATGATGCATCCACCTTGATAGGGCCCAGTGTTTTTCCATAGGTGACCATGGAGATCCCTGAATCGTGGGTGCCCATGGAGGCTCCATTTCTTTATTGTTTTTATGTACACAAACGCAGCGTCTGTGTGGTTTGCTATCATGGAGCATCACGTGCACGAAGGATGTCAATGCACCACTAGGCAGCCTCCACACCCACCCACCACCGGAAAATTCCCACGGGCACTCTGAATTAACGCTTCTGTGCCCTTTCTGTTGGGTCATACTGGTGCCTCTGCAGTCTTCCCGGCTCATGGAGTCCAATCCAAGCTTTGAGAAGGGGGTGGGGAGGTGGAGGCCAAGAACCATCTCTAACGGATTGAGTCGAGGCAGGAACCCAGGGGTCCGGGACAGCTGGGATGCCACCATAAGCTGCGGGGTTTTGGTTTTGAGGACTCTTGATGCCTATGATCTCTCCAGAGAGCGCCTCTGAGCACGTGCAGAGTGCTAACTTGCATTATAGATTAATAGCCATGCTCCCTGCTCCCAGTTAGAAATGATCCCACCCCCCAAAGAGAGAGAGAGAGAGATTGAAGCTCACCCGTTATTTCCTATACAAAGGAGAGGTTTGCTCCATGCACGGATTACACACAAGCATTTCCCCCACCCGCACCCCCGGGGTACCCCCTGTTTACTTAGGGGAGGGGGGCAAATGAATTGGGGAGCCCCAGAAAGGAGGAGGAGGAGGAGGTGGCCAAAAAAGGACAGGCAGAGGAAGCCTGCAAGCAAAGGCGCAGCCCCCGATCTCGAGATAAAGGGGGAGAAGGGTGACAGACGCGCCAAGCTGCGGATCTCACCGAATTCGTAGGCGCGGCCTCTCTTGCACGGCGGGAGCGCCCAGGCGGCGCCTTCCGGGAAGAGGCCGCCGGAGGAGGCTGCGGGGCTCGGCTCCGCCTTACCGAGGGGGAGGAAGAGGAGGAGGAGGAGATCAGGGGGCGGGGGTGGATCCGTTGCAGAAAAAATAAAAAGAAAAGAAAAAAAAGCAGTGGCGAGCTCGGCTGTTGCTTGCCTTTATTATTGTTATTTTGCAAACGCGTGTGTGTGTGCGGGGTGTGTGTGTGAGCATGTGAATTCAGGGTCTGCAAAAGCAAAGCCACGAAGGGGGGGGGGTGTAGTTTTGCATCACTTTTGGCCTCTCGCGGTCTTGCACCCGTTTTGCCACCGGATCAGGCGGCGGCGGCTGCGCTGCGAATCAATAGGGTTTGCAGAAGGCACGGTCATGAGCTGCCCTCCTTGGGTCTTGCCGACTCGAGCCTGTGGTTTCCTTCAATAAGTGAATCCATCTCATGAAAAGGTCTGCCTCTTTTCCTCACTCCCTCCTGCTTGTTTTCCTGGTGTTAATTGTCTTTTCCTGCGAGCCTTGTTTGCTTATTTTTTTTTGCCCAAAGTCTGAGATGCCCCCCTCTGTTTTGGGACAATTCTGTTTCTCCTCTTTTCCTTGGCCTGGAGCAGTTGTAAGGGTTTTCACTGCGAAAGGCGCAGGTGTAAAATGAGGCTTCACGGTTCACACAGCAGTTAAAAGCATTTTATTCAGTTACTGTTGAACACACACCCAGAACTTGTCGTAAAAACATTTTCATTCTATTTTTATTTTGTTTTAAGGCCACCTTTCTTCCAGAACTGGGACCCAAGGCAACTTACAGGACAATTTAAAGCAGCCGCCGATTCACGTACCATAAAACAGCAAACTTGAGAATACAATTCAATCCAACGAGAGGATGAAAATTCAATTAAAATTAAAACTCTTGACGTGCCACAGAAAGCAAAAGGAGATAGTGGCAAAGAACTGGCTCCACCATTTTAGGATGAAGGAGGCAGGGGTATCTCAGATGGTGGGTCACTGCTATGGGTGACCCTAACCTCCCTACAGAATAAGACAGTCTCTTTCCCAAGGCCCAGCTGGTACTGCCACACATAAGCTGCTTCCTGGGTCTGCAGCGTGAATTGTAGGGTTTTCTCTTTATAAAGGAGTTCTTCCCACTCCTCCTGCTCTGTGTTGAGGCCTAAGCCGCCATATCGGACCGGTAATGCAAACTGGGCCTTCGCTATTGCCACGGCAACAGAGCCGGGCTTGGGAGCATCCGACGACGATACGGTCCAGGCATCCCCAATGTCGGCCAACGTCTCTGTGGCACAGCCCACTCTCTGGGTTATCCCCTGCGCCCTGGTGACAGGGGTGTCCGAGTCGTTGCGAATGGTCTCCAGCAACTTCCAAACCCCAAATGCAGACCCTTTAAGGAGGCCAAGACCCCCCGGCAAGAAGCTGAGGATTTTGGGGTGGAAAGAAAAGAATTCCCCATTGAAGGGGTCCCACAGTTGCCAGTAGAGATAGCTACGGCTGCTCCCCATTTTCTCTTTGAACCACCGGCGTGGCCCTAGAGCTACTTCTGGATCTGGTTCTCCCGTGGACAAGTCCTTCAAGGCCGTCACAGTGCCGGGGCCCATGATGATGCCAATGGAGCCACCGGCGACGACAAAGTAACGCTGCCCACCAAAGCAACTAGCGTGTAGGAGACGTGCCGGCTTACTAGCCCCGGCGGTCAGGTCCTCGGCTTCCAGGAGCTTGTTGCCCCTGATGATGTAGATGGAGTCACGCCATCGGGAGCTGAAATAATGTTCTCCACTACGCAAGGAAGGATGGAGGGGGCGTAGATCGGCGCAGGGCGAGGTTGGCAAAGGAGGGAGGAGGAGGTAACAATCCAAGTCTGGACGCACAATCATGTCCCCAGCCCTGGTGCTGAAAATGTGGACATTGGGCACTTCCTGACGTTGAACCATTGTGACCAAGCCCTTTGCGGAGAGATGGTGAGGGAACACAAGAGATGAGCAATGAGAGAGAAAGGGGCCTCATTTTCACAAATATCCACACACACACCCATATCCCACTACCAATTTGATTCCCCTAATCAGAAGTTAGAAAAAGCACCTTTTCAGACTTTTGAACACCCAGAAACATCTCAGCATGCTGACTGTGGGATTTCTGGGAGTTACCGCTGGAAGAAGTGGGTTCATCCACGAAAACTCACATTAAAATATACCAGTGAGTCTTTAAAATGTCACAACGCTTTTGTCTTCTTGATTTTTTTATTTTGCTTTTGCCCTGATATGCTATCACAGACTAACATGGCTACCTCTTCTAAAACAGTCAAGAAAAGCATTTTTTTCCTTGTCTCCTGAGTCACATATTCTCCCTCTCCTTTTTTTGGCAAATAAAGCTCTACAACGTTTTGAAAAGATACAACCCAACCTACCCACTTTGTGAACTGCAGTAAACCCAAACTTTAAATTCAAAAGAATTTTGGGACAAGTTACTTGCACATACTCTATGTCTGCACCCGTGTGTGTATAAGAGAGGGGGAAACTGAATGATAAAATAGTTTTAGCACACATTCTGGTGCCTTGTAAGCCCAACTGGCTCAGGGTGTCCTTGAAATAATTCTACCCTTCACATTGTGCATGATAAAAAGTTCTGTGAAATCAGAAAACCTGCCCACCCCTACCTTGTGTTAAACAGTCTGATAAAGCAATACCATTTTATCTACCTACATTCCTTGGTGGGCAAATACATTGGTCACTTTCTGTTTAAATTTATATATTTTAAAATGTTTACCTACTGTTCAACCGGCAAAGCATCCAGTGCAATTTACAAATAAACCCACTTCTTACTGTTCCATTTTCCCTCTTGCCCCTTAACAGACCCCAATCTGGCATGAAATAAGCACCACCTGCATTTTAGAACTCAGTTTAAATATGGCACAGGCACCGTGTCGCTCATTTTCTAATTAAACGCTATGTATTCTCATCCAAAAATCAGCTACCTTTCTTTCCGGTTCTGCCGCTCTAGCTTTGGCAGTCCCATGCAGGCAGAAATAAAACAGGGGCAGCATTTTGTCTACCACAAAAAAAAAAAGAGGTGAAAATCAGATCCTTTGAATTTCTACCTGACATGTGGCTTTCAATAGCAGAGAAGCCCTGCTGCAAAAAAATAAAATAAATACAAATAAATAAGGTGCCATCTTGCTATCCTTGTTCCACTCTGGTTTGGCATTGCCAATAATTGGCAGTGTTTTGGTTTCCCTCCATTCCTCGTGTTGTCCCAGGTGTCTTCCCTTCCCTTCCCTTTCTGATACTCACAGCTCTTACACATGGAAGATACACATCCGTTGTAAAAATGTGAAGTTCGCGCAGGTCCAAAAACCTTTGTGTTCTCCTTAGTATCTTTGGTTCTTCCTTGGACACCTCCTCTGTATCTCTCAGCATGAACTTTCTAGCATGGCCCCTGGTCTCCCCTAAGCAACGCCTTCTGCTCTTTTCTCCCCTGCTCTAGTATGTGACAAATATCCTTGGGTGTTAAAAGAGTGTCTACAACCCCTCCTCCCTCCTGTGCTCCCGATGTCTTGTGAGTGAGGTGAGCCATCTTATCGGCTTGCTCCATACGGCATAAGGTTGCTATCAGTGTTTTGCACGGGACTGTGCTGGAGGAGACTCTTGAGAGTCCCCTGGACTGCAAAGAGAACAAACCTATCCATTTTGAAGGAAATCAACCCTGAGTGCTCACTGGAAGGACAGATCCTGAAGCTGAGGCTCCAATACTTTGGCCATCTGATGAGAAGAGAAGACTCCCTGGAAAAGACCCTGATGTTGGGAAAGTGTGAAGGCAATAAGGAGAAGGGGACGACAGAGGACGAGATGGATGGACAGTGTCATCGAAGCGACCAACATGAATTTGACCCAACTCTGGGAGGCAGTGGAAGACAGGAGGGCCTGGCGTGCTCTGGTCCATGGGGGTCACGAAGAGTCGGACATGACTAAATGACTAAACAACAACAACAAGTGCTGTCATGACATTGTTGAGTGGTCCTCACATTTCTGAAAGCTGAGGCACATACTTCTTATTCTGTATTAAAAAGACCCTGAAATTGCAGAGTTCTGTGTGGGGCTGCTAGTCTGTGGGCCGTTAAGAGAACCGGTCCGAATCTTTCTGGCTGTCCTGGTGGCCCACTTTTGAATCTCCACTTTCATTCTGAAGCATGCAAGAGAGCATGCACTCAAATCATGCCTCCACAAGGACTTTTAGAATTCATCTTCATTGCACAGTTGTAGCAACTTGATACTAGTTTAACGACCAGGGTTCCATTTTAGGGAGTCCTGAGGTTCATAGTTTAGTGAAGGACTTGGAGTTCCCTGCTGGTTTATTTTTCCGATAGCAAACAGTTCTTAGTTCCTCACCAAACTACAAAATGCAAGGATTTTATAGGATAGAAGTATGGCTGTTAAACTGGCACCAAACTGTTATAACAATATTTTCTTAGAAATGCATGTCTCAGCAGTTAAAAATATAAGGTAAAACTCACCTTCCAATGACTGGTTCCGGAACAAACGAAGCATGCTAAATACTATGATAAAAGGATGCCTTTTTCCACATGAGGGAGCACCTCTTTTAAATATACGCTAAGCGTATCATCTAGTTTCTCACTCAGAGGCAGGTCGAAAGATTTGGCCAGACCAACCCCTTGTGAGGGGGGAGCCCTCCTTTTCAAAAATCTGTTTAATTGTTAACTTTGAGTCTAACTATATATGTTAGTCCATATATAGTTAGTCATATAACTATATATGAGTCCAGCATATATGGTTAAGCATGATCAAGCTTTCCCCAACCTTGTTTCTTACAGATGTGTTCAACTCTGACTCCCATCATCCCCTGCCCAGCAGCGCCACTTTGGGGAAAGCCGAGTGAATCTTTTCTTTGTTTCAGTTATACAATTAGAAGTTCGAAAGAGTCCCTCAAAGGTCATCTTGACCAACCCCAACTCCATTGTAAACTAAGGATCAGTTTCTCTTCTCCATTATAAATCCTCTTCAGGAGGTGGCAGAATTTCTTCGTCCTTTGGTGTAAAAGCCCGTTCCAGTTTGATCCCAAATTGTTTTTCCAGTATTATGGGAATCTCTGAGCTCTGAAGGAGGGTCTGTGTACGCTCTTCTCCCTTGCTGGAAATGAGACGCCGACCCATGTAGGTCAGGCGCCCACCATCCTCTGTGTGCAAAGAGCAGAAGGATTTGCAGGTGAAGATGGACATGGGTGAGGTCTGGTGATAGAGGCACATGCCTGCAAAATCGCCCAGTTTCTTTTCCTCGAGGGTGAACTGATACAGGGCTCTCCCTTGCTTTCCAGATTCTTCTCGCCGCTCGAGTACCCAGATGCCCTCACTCAGGCCCAGCCGAAAAATACCACCTTCCTGGATTTGTTCCACATCCGACTTCAACTCTAAAGGCTCCGTGAAAGCTTCTCCAAAGCCTACATCACAAAGGTACCGGTGCTTGTCCAGCTGCACCGAAATCACCATGTGGTCCAAGGGGGGACCGTAACACCCAGTGAAACGGTTACGGACCCTCCCAGACATGCCTTTGGCATCGAATCCGAACGCTTGCAGTAACCAAAGGAAAAGGCCGTTTAGCTCAAAACAGAAGCCACCCCGGTGGCGCTGGACGATCTTGTCATAGAGAAGTGGCAGGTCTAGGATGATGGGTTCCCCACAGTGGATGCTGAGGCTCTCAAAGGGCACGGACAGGAGATGGCAGCGGTGGAGGTGGCGCAAAACATCCAGAGAAGCCTCAATTGGACCTTGATATCCGATACGTAAAAGGTAAAGGCTCACGTCCATTTTCAAAAGGATCTAGATGAAGAGCAAACAGGTGAACTAGAATTCTTCTTCTTTCCCTTCAA
This sequence comes from Intellagama lesueurii, assembly GCA_037013535.1. Classification (NCBI taxonomy): domain Eukaryota; kingdom Metazoa; phylum Chordata; class Lepidosauria; order Squamata; family Agamidae; genus Intellagama; species Intellagama lesueurii. The sequence continues at coordinate 8,577,340 of JBAJHW010000006.1, read as the reverse complement.
GCACCTCACTTCCCATGAAAAGGGAAAATTCTTCACAGGAAATGCAGGAAAGCCTGCTCCAAGCTCAGAGAATCCAGCTTCTTGCTGATTCAATTGCCGACAGAAAATGCCTAAGGGGATGGCTTTAGTGTCACACAGTTAGCCGTCCTCTTACCGGAAGAGGAGAGCAAAGGAAAGGTCATGTCACGTGACCGCCCGGCATGCTTTAAAAAAAACCCCAGCCTCCTCCCTCGAGTTCCAACTTTCTCAGCTCTTGCTCATCAGGACTTTAACCCTTCCTAGCAACTTTGATCAACTGAATTCAAAAGGGAATTGAATGAATGGCATAATAGAAACCAGAAAAGCTGGGAGCCTGTGGCTGTGAGAGGCCCTGTGATCCCACTCACTGCCAACTTGTTTAACTCTCTTAAACATGGACTGTAGCTCTGCAAGAGATTAGACGTACAGGAAATATATTGATGTGAGTGTGGGTGGGTGTCTGTGTACGGAGAGATACAGAAACCAGTATCCTAGTTGGATTGTGTAAGAATTTCTTTATTCCGTCTGGTCCTCTGTTGTGTGACTAATCATACAACTGGTTACACAACCAGTCTTGAAAGCAGTACAAAACAGGGGGGGCACAAGTGGAGCCTGCCAGAGTGGGAGGTATCCTTAAGCCATCACTCTTCTGTGATCCTGCAAAGCAACAGGATATGGGGCCAGAAAGAGAGAGAAAGAGAGATCAACATAGCTCATCTGAGTGTATGATCTGTCCTTGGAACACAGCTGGTGAGATCACTAGAACTTCAATATGTTCCATGACACCATTGCCCCTATTAGCCAATGTTTTCTATTCATGGTTCTCATCCTGGCCATTATGAATCTCATTTTTTGGTGGGGGAAGAAATCCATCTGAGGACATAAATTGTGGGATAACGAAAACGGAGTTGAAACCATAGGGGGTAGAGGTTTTCAGCAAGGCTGAAAAGGCTGGCCTCTCCAGAACTTCTGGACCATGTACTGCAAGCCTTTAATGCCTTTGGATCTTGGTATCTCAAGAAACACCTATTTGCAGATCAGATTGTCCTGGAAGACAACTTAGGATTCTCCTAGGGCTTTACTCACTACCCAAGATGGAACAAGTGCCATTGAAATAAAAAAAACCTTTTTCAGCTATGCATCCTTGTATACAGTTTGTTTCCCCTCGGAGCTCAGTGTAAGACGTATGTTGGCGTGTTAGGTAATAGGCAAAAAACTTTTCAAATTCACTGAGACACTTAAAAATTTCTGTATCTAATGAGTTTGCCCTGATATTAGTGCCTGTAATTAGCCTATCTTAACAGCTTTACCAGCTGCCATTATTTTTGGTGTGATCTGGAATTCTCTTGGATTTTTCTGCTTTTATACACTGCCCTGAAATGAAGCATGGCACGTATAAATACAGTGAATTTATACTAGTAAACATAGCATAAAAAGTGCTATTGTTTATACTTGTGTTTCTAATATAGTCTTCTCCTTAACGTACACAGGTTGTTGTGGCTTGATTTATTTTAATCCAAACACAGAAGGTGAAATATTCAGGAAGGTTTCTCCACAGGCAAAAGAGATTTTGACAGTAAAATGAAATTTAATATCCCAGTTCTAAGTTGTTCTTAGAACATTCCATGAGGCTTTGCTATGTTATTGGGGGGGGGGGGGCTGTCTCATCCCAATTTTGGGTGAGGAGACCTCCCTGTTTTGCTTCTAGGACTGGGCTGAAAGGAGGGGTCTTTAATTTTAGTAGGTTCTGAAAGGAAAACGAAGGTTAATAATCTCAGTTACTCAGATGGTTCAGGTTATCATCCTCCTATGGTGGCAGGTAGTTAGGAATTTTTTTGAGGGGGACCCATAGAAAAAGAAGACTAGGAAAAAGTTTTCCTGCAACCCCAGGTGCATCGTAACAACTGTAAGACTGGGTGGACTGCTCGTAAAGCAGGGTACGGGTGCAATGTTTCTAACTGAAAGGTTGAAACAACATGTTATTCCCTTTTGCTAAATTGATCCCTTGAGACCCAAGGGACTGAAGTTAACAAGCAATAGCTTGAGGAAACTGCCACTGGTGTCAGAGCTTTCCCTACGGAAGACGGCAAGACTCCTCATTATCACCCTGAATCTAGAGGATTCGGCAAGCTTTAAGAAAGAAAAACAAGAATGTGTCATTCATCTTCTTACATACATAGGCTGTAGCTGAACAAGCCATTTTGTGTTGTTGTTTCTCAGAGCTTGGTTCTAGGATTTCCCCCATTTCAGTCTCCCTCATTTGTGTGTTTTTAGTTGTCTTCTTAAATTAATTAGTTTTGTTTTGTTCTACTTGATTTTAAACATTAGTTTCCATTTCGGGGTAAGAAAGAAAAACCTAAGTCAACACATGGACAAACAAGCAACATATGTTTAGGTTCACATTTGAATTACTGTATTTTTCTGTGTATACAACCCCCCCCAATGTATAAGATGACCCCCTAATTTTTACCCTTGCCGGAGGCGGAGGAGCAGTCAATGGGCAACCGCGAGGGGCGGCCCAACGTGGCTGCTCCTCCACCTCCACCTCCTGCTGCTGCCACCTCCACTGCCTAATTGCCTCCTCCAGTGCGACTGCTGGGGCTTACCTCCAGCTCTCGTCGCTGCCTTGTCCCCTGCCCGAAGGAGACGATCGCTGGAGGAGGCGATCCGGCAGCGGTGGCAGCAGTCAATGGGCAGCCGTGAGAGGCGGCTGAGCGCAGCTGCTCCTCTGCCTCCGTCTCCTGCTGCTGCCTTCCATGTATAAAATGACCCTCAATTTTTCCTCTAATTATTTTAGGAAAAAGTGTTGTTTTATTCACAGAAAAATACGGTAAAACCCATATTGGCAATGCACTAATTACTGGAGGCAAAAATGTTGAAACTCAGGTTGTCTTACTTTGAACACATCAAGATTCTCTGAAAAAGACAATAATGTTGGGAAAGGTTGAAGGCAGCAGGAAAGGAGGATGACCAAATACCCTAAAGGAAGCCACAGGCTTGATTTTGCAAGAGCTGAGCAGGGCAGTTGAGGACAGGACATTCTGGAGAGCACTCATTCATGGCGTCACCGTAAGTCAGAGGTGACTTGGCAGCACATAACAATAACAGTTAAGGCAAGTAATCAGTTCTCCAGATTGACTTCGATTCTGTTTCTTATAACATAGTGTTATCCTCTGCTGAAGAAAGCTTACATGATTCTAGATTCTTTAACTCCTTCTTATTAAATGACTCTTGTGGTTCATCTCAGGTAGCACTAAAATTATAAAGCATTTGGGGAAAAAGATGCAGCTCAGTAAACCAGTACTGGAGGTCAAGATGGAGAAGATCTCCACAGCCACCATGTATTTCCCTTTGGTGCTGAGATAGGTTGGAACAAAGGACAACCAAACACTGCAAAAGACCAACATACTGAAGGTGATAAACTTGGCTTCATTAAAACTGTTAGGCAACTTTCTAGCTAGGTAAGCCACAGAGAAGGTGACTACGGCAAGGAAGCCCATAAAACCCAATGCACTGTAGAACATGACAGTTGAGCCTTCGTGACATTGCAGTATAATTTCTTTAGCCAGGGAGTGCCTATCGGAATCTGGGAATGGGGGAGATGTTAACAGCCACACAACACAAATAGTACTTTGAACAAGAATGCAAGAAATGGAAATGGAGTGGGTCAGCGTTTTCCCCACCCATCTCCTTATCCTAGAGCCTGGTTTTGTAGCCATGAAAGCCAGAACCACTATGACTGTTTTAGACATTATGCATGAAACTGCCACGGTGAATATGGTGCCAAAGGCAATTTGTCGAAAAAGGCACGTCAACTTTGCAGGGCGGCCAATGAACAATAAAGCAGAAAGAAAGGAGAACAGGAGGGCAATGAGGAGAGTGTAGGTGATGTTCCGATTGTTGGCTTTGACTATAGGAGTGTCTCTGTATTTAATGAAGATGGCCAGGACCAAAGCTGTTATGAAAGAAAAGGAGAGAGAAACAGCAACCAGACACATCCCTAATGGTTCTTCATATGACAAGAAGCTTATATCTTTGTGGACGCACACATCTTGATCATTGTTTGGATACTGATCTTGTGGACAGTGAAAACAGTCATCCATATCTGGAAAGGAAAGAAATATAACATAAAAATGTGCATATAATCTATTGTGATATTTAAGAAATAATATTACAGTAGGACCTCTGTATCTGAAGAATCAGTATCCACAGTTTCACTTATACACAGCCTGAAAATATTAAATATATTAAAAAGAAAAAAAACAGCTAGAAAGACATATTTTTGTGATGTATTTACCAGAACTGGCCACCAGAGGGAGGCAGAGACCATGCTATGTATTCTTCAACAACAAGAATACACAGCATGATCTCTGCTCCCTCTTGTGGCCAGTTATGATAATACGTGGTGAGCATATTTTTTTCTGGATTTTTCTCTTTTACCATACACTCACTATTATTCATGATTTTCAGCATCCACAGGGGGGCTTGGAACCATTCGCCTATGGATATGGAGATTTTCAAGTCTTGACTAGAGTAACTATATTGCAAGTCAACTCTATAAGTATATTCTTTTGAAAGACGTATTCTGTGGATTCAGGAAAGCTCTCTTCACAAGAAAAGAATCTTAAGTCACATTTCTCCTACTGAAGAACCTTCTTCATTAAAGAGAGCTCATTTTTCCAGTACTACCCTGTTTTCCCAAAAATAAGACCTAACCTGAAAATAAGCCCTAGTATGATTTTTCAGGATGTTCATAATATAAGCCCTACCCCCAAAATAAGCCCTAGTTAAGTGAAACCCCACCCTCCACCATTGTGCAGCAACCAGAAGAAGATGACATGACTGTATTTGAATAAATGTAGATTGTTGTACATGAAAATAAAATAAAGCATCCCCTGAAAATAAGCCCTAATGCATTTTTGGAGCAAAAATTAATATAAGACCCTGTCTTATTTTCAGGGAAACACGGTATATTTGCTGACCATTTTAACCAGTAATGATCTAAGAACAATTCTGATCTGAATGCCCTGTTTGAATGTGCCAAATTATTTCCCCTGAAATAGTAGTAACTTAAAGATATGTCAGTGGTTTTATCAACAACCAACACTGACTGAGGATTGTAAACTAGAGATGGGGGTATTCGTATACAAATACGAATATCCCCGCACAGGTGGAAATAACGAGGGTCCGGCCCATTGGGGCCAGACTGTCCACTCACGATTTCGCTGCTGACACGAGCTCGTCGGACCTTCCTATCGCACTGTTGTCCACAATCAATTACCCAGTCCTGGCAGGAGGCGGGATGATAAGCCTGTCTGCTAGGTCAGAGAGTGGCTAATCCATTGTGGAGAACAGCACGATATGAAGCCTCTGCGGAGCCGGCGGCAGTGGCGAAATCACGAGTGGACAGACCCTCGTTATTTCCACCTGTGCGGGGATATTCATATATGAATATCCCCGCACAGGTGTATACAAATACGAATTCGTATACACAGGTGTATACGAATAAGTATTTACAAATACGAATACCCCCATCTCTATTGTAAACCACTTTTCAAATTTCAGGGAATAATTGTCTTCAATCTTCCATGTATGCACATACATCAATATAACGGTGGAGATAATATATTTTAGTATATTATCTAATATATTTTATTAATATATAAAATATATTAATATATTTTATATATATTTTATATATATTTTAGTATATTATCTAATATTTTAGTATATTATAATATATTATATATTTTAGTATATTATATTTCAGTATATTAGTGGGGACGTTCCATACACGACATGTCTTACCAGTCTGGTTTGAAACTTTCCCTTCTGGACACGAAAGGCAATCATAGCAACAAAATGGCTTCCCTTCCACTTTGATTTTACTATAACCTGCATGGCAATATTCATTACACAAAGAAAGAGGCCTTGCCTGTCAAAATATGAAAGGAGAATGCATTAATATTCTGACATTTTGTGTTTTGAGTTTACATTTCGCTCCCTCCCTTGCAGTTGAGAATCGAGGATAATAATATCGTTACTATCACACTAGGCAATGAGCTGTGTGAAGATATTACTCAATAAATGGTTTGGAGAAGGTTGTCATCTTACCACCCAATTGCTTTGAGTTGTATTAGAGATGTGGAGATGCCCCACACCAGTTTCTCATTCCTGGTCTGGACAAGGTCATCTCAACCTAGTGAGATATACTCTTGAGATTTCTCCAGCCGCTGCAAGAATTCATGCCTCCAACATGAGAACAACTTGACCAACCCCCTTTCCCCTTTGTTACGGTATCTTTTTCCTTTTTGTCCTTTCTAAAGCTAACCACACAAACCCATGGAAAGCACAAACAGACAAGCCAACGGCTCTCAAAGCTGAGAATAATGCAGCCGGTGTTTCTTTTAAAAATTCCATGCAATAACCAGATAGCATTTCTCACTATGTAAGTAATGCAGGAAGGCACCAAAATGAGATTTTCAAACATGCAAATTCTATATGATATTAAACAAACCCACCTTGCCCTTTCATTGCATTATTTTTTTAAAAAAAAAGCTCATGAGGATGAACCAGCTCACAATTTACACCCTTTGCACCTATTTTCTTGATTTAGATTTCCTTATGAACCAGAAATTTTGAACACCACAACAGCAAAAGTGGGAAGACATTTTTGTGATGCACCTGGTTAAACATGGTGGGCCAGATTATATCATCTGTAAAAATGGTGAACATCTCGTCTGGAGGAGCCACTGGATCCAACTTTCCAACTTTGACTCTGAGGAAAGACTGATTTGGGAATGTGACCCAATTGATGATATCAAAGCCAGCTTCCAGGTCCCCACTTTGATCAAACCTGAGTAAATCGCCAGCAGCGTTGTTAAAAGAAATACTTCTCAAATAGTGATGAAGCTATATTTTGAAATAGGAAGAGAAGTAATGGGTTATAGAAGAACGTGCAAATATACAAAAACAAGAGAACCATGCAGAAGCTATTGCTATAATTTCTTTAAGATGTATATATGTGTTAATAGTAGAGGTCATTAAGCATGGCAATGGGTAGGCAATTATTGCGGATTCTGGTCTCTTATTAGTCCCTTGGACCAAGGTGGCTAATTCGAAACTTAGAGCATTTTCTCATCTGGCCCCCAAATTATGGAATTCCCTTCCGCAATACTTTCGCGTGGAACCAGAGTTGGACCAATTCAAACGAGACCTAAAAACCTACTTGTTCAACCTGGAACCATAGGGGTTGACCATGGAAATAGGCAATTACTGGGATAGAATTACTGTACTTCAATTATTATATTGTTATTATAGTTATTTTGATTGTTGTTATTGTCTTACAGAATGATAATTGTTTACTGTATGTTTTTATCATTGTAATTATGTTATGGTTGTATTTTAACTGTTTTTGACTATTGGAATGTGCTCTGGTATAGAGCGCAATAATAATAATAATAATATTGCAATAATACTATATTTTTATAGTAATATTATATATATTAGTATAAAATACATATCAATATCCTCTACCAATGTGAGATACTTGGATATTCTATCCTCCCTGCTTAAAATAAAATTTCCATTAATTTTAATTTGTATAGGAATTCTCCTTGGTTTCCTATGGAACTGTGGTTCATCATTCTTGCAGGGTCTAGCAAAGAACAAGCAGAACAGAACAAAAAAGAGTGCATTTAATAAAATAATAATAATAGTCTGTTCAGAGGGAAGAGCAAAAATGAACAAAACGGAACGGGCAGGACTTTTAAAGATATTTTTAAGAATGCAGATTGCAAGTATCTTGATGGCTTGATAGGGCCTTTCCAACTCAAGTATTCTATGATTCTATGATCTGGCTTAATGACTTCAGTGAGAAGAAAACGCTGGAAGAAGTCAATCTAAGAGGCAGTTCTTGCAAAATAAACCAGTGCTGGGTGAAACTGGCTGATGAAGAAAGCTACAACATTCAGACCAAGCATTTAGATGGGTGCTTCCCAACATTAGTTCCCCAGATGTTCTTGGACTACAACTCCTAGAAACCCCCCCCCCCCAGCAGAGCTAGTGGTGAAGGCTTCTGGAAATTTTAGTTCAAGAACATCTGGGGACCCAAAGATGGGAACCAATGATTTGAGATAATGGAACTTTCATTGTACATTGGCACATCACTTATATATATAAATGCCCTTGGGATATTACTTGCCACGGCTGTTGATCCAAAAGCACCCATCTCTGGCCATTCGCCTTTCCTCTGGGTTTGAATGCGGCTGAATGTGTGGCTTGCAAAGCATGTGCCACTGCATAGACAGCATTGTAGACAGCATAGCTTTGGCTATTCATGGTCATTTCAAAAAGAGACGCGGGAAGATCTTCCAGCTTCTCCTCTCCACTACAGATCATCTCAGTCTCCTCCATTTCGTGAGCCTTAGGGAAGGAACATTCAAATGCGCGTTCCCAAAAGACTGGGAAAAAGCCGTCTTCCTTTTCAGAAGCAGGGTTTCTCATCTGGACAAATTTCTGGAACCCTGGCACCTCCTTTGAGGAAACGGCAAATGATATTGCACCATGGATTAAATCCATAGACCAATGTTTTTGAAAGGGAAGTGACGTGAGCTCCATCTGAGCTATCATAATCCATACTTTACCATTCGTCTTTATTGATACGTTCTCAAATTCTGGAATGAGGGGAAACATCCTCAAAAAGACCATCATTTGGTTTTCTCCGTGCACTATCACAGCACTGGCGGTGCTCCCCATGACAATCATAAAGAATCCGATCCATTCAGCCACCATATCCTCAATGCTGTTGGAAAATTTCTCTCTAGGAACCTCCTGTATGAAATCAAAGCAGATCCCTTTCTGAGCAAAGATGGGAAGCACATTATGCACAAACCCCTCTCCGCTGTCACTGAGTATAAAAACCACCCCAACCCATGTCCACTTGAAATGGTGCAGCAGCTGAAGAATGCCCATATTTTGATGATGCTCGCTCGGGGACATCCGGTGAAAGAAAACTGCTTCCTTCCTCTTCATCTCTGGTGTGGATCCGTAGATGAGCTGTGGAGAAATAAAAAAGTTAAGGAGATGGTTTGGGGGAGGAAATACCTTTTCAAAAGATGTTGGTGTTGCTCTTTTGCCTTCTACATTTACCAACCATGAGACTGGACCTTGAAGATGTATTGCTGCCTTCATGAGGATAGCTGCTGCTCTTGTTGGTGTTGATGCTGGTGTGACAATTAAAAGGGGTTCCCCCCCCCCCTTGGTTTTATGGTTCTTTTTTACCTGCCTTTCATCTCACTAATGTTCAACCTCCAACTCCACAGATCCTGAGCTGAATGTCTCCTGGGCAACCTTCTTTCACGAAGTGTCCAGGAGACTCTTCTGTATGACTTGGAGGCCAGAACATCATCTAGGAAATACTCTGGCAGATGTTGCTGGAGCTACGTTAACTTCTGTATCAAGCTTCTTGGTTGTGGCTGATGATGATACCAGAACGAGAGAGGTAAAGGTAAAGGTTCCCCTTGACAATTTGTCCAGTCGTGTCCAACTCTCAAAGGAAATATAACATGGAGGCCAGAATCCAATTCAGAGAATGGCAACAAGGATGATCAGGGGACTAAAACTAAGCCCTATGAGGAACGACTGAAAGAACTGGGCATGTTTGGCCTTAAGACTGAGGGGAGATCTGACAACACTTTTCAAATACTTGAAAGATAGCCATACAAAGGAGAGGCAGGATCTGTTCTTGATCATCCCAGAGTGAGGGACATGTCATAATGGGCTACAGGAAGCCAGATTTAGGCTGAATATCAGGAAAAAACTTCTTAACTGTTAGAGCAGTACGACAATGGAATCAGTGACCTCAGGAGGTGGTGGGTGCTCCAATGCTAGAGGCATTCAAGAGAAAATTGGACCACCATCTGTTAGATCTGCTTTGATTTGGATTCCTGCCTTGAGCAGGAATCCAAATCATGGTTGGACCCGATTGGCCTTATAGGCCCCTTCCAACTCCATTATTCTCTGATTCTATTGCTTATGCATGCCAGTATAAGTCAAATGATATAAACTGCTGTGGTGAATTGCCACTGCTTGAGAAACTGGTACTTTAACTTCCTATTGAGCATCAAGTCTCATGATTGGTGTGCAACATGAAATAACAAACTTTATCTTCTCAACAAGCAGTGATTTGCTGCAGTGGTTTAAGCCACCTAATTTAACTCTGATATGCACAATGAACAAGTTTTGAAGGAATTTAATTGATATAGTTAATGAATGAACTGTACATAAATTCAATTATTGTATTTAAATAGGCGGAAACTGAAATAAATAGGTGAAAACATAACAATTAATACAGTAAAATAGCTACAAATTACATTAAAATAATAATTACATGACATATGGCAACCCTTTGCAGAGTCTTCTAGGTACTGCATTACGTTATTTTGAGTTATATCAACAGCAAGGGAGGAAGGTTAAAAGCAAAGGAAGGATGAAGAACTAATTGAACCCCCTAAGCTGTGAGTACATCTTACTTGTGGAATCTTGTAAAGGTGAAGAATGTTGGCCATATAATGACAGAAAACAGAAGCAGGTCCCGCAATAACAGAAACTGCATTCACTTGGGTATCACATTTGTAGTTGGGGATGAACCTGTCCTGTGTGGAAAGCAGCTCCATTGAAGCGAGATAGGTCCATCTTGCCGAGAAGTAGCTGTTAGAGATATGGGTGCCCAAGGTGATGTTAGGTAACATCTGGGGATTTCCATTGATTTCTTTCACAGCAAACATGAAGGCCAAGATGTGTTGGTAGTTCTGCATGAAAACCCTGCAAGGAGAGTGAGTTGGATCTTCTGTTATATCCCTGTCCTTTGGTAGTACAATATGAAATTACCTGCATGTGCTGAAGTATGCATATGACTGCTTTCAGCAACAGACTCCAGAGAGGGAAAGAGAACACAGAGCAGAGAGGCGGGGCTGTCTTGGAATTCAGAGGCAGGAAGAAACGATTGGTTAGTGCTGGATAGATTGACAGTCACCCCAGCCCAGAAAGGTCCCACCCAGCCACATCTAATCTTTCTTTTTCTTTCTTTCAATAGCAATAGACATATAGAATTAGAATACTCAATATTAGAACAACCAGATTAAGGAAAATTGGAAGGACTGAGGAAAATCATCACCCTCATTCTCATGATCCTCATTGTGGCACAAAGAGAGCTTTTCTGTCAGCCTTTCCCAAACCAAGTAATGGTTAATTAATCCAGGATCACTGAGGATATTGTTCTGACATGACATATGACTAGGAGTAGTAATATCTTACAAGGGTTCGTTAACCTCTTCCTCTGATGGGTGTCTTTGGAATGTTATGTCAGACATTACGTACAACTGAGAAATAATGCCGGCAATCATCAGCTCTCCTGGGCGATAATACTTATGCTTAATAGGATGTAGGTTTCCAACAGTGCATCGCGCATCAGCCGTGCTGCATCTCACTTGAGTCAGCATCTGTAGCATTATCACCACCTTAAACAAGAATGCCATTCTGTATAAACATTGACTAGTCCCCAGTGCATTCCTCCGACACCATCACTCAATCGTCTCTTAGCAAGACTGCTTCACAACCATCCACGGACACTTCTCTGATGTGAATCTAGAATGGTAGACTAAGAGATCAGAAGAATGAAAGTCTCCTTGCCTCTAGATTCACTTCTGAATGGCACAAGGAATACTAATAGCTTCCTTGTGTCTCAGTTCATGATTTTGTTATGTTCGCTCATGTCACTGTTTTGCTATGTTCATGTGAACTACTTAGGGACTGAGGAGTGAAGATAATCACAGCTGGTTTTGATAATTACATGACAGATGTAATTATCCAGATGGATCCAGACTTAGTAATTCATACTCAAATCTTCAAAAAACTTCCAGTTTATGAATGTGGGATATTGTGCTCCTGTACCCACAATTCAAAATGCCAAGAAATGGCTCGATATTGCTGTGCAATATTGTGCCCACGTTGCCAGCAGGAAAAAGAAAGCCAAGCTTTACATAGCAAAGGACAGCCTCAATGTTGACAACACCAATGTCAGCAATCAAGGTGGTCTAAGGACACCCTCTTGTGCTCACTGCCATTTACAAAGTGATTTCAAGTAGGAGACCATCCCACACGTTGACTTCCCTTTTCATCAGTTAACTACTTCTCACCCAAACACAAAGCAATGGTCAGGGCTGTTTTTCAACAAGAGTGAATGCTACTGAGCACAAGGTAAACTTATGTTGCCATGCTCACTCTGCAGAATGCAGACAACAAAGCTATGTTCCAATTTCCAAACCCTTTCCTTGGATTAGGCCAGTGGTTCTTAACCTTTTTGAAAGAAACGCCCCCTTGAGCCATTGAGGAAGTTATCATCACCCCCCTCCCCACGGCGGCGGCCACATCCGCTGCCAGCACCAGCTGCTCTGGATCCGGCGGTGCGAGGAGGGGGGGCGATGAGAACTTCCTCAATAGCAGTGGTGTGGCGGCTCCATCACCCCCATATCGCCCCCTTCTGTTCCTTCGCCCCCGTGTCGCCCCTTTTTGTTCCATCGCCCCCCTGAAAAACGAAATCGCCCCCTGGGGGGCAATATTGCCCAGGTTAAGAACCACTGGATTAGGCAACCAGAGGGAGAAAAGTTATACCAGATGAAAAGCTCTATGAAAATGTTATGCACATTTCTTCTAAAATATGCCTCCTTGGGTTTTTTTTTTTAAATAATAGAAAAAAGGGAGAGCTGGGAGTTAGCGAACATTGTCTCTGGAAACCAAGGTAAAAGAAACACATCCATACGATGTAAAAGAAAGACAGGGACAAAAATCAACTCCTTGGAAATGAAGTGTTGGAGGAGAGCCTTACAGATGCCACAGACAGCCAGAAAAACAGAAAAGTGGGTGCTCAATCAAGTCAAGCCTGAATGCTCACTAGAGCAAACATGAGTAAATTGAAGCTCTCCTACCGTGCACATAAAATGAAAATTCAGATGTGACCAGAAAATACAATATTGCTATGAAGGAAAGGGCAGTAGGAAGAGAGAATGTGAGATGTTGTTGGTTTGCAAGATCTGAGCAGATATGCTAATGATACAACATTTTGGAGGTCATTAACTTACATATTCACATCACATCGGAAGTGACTTGATGGCACATAACATCTTTGGAGGGTTTTTTTTTGGTCTTACCAGACAATTGTATCGTAACAAGATGGTTTAAACTATGACAGGATATAGGCATCAAAGCTCTGCTAACAATGTGTAAGATCACAAAGCAAAAACAATAATATCACAGCTCAAACAAGTGAGCTTCTGAATATTTGTTCTCTATTCTTTTGAAAATATATTTTGAGATATTTTTACAACCAGACACAGAATCCTATTCCCAGCACTAATGCCTGTTTGGCCAGGAAGGAGTTAAAGGGTTCTCCTCCTGAGAGTCAGCTAATTGGGTCCTGACATGACAGGGTTAAAAGTTCAGATTGCCCCAAACCTGGAGCTGATTTCCCCTTTGAAGACTTGTGTTAGGAGGAGTCTGGTCTGAGAAATCATGAGCGAATCTTTACTGAAAGCATTCAGGGCTGGGACAAACATAACAGCTTTTGTAATGCAGAAATGCTTTGAGAATGCTTTACAAAATTGTGTGCGCTAATTCTCTGGACATACATGGCAAAATGTGCCTTTTTGGAAGACAGCCACTCCATTACTTTCTTCAAAGCCAGCCTGTTTTTATGCTCTTTGAAGAAAACCTGTCTTTTGACTCTCGTTCTCTGACTATAATAATTGCCCTATGCTATCCAAGTAGAGAAGGACTACAGTATTCATGGAGGATTGGTTCCAGCCCCCTCCGCACGGATGCCAAAAATTGTGGATATAGCAACCCCTATATATGGCATAGTCTCTGGTTTCCTTTAGTGGCAGGGTCTGGTATTCCACATTGGAAACACTTATTTCTGGTGGTTTTTATTTAATATTTTTAGACCATAGGTAACTGAAACTGCAGGTACCGATCCTGCAGTAGGACCACTGCATGTCATTTCCCTGACCACAAAGCTGCAACAATGTATCCACTTTACAAAGCTCTTACTGGCAAGACTATTCCACTTATTGCTTAGTGTGATAAGAAATCACTTTTTCTCCCATTCAAAAGCCTTTTTTTGAGGACCAATATTTCACCCCCTGCAGCCTGGATATTACTTCACCATTGCCAAAGTTTGGGATGATTAGAAATAAAAAATATATGATGAAATTGTGGCGTGGTTGTTATGTGTGGTCAAATCACCTTGGACTTCTGGCTACCCTAAGAATGAGCAGTCTCCAACGTGTCCTGTTCTTAACAGCCCTGCTCTGCTCTTGTAAACTCAAGGTTGTGGCTTCCTTTGTGGAGTCAATCCACCTTTTCCTGTTGCCTTCAACTTTTCCTAGTATTATTGTCTTTTTCCAGTAAGTTTTGTCATCTCATGATGTGACTGAAGCATGAAAGCTCCAGTTTTTGTCATTTTTACACCCAGAGAAGGTTCAGGCTCAATGTGATCTAGGACCTCTTTGTTTTTTTTTCTGGTGGTCCAGGTATCTGCAAAGCAGTCCACTACCACCATCATCAAGTGAACCAATCTTTTCCCTGTCAGCTTTCTATTCTTTTGCAAACAACATCTAACATCAGTCAAAGTTGAGCGCAGAGAGCAGGAAGGTCTCAGGTATTCCTTCTTGTATGTTTACTCCTCACCAGGGATTTCCTGGAAGGCGTAGTGGATGATAATGTGGGATAGGATAGGCTGAAACAAGCTGGATTCATACTTATCAAGTCATGGACCATATTGTACTACAAGGGCTCAAGAGGTTTTTTGGTCTTTCATCCTCTTGAAGTGTAAATTCTAGGGAATCTGTAAAATCTTCCAGACTTATTGTAGGTACCAGTAGATATTTATTTATTTATTTATTTATTTATTTATTTATTTATTTATTTATTTATTCGATTTTTATCCCACCCTTTTAGACAAAGTCTACTCAGGGCGGGTTCCATAAACATTAAATATAAAAACATTAGAACAATTAAAATTAAAATAAAACAGTTCAAAACAATAATATTAATATTAATAATACTCAAGATGGGGAAAAAATTATAATAAAATAAAATCAAATAGTGACAGGAGGGAAGGCCTGCCTGAAGAGCCAGGTTTTCAATTGGCTCTTAAAAACACCCAGCGAGGGAGCCAGGCGGATCTCTGATGGAAGGTTATTCCAAAGCCGAGGGGCCACTGCCGAGAAGGCCCGGCCTCTTGTTCTTTCTTTCTGGGCCTCTCTCGGCGTTAGGCCCCTCAGCCGTCCCTCCTGGCTATGATGGGTGATTCGGGTAGAACTAAGTGGGAGAAGGCGATCTGCCAGGTATCGAGGTCCTAAACCGTTTAGGGCTTTATACGTCATCATCAACACTTTGAAATCAATGCAGAAGCGAATGGGCAGCCAATGTAAGGCAACCAGAGTGGGAGAGATATGTTGGTATTTTCTCACCCCACTAAGGAGTCTGGCCGCCGCATTCTGCACCATTTGAAGCTTCCGCAACAATCTCAAAGGTAGCCCCACGTAGAGCACATTACAGTGATCTAATCTCGAGATTACAAGCGCATGGACAAGAGTGGTGAGGGCCCCGCCATCAAGATAGGGTCGCAGCTGGGCAATCCACCATAGGTGGAAATAGGCGGAGTGGGCCACGGATGCCACCTGGGTTTCCATGGTAAGCGCCGGGTCCAGATGTATCCCCAAGCTGCGCACCTCACTCTTTGCGGTGAGAGTCACCCCCCCAAAAGAGAGGGAGTTTCCCAAACCGCCAACGGAGGGGCCACCCACCCTCAAGACCTCCGTCTTGTCCGGGTTCAACCTCAACCCATTCAGCTGCATCCATTGCAGCACGGCCTCCAGACAGCGCTCAAGGGACGAAACGGCATCCACTGAGGTCGGTGAAAAGGAGATGTAGAGCTGGGTGTCATCAGCATACTGATGGCACGAAGCCCCACACCCCCTGATGACCCCTCCCAGCGGCCTCATATAGATGTTAAACAGCATTGGGGAGAGGATCGACCCCTGCGGAACCCCACAATTGAGACTCCACGGGGCCGAAACACTCTCCCCAAGCTGTACTCTCTGGGGACGGTCCTCCAAGAGGGATCGGAGCCAGGCAAGCGCCAGGCCACCGATTCCCAGCTCGGAGAGCCTCCCCAGGAGGATACCGTGGTCGATGGTATCAAAGGCGGCTGAGATATCGAGGAGGACCAACAAGGACATTTTGCCCCGGTCAGCCTCCCTCAACAGGTCATCCAACAGTGCGACCAGTGCCGTTTCCGTGCCATGACGCGGCCTGAAGCCCGACTGGAATGGATCCAGGGCATTGATATGAATACATATTTCCAGTCTTGGCATGCCTTCATTGGCTCCCTGTTAGTTCCCATACCCAATTCAAGATGCTGGTCATGACCTATAAAGCCCTAAATGGTTTAGGACCTCAATACTTATTGGAATATCTATCCCTCAAAATAGCAAACTGCTCTTTGCATTCCTTGATGTTTAAAGTGATACCCAAAGAGGCCAAAAGATCTAACGCCAGGTGCTGTGCTTTCTCGGCCATGGCCCCTTCCCTCTGGAATAAGCTTCCTGCAGAGGTTCATCAAGCGCCTTCCCTCTCAGTTTTAGGAAGCTCTGATGTATATGGAATATATAAAGCTACCATTTGCTAGTGTTTCAACCATTGACCCGAGAAGCTCAAGTTTGTTTTAAATGTGTTTTTGTTGTTTAGTCGTTAAGTCGTGTCCGTTAATGTGTTTAATTCTATCTAAATGCAGGTATGATAATTTCAGCTAGTGACAGGGTTTTTATCATATTGTGGTTTTCATATTGTATGGTTTGAAACTGTGCCTTGATGGGTTGTGAACTGCTGAGAGAGTGTTCACACTAATGGGGCGATATTGAAGTTGGAACGAACGAACGAACGAACGAACGACCAAACAAACAAACAAACAAACAAACAAACAAATAAATAAAATGTAATTTTTGTCTCTGTGTTGAAATCAATTTATCCTCAAGAGAAGGGAAAGGGGGGAATGTGCAGCATAAGTAGGAAGGAATAAATTAATCCTTGATTGCTCTATGTAACCTTTCATGTGCACAGGCAGTAATTCAAGAAACAAAGATGGATGGTTCTGTTCAGAAAAGGATTCTCTAATGATACAACGAGGCCCAAATATTTCCTTAAGATCATTGGGAGAACAGACTGTATGAGGCCCTTTTGCCAGGTCAGCCACTGGAACCAGTGTGGGCTTGTGGTGTCATTCAGGAGGGTTGGAATTGGCACAGGGGAAGGGCAAGCGACAGCTGGAAGGGGCAACAGCTCCTGCGACACAGAGTTGTGAAAAGGGCATATGGAAAATCTGTTGAAATGGACCAGAATATGGGCCAGGCGGAGCTAACCAGTGAATATGGCGTCCCACTCTCTGCCTTTCTCCAAATGGCATTACTGGCCCAAATTCACATACCCTTTGGTTCTTTCTCCAGTCCCATCCTCTCACCCCTGCCTTTGGAAGGGCAGATTTGGTGCCAGGGCAAAATGCACGCCAATCCTTATATCTGAACCCGTGACCCCTGCTGCCACCTGAGAACATCTAGAGATGGATGCCAAGGTTTCAGTGCTGTTTCATGCACAAGGATCAAATTTCCACCTCTGTCAGTAACTCTTGCCTTGAGTTACTCCGTCAGTAACTCTTACTGGAGACCAAGGGATGCAAAGGGATCCTATGAAATCCCCCCTTTTTGCTGCAAGAAAACGAAAAGGGATTTTTTTTTTCTGATTCTAGGCACTCCATACCCTTCTTTGGATTTGGCCTGGAAAGACCTAACCTAATTCCAAGTGCTCAGAAAGTGACTTTGTAACCCAGTACCTTTTGTGTCTTTCCACAAACACCATTGTTCCTGATTGAGAAGAACCCCTGTTACACCATGAGTCTTAGCTTCCAACTTCCTTGCTTTGTGGAGTTTGCTCCAGCAGGAGATAACATCTGACTCTTGATTGAAAGCTAGGACTTTCACTCCCTTTAGTAAATGTTATGTGGTCTGATGGTGAACTTGAGAAGTCAACTCTAGCGATGAATTTAGGCTGATCGTCCACGCCCTCCTTATTTATTTCTCCCCTTTTTCCTATTTAGAAAGGGAGCTCTTGCATGATGATCCCATTGCCATTGTCCCACCTGAAGAACCAACTTTCTCTATACTGCAAACACAAATCACAGAAACATGTTTCCCCCACTTTTCCTCCTTTGCACAGGGACTTGGTTTGCAGGTAAGCACATTATCTGTAATTAGTGAATGCACTATGATTAACATTTGTTTCTTTTGAAAGCTTCACAGCTACCCACAGCCCACTTAACAGAAGTCAGCATAAGTCATGCTCAGTTTATAAAGCAATTGTATGCACATTCACTGAGGAGCAAGCCAATGGAACTCTGTGGGTTGATTCCTACAGCTCCAGTCCAAGCCAACATTTTAGCTAATCAATAGAGAATGTGTAGTTGATGCAGGGAGATTTATGTGAGCTGCTGGATAGTTCAGTGGTTTAGATATCTGGCTGTGGAGCTAAAGGTTGGGAGTTCAATTCCCCACTGTACCTCCTTGAGAGGGGCTGGACTCAATGATCCACAGAGTCGATGATTTTATAAGGCTTGATTATAAAATATAAATTAAGCAAGTGCTTCATTTAGTCCTTAGGTTGAAAGCTAAGCTTAGATTCTCTTTTTCCTATTGAGCACAATTTCTTATGACTTAGCTCTCACACACACTAAACATTGGTTAGGTTAAAATGCAAGCCTTCCGTGGGGAGAGGGACCAACTTTTGCTGGTATTCAGGGTGTTCTTCTTACTGCTTCTTCACCTCCTTCTCCTCCTCTTCATCATTCTGCCCCACACTTTCAACAAGCATTTGTACAACGCTGGGTACAGACTACAAAACAATGATCAGTATAATCTCCATGCTCCCAAAGACCATGTTCTCATTGGAGAAATGACCTCCTCTGCATTTATGGAGATGCCTTCATACAACTTTAAGGGGCACCCACACTCCTTCACAACAGCAGTGTAAGTAGCTCTTTATTGTTCTGCAACAGGTTCTTATTATATTTTTGGGCTGGAATGTAGATCATCCTGGGGGAAATCCATAAAGATTCAGCCTGTTTGAGTGTTCCTCAAAACATGTATACTTATTAACTGGTGATTCAGCTGGTGATTTGCATGTGTGAATGACCTAACACCAGAGCTAGACCTTGTACATGCTTGTTTACACTTTCCAAATTTCCAAATGCACCCTTGCCACATATGTGAGGGAGATAGTGAATGAAGCATACATTCACTTGAACAATAACTATTTTCTTTGGCCTCTGCAATATAAAATTGGGGGATTTGAGGGAGTGTTTGCCATCTAGACTACAGCCTATTCCAGCGAGAAGGAAAGCAGAAAGTCAACCCAACAGATGATGGTCTAGCCTCCTTCCCATGATTTGACAAAAGCAGGACAAAAGGATGTCAGCATTTTAATCTCATCTTCCTTGGTTACTACGAAGGGGTGCTGACAAGTATTGAGCCTTTCCCAGAAAAAATTGAGCTAGGAAGCTGTAACTGCCACACTATTCTACGTATTCCCCCAGGAAGTCAATGCACTTGCGACATCTGTCCTGCAGCTTCTTAAGTCCCTGCAAATAAAATTCTTCCGACTGCTGGTGTAACCACTCATTTGCAGCATTAGTTGCCTCCAGAACACTCCCAAATCGTTGTCCCTTTAGGTGTTTTTTGAGTTTGGGGAACAGAAGGAGCCAGGTCGGGAGAATAGGGTGCATGGGACATCACTTGAAAGCCTAAGGACATCAGTTTTGCCATTGTTTCACCTGCAGTGTGTGACGAGGCGTTGTCATGCAACAGGATGACACCTTTGGAGAGCTTTCCTTGACGTTTTTCTCGTATTTCTGTTTTTTCACTCCTTTGCGTGTAGACGCAAGATATTGTCATGATCCACATTCTTCCATACTGAACATGCACATGGCAATGTGCTGAGTGCTTCCCATGAATTTCTTCCTGTATTAATACATTGCTCTATTCTTCTACCAGGGTTGAACAGTTCAGTTGTGTAAGGTGTGGCTCAGTGATAATGGGTGTTGCTCATTGTTCAGCAGAACATTTGGGACCAAAACGGTTGGCTTTTGGTTATGATAAATAATATATAACCTCTAATTTTGCAGAGTCTACAGCTTGACGTGTATAGATAAAAAAACACTTTGTATAGTAAGATTTGATGTTCTCCTATATGTGAGTTTGCGCCAGCAATATGATAGTAAATAAATAATCACTTGTGCTTTTGGTTAAAACATTAAATAACTCCTACTGTTTATAAATGTCTGTAAAATATAATATAACTCATAGTGCTTGTCATACAAGTTCTTGACTTATTGACAGACATTTTTTTTTCTAATAAATAACTACCTCTAACCATAACACTATTACATTTGCAAATCCTATCTGGCCCTATCAAATTCTGTCAGTTTCATCTTTATTCCCAGTCAGCCCTGTCAGTCACTGTCACATATTGGATTCTGCCATTGTCTGTGTCTGACACATCCCTGTCTTAGTCACGTATTGTCTGGGTCTTTTTCTCTCTCTTTTTGGCTTTCTATGAAACTCTCATTGCAGTATAGTTCCAAAATACTACCAGTACATCCTGGCCTTTGTGTTTGCCTTCCATGAAATCAGCAAGGACGACAAGCTGTTACCCAATATCACCCTGGAAGCCATGGTTGATGAGATTTTTTTCAATGCATGGAAAGCCAGTGAGGCCACCCTCCAGCAGCTTTTCATAGGAAGGGGGAACCCGCTCAATTACTACTGTGAAAGGGAGGAGAGGCTCATGGCTATCATTGGTGGTCTCACCTCCCCCAATTCCATCCAGATGGCCAACCTCTTAAGCACCTACAAGATTCCACAGGTATGTGATTTTATCGGGTAGCACAGCCATAGCCTTTAGGGAAGAAGGAATTGCATATGGCACTCAGAGATGTAATTGGGTCTTGACCAGAGAAGGGGAGGCACTTCCTTCCAAAATAGTAGCAAGAGGTTCCCTCAACACTGCTGTGATTAGGAGATGCCTAAGTGTCCCAGACAGAATCTTGAAGTATGAAGGAGTCTTCTCCACGGTCAAGGAAGGAGGTGATTGCAGGTTGTATTCAGAGACCCAGTTGGGCCATGACTGGAGCAGGATAGGTGCCACATTTGAAAACGGTAGAGAAGGAGAGATGTCCGTGCCTTTGTACCAATCACAAGCACCTCAGTTATACACATATTGCAGTGCATCACTCCTAGAGAATCCTTGGAATCAGCCACCCATAGCTGAAGGTCTCCAGAGATGTGATTCCCCACAGATCTACAATTCTTTAACTCAACATTTTTGACGATTAGTAATGTCATTTTTTTCCGACCATTCTCCTTACACTCTAACCTGCAGAACCTTTCAGATGATCATTAATTCTTTCTGAAATAGTAGATTTTAACAGTAACACAGTGGCGTACAAGATATGGATGGATGCCAAGTCAGAGCATAGGTCCATATGGTTTTATGAAACAGGACCAGCTCTCTGTAGTTTTCAGACAAGGAGACATTTTGGAGAAGGTAGGAAATGAATTAAGGGCTTAGTGCATGCCAGATACGTGCTCTACATGGAGCATGGTAATAGTCCCAAAATGATTCATTATTTCATGGACACAGAGATGAATTTCTCAATGGTTGTTCTCCCCTGTTGCTTTAGCTTTCCTATGGCTCTTTTGACCCTGTGCTGAGTGACAAAACCCAGTTCCCCTTTTTCTTCCGGATGATTCCAAATGAAGAACCTCAGTATGATGGGATTGTTGAGCTGCTCAAATATTTTGGGTGGAACTGGATTGGCCTCCTCCTATCTGATGATGACAATGGAGCAACGTTTCTCCGAACCCTGAGGCCAAGGCTCTTGCAGAACAACATCTGTGTCGCTGTGACTAAATTCATTCCGATGGTGACAACTCACACTTCGAACGAGACTCTTACTACTCTCCTGGGCAGCCTGCTCTCTGCACTCAGTTTGTACAAACTCAACGTATGGCTCATCCATGGAGATGGCCAATCAATGGAGGGTTTACGAATAATTCTAGAGAATTATGAGATATTCGAAAATAACCCAATGGAGAAGGTGTGGATCATAACAGCCCAGTGGGATTTCACGACAGTTTTCCCTTGGAACACATTCACAGCAAAGTCCCTCAATGGCACCTTGTCCTTCTCCCTTCACTCCAATGTGGTGCCGGGATTTCAGGATTTTCTTGATACCTTAAATCCATACCAGTCACAGAGTCCTTTTATCTGGCTATTCTGGCACACTGCATTTCTGTGTTCAGTGCCCATTGCTCACTTATATATACCCAATAAAGGCGACTGTACAGGAGAAGAGAAGCTGGGGAGTCTCTCTGAAACTGTGTTTGAAATGAGTGTGTTCGGCCAGAGCTATGGTGTCTACAATGCGGTCTATGCTGTTGCACATGCTCTCCATGACCTGTACTTATCAACAGCGAAATGGAAAACAATGAGGACTGGAGGCAGAAGGGATGCTTGGGAAATTCAACCTTGGCAAGTAAGTCACAGCTTCTCCTGTCTGCAGATCGAATGTAAGAATCCAGTGAGTAAAGAAATGTCATTGATTGGTGGGACTGAATCTTAGTCTCTCATGCCTGTGTGGGACATACGGATTTGGAGCCACCGGGCAGTTCCACACTTTTTCTGTCCCTTTTAAACACCAAGTCAGTGTTTGCCTTCTAAGGAGTGTTCCTTTAAAGAGCAGTAAAAGAAGATTTTCTTTACATGGCAGCACTGACATTTGCACAAAGATTGAATTTATTTATTTATTTATTTAAAATATTTTTACTCCGCCTTTTTCCTTAAAAAGAACCCAAGGCAGCTTACATCATTGAAAGGCAATACTTGAAGCTGAAAAGAATGAGTATACAACAGTGGTTTACATCATTAAAAGACAATATTTAAAGCTAAAAACAATGAGTATACAAAGGCGGCTTATATCATTTAATGACAATATTTAAAACTGAAAACAACAAGTATAGAAATAGTAAAAAAGTCAAAGAAATACCATTCCGAGAAATGGTAAACAAAAGCAATACTAAAGACACATTCAAAGCAGTCAGGCACAACAATCCATTTAAAAGTCCCACTCAGGCAGACTTTCACTGAGGGAAAGTTTGCCTGAAGAGAAGAAAAGTCTTTGCCTGCTTGTGGAAGGACAGCAAAGATGGAGTCAATCTGGTCTCCTTTGGGAGAGATCTTTTCACAGATCTCTCCCAAAATATTGGGCACGGAACACTTGTGGTAAGTGTCCTAAAACAGTGATAGAATGTGGCAGTGCACAGGATTCAATGCTTTTCAAAATAGTCACACCCTTCTCATTGGCCTCATAATGGTATTATAGCTGCACAAGAGCGCACTATGACATTGTGTAGCAGAGCAAGCCAACCGTCTACAAGGCAGTTCTAAAAATTGGGGCATTTCTCAGTCTTTTGCCTAAGATCAAGTGTAGTCAAAATGGGGACAGCAGCCCTCCGACCATTATAACTTTGAAACTGGGCTTTAGATCAGTACCAAAATTGGTACGGTTGTAGCAAACAGTCTTCTTTTTTGCTTTGCCAAATTTGGGGAAGTATGGACAAACAATTTTCAAAGACAAAAAGAAGCATGAAAATAGACTGCGTCTCCTGATGAAGTTTAAATTTTTTAAAAAAACATCTCTATTAGAATATGTGTTGATATTTTGGGAGTGAATATTTGTTGATTTTTAAAAATCGTTTATATAATATAAGCAACTCTCTGATCTTCACCATTGCTCTGTGAACGTCTTCATACTGTTCAAAGTTTCTGCATTTTTGTACAGTGTCTACCCGCCCCTTGACTATTGATGAACATTGAGACCAGCCTTTTTATGGTTTTTAATCATGAAGTTCACGATCTCTTCTTTCATTATCAGCTAGAATGCCTTCTTCACAGCCCTCTTTCCTCTTCTAAGGAGCAACGTGAATGCTTCCAGTTGTTCAGATGACATTTTGGCCGTAGAAACTGGAATTCCCACTCAAGAATTCCATCTTTTGCACTTCCTGCTCCGCAGAACATTTAGATTTCCCTCAAGAAGTTTCACATGTCAGCATTCCATTTATTTTGAAAATATACATTATTTTGTACATTCCTTGGGTGATCCTAGTAGAGTCACGGAAACATATTTGGTTATGAAAAGGTTGCCTCTAAGGAAATTCCAGAGGAAAAACACTAACCCCTATCTTACTTTTTCCACTAACTATAACCTTTTCTTTTCTAATCTAGCTTCACTTTTTTCTGAGAAATGTCCGCTTCAACAACAGTGCTGGGGATGTAATCTTTTTCAACGAGAATGGGGACCTGGAATTTGGGTATGACATCAACAACTTAGTGACTTTCCCCAATCGGTCCTTCCAGAGAGTGCGAATCGGGAAGATGGATCCTCATGGTCCTGATGGAAAGAAGTTCACCATCAATGGAAGTGCCATTGTGTGGAATCATAAGTTTAATCAGGTGTGAATCCATTGGGAAGAAGCTTCCAACCCCCAGGTCCTCTTAGGAGTTCAAAAATCTACTGCATGATTGGTGCTTTCAAGCCTGGGATTTGAGATGCAACCAGAACGTTCAAAGTATTCATGAAGGCATGAATATCCAGAATTCTTGATAAACATGGTGGCTTGTCTACAATGTTAGCTTAAAATTCTCTGCCTAACATTTCTGCATGGGTGGGGGGAATCACTGTTTGTTGCCAATTCAAACCAATAGGCAAATGTTTACACATCCAGACTAAAGCAAATCAATCCAATTTGGTTCCAGAGTGAACTGCCAAGCTCTAAAGCACTTGAAAGCAAATCAGAGATTTGGATGACTAAAATAACCAAGTTTGAGCACCTGTCCAGATTGGCCATTTTGAGTGTCAGATGCATTGGGCTACAAGGGGTCTGTTCAGTTTAGGAGGGAGGACAGATGTGCCATTTGGTATGGTCCCCCCATCCAAGTGGCAAATGACCCTTAGCAGCCCGATCAGCTGTCAATTAAGTGCTTCCCCTGATCATCTGTGGAGGGTCAAGAGAAGTGAAATTATTTTTATGTCACTCCTCTCTCCCCCTGTTGGTGTGTTTCCATTTTCTCCTCCCCCCATCCCTGCTTTCTTTCCTTCATTCTTCCCCACTTTCTTTCTCCCTCTCCCTGGGAATCTGCTGCTACAATGGTAGTTGGAAGCTGAGACTGCTGCAGGCTGCTATCTCTTGGCTAAACAGGCTAAGCAATGAGCATGCCAAAAAGAATGCATGCCCTACTGCTAGGCCAGAAGGGTGCATGGCAGCTCTTAAAGGGGAAGGATGGCTCATTCTAAGTAGAAACACTTGTGGACTAGGTATTTTTCCCCAATCCAAACAGTGCCGTCAGTGATCCATATATATCTACATATATGCCAGTGTGGACAGGCCCTCGGCCTTCTATTTGCCTTTGTTTCTAAATTGTGTGTTTTGTGTTTGTATGCATGTGTGTGTTTCTGTGTGAATCTCAGAATCATCTATGTGATCTATGATCTATGTGTTTTAGGTAATGAAGCTTACTTTTTCCATGCCTCCTGGCCCTAGGTGTTATGAAGTGTCCAATCTGTTTTTGGTGGGATTGGGCAGCAAGCTCCGGCTGGTGGTAGAGGAAGCGGGACTGCTTCCACCCCTGGAGGGATCAGTTTGAGTCTGAGCATCAGAGACAGGCAGAAATGGTTGCAACATCTCCGTCCTGCCAGGAGCAGCTTTGGGATGAACATGTGCAATCTAGGTCACCACCAGCAAAGGAAAGGCAGAGTATTGTGCTGACCCACTTTGATGTGTGAGAAGATCCCAGGAGAGCCTTCTGTCTTCAGTGCAGACAACAAATGAGGAGGAGAAAGTTACCAGGGCATTAGACCACTAGCTCACTGCTTAAACACCAAACTGTTTTGCTCTCTTCTTTTTGGCCTATTCAACCAATTGATTTGATTGCATTTTCTTCCTGTAATGCTTGAATTTTGCAAAATGGTGCAGATTTTTTTTTTACATATTGAAGTGCGTTACACAATTATCTCAAGTGCATGATCAAACATCAAGTAATGCATTTTGAATAAGATAATATGAGCCATACATTAATTTAAAATATTTTTACTTTGCCTTTCTCCTTAAAAAGGACCCAAGGTGGCTTACCGTATTTTTCCGTTTATAAGACGACCCCCCCTTTTCTAACCCCAAATTAGAAAAAGCAGGGATCAAGGCAAGCAGCTGTCAAAGTGACTGCCGCTTTTCCTTGCCTTTTGAGAAGGCACGGAGCTTAGCAAAAAGGAAGGGAGCAATGCCTCCCCTTCCTTTTTGCTAAGCCCTGTGCCTTTGCAAAAGGCAGCGGTAAAGAGCTGCATTCCGTGTATAAAACGACCCTCAATTTTTTCTCAAATTATTTAAGGAAAAAGTGTCATTTTATACACGGAAAAATACGGTAAGTCATGAAAAAGACAATATTTAAAAGTTAAAAACAGCAAGTATAGAAATATTAGAAAAAGAAATAAACAATAATTATATTAAAAATGGTAAATAAAATCAATACTAAAAACACATTTAAAAGCAACAAGGCACAACCATTAAAAAAAACCCTCTCAGACAGTCAGTCACTAAGAGAAAGAGAAAGTCTTCGCCTTCCTGCAGAAGGACAGCAAAGATGGGGCCAGGTTGTCTTCCCATGGAAGGGAGTTCTAGATTCTGGGAGCAGCAACAGAGAAATCCCTGTCTTAGGCAACAAACATCTGTTGACTAGATGTTAGACAACACACATCTGCTGTCTAAAGGGTATATATATCTTGGTGATTGGTCTAAGAACCACAGCAATGAACTGTACTGTACATAACTTTACATGAGTCCCGGAATGTGTTGATTATGCCTTGTTCAGATGCAGGGAACTCTGGATTAGGCCTTGTTCTGATGCATGGAAGCCTGGAGTAAATGCGAAACGATAAGACAAAAAGAAGAAATAAAAAACTATGTATTCTGTGAAGGAAAACACTGTTTTATTTACTGAAGGTGTGTTAAAGGGATTGGTAGATGCTTTTTAGAACTACATGTTGAGGACGCTCTGAGACATATCATTAAATATCTGAGTGCAGTCAGCCTACACATTTTAAAGAATGCATATAGCGCCCTTTGTGCGCGGCAGGAGAGGAAGTTGAACCCGTTCCATATGCGTTGTCTCCGACACATTTTTGGTATCACCTGGCAGGACAAAGTTCCAAACAGAGCAGTCCTAGAACGAGCTGGAATTTTTAGCATGTAAACATTACTGAAACAGCGACGTCTACATTGGCTTGGGCATGTCGTGAGAATGGTTGACGGTCAGATTCCAAAAGATCTCCTGTATGGAGAATTAGTGCAGGGAAATTGCCCCAGAGGGAGACCACAGCTGCGATACAAGGATATCTGCAAGCGGGATCTGAAGGTCTTAGGAATGGACTTCAACAGATGGGAAACCTTGACATCTGAGCATTCAGCCTGGAGGCAGGCGGTGCATCATGGCCTCTCCCATTTTGAAGAGACCCTTGTCCAGCAGGCTGAGACAAAGAGGCAGTCCCGAAACCAGTAAAATCAGGGAGCTGGTCAGGGGACAGATTGTATTTGTCTTGAGTGTGGAAGGGATGGTCACTCTCGAATTGGCCTCCTCAGCCACACTAGACGTTGTTCCAAGTCCTATATTCAGAGCATGTTACCATAGTCTCTCGAGACTGAAGGATGCCTAATCTAATAGCAGCTTCAGGGGAGCCTGGATGGGTGGCACAAGAACTTCCAGGAGTTGTAAGGGTTTGGACCTTCTCTTTTTCTCCTTAGGTCTTAATTGGAGATGGACATAAACTGGGAAAATGGTGGTTTGTGATGGTTCATGGTTCAGCACTATTTACGAATCATGAACCATGAACTTTCATGTACTTTCTGATTTGCGACATCTGAGTTATAGCCCCACAAAGCAGGTCCCCCCAGGAAAGCGCTATTTAGCAGCTGGCTGTTCTACTGCTCCTGGGAGTCCCAAGTTGTATAAATCACAAAGTGTACAAATTGCCAACACCAATAATAGCTTGCCATTTTGCTTTGTTCTGAGCAGGCTTATCTCCCCGAGGTGTCCCAAACGAACCACAAAATGGCCCAATTTGTGTTTTGTTTTGCTTCATGGTTCATTTTGTGCCCATCTCTAGTCTTGATGAAAATGGCACCTGGCAGACATTTCCAAGAGAAGAGAAACATCCAGTCACACTGTTATGCTGATATTTCCGTTTTGTCATAAAGATGGATATGAACTGCGTGAAAGACACAATTCATGTCACACATAGTTTGGGAATGGATTCATGTGCACAAGGTTGATATAAAAAAAATCTACATCTGGGTGTAACCAGCATAATGACCTCCCTTGTCCTGGTTATCTTTAGACTGCTCCTCATGCCACCTGTGTGGAGAGCTGCCAAGCCGGTCATCACAAGATTGTCCAGCAGGGGAAGCCAGTTTGTTGCTATGAATGCGCCCGATGCCCTGAAGGGAAGATTTCAACCCATGCTGGTAACCAGGAGAACATTTTCTTTAGGAACAACCGGGCAGGGACAGAGGGTGGTGGTTCTGGATTTCTCTCCCATCACCTTGATCTGACATTTCTCCTTTTCACTCCAGTGGCTAGCATTTTCCCCATACGGGCTATTGTGAAACAGTCAAGACATTATGGAAAGAGACTTGTCTTTAGCATCGGGGACAACTGGTGTACCAGTGCTAAGTTAGAATTGGAAGCAGGGAATCTTTTGCACTAGATTTGCACTAGGAAAGCCTCTTTCTCTAGTACAAATCTATTGAAAAGGCTCCTTCCTGCAAATATTCACTTATATACAGTAGGTATCCCATTTGTCACTGATGCTAAAGAGAGATTCTTATTCAAGACATAATATCAGGTGTGATAAATGAATCTTCATTAAATCTGCTAAATATATATCAGAATTATTGCCAATTTGTTTCTGAATTTTAGATGCAGATGAATGTGAGAAGTGCTCTGAAGATCGGTACCCAAACCAGCATCACAATTTATGCATCTCAAAACAGGTTGCTTACTTATCTTACGGAGAACCGGTGGGGGCAGCTTTGGCGTTCTGTGCCTTCATGTGTTCCTCTGTCACAGTTCTGGTGATGTGGATCTTCCTTTGCTACCGACACACGCCCCTTGTCAAAGCCAACAACTGGAACCTAACCTGTGTCCTGATCTGCTCTCTCTTTATGGGCTTTCTGTGTCCTTTCCTCTTCATCGGATGGCCTGGGAAGGTCTCCTGCCTTCTGAGGCAAACCGTCTTTGGCATCATCTTCACTGTGGCTGTTTCTTGTGTTTTGGCTAAAACCATCACGGTGGTTCTGGCCTTCATGGCCACCAAACCTGGAAGCAGGGCCAGGATGTGGGTGGGAAATAGGTTGGGAGTGTCCCTGGTGGTTCTCGGTTCACTTATTCAAACTGGCATCTGCATTGTGTGGCTGGCGACCTCACCCCCTTTTCCAGAGTTTGACATGAACTCTCAAGTGAATCAGATTATAGTGCAATGCAATGAAGGTTCAGACATGATGTTCTACCTTGTCTTGGGTTACATGGTCCTTCTGGCCATCACCAGCTTCATCATGGCTTTCTTTGCCAGAAGATTGCCCGACAGTTTCAATGAAGCCAAGCTGCTCACCTTCAGCATGTTGGTGTTTTGCAGTGTGTGGGCATCCTTTGTGCCCACCTACTTGAGCACCAAAGGGAAATACATGGTGGCCGTGGAGATCTTCTCCATCTTGGCTTCTAATCTGGGTTTACTGGGCTGTATCTTCTTCCCCAAATGCTACATTATAATTCTGAGACCAGAACTAAACACCAGAGAGCAATTAGTAAGAAAAAGACAACATTGACACTGGTTTATTTTGGTTCTTTAGTTATTTGCCAATTTCTTTTTATCAGATCCCTACAACAGTTATTAAAGAAAAGATACAAAGGTTTAGACTGTGTTGGACTTAGGGTTGTCCTTCATTCTCCAGAATTTAGCAAATATAATATGTTTAGACAGCTGGCATGTAGTCTATTTTAAGCCATGACCTAGAGGTCTACATTGGAGAGTGCTGCTGTCTTTCCTTAGTGCCTTGGTAATGAAGTAGAGCCAGGAGAAGACAATTCTGTTTACTAATCACTCCATGCTAGTTCATCTACTATCTTTCCTTTCCTTGGACAAGAGCAGCTTCCGGTCAATCCTCCAACTTTATATTCCTTCCCACAAGCACACTGTCAAACATTTCACCAAAGGAATGCTAATTAGGAGTTTACACATCCACAGGTTCCAAGAATGAGGTGTGAAGGTTAATATGCTGCAAATTCTAACTGCATTTGGCTAGTGACATAGGGAAATTAATTTGTAACCTGACACAGTGTCCTGTGATGGGATCGGTCCATTAACAGGCTCAGTCATTGTCAACATTCTAATATTTTGCAATCTCTAAACTCTTGAATGGTTGTGCTTTCTCCAATAAATACACTTATCTATTGTATCCTGTGCATTTTGTGGGCCTCGTGGTATTTCATCATAGCTCTGAACACTCCATGGTTAGCTGCTGAGGTGAGAATTTGAAATGAATTTAACAGGAATGAGCCATGGGTCTTTGACCCATCTTGTCTTGAAATAAGGTGACACCAAAAGATGCCAATCTGCCTCTATAACTTTTTGATGACACTCTAAACCAGCCATTCTCAACCTTTTTTTTTGCCCCTGGCCCCTGGGATGGCTCAGATTGACAAAATATATTCCACTGTCCTTTGATCATTAACCATGCCAGGATGAGGGAAACGTGTTTGACTGTTGGAGACTGTTATTTGCATTGCTTCAATTTAAATAGGATGGGTGTACACCAGATATGTTTTTCTTCTTTTCTTTTAGGCAGCTGCAGATCTCATTCTCCATTACACTTTAGAATTCAATGAACTGAGTGCCTGTGTGTGTGAATGTGCCATGGATTTCTTTGTGTCTCTATCCAGAATTTGAGTGGTCATATTACAATTAGGAAAAGTCCTAAACTGTTTCCTCTCTCCAGTTTGTACTTTACTTTCTTTTTATGTCTACTGATGACTTTGTACTTGTAGCCTTTGCACTTTTTTTCCCTTTGTGCTTTCCTGTGTGCTTGCCTGAGTGAGTGGCAAACATAGCCCACAAGGCAGTGAGTAGGTACCGTGTCCAGTGGAGCAGCAAATCTACTAACCAAAAATCTTTCTTCTCCCTGCAACAGATGCTCTTGTTGAGTAGATTTAAGGAAATTGTACACTTCCTGACAGGGCAGGGCAAAGGAAAGCAGAGGAATCCAGAGGAGCTAAGCAGCATCCCATTCTGTAAAGGGGTCTTCTATGGCCAAACTCTGAAACCACAGAGTGAGGACTTGTGATGCCATTAGACTGGATCCCTGTGAAGTTATGTGACAAAGCCTTGTGATCCCACAATTGGGAGGAGCATCAGGTTTTCATGCTGTCTCACATTAAACAAACTTTATCCTCCATCGGTACCACTGATTGTTGTTGTTTAGTCGTTAAGTCGTGTCCGACTCTTCGTGACCCCATGGACCAGAGCACGCCAGGCCCTCCTGTCTTCCACTGGCTCCCGGAGTTGGGTCACATTCATGTTGGTAGCTTCGATGACACTGTCCAACCATCTCGTCCTCTGTCGTCCCCTTCTCCTCTTGCCTTCACACTTTCCCAACATCAGGGTCTTTTCCAGGGAGTTGTTTCTTCTCATGAGATGGCCAAAGTATTGGAGCCTCAGCTTCAGGATCTGTCCTTCCAGTGAGCACTCAGGGTTGATTTCCTTCAAAATGGATAGGTTTGTTCTCTTTGCAGTCCAGGGGACTCTCAAGAGTCTCCTCCAGCACCACTTTTAGTCTTTTGTTTCTGTCCATGGAGTCTTTTTGTCAAAGATACTGGAGTGGCTTGCCAGTTCCTGCTCCAGGTGGATCGCATTTAGTCAGAACTCTCCACTATGACCTGTCCGTCTTGGGTGTCCCTGCACGGCATAGCCCATAGCTTCTCTGAATTACTCAAGCCCCTTCGCCATGACAAGGCAGCAATCCATGAAGGGGGGTACCACTGATACAGAGATACAACTCCATCCTTCAGACTAGGCACACTCAGCAGTCTCCAGAATTCCTGTCTGGCACTCTGATGACTTGACAACCTGAATGGGATCTGTTTTCTAATGCTGGGGACACCATTCCCCCCTCTTGATTGGGTCCCGAAAGATCAAGCCAAGGTTTTAAAGCATGGAAGGTATGGTATAGTTTGTGACATTACACAGACATAATCAGTCACGAGCACAAGAAACATCTATTATGTCATTGACCTTCACTTCCAATATCTTTGCTCTGTAGCATTTCCCATAGCATGAGACAACAGATAAGTCTGGACTTTGTCTGTACTCAGTAAATGTTATTGGATCTTATGCTCAACAAGTTGAGTCATTTTAGTTATGGAACTTGGTTGGTTGTCCAAGACCCCCTTGCCAACCCCCCAGTTTCTTCCCATTTGCAAAGGGAGACCCATGAACCAGCATGCACAATATCTCAAGAGGTTGCATCCCCTAATTCTTCTATTGTCTCATTTCATTCTGTTTGTGGTGGAAGCTACAGTGAAATCACGGATCAGAGAAACATATTTCCTCTGGCTATACCTGGTTAAACGGACATGGGGGAAAGGGCATCATCTGCCCTATAATTACCAAAATTAGTATGATTGACACCTGCTTCCTGTGCAAATTTCACGGGTCCCACGGGCCACTTGGCAAAATCCAGCACAACAACTCAGTCTCTTTACACGGCTAAACATATAAAGCAAACCTATCTTTCCTTTCTTGTGAGTAAACCCCATGGAACGTAAGGAGAGGCAGGCTGTGGGCTCCACTTCAAGGCAATCTTGGTTGTGCAGAAATAGAGAACACGTAGTTGATGCAGGGCGAATGCTTTGAAGTGAAGATTGACTGAGGAAAGGAAGCTTGAGTCAGCTCTTAGGTTGAAAGCTGTACTTAGAAACTCTCCTTTGTCTTCGATGAGTTGTTTCTTGTGCTGTCTAAGGAAGCACCTTGAACTCTCCTGCTTAGAAATTCTCAGTTAGGGGACAATGTGGGTCTGTCTTTTCAACTGGGGCCATTTTTTGCTGGCTTTCAGGTTAGTCTTCTTCCTGCTCCTCCACTTCCTCCTCCTCCTCCTCCTCCTTGTCTTTCCTCATACGTCCAGCAAGATTTTGAACACCCTCAGATGCAGCGGAGAGCCAGATGTTCGATATACTCTCCCTCCTTCCAGAGAAGATGTTCTCATTGGAGAAACTGTGTCTGTTTTGTTTGCTGAAATGCCTTCACTCCACTTTAGGGTGCGTCCAGAGACCTCATCAACAGGAGTGTAAGTAGATCTTTATTGATTGAAAGGACTGTACTGGATCTGTAGTGTTGAAAAAGCGCTCTGTCTTAACCATCTGGCTTTAGACTGACTGCTTTTTCACCAACGCATGAGCTTTTAATAAGGTGTTATGGACAAGGATCAAAAGAATTGCACAGACTGGCTGGTTGATTCAATTTGGACCAAGAAAGAACGGCACTCAAGCATGTGACTAAGTGCTCCAAGCCCACAGAGGACTTTCCCTCTTTTCCTCCCATTGTGCACACCCCATAGTCTTCTGCATGTAGGACCCCCAACATGCTATCCATTGAAGGATCCCACCTCTACTCTGCGACCCCAGCTCTCTGTTTTTATTTTAATACTTTCTTAAGCAGCCCAGCTTTGCTCCACCACCCTACTCTACCCACAAAGAGGAGTGGAGTCTACTTAGGAGAGAGTGTGCACATGAACATAATGAAACAGGCACGTGAGCCATAGCAGTCCTTCCTATTAGAGTCCCTCTGGCAGCCTACCCTTGCCCCTGATCTCTGTAAACCTGTTAGGGGTACTTCTCCTTTGATGAAGAAGGAGGGGAAAAATACACAGCCTTAGACCAGCAGATCCAAGAAAGAGACATGTCTCTTCTGAATGTCAGGAGAAGGTTAACTAACTGTGAACAAACTCTACTGCAATATTCATTCCTATAGTCAGTGCAACGTCTTCCCTAGTTGAACAAACATGCTCAAAGGCAACAACGCGTTTGTTCCTCTGGTTCAAAAATATGTTCACATATTTTGCCTGCTATGTGTGTGAAAATTGCCTGAAAGGGTGTTGCTCGTCACTTAGCAGAATGTTTGTGATCAACCATGAGAGTGATCAAATGAGTCATCACTGAGAGTGAATGGGTTTGTGATCAGTGAAGTGACCTAAGGGTTCATCATGTTTGTTGTCACAAAACAAGTATCTTGTCTAGTTCCACAAGAGGGACAAATGAAACATTTGCCCAATAATTCAGATGGAGAAAGATGCCCAAATCTGTTTTGCTTGGAAGATCATCAATCAGAATTTTATAGCAGTTCCTTTCCTTTCTTTCTCTGATGTCACGACGTAAGACCCTATGAAACTCTCATTCCAGCATCATTCCTAAAAACTACCAGCACGTCCTGGCCTTTGTGTTTGCCATTCACGAGATCAACAAGAACAGCAAGCTGTTGCCAAATATCACACTGGGATCTGTTGTGGCTGGTGATTTTTTCAGTGCACGGAGAGCCTGCGAGGCCACCCTCGATCTGCTTTTCAAATCACAGGGGAATTCGTTGAACTACTACTGTGAGAAGGGGACAAGGCTCCTGGCCATCATCGGTGCCTTAACCTCCCCCAGCTCCATCCAGATGGCCAACGTCTTAAGCACCTACAAAGTGCCACAGGTATGTGGGTTCATGTGCTGGCAGAGAGAAAGCCTTTAAGAAGGAGATGATGGGAGATTGTACTTGGGGAGGTGGTTGGTTATGCTTGGATCAGAAAGGGTGTCCCATTTGCAAATGGGAGAGGGAGAAAGAGAGAGCTGCTCTTGCCTTGATACTGATCATCAGATTATACACAGAAAGGGATCTACTCCACTGTACAGATGCTGCCAACTCAGCCTTGCTAGGGACTGCTTGGAATCAGCTGCCAAAGGCCCACATTCTCTATAGCTTTGAGTAACCTTTGAACTGCAGAGCTGGAAGGGACCCTATGGATCCTCAAGTCGAGCCCTTTTCCAGGAGGCACAATGGGGAATTGAACTCCCAACCTCTGACTCTGCAGCCAGAGACCTAAACCACTGAGTTATCCAGCAGTTCTCGAGAAGTCCTTCACATGAACACTAGAATTCGAGAGTTTAGCTATTTAGAAAATCAATCATGTAGTTTTTCCACCTGCTTGTTTTCAAGCTTCTCTGCAAAAGCCTTTCACATAACCAATCATTCTTCCTGAAATCATAGATTTGGGTTTTCATATGGTGGCATACAGGAAAGTGATGGATTCCGAGTCAGAGCCTAGGTCCACCCAGTTATACAGAATAGCACTGGCCCTCTCTGAGCTTCAGACAAGGAGATGCGGGTGTTTAAAAATCATATGGAGATGGTAGGGTATATATCTTCACTGTCGGGCTGCTAGGGCTGTGGGTGTGCACAACAAGTGCTCCTCATAAAGCATAAAGTATTGTGTGAGAGGGAAAAGAACTTCCCTCTATCCACTTTATCCACCCCCTCCATAATCTTTTACATCTCAATCATGACCACCCTCAGGCGCCTTTTCTCTAGACTAAAGAGTCCCAAATGCTGTAGCCTTTCCTCATAAGGGAGGTGCCCCAGCCCAGTCATCATTTCAGTCGCTCTCTTCTGCACCTTTACCAGTTCCACAATGTCTTTTTTGAGATGCAGCGATGAGAACTGTACACAACACTCCAGGTGTGGCCTTACCAGCGTTTTGTACAATGGCATTAGAATGTTGGCTGTTTTATTTTCAATCCCCTTTCTAAGGATACCTAGCATGGAATTGGCCTTCTTCACGGCCGCCGCACACTGGGTTGACACTTTCATCCAGCTGTCCACCAGCACACCAAGCTCTCTTTCCTGATCTGTCACGGACAGCTCAGAACCCATTAGCTAAAGTTTTGATGTTTTGCCCCAATGTGCATTACTTTACATGTTCTTATATTGCAACCATATATATTCATATATTCATATATTCTTATATTATATATTTGCCATTTTGCTGCCCATTCTCCCAGTTTTGAGAGATCCTTCTGGAGCTCTTCACAATCCCTCCTGATCTTCACCGCCCGGAAAAGTTTCGTGTCATCTGCAAACGTGGCCACCATGAATGATGACCCAATGATTTGTTATTTCTAGGACACTAATAAATTTTGTTATTCTCCTCTTGCTCTAGCTTTCCTATGGCTCTTTTGACCCTGTGTTGAGTGACCAAACCCAGTTCCCCTTTTTCTTCCGGATGATTCCAAATGAAGAACCTCAGTACGATGGGATTGTTGAGCTGCTCAAATATTTTGGGTGGAACTGGATTGGCCTCCTCCTATCCAGTGATGGCACTGGGGAAACGTTTCTCCGAACCCTGAGGCCAAGGCTCTTGCAGAACAACATCTGTATTGCGGTGACTGAATTCCTTCCGCTGGTGACAACTCACACTTCGAACGAGACACTTACTACTCTCCTGAAAAGTCTGTTCTCTGCACTCTGGTTGCACCCGCTCAATGTATGGCTCATCCATGGAGATGGCCAATCTATGGAGGGTTTACGAATAGTTCTAGAGAATTATGAAATGTTCTATAATAACCCAGTGGAGAGGGTTTGGATCATAACAGCCCAGTGGGATTTCACCACTGTTCTCCCTTGGAACACATTCACAGCAAAGTCCCTCAATGGCACCTTGTCCTTCTCCCTTCACTCCAATGTGGTGCCAGGATTTCAAGATTTTCTTGAGAGTTTGAACCCCTATAAGTCAAACATTGTCTACTTCCAACTATTCTGGTACACTGCATTTATGTGTTTGTTTCATATATATCATCCACCTTTACCAAACAAGAATTCCTGCACTGGGGAAGAGAGTCTTGGGAGCCTCCCTCGTTCCGTGTTTGAGCTAGAAATGTCTGGGCAGAGCTACAGTGTCTACAATGCGGTCTACACTGTGGCACATGCTCTCCATGCCATGGCCTCATCCATAGCAAAACAGAGAGCTATGAGGACTGGAGACAGAGAGGGTCGTTTGGCTGGTCAACCTTGGCAGGTAAGTTAGGCTTCCTCCAGGCTGCAGACGAAGTGTAAGGAGCTTCCTTGTGCACAGATAGAGAAATTCCATGTAATATGCCTTGAAGAAATATCAGCGGCAAGTAAGGAGAGTTCTAGAACTTATCCCACAATTTAGCTCCCTATTTCTTCCAGAACATGGTGAAGTGACACCACCTGTTGTCTTTCTGAGGATTATTTGGTTAAAGAACATTTAAAGAGGCTTTCCCACACATGGTAGCATCCATTTTTCAATGAGGCCTGAGGATTTAGGAAGTGGTAAAAACATGTCGATTCTTCTGTCCAGGGCCCCTCTGTTGGGAGAAAGGTGGGGTATTAAATATAGAAATAAAATATAGTTGATGAGATTAAATACTTTGTCCACTAACACAGACCAGTGATAGAATTTGGCAGAGCATATTTTCAAAATCTCTCCGAGAAATCCTGCACTTCCTGTGGCCCTAATAATGTTCTTACTCTCATATGGACTTCATGGAAGCTTTTATAGCCAACGCTGACTTTTAGGTCCCTACTAAGGATCTATGGTTGGTACCCATTTCTGGATAGTGGGTAGACTGGTGAACTGGGATTGTGGAGACCAGTGTTCAAATTCCTCTCTGGAGCTGTGGAAGAGGTAAAACCATCGGGTTGTGGTCCTGGCAAAACCACTTCTTAGATATCTCCCTGACCTTGAAAGCCTTCTCAGGGTTAAGTTGGTTCTGACTTGATGGCCCATATCTAACTGATGATACAGGAGACCACAGCAAAACTATCCCATTATTGTGGTTTGTATTTTCCATTTTGGTGTTGCTGTAATCTTCCTTCCATTCCAAGATATTAAATCAAGCCAGGGCAGGTGATGTGTAACCCCCTGGATGTCACTGAACAGTGCTTGTCATGAGAGTTGAACACCAGGCATTCCTCTAAAGGTAGTGTAAATGGCAGTCCTCATCCTCCCCAGTTTCCCCTCACCATCACCCAGTCATGTAGGTTGGGTTGAGAGATTGTTACAGCTATGAATGAGGTCAACTGTTGAGTTTCATGGCTGAGATTGGATTTGAGCTCAGGGTCTCCAGGTCATCCAACACTTGTGCTGCTGACGATCGTAACTTCAGGTTATCTTCTTGCACTATAGCTCAAACATCCTTGTTATACTCCCGGGTCTTGAGCACAACTTGAATGCTCTCCATTTCAAAGATGGAGTTTTGGCAGTGGAACCTCTTGGCTCAATGGAATTTCTGTGGAAGAAATCCAACCCGGAGGTGGCAGCTGAGCCCCTCCCATGCAACAGAACACCCTCTTTTAGTCCGAAAGTTCCACACATCTGGCCGCTTATTCCTTTTGAAAAGACACACTCGTGTGACTTCACATTGATTAATATTAATAGAGTCATTAAAACATTTTCGATGAATGAAAAGTTGCATTTACTGAAATTCCAGAAAGACAATTCCAACCCCTCTCTTACCATTTGCACTAAAAGCAGCTCTTTCTCTCCCTAAATGTAGCTTCACTTTTTCCTGAGAAACGTCTGCTTCAACAACAGTGCTGGGGATGAAATCTTTTTCAACGAGAATGGGGACCTGGAATTTGGGTATGACGTCAACAACTTGGTGACCTTCCCCAATCGGTCCTTCCGGAGAGTGCGTGTTGGTTGGATGGATCCTCATGGTCCTGATGGAAAGAAGTTCACCATGAATGGAAGTGCCGTTGTGTGGAATCCCAAGTTCAATCAGGTGTCCATTCCTTTGTGGAAGGCTTCAAGCCACCAGATCCTCTCTGATGTTTAGAAATCAACCCCATGATTTAAGCATTACCACCCTGGGTTTGAGATGAAGAGGTTGTATTGAGATCTCATACGAAGGGATAGATGTCCAGGGTTCTTGGCCATGAGGAGGGCTCACCCGTAGGGACTCCATAGCATATTTTATGAGGCTTGGAAAGGCAATAAGGGGCAATGGAAATGAGGAATGAAAACCTGAGGAAAATCGGAATTGGGTTCCATTTCAAAGACATGTGCTCTTAGGTCTTTAGTGGAACTTCTTTAGGGGATTTGGACAAGCATTGGTCAAATTTGGTTTAAGTAAGGTTCCTGCATCGATAAGGGAGAGAGACTTGGTGGGCTAATAGGTCCCTTCCAACGCCATTATTCTATGTACCCAGACACACACAGACATGGCCTCACAAATCTCTCCTTCTCTCTCTCTCTTCCTCTTTGAAAATCAGCTAACACTTCCATGTTCCACTCTCCAGTTGTTTGTATGGGGATGTACATGGATGAACGAGTTCATTTTCAGTGGCCTTTGACTGTATGGGTCACAACAGGCTTAGCGTTCTCCCCCTGCCTACGGACTCGCTCATCGTTTTTTCATTCTCCTTCTCTCCGTGCCAGTGTATTACAAGGAAAGGCCAGAGTCTGCTGCCCCTGTAATCTGTTGGCCGAAGTAGGAAGTTCTGGCTCTTTCAGAATTCAAATTACCCTTTCTTTTCATGTTTGTCCCATGGTCCATGTTGCCGTTTATGATCAGGGAGATTATTTCTTTCCTGGTCACTCACACCTGAAAAAGAACTTGGCCGTCTGAAATGTAAGCACCCTGCAATCATCGTCGTGAACTCGAGGAAATGACCCTATTTCCCTTAACCTCCCCTTTTTCCTCTTGGATGTCCTTAGACAGTTCCTCGTGCCACCTGTGTGGAGAGCTGCCACCCCGGTTACAGCAAGATTGTCCAGCAGGGGGAGCCAGTTTGTTGTTACCAATGCTCTCGGTGCCCGGAAGGCAGAATTTCCATCCATGCTGGTAATTGGAAAAGGGCAGCTTCAATGAGGACAGAGTGAGAC
The DNA here is from genome assembly GCA_037013535.1 of Intellagama lesueurii. Classification (NCBI taxonomy): domain Eukaryota; kingdom Metazoa; phylum Chordata; class Lepidosauria; order Squamata; family Agamidae; genus Intellagama; species Intellagama lesueurii. The sequence continues at coordinate 8,537,117 of JBAJHW010000006.1, read as the reverse complement.
GGGGTCCCTGCTTTTTAATGTTTGTCACATACCAACCCTTTTTCACTAAGATGGTTGCAAGGAGGGATGTCCAGAGATCTATGGCTTACTCAGTGCCCCAATAAAGGAGCCCAGGCAGGTGTCCTTCTGGATGACATGCCAAGTCAATCCCTCTCTGGTTCTGTGTATTTCCATTTTGGTGGTTTTTGTTTTTTTTTAAAAGGGAGTGCAAGTGGCTTTGGACTGGGATTCAAGAAGGCTACACAGGACCATGAATTTTAGGGATGCGGAAGTTGGGAGGTTTTTATTTATCTCTACTGGAACCAATTCCCTTTGGAGGTGGTGAGCATCAGAATGCTGGAAGCATTTTGGGGGAAACTAGACAACCAATGGTCAGGTATACTTTGGTTTGGATTCCTGCATTGAGCAAGGGTTTGGACTCATTGGCCTTATAGGTCTCTTCCAACTCAATTCTTCTAGGATTCTATACCCTTCTACCACCTGGCATAGGGACGTGGTGGCGCTGCGGGTTAAACTGCAGAAGCCTCTGGACTGCAAGGTCAGAAAACCAGCCGTCGTAAGATCGAATCCATGCGACGGAGTGAGCTCCCATCACTTGTCCCAGCTCCTGCCAACCTAGCAGTTTGAAAGCATGTAAAAATGCGAGTAGATAAATAGGTACCACCTCGGTGGGAAGGTAACGGCGTTCCGTGTCTAGTCGCGCTGGCCATGTGACCACGGAAACTGTCTTCAGACAAACGCTGGCTCTACGGCTTGGAGACGGGGATGAGCGCCGCACCCTAGAGTCGGACATGAGTGGACTAAATGTCAAGGGGAACCTTTACCTTTACCTGGCATGGGTTGCTTCCTGGTGGGTTAGTAACTGGGAAAGCTTCCTGTGAGCCTCTTCTCCCAACACCTCCGAGCCGCATGCTCCTTGGTGCTTCAGGGAGAACAAAGCAAGCAGGTAGAGAAGCAAGGGAAAAAGTATATGTCAGAATGCAAATCCAAAAGAAAGAAACCTTCCAGTTCACCCTTTGAAGAAAACCTTTGTTTCAAAGTGTCTTTTGTTTCTAAGCTTTTGAAATGAATTTGCCTTCCTTCGCAAGAGGAAACATTTTTGAACAGTTGTGGTTTTCTTTCTGGATTTTAGATGCAGATCGATGTGAGAAGTGCTATGAAGATCGGTATCCAAGCCAGGGCCAGGATCACTGCCTCTTGAAAAGTGTGGCTTACCTGTCCTACAGAGAACCTTTGGGAGCAACTTTGGGGTTTTGTGCCTTTTTGTTATCTGGACTGACCGTTCTGGTGATGTGGGTCTTCCTTCACTCCCGGCACACTCCCCTTGTCAAGGCCAACAACTGGAAGCTCACCTATGTCCTGATCTCCTCTCTCTTCCTGGGCTTCCTCTGCCCCTTCCTCTTCATCGGCTGGCCTGGGAAGATCTCCTGTCTTCTGAGGCAAACCACCTTTGGCATCATCTTCACTGTGGCTGTTTCTTGTGTTTTGGCTAAAACCATCACGGTGGTTCTGGCCTTCATGGCCACCAAACCTGGAAGCAGGGGCAGGATGTGGGTGGGAAATAGGTTGGGAGTATCCCTGGTGGTTCTCAGTTCACTTATTCAAACTGGCATCTGCATCGTGTGGCTGGCGACCTCACCCCCTTTCCCAGAATTTGACAGGAACTCTCAAATGGACCAGATCATCGTGCAGTGCAATGAAGGTTCAGACATGATGTTCTACCTTGTCTTGGGTTATATGGTCCTTCTGGCCATCACCAGCTTCATCATGGCTTTCTTTGCCAGAAGATTGCCTGACAGTTTCAATGAAGCCAAGCTGCTCACCTTCAGCATGTTGGTGTTTTGCAGTGTGTGGGTGTCCTTTGTGCCCACTTACTTGAGCACCAAAGGGAAATACATGGTGGCCGTGGAGATTTTCTCCATCTTGGCTTCTAATCTGGGTTTACTGGGCTGTATCTTCTTCCCAAAATGCTATATTATAATCTTGAGACCGGACCTAAACACCAGAGAACAATTAGTAAGAAAAAAATAACGCTGACAGTGGTTTATTTGGGTTCTTTAGTTCCTTGACCTATTTCTTTTTCATACAGTCCTACAGTAGTTATCAAAGAAAAGCTACAAAGGTTGAGACGGCATAGGAGTTAGGGATGTCCTTCCGCCTCCAGCATGTGAGCCATAGACAACTCTTTTGCAGTACGGTTGTCCAGCTAGCATGTCATCCTTCCTTTCTTCTTAAAAAAGGATGCAAGGCCACTGACATAATTGGACTCAATCCTTTTGGGGCTTGATAGGTTAAAAGCAGGACTTTGAATTGTGCTGGGAAGCAGATGACCAACCAGCAGAGCTGTTGGCAGAGGTGATTATGTGGTCTTGGAACCAGGCCCGGTTATCTATTTGGCTGCCATGTTTCTGAACACTTTTCAGAGGCAGGCCCACATGGTAAGAAGGGAGCAAGTGCCAAAGAAAAAGTAGCACTTTGTAAGGAAGACTCAACAATCCTTAGAGATAAGTTGCTCTGTGCATGAGAAACTAACTGCTTTGCTGAGATGCGAGAAATTGCAACCAATGCACATAGTCCTCAAGGACCAATGAACTGCTGCATACTTTTGTTTCCTTTTTAGAACTATATAAAAACTTGAACCCTGTTGATCTCGGGGTCCCCACCCTGCTGGGCACCTGAGTGCGCACTTGTTTTATCTGAATAAACCTGTTGCCCTTTCCTCCAAGAAACTGTTCGCTTATTATTATTGCTTGGGCCTTAGCTTAATAGAATTAGCTGAGACACCATGGAGCGAGTTAGAGGAACTGAGCCAGGAGATAATTAGGGCAAGTGTTTCTATGCCAAAGTCAAAGTCCTGGTTCTAACCTATAAAGACCTAAATGGTTTGCGTCCGGGGACGGCACCCTGGCAGAGCAGGGTGGAGAGAAGGAGGCAGGAATCTGGTGGGAGCTTTTCCTGCACGCTGGAGGCCCAGCAAAAGTAGATAGTGCCAAATTTCAAGTCTAATCCCAGGCTAGTCCTGAGCCTCCAGATACAAAAAATTCAAACATCTGATCAGAGGATAATTTTTTAAAATAATAGAATCAGGTTTGAATGTTTCACACTGTCGTCGTGTGGTTTAGAACCACAGAGAGCACAAGGTGAGCAGTTCAGCATCATTGTATACTGCAAGGGGTTTTCGAAGAAACTCTTAGACCACAGGTTGAGGCCTTACAATATCATTAGACTTGATTCCAGGGACGTTATGAGGCGAGGCCTTGTGATGCCCCAGGGACAGGGCAGACTAAAATTGGGAGACACACCAAGGTTCATGCTGTCTCAGGACCAAGAAACAGACTTTATCCTCCATCGGTACCACTTATCCTGAGTTGAGCCTCCATCCTTCAGACCAGGCAACCCGAATGGGACCTGCTTTCTCATGCCGGGGACTCCATTCCCCCCCTTGATTGGGTCCCGAAAGATCAAATCAAAGTTTTAAAGCATGGAGGATAGGGTATCGTTTGTATACATGTTGTGACATTACACAGATACCATCGCTCATGAGCACAATAAACAACTATTTACTGACTAAGCTTCACTTCCAGTTTCCTTGCTCTGTAGCATTTCCTATAGCATGAGACAACATATAAGTCTGGACTTTGTCTGCATTCAGTAAATGTTATTGGATCTTATGCTCAACACGATGAGTCACTCTGTTTATTGAACTTGGTTGGTTGTCCAAGACCCCCTTTGTCAAATCCCCCAGTTTCTTCTCATTTGCAATGGGAGACCCATGAACCAGCATGCATAGGATCTCAAAAGGGTGCGTTCCTTAGCTTTTGGATTGTCTCATTTCATTCTCTCTATGCTGGAACTGATAGTAGGATCCCAAATCATAGCAACATGTTTCCTCTGGTTTTCCCTGGTTGAACAGGGCCTTGGGGTTCAGGAAATCCTCTGCCCTACAATTAGCCCAACCATTATGTTCGACACCTGCTTCCTTTGCAAATTTTACAGGCCCCCTGGGCCCCTTAGCAGAATTGAGCACAACAATTTGTTCTCCTACCCTGCTAATATATAAAGTATTCTTGTCTCCCTCTTCCTGTGAGTAAACCCTGTGGAACTTTGCGGCCCATAGGCTCCACTTCAAGAGAATGTGTAGTTGATTCAGGGTGAATCATTTTTCGTGAAGCTTGATTAATAGAGCAAAGCAAGCTTGATTGAGCTTTTAGGTTGAAGTCTACATTTCAAACCTCTCTTTTGTCCTTGACAAGTTGTTTCTTGTGCTGTCTAAGGAGGCTCATTGAACTCACAAGCTTAGAAATGGTCAGTTAGGGGACAATGTGGGTCTGCCTTTCCAACTGGGGCCATTTTTTGCTCCTCCATTTCCTTCTCCTCTTCCTTGTCTTTCCTCATACGTCCAACAAGATTTTGAACACCCTCAGATACAGCAGAGAGCCAGATGTTCGATATACTCTCCCTCCTTCTAGAGAAGATGTTCTCATTGGAGAAACTGTGTCTGTTTTGTTTGCTGAAATGCCTTCACTCCAGTTTAAGGTGCGTCCAGACACCTCATCAAGAGGAATGTAAGTACCTATTTATTGTTTGAAGGGACTGTACTGGATCTGTAATGGTGCAAAAGCACTCTGTCTAAATTATCTGGCTTTAGACTGAGTGCTTTTTCACCAGCACATGGGCTTTTAAAAAGTTGTTACTTAAAAGGATCAAAAGAATTGCACAGACTGGCTGGTTGATTCAATTTGGACCAAGAAAGAACGGCACTCAAGCAAGTGGCTAAGTGCCCCAAGCCCACAGAGGACTTTCCCTCTTTTCCTCCCATTGTGCACACCCCATAGTCTTCTGCATGAAGAAGCCCAAACATGCTATCCTTCGAAAGATCCATCTCTACTCCCCCACCCCAGCTCTCTGTCCTTGTTTCAATACTGTCTTAAGCAGCCCAGGTTTGTTCCACTATCCTACACTACCCACAAAAAGCAGTGGAGTCTACTAAGGGCTAGAGACTTGTCCCCCGACCTTAATTTAAAACTGGGAAATCAGAGCTGCTAATAGTGTAACAGGGACTGGATGGCATATCTAAAATCTGGGCAAACCCATTCAACTAGGCCATATTGTATCTCAAAGTTTTCATTCCTTTCTGGATATTTTTCATATGATGGCATAGTCCACATTTCTGCAGAGGTGCGCATTCACAGAATGATGTCTTGAACGGGTGCCATGGATTCTTACCAACAGAAATTTAGTGTCCCCCAGAACACTTTAATTAGGTGTGAACATTCCTCAGAGGCGATACTGGGTGTTGTTGGTCACTTAGCAGAATGTTTGTGATCAACCATGAGAGTGATCAAATGAGTCATCACTGAGAGTGAATGTGTTTGTGATCAGTGAGGTGACCTAAGGGTTCATCATGTTTGTTGTCACAAAACAAGTATCTTGTCTAGTTCCACAAGAGGGACAAATGAAACATTCGCCCAATAATTCAGATGGAGAAAGATGCCCAAATCTGTTTTGCTTGGAAGATCATCAATCAGAATTTTATAGCAGTTCATTTCCTTTCTTTCTCTGATGTCACGATGTAAGACCCTATGAAACTCTCATTCCAGCATCATTCCTAAAAACTACCAGCACGTCCTGGCCTTTGTGTTTGCCATTCACGAGATCAACAAGAACAGCAAGCTGTTGCCAAATACCACACTGGGATCTGTTGTGGCTGGTGATTTTTTCAGTGCACGGAGAGCCTGCGAGGCCACCCTCGATCTGCTTTTCAAATCACAGGGGAATTCGTTGAACTACTACTGTGAGAAGGGGGCAAGGCTCCTGGCCATCATCGGTGCCTTAACCTCCCCCAGCTCCATCCAGATGGCCAACGTCTTAAGCACCTACAAAGTGCCACAGGTATGTGGGTTCATGTGCTGGCAGAGAGAAAGCCTTTAAGAAGGAGATGATGGGAGATTGTACTTGGAGAGGTGGTTGGTTATGCTTGGATCAGAAAGGGTGCCCCATTTGCAAATGGGAGAGAGAGAAAGAGAGAGCTGCCCGTGCCTTGATACTGATCATCAGATTATACACAGAAAGGGATCTACTCCACTGTACAGATGCTGCCAACTCAGCCTTGCTAGGGACTGCTTGGAATCAGCTGCCGAAGGCCCACATTCTCTATAGCTTTGAATAACCTTTGAACTGCAGAGCTGGAAGGGACCCTATGGATCCTCATGTCCAGGCTATTTCCGGGAAGCACAATGGGGAATTGAACTCCAAACCTCCTAAACCACTGAGTTATCCAGCAGTTCTCAAGATGTCCTGCAGATAAGCACTAGAATTTGAGAGTTTAGCCATTTAGAAAATCAATCATGTAGTTTTTCCACCAGCTTGTTTTCAAGCTTCTCTGCAAAAGCCTTTCACATAACCAATCATTCTTCCTGAAATCATAGATTTGGGTTTTCACATGGTGGCATACAGGAAACTGATGGATACCGAGTCAGAGCCTAGGTCCACCCAGTTATACAGAATAGCACTGCCCTGCTCTCGGCTTCAGACAAGGAGATGCGGGTATTTAATAACCATTTTGGAGATGGTAGGAAATATGTGGAGCTGTTAGCGTTTTGGGTGTGCACAACAGGTGCTCCTCATAAAGCATAAGAACATAAGAAGAGCCCTGCTGGATCAGGCCAAGGGCCCATCTAGTCCAGCTCCCTGTATCTCACAGTGGCCCCACCAGAGGCCTCTGGGAGCCCACGAGACAACGGGATCCCTGTCTCCTGATCCCCCTCCCCTGCATCTGGCATTTTGAGGTACCTTTCTCCTAAGCCTGGAGATTGTACATCCCCATCATGGCTTGGAAACTGCGATGGAGTTTTCCTCCGGAAATCTGTACAATCCCCTTTGAAAGGCATCTAGGCCAGATGCCATCACCGCATCCTGTGGCAAGGAGTTCCACAGACTAACAACATGCTGGGGAAAGAAATATTTTCTTTTTCTGTTCTCACTTTCCCAACACTCAATTGGAGTGGATGTGCCCTGGTTCTGGTAATGTGTGAGAGGGAAAAGAGCTTCCCTCTATCCACTTTATCCATCCACTGCATAGTTTTATATGTCTCAATCATGTCCTCTCTCAGGCACCTTTTCTCTAGACTAAAGAGTCCCAAACGCTGTAGCCTTTCCTCATAAGGGAGGTGCCCCAGCCCAGTCATCATTTCAGTCGCTCTCTTCTGCACCTTTACCAGTTCCACAATGTCTTTTTTGAGGTGCAGCAACCAGAACTTTACACAATACTCCAGGTGTGGCCTTACCAGCGTTTTGTACAATGGCATTAGAATGTTGGCTGTTTTATTTTCCATCCCCTTTCTAAGGATACCTAGCATGGAATTGGCCTTCTTCACTGCTGCCGCACACTGGGTTGACACTTTCCTTGAGCTGTCCACCAGCACACCAAGATCTCTTTCCTGATCCATCACAGACAGCTCAGAATCCGTTAGCTGATAATTAAAGTTTTGATGTTTTGCCCCAATGTGCATTACTTTACATGTTCTTATACTGAAACACATTTGCCATTTTGCCGCCCATTCTCTCAGTTTGGAGAGATCCTTCTGGAGCTCTTCATAATCCCTTCTGGTCTTCACTGACCAGAAAAGTTTCGTGTCATCTGCAAACATGGCCACCAACACATGAATGATGACCCAATGATTTGTTATTTCTGGGACACAAATAATTTTTGTTATTCCCCTCTTGCTCTAGCTTTCCTATGGCTCTTTTGACCCTGTGTTGAGTGACCAAACCCAGTTCCCCTTTTTCTTCCGGATGATTCCAAATGAAGAACCTCAGTATGATGGGATTGTTGAGCTGCTCAAATATTTTGGGTGGAACTGGATTGGCCTCCTCCTATCCAGTGATGGCACTGGGGAAACGTTTCTCCGAACCCTGAGGCCAAGGCTCTTGCAGAACAACATCTGTATCGCGGTGACTGAATTCCTTCCGCTGGTGACAACTCACACTTCGAACGAGACACTTACTACTCTCCTGAAAAGTCTGTTCTCTGCACTCTGGTTGCACCCGCTCAATGTATGGCTCATCCATGGAGATGGCCAATCTATGGAGGGTTTACGACTAGTTCTAGTTAACTTAGAAATTTTCCTGAATAGGCCAATGGAAAAAGTTTGGATCATAACAGCCCAATGGGATTTCACCACTGTTCTCCCTTGGGATCCATTCACAGCAAAGTCCCTCAATGGCACCTTGTCCTTCTCCCTTCACTCCAATGTGGTGCCAGGATTTCAAGACTTTCTTGAGAGTTTGAACCCCTATGAGTCAAACGTTGTCTACGTCCAACTATTCTGGCACACTGCATTCATGTGCTCACTTCCAACGTATGACTTGCTTTTACCCAACAAGGATTCCTGCACTGGGGAAGAGAGTCTTGGGCGCCTCCCTCGGTCCGTGTTTGAGCTAGAAATGTCTGGGCAAAGCTACAGTGTCTACAATGCAGTCTACGCTGTGGCACATGCTCTCCATGCCATGTCCTCACCCATAGCAAAACAGAGAGCCATGAGGACTGGAGACAGAGAGGGTCGTTTGGCTGGTCAACCTTGGCAGGTAAGTTAGGGTTCCTCTTCACTCCACACACAGCGAAATCTCTCAATGGCAACTTGCCCTTTCCCCTTCACTCCAATGTGGTGCCAGGATTTCAAGATTTTCTTGAGAGCTTAAATCCCTATCAGTCAAAGATGTATCTTATCCAGTTCTTCTGGGTCACTGTATTTCAGTGTTCAATACCAAATGCTGCTTTATATGTGCCTAACCAAGGAAACTGCACTGAGGAGGAGAAGGTGGGGAGCCTTCCTCCATCTGTGTTTGAATGGGGCATGTCCGGTCAGAGCTACAGTGTCTACAATGCGGTCTATGCTGTTGCACATGCTCTCCATGCCCTGTACTTATTAACAGTGAAACGGCAAGTAGTGAGGCATGGAGACAGAGAGGATTGTTAGGATGTTCAGCCTTGGCAGGTCAGTCACTGTTCGTCTTGGCTCCAGATGCATAAGAAGCCAATGAGTATGCAGGTAAAGAAATGCCATCTCACACCATCACTGAACCTTGCATAAGTGTGGAGTCAAGACCACCATGTGGCTCCAACTTTTTCCTGTAGTATGTCAACCAGACCACCACTTGCTTTTCTGTTGAGTCTTCCTTTAAAGACCATGGGAACGGGATTTTCCTGTATGTGGTAGCATGGGTATCTTGGCCAAAAACAGAAATGGAAAGGAAGTGATGGAATCACTTGTGGTTGTGTTGATTGTTGAAATGCTGTGGCTTCTTTCCTATGGCATTGACAGAGCATGGTAAAGGAATGTATTTCTGAACTTTCAGAATAATCCTGCTTTCTTGTTGGGCTCATTGCAGTAATACACTAAGAGGTGAGGTTTTTTGGGGGATTTTCTTTATGGCTAAGATGGCTCCTTCTAACTTTTTCACTGAGTTCCATGTCGTTCATTGAAATATTTCACGAGAGGAGAGGTATCTCATTATTACGTTTGACACTTCTTGTTCCGGAAAAGTTGCAATCCATCACTACTTCAAGGTGTTACTTAAAGCAGCAACGGGGCATGTACGATGCCTGAAATGTCTTCATCATCTCTTCCTTTGGCCTTTTCAGGATTCCCCATGTAGAGAATACTCAGAAGTGATTTGCCATTCCCTTCTTCTGGGGGCACCCAGGGACTTGCAGAAGGCACAGTGCGGAATCGAACTCCCAACCTCTGGCTTCACAGCCAGGTATGCAAACCACTGAGCTATCCAGCTCTACTACCCATAGGGTTTCATTTTTGTACAGTTCCTTCTGCCCCACTTATTAAATGAGAACTTAAGATCACCCCCTAGCTGTGTGGATCACGGATTTCATGCTGTCAGTAATAATATTGAATAGAGATGGCCATGAACCGCTGGTTTGGCGGTTTGGCATGAGTCATTTCCTGGCCGCACAGCTGATCCACAGTTTGTCGCCCTGACCCCTCTAGTGGGTTTCTAGCCTGGGTTTCCCTGCCCCACCTCCTCTGAGTGTCCACCTGCAGGAGGGGGTGGGACACTGAAACCACAAATCAGCAATGTGGCTGGTAAACCAACTGTGCCAAACCGCTGAACTGGTGGTTCCTGCCCATCTCTAGTACAGAATACTCCTGTTCTCTTCCTGAACTCTACAGAGTCCAGTATTATTTTTACACTTACAAACTGCATGATCTTTTCTTGCATCACCATCAGATTCATTTCCCTTCCTTGGAGCAACCTGAATCCTCCCAGTTTTACCGATGGCATTGTGACCATGGAAGCGGTGGCTCCGTTGGAGTTGCCAGATCACTCAAACCCTGCCTTATCATGTTCACTAAAGGCTGCCTTTTCTTTTCAAATTCAGCTCTTCTCCTTTTTGAGAAACGTCCGCTTCAACAACAGTGCTGGGGATGAAATCTTTTTCAACGAGAATGGGGACCTGGAATTTGGGTATGACATCAACAACTTGGTGACCTTCCCCAATCGGTCCTTCCAGAGAGTGCGTGTTGGGAAGATAGATCCTCATGGTCCTGATGGAAAGAAGTTCACCATGAATGGAAGTGCCGTTGTGTGGAATCCCAAGTTCAATCAGGTGGTAATCCATTTAGACCATAGGTTTTAACCACCAAATCTTTTCCTAAAGATAGGATGTGTCTAAAGAAGCTGACTTCAGAGTTGGAAGGGGCCTCTAAGGCCGAGTCCAACCCCCTGCCCAAGGCAGGAATTCAAATCAAAGTAGATCTAACAGATGGTTGTCCAATTTTCTCTTGAAGGCCTCCAACATGGGAGCGCTCACCACCACCCAAGGTCATGGTCCTGCTGAAATGGATGGTTGGATACCAGTTACACCTTGGCATTTTAATGAAATATTGCATGATGAATTGGTGTGTGTGTTCTCAGAACCATGTAGTCCTGAGGGTAACACTAGAGGTGTAGTTCGTTATCTAATTAAAGTCAACCTCCCACTTTTTAAAAATGTAAAGAGCAGTTTCAGTGGAGTGTGAGAAGCAACAGAACTTCCAGGGATTGTGAAGGAGGAGCTGAATCCTTTGTTCTCCTCCTCGCGTTCATGAAAATCTCACCCCACAGATATTAGTGTGGGGTGAGACTAGTATTGTTACATCTCTTTCTTTAGGGACATAGATATCTATTTCATGAAGAACTGCTGGATAGCTCAGTGGGTTAGGTCTCTGGCTGCAGAGCTAGGGAGTTTGATTCCCCACTGTGCCTCCTGGACAGGGGCTGGATTGGATGACCCATAGTTTCCCTTCATGTCTGCAGTTCTAATGATGATGATGGTGATCACACAAGTGATGCCGTATCTATTTTGACTGTGGCTTTTGGTGCACAAGCTTGTAATAATAATAATAATAATAATAATAATAATAATAATAAAACCCAGCTGTAAACAGCTTAACATCCTGCTTCTTCATAGGTCATTCCTCGTGCAACCTGTGTGGAGAGCTGCCACCCTGGTTATAGCAAGATTATCCAGCTAGGAAAGCAAGTTTGTTGCTATGCATGCGCCCGTTGCCCAGAAGGGAGAATTTCAAGCAGTGATGGTAAGTATGAGAATAGTTACTTCAAGGAGGGTGGAAAGAATCTGGATCTTTAATTTCAGGCCTCAAGTGAACCCATTTCAGCACACCAGTTAAAACTTGGGAAGAACACAGAGGCCTTCCAATACAGTCTTGCCCAAATAAGGTTGCCCAAACGGAAGCCCATTAGAGGAAACCCTAAAATGTGTCATGTGTGTTTGTCAGTTCCATGTAGAACTCCATCCCGACCTGCCCCCCGTCCGGAAGGAGGAAGGTCATGTGATGCCCACCACAACTGGGGCAATCCACAGGAAGGGCCTGGCTTGCGTCCAGAGTCACCACCATGACCCCCGGGTGTGTATGTGTGTGTGGGGGAAGCAGGCACCTCTTCCAGCGGTGGCTTGCTGACTGGATAGCTCAGTGCTTTAGGTATCTGGCTGCAGAAATAAAGGTTGTGAGTTGGATTCCCGACAGGGCCTCCTATGAGTAGAGCCAGCTTGTGTGGCCTTGGGCAAGCTGCACAGTCCCAGGATGCCCCCAGAAGAATGATAAACCACTTCTGAGTATTCTCTACCTGGAAAACCCTGAGAAGAGCCACCATAAGTCAGAAATGACTTGATGGCACATTATTGTTATTATCATTATAAATTACTACTGCTCAGATTTTCTTACTACAAATGACATTGCATATTAAGGAGGTGCAAGGGCCCCCAACTGGTCCATTCCTGAATAAGAGCAGAGAGGTGCCTGACCTGCACTGGGCCATTTTGGTGGCAAACCAACCAGATGCTGCTTGAGGGTATTTGGGCACTTCCTCTTCTCATGAAAACCAAACTCCCCAGAAATAGAGAAACCATAAACAGCTCTGGCCCATATTAGGGTTTGGGGGCTGCCTGTTGTCATTCATTTTGGAAATATGGTAGTCAGAAGGATTTTATTTCTGCTCACAGGAATTCATAGAATCATAGAATAGTGAAGTTGGAAGGGGCCTATAAGGCCATCAAGTCCAATCCCCTGCTCAAGGCAGGAATAGAAATTGAATGATATCTGCCAGGTGGTTGTCTAAGTTTCTCTTGAATGCCTCCAGTGTTGGAGCACTCACCACCTCTCAGAGTAATTGGTTCCATTGTCATACTGCTCTAACAGTTACAAAGTTTTTCCTGATATTCAATCAAAATCTGGCTTCCTGTAACTTGAGCCCATTGTGGCGTGTCCCGTTGTGTGTCAGAATTGTTCTGACTGTGGTGCAAAGACCAGCAGGCAATGGTGTTTTCTCCAATTCAAGGAGGAAGAAGGGGAGATGAGGGACTGAAAGACAGACCCTAGCACACACAATGCCCACACACATTCATTCATAGCCACTCTCATTCTGAATCCTACCGTGTTTCCCCGAAAATAAGACAGGGTCTTATATTAATTTTTGCTCCAAAAAACACATTAGGGCTTATTTTCAGGGGATGTTTTATTTTTTTCATGTACAACAATCTACATTTATTTAAATACAGTCATGTCATCTTCTTCTGGTTGCTGCACAGTGGTGGAGGGTGGGGTTTCACTTAACTGGGGCTTATTTTTGGGGTAGGGCTTATATTACGAGCATCCTGAAAAATCATACCAGGTCTTATTTTCAGGTTAGGGCTTATTTTCAGGGAAACAGGGTAGCAGAACTAACAGGTAGTAAATGAAGCTAGATAATAAATACAAAGAGAAGAACATTCTCATTCTTCATTTCACTTTGTGGATATGTGACAAGTCTGGACAAGGAGCTGCAAAGGAATGAATAGTAAACAGTGGCCGTAATATGAAGCTTTCTGTAATGCTCCTGTGAAGGAAGGGTCCAGGAGAGAACTTAGGCTGTACCTCCAGTTCAGTTGTCACTCTTCCTCCTGTGGCACCTCCAGCTCAGTCTAATGATTACTCTGTATTCCCTTCCTCAGTTAAAATTGTGTGGTATGTTTGGTAGCTCCAAAAATGCAGGACGAAACATGAAGGATCTGTGAGGGTATTGTTGTGACTCTGGGCAACCAGAGACTATTTCTTCTGGCCATTCATTGCCCTTAAATCACAAAAATATCCGTGATCTAGTAACCTTTTCCCCACAACTGCCCAAAGACCACACACATGAATGGTTAAAACATTCCCAGTGCACACACACTGTCTGGAAAAAGGAGAAAAGCATGCCTAGAAGTTGTAAGCAGCTACTTTCACACATGTGTCATGGAAATATTATAGGAAACAGCTCCCAAATGTTCTTTTGGCATTGGCACAACATCCTTCACTGATGCTCAAAGGTAGTTCCTCCAAAAACACACAACAACAGATGATACCTGGAGAAAAATGTTAAAACTATTGTGATTTTTTAAAAATCGATTCCAGATACAGATGAATGTGAGAAGTGCTCCGGAACCCAGTATGCAAACCAAGACCAGAACCGATGTGTCACCAAAAATTTGACTTATCTATCTTATAGAGAACCTTTGGGGGCAGCTTTGGCTTCCTGTGCCTTCTTCTGTGTCACAGTGACAGTTGTGGTGACGTGCATCTTTCTTCACTATCAACACACTCCCCTCGTCAAAGCCAACAACTGGAATCTCACCTGTCTCCTGATCTCCTCTCTCTTCCTGGGCTTTCTCTGCCCCTTCCTCTTCATTGGCTGGCCTGGGAAGATCTCCTGCCTCCTGAGGCAAACCATCTTTGGCATCGTCTTCTCTTTGGCTGTTTCTTGCATCTTGGCCAAAACCATCACTGTGGTTCTGGCCTTCATGGCCAACAAGCCAGGAAACAGGATGAGGAAATGGATGGGAAAGAGGTTGGGAGTCTCTGTGGTTGTTCTTGGTACACTTATTCAAACTCTTCTCTGCATTGTATGGCTAGCAACATCTCCCCCTTTCCCAGAATTCGACATGTACTCCCAGATGGGTCAGATCATTGTGCAATGCAATGAAGGCTCAGGCATCATGTTCTATCTTGTTTTGGGTTACATGGTCCTTCTGGCCATCACCAGCTTCATGGTGGCTTTCTTTGCCAGAAGGTTACCTGACAGTTTCAACGAAGCCAAGCTGCTCACCTTCAGCATGTTGGTGTTTTGCAGTGTGTGGGTGTCCTTTGTGCCCACTTACCTGAGCACCAAAGGGAAATACATGGTGGCCGTGGAGATTTTCTCCATCTTGGCTTCTAATCTGGGCTTACTGGGCTGTATCTTCTTCCCAAAATGCTATATTATAATCTTGAGACCGGACCTAAACACCAGAGAGCAAATAGTGAGGAAAAAATGATGATGGCTCTCAGGTCTCTGCATATGTATTTTTCTTGGTCAGTATCCTTTTATTCTATTCCTGCATTACTTTGTGTGTGAGTGAAAGAAACTCTACAACAGTTGGCACTATAGCTATGCAAAATTGTGCATTTTGTCTATCACTCATAGAGGTCCCCAGGGAGGATGACCAGATCTCATTGAGAGAATAAAAAATCTTTGGCTGCCCTTCAACCTCTACAGCATGAGCCAAAGTCTAGGAAAGGGAAGTACATCTACATAGCTGTGATACTGTTTCCTGTAAATTATGGCCCACATGTGTAACTGGCAGGGATCTGCACACCTTCCCCGGTATCTTGGCAGAGAAAAAGACCCAGGATAGGGTTATACTTGTTTCTGGCACCACATGCAACTCCATCTACCCATCTTTCCTTGGATGTATGCAGCTTCCAGATCATCTCCATATCCTATGGAGCTTACATTCCTGACCACAAGTACTTTGCCCAAAATTTAATATTTAGATCAGTGGTCTCCAGTCTTGGGTAACCCAGATGTTCTTGGACTGCAATTCCCAGAAACCCTGGCCAGCACAGCTAGTAGTGAAGGTTTCTAGGAGCTGCAATCCAAGAACATTTGGGTTACCTAAGGTTGGGAACCACTGATCTAGAAGAAAGGACCAGAGTACTCATTCTAGAAGGACCAAAGAGGAGCATGAAGTTAACAGTGTTGCTGAGCACAGCTTTATCACATGAGCTGCACTTTACAACTAGTTATGTCCCCAGGCCCTCGAGTAACTCACTTCCACCTAGATCCTCTTGCTTTTTTGCCTGGAGTGTCCCACATCAGCAATGCACAGGGGGTGACCATGGCCTCTCCCTCCTTGGCTCATCATCCTCAACAGCTGCTACTGAGACAGGTGGGGAAGGAAAATCCAGCTATTAATGAGGCCTGGAGCACTTGAAGGAATGTAATAAAAACCTTTAAACCAAAGAGGCGTAGCAACTGATTTTTGACTCCCGACAAAATGGCTGCTCTTTCTTCATTCTACCATCTCTAACATCAAAGCCAGAACAAATAATTGCAGTGGGAGGGAGAAGACAAATGACTGGGAGTTTAGCTGAAGATGTGGAAAAAGCAAGCAAGCAAGCTATGGGGAGCGGCTTAGGGAGCTGGGAATGTTTAGCCTTACAAAAAGAAGGTTAAGAGGGGACATGATAGCCATGTTTAAATATTGGAAGGGATGTCATGTTGAGGAAAGGACAGGTTTGTTTTCCACGGCTCCAGACACGAGGACAAGGAGCAATGGTTTCAAACTACAGGAAAAGAGATTCCACCTGAATCTCAGGAAGAACTTCCTGACCATCAGAGCTGGTCGGCCGTGGAAGAGGCTGCCTCGGAATGTGGTGGAGTCTCCTTCTTTGGAGGTTTTTAAGCAGAGGCTGGATGGCCATCTGTCGGGAGTGCTTTGGTGGTGTTCCTGCATGGCAGGGGGTTGGACTCGATGGCCCCTGTGGTCTCTTCCAACTCTGTGATTCTAGGATTCTAGGATTCTATAAGCTAGGCCTGGCGAGTGGCTGGATCGGCTGGGGAGCGGGGCCGCAGCACCTGAGCTGCTGCCTTTAGGAACTGGCAGGAACTGGTTTGCGCCCATCTCTAGTGAAGATCCCAAGAGAATGCATTGTTTGACCTCTACACAGAGAACCCAATAGTGAAAACCCAAATTACATGAATATGTTCTCTGTGGCTTTCCTCTGGTTGTGCAGGGACTTGTAGAAAAGGGACTTACCTGTCCTACAAGGAGGAAAATCACTTTCAGCACCATCAGCATCTTAGAACTGCAGAGCTGGAAGGGACTTTGGGGATCATCGAGCCCAGCTCCTTTCAAGGAGGCACAGTGGGGATTCGAACTCCCAACCACTTTGGTGGATACCTGCTTCCTTGGTGATCTTCACTGCGACCTACGGGTCTCTTACCTGCATTGAGCAGTACAATTCAATAGATCAAGCTATCACATACCACAGAGTAAGTTCCAGGGAACGAACCTCTGTGTGTTCAGATGGCTTCTTTCCCTTGTTGTTTATATATCACTATTCTACTTTTGAGTACATCTGTAATGTATGACCAGACTATGCCATCCATATACGAGACTTATCTATGAGGTTACATCACATCATCTTGAAGGCATTCTGCACAAACCACTTCCTCTCCTGGTGTTGTTTTGGTTTATCTGGATGTCTGTACATGTTTGCTCGCCAACAGAGACATGAAGTAGCAGAAGACTGTTGTATGTGGATTGTTTGGGGGGGGGGGAATGAATATTTCTTGTGTAAAGCCATGCAGAAGGTGCAAGAGAAGGTTGTCAAGGCTGTGTTTGTTCTTTCCATTTTAAAGAAATGATCGAAAGACGACTTTGTCCTTCATCCTAGCTACTGAGACCTTTAAAACGTGCCCATCATGCCATCTTGCTGAAAGATGATACTCAAGGAGGTCCCATCCTTTGTGCACCTCAAGGACTAATGAGTTTAACGAACTGTACTGCAACCCAATCCAGCCTCTGTCTGAACAAGTGGGTTTTAGAGTACACAAGAATAGAGAGGGCACGAACCTAACTATGAAACCCCCCCCCCCCCAAAATCCGAGTTTGTGGTTCGGTTCGTTTAAGCCGTTTTGCTGAAACGAAATGAAGTGCTGAACATTTTTTTTGCTCCAGACTTCATTTTGCTTCAGCAAAACAGAGATCTTTGTCCCCCTTCCTGCTGCCCCGTCACCTCCCCATTGGGCCCTACCATCTCCTCCTCTTCCTCCTCTGCTGCCACCGTCTTCGGAGACATCAGCGGCCTGCTGTCTCTGTGTATGTGCCAGTCTATCAGCTGACACACGTATGCATGTGCCGAGACAACAGGCCAGCTCCTGGAAGGGATGCGGGGCCAGCTTGTCTCTGCACATGCACTGGTGGTGGAGGAGGAAGAGAAGGAGGTGGAGACGGTGGCAGGACCTGGTAGGGGGCAACAGGGGCCATGGGAAGGAGGCGGGTGGGAGGGTGGCACAGGGGGCGGAGGCATTACGTTTCCCTCCCCCAGGCACGAACTGGTTCGTTTTTCCCGGTTTTATAGGTGGTTTGTGGTTCGTCACCCCATTTTGTCATTTTTTTGTTTGTTTGTTTCCTGCCCATCTCTACACATGCACGAATATTAAATACGAATATTTGGGCTGGAAGAAAGGGCTTGCAACAGGAATCATGCAAATGGTTTCTCTCTTTACTGGGATGCTTGCTGTGTCTCTGGCGCCTCCTGGTTACAGAGTTCGTTGTGCGAACAGTCATAGAAAGAGACCTACAAGAGACACTCTCAACAAAGGGGAGGAAACACTTGCAGAATTCCTTCCCTCCTCCCGAGACCTATCATGGAAAGGCAGGGAAAGCCCAACGTTTCAGGAGTGAATGGAAGAAACTTGATGTGCCCCCTTTCTCAGTTTTTTTGGGCAAGGCTGTGGTTTACCGTCCCACTTAGCGTGACTGCCTACTGATGACAACTCAGGGTCGCTAAATGGGCTGGAGTTTCTAAGCACCTGCAGGCAAACATCAAAAGAGATGATTCAGGTAGCAAAACATTATAACTGGAGATTCTTTAAGAAGGAATGACCTCCCTTTGCCAAAGCACAAGGGCTCCTCAGCTCCACAAGCCACCAAGTTACTTTAGTTTTGTGCTTGGTCAGCAGGAGGTCAGCCTGGGCTTGGTCTCCACATAGGATTGGCCAGGCTCGACAGCTTTGAAGGAAAGGTGTCTCTGCAGGGAAAATATTATATTGCCTTCTAAGGGTTTTTTAGGATGGGGCTTTGAAGTACTCCTCTAATCTAACCCCTACCCATGTTTAGGTTGAACACCTGATTTGGAGATATTGAACTGCTGTTGAGAAGGTTCCGAAATCCAACAGCCAAGGAGCTTCAGTTCTGGACATTCAGGTTCTGTGCCTCTTCACTCAGATGGAAACCCTATGCTCAAGATTGCAAAGTTTGGAGGCTCCTACTCGGCACCCCCAAAGGCTAAATAGAGTTGCATCATAACAATAAATGTAAATCACAAAGAAATGTTTTATTAAAATAGATCTGTGGTTAACGTATGATTACTCTAATAATAAGATCATCATCATCATCATAGGCTAATAATAATAGGATTGTACTGGATGGCTGTGCACTAAAACAACGATTGGCTCAACCAAACTCTGTCATAACGTCCTGTCCTTCTTCCTGATTCAAGATGTTGAAATTCCCCCCTTTTTTTTGTAATTCCATCCAAGGGTCAAGATCTCATTCTTCCCTTCTTCTGGGCCCTCTTCCTTCGAGCCTTGCTCCATGCATCCCATTGGGTGGTGGTGAGTCGGATGCTGCAACTCCTTGCATGGATGGGCTTCAAGTAGATTTCTGTGTTTATTCCTTCCTGAGCGGCACCTTCTTCCAATTCCACATTTTCAGTCCATCAAATAGATGGAATTTTCTTCCAAAGGCTCTCCCAAGGATGGACGTTCTTTCCTTACCATCCATGCGACCTGCCTTTAGAGGTGGATGGCGTTCTTTGCTGTGCCCCATAGGTTGGCCCTCTTCTGACCTGGGGTCCTCTCTCCCGCTGGTGGTTCTAGAGTCCTGCCTGACCCTATCCTTGAACGATGGCATGCTGCCAGCAGCCTGTTCTTTCTGAGACGTCTCTGAAGCTTGACTTCTTCTCTTTTATTTTTTCTTCTTAGGAATGGGGAGATCTCCAGGTTGAGACTTCATGGCGGAGGCCTCTCCAACGGCAGTTCCTTCTCCCTCACTTCCATTTCCCAAGATCTTTGCCTTGGGCACAGCCGCTGAAGCGCCCCTTTCCTTCTGGAAGACTCCATGCTTCTCTTTCCAAGTGTACATTGAGATTCCTCCATTCCACCTCCATTGTTCCAGTCCCTCCTGGAGATGCAGTTTCCTTTCCACAGTGCTGCTAATGAGAGCCATTGTTTTTTTTTTGGCCTCTGGATCTTCTACATTCTGAGGTTGGTGGCCTTCTCTCATAGGATCCTTGGGCTCGCCTTCTTCAGACCTGGGATCTTCTCTCGCTCTGCTTGCTCTACAGCCCTGACTGGCCCCGTGGTTGATTGGTGGCACACTGCCAGCACACTGTTCCTTCACAGATTTCTCTGCAGCCTGACTTCTGACTTCTGGTTTTTCCTTATTCGGAAGTGAGTGATCTCCACCTTAAGGCTCCATGATGGAGGCCTTTGTACCAGCAGTTCTCTGAGACGTGTGACTCCTCCACACCAGATGAAACTCCCTTTGCCTTCTGGAAGATCCCTCACTTCCATACATCAAACTTTCTGTCCTTCCTTTAGCCTCTGCAGGCTGTACATTCTGGGGTTGGTCCATTGCATGGTCCTTCGGGTTTTCAGTTCCTTGGGGAAACTGGGCTGGTTCAGGGCTATGGCATTGCTCAGACCTGGATTCATGAGTCAAAAGTTGTAGCTGTTCCTCTCTGTAGGTTGCCCGGGGTCTTGGGTCACTCTCAGTGGGTGTGTCTCCCAGACTGTGGCAAGAGTTTGTTCTCCCATCCAGGTGGCTTCTTCTTCTTTGTAGCCTGCTGTCTAGCTTTGTTTTTTGCTCTCTGGGTCTTTGGTAGTAATGTCTGTCCTCATAGGAAGAATTAGATTCAACGACATGAGAGGACTGCATAGAGGAATCCCAAAAGAGAGTGTTGTATTGTTGTACCGCGTCTTTGTCTACGGACATCTTGGGGAAGGAAAAATAGCTCCTGCACCTGGATCTCAACAGAGATGTTTCCCATTTTTGGGAAGGTCAGGGAAGGTGGCTCACCAAGAAAGCTCTGGAGTGACCTTTGCATTAGGATGAGGAGCCCCCAGGCGTGGCCGATTCTCTTCTGTAGAACATGACATTCTAAAGTGTCTCTGTCAACCTCAGGCAGGAGGTTCACTGAGGAATCGAAGCCAATGGAAAGGCTTCCTCTCTGTTGGACAGGCTGGGTTCGTGTTGTCTCGCCTACTTTCGGTGTCCTCACTGTCGTTGCTTTGTGTAGGTTTCTAAAGGTGACTTCTTGAAGGAGCATTTCACTTTCACCTTCTCTTCCATCGGACTCTGAGGAGGTATCGCTGTCATCCGTAGTTTCTCCATAGCTTTCAGATTGGCTACAGGACAGCTCACTGGCACTCAAGGATGAAGGGATCTCCTCTCCTCCTTCGTCCTCTCCAGAGGAAAATCCCGGATGGCCCTCAAAGGGATTGGGAGGGGGACTTGGCCTGGGGAATGTCTTCTCCTCCCCTCCTTCGGCTGCTGGAGATCGAGGCACAGAGGGTGGTGCAGAGGTGGAGACGGGCCGGGCCGGTTCCTGAAGAGCCGAGGTGGAGGGAGGAGCTGGCTCACGGGCCTTCGGCAGGAGGTCACCAGGGCTGGCCGTCTTCTTCCCAGAGGCCTGGCAGACGAGGGCTTCCTAGGGATGAGGCCGTAGAGAGAGGCCCCCTCGTTCTACTGGAGCCCTGCCGTGGTCCTTTCCTGTAAATCAGGCGTTCAGCTTCCTCAGCGGCCTTATCACAAATCTTGCAATTTGCATCATTGCAGAGGAGAGAACAGACCGAGCGTCCCTCAGGTGGGCGGGAAAGGCCATCCAGAAACCTGGAGCTCCATTGTTGCTTGAAACCTGGAATTGCAAGGAAAGGCAATTGTTATTTTCTCATCCATAAAGTGAAATCAAGCCCAGAAGACATCCTGCAGAGAAGAACACACAGCTCTTCAACTAGAATACAGGAGATTAACAAAAGCTCTGTTAAATCATTTACTGAATCACACTTCAGGGGAACTTTGGTGGAATTTGGCAGATATGGGTCACATATCCCTATTGATTTTTATACAGACATGGGCTACTGGGGAGGGTTTTCTTAACTGAGGATTCTGGAGATTAAATAGGGGGACGCTAGTCTTCAGGGCAGGTGCCCTCCTGCTGATATAGAGAGCCAGAGAAAGCTAGTTACCTCCCCTTTCTTCGGAAGCCACTTGCCACTTTGGTGGTCTTTGCTGAGATACCTACGAGGAAGAAAAAGGAGAGAGAGATCCAGCATGAAAGAGAGTAAAGAAAACAGATGGCTTCTGCCTTTCCCCGCATCGCAAAGGAAGGTCACAAAGAGTTTGGGTGGTCTCAAAAAGAGGAGTCCAAGGGCTGTTTGAAATTTAAGAGCCCCCGGCTAGAGCTTTACCAAGATACGAGCATTTGTATCTCTCTGTATAAAGCAAATGCAATATTTATTTGAAGGCATTTTGTATAGACACAGTAAGCAAGCTGATTAAAAATTAGGCAAAAACCTACCTTAGCTTTGTGGTTGGAAAGCTTAGACGAAATTCCAGGGACAGCAAAGAGCCGCCTGAAACTTCTCTTCATTGAGTGACATGTTTTCTGCAATAAAGGGAAACTGCAGGAGTTTCCACAGAAAAATGATCATGGGAATAAAGATAATAAGATATAGGACTGGGGCTGCAAAGGCTTCCCCGGGAGCAACCAGAACCGTGTGCTGTGTCTTCTCCTTTGCTGGAAAAACACAGCCAACCAGAGCGCTGGTCACCCAACCAACGGCTGGTTGCAGTCATGGAATGGAGGTTAAGGAGTGTTCTGAATTGCATCACAAAGAGAACTCACAAAGCGTGGTCCAGATTCTGTGTTGCCCCTCAACCAGAAACATGGGAGGCCTGCCTCGTTTTCATTACTGGTAGCAAATTGGAAAAAGATGCACAATTACGAAGCAAACACATTAGTTGTGTTTGCTTTGTAATCATCATTTTAAAAATTCTTCGGAATCCTGCAGTGCGAGGCTGGGTCAGGTCAGGTTGAGAGAGACATGGGCTGGGTAGTCTCTGAAAGAGGAGTCCAGGAAATGTTGGGAACCAAAATCACAGTGAAAATATTGATTGATTGATTTCCTTTTACCTTGCTTTCCTTCTTAAAAGCACCCAAGGCAGCTTAAATCAGTATGTGCTCATTCACTTATCGACAGTGTGAAAATATTTAAGAGGTTAAAAGAAAAATCCTAGAAATATACATGTCCAAAGTTACCAGAATTGGCCACTAGAGGAAGCCAGAGAGCATGCTTCCAGTGTATTTCACAGAAATTGAAATTCCAGTGCATTTCACAGGCAGAAATTCTGCAGATCAAGCTTTTTCCTATACCTGTAAGATACAGTCCCAGGAGTTGCCATTTATCTGTCTGGTTGCCTTGAACAGCACGAGAGCCTGGTGAGGGCGGGGGATGGAAAGTTGGCAACCATGACCATAATCACATTTTCGAGCGGAAATGTTGGAATATGGAAGATGTTTACGTTGCACACCATAAAGTTGGAAAAAGCTTGTACTGACTCTAATGGGGTTTTCGATATAAGTGAGATATCGGAGTGCTTTCAGCTGTTCAAACCCTCCTGGGAGTTTCCATGGCAGAGCAGGGATTCAAACCCAGGTCTCTTCAGTGCCAACCCCTGGCTTTATTCACGACACCACTTAGCCATGCCACAGCTGAGTCCTAAGTAGTGATGGGGACAAAGAGGAAAATGAATCACCGTTTTTGACCAATATTTCCACTTTGTCATATATTTGTCACTTCGTATTGATCTGTTCTGGAGACCCTGAGGAATACGAAGCGACCAATACTTACCCGATTTTCTTTGTCGATTCATCTCTATTTGTTGATTGGTCACCGTTTTTTGGGCGTCTTTGCAGCCTGCCTGTACCAATCAGAAGCTCTGGGCGATCCGGAGAGTATGGATTGGCATGTCAGGCGGCCAATAGCTCTGCTGAAAGGGCTGTGGGGGGTGTACCTGTTCAGAGGCTTTAGAAGCCTTTCCCCTGCCGCCATTTCCCACTTCTGTTCAAGTCTTTGGGGTGGTGGTGTCTGTGCTTCCCCAGCCTCTGTGCTGAGAAAGCACATTCTGTTTACAATACATTTATTCTATATCAATTATCTCATTTTCATTAGTGGGAGATTGGGGAGGGCTTTTTTAAGGCAGGTCATGTTTTAGTTAAAAATTCGGTTCTTTTTGGAGGCTTGTGTTCTGGCAGGGTGGGTGATCTTTGGGGGGGAGTGCTCTGTGTGCAGGTTGTGTGTTTCTTTGGGGTGCCTCTTTAGTTCTATAGTGTTCCTGCTCCTTTCCCCCACTCCATCATTCTTTTTTTTTTAAAAATTAAAAAATCCCTTCCATACCACTATAATTTTAAAAATAAACATTTTTACACCCTCCATCCCTCTCTATTATCCCCCTTAGTTTTTCCTTCCCCTCCCATTTATTTCTTTAGTGGCAGGGATATAGGGCAGGCGAAAAGGAAGGGCAGTGTCCCCCATGGGGTACCTGAGGGGAAGAAGGCGGTGACGCTGGCTAGGCAGGGGCACCACCACCACCGTTCCTCTTCCGGTGGCCTTGCAGGTGGGCGTGGAAGCAAAGCTCCCAGCAGAGCCCAAAGAAGTGCTGCTCCTCTTCCTGGAGGAATCTGGGGAGTTCCCGGTTCCAGAAGATCCAGAAACCTCCCAGTTCCTGGAACCAGTAAGGGCAGGGCAGGCTTCACGACACCCCACCCCACCCCTGTCCCCAGAGTCGTCTTTTCCCTGCTGCCAGACCAGCAGCACCCCTGGCACACAGCCTTCTTCCCAGGCCAACACCTGGCACAGGCAGGCAGCGGGTCCTCGTTTCGCCAAACAGGGCAGAGGGTCCCTGTGGGATCATTTCACGGGGGTCAACGATGACCCATGGCTGGCCCCCTGCAATGCCTGCCTGGTGGTGGGTCTGGAGGGGGTCAGACCCCAGGCATCTGTCCTCCAGTGCCCTCCGCCAACATCTGTCAGTTTTGGAGCGGCTGTCCTCATCCTCGTAATTCCCTTTTCTGTTATCCTCATCTCCTATGGACTGATTTTGTACTCTGTTATACAAATGAAGTCGACAACTGGTCAGAAGAATGCTTTTTCCAGATGTGCCTCCCACCTGGCTGAGGTGTTGCTGTTATACCTCACCGTTATCCCAATGTATACGAGACCTCGGTCAAACACAACTCCAGATAATGACAAGATTGCTGTGTTTTACACTGTGGTCACTCCCCTGCTGAATCCTATCATTTACACACTGAGAAACAAGGACATCCACAAGGCGCTTACCAAGGTGTTACAAAGAGGGACATGGGATAAAAAATACAAGTACTGATGTCTTAATGGTTTGGATAAAAGTTCGGCCCTGAACGAGATCCACACTACTGAAGTTTTTAACAATTAGTGTGTTCGGTATGTACATTAGATGCATAACTCAGCCTCAATGTTCTTTCCAAACCATTAGAGATATAAATCCTGGCTTATCTATTTCCTGTGAGCGAGAACCATTAGAAAGTATTGTTTCTGCACAAATAATACAGCTTACATAAATTGTGAAGCACTGCACAAATTGCTACTTGGTTCCAGGCAGCCTTAGAAGCATTAGATGGATTGTTTGTATCTTTTTGAACAATCACTGAGTCCTTCTGCCCTCTATGGGAATATATGCTTTGCCTCTTAATGGGAAAGGACAATAGTTTTGTACAGAAATACTGTGTGCTAATGAAGGAGACCCTCATGACAATAATAGAGGTTTTAGTTCCACTCAAAGTTTGTAGGCCGGGCTTTGCTTTCAGACTTTGGAACTCCCTTCCACAGGAGGCCTGTCTAGGTCCATCTTTGTTGTCCTTCCACAAGCAGGTGAAGACCTTTCTCTTCAGGCAAGCTATCCTTCAGTGACAGCTTTGACTGAGTTTTTAGTATTGCTTGTGTTTCCCATTTCTCACAGTGGTACATATTTGTTCCTTTTTAATATTTCTATACTTACTGTTTTTTGCTTTAAACACTGCCTTTTAATAATGTACGCTACCTTTGTATACTCATTGTTTTGTCCTTAGATATTGTCTCTCAATGATGTAAGCCGCCTGGGGTCTTACCTTTTGCTAAGGAGAAAGGCGGGGTAAAAAGATTGTAAATAAATAATAATTAATGGGATGTCAGAACAGACTAAATTGATCAGAATGAGGAATCTGGCTAGTATTCCTCACATCTCTACTCAAGAACATTGGGGATGAAGTACTGTCTTTCAGTCTTCCCTTCATCGAGGATTTGGAGTAAAAACATACTACAGAGAGAACTCTAGCTTAAATGTTGTATTTTCCATCCAGATTTCATCAGAGCAGATGCACTGAAATAAATGGGACATGACTCAGTGGTGACTAGTTTATATGCCTTGGATTTCAGTGGGTCTATTTCAAGTATGATGAAGCCTAAATCTAGCCTGTGGACTACAGACAGAGCAAAAGTAGGGCCCTGTTCACTTGCAGTTGGTGTGAATTTATTATAATCCTTATATCCACACCAAAAATGTCAACAGCACGAGAGTACGTACTACTGGGAAGAAGACTAACATTTCCATATCAATTGATATTCTCAAAATTGCTTTTAAACTCAGTTATTCTTTAAAACACACCATTCTAAAGCAGGGAAGCCTTTTTTTCTCTCCCAGTGTTTCAGCCTCCGACTGACATTGTCCATCCTTGGTGGGCTGAAGCGATGCTAAGGAGAAATGAATTACAAGTAAACTGAGTGGATTTAAAGTGTTTGTAGGCTGCTAGTGTGTAAGAGTTGATGCAACTCCGTGGGGTGGAATGTCTGGCTGTAGACGTGGAGGTCCGTGTTGGCAATTATAATCCCCATAGTGCCTCCTAAAAGAGGGGCCAGCTGAGATCACCTGGTTGATGGGATTATGTGCCCTCCCAGCTGTGGGGTCTTTAGGAAAGCTGCAGAGTTCCAGAGCACCATCAGAAGGAGAGACACGTCTGAACACTATATTCTTTGGACAACATGGGAGGATTCCTGTAAGTCAGAACTGACTTAATAGAACATTATATTTTTTTAATGATATAAGTTGCATTTCCAAAGTAAAATACAGAACAGTCACATTCTTGGTGGAGTGATTAATATTTTATAATTCCATTCAAAATTCAAATATATTAAAATGTTTTTAGAGACATGTTGACAAAGATAGGTTCCATAGGAGGTGTTAGCAGCATTACACAGAAATATGCTCTATTAATTTGCATTCAGTATTATATGGCTTAAACATTCCCTGGGTTAAATCTACAGATATTTACTTGAAAACAGAAAACATACCAAAGCAGATGACACAGATCTGATCCATCAAGATTATGTCCCATTGAAACCAATTTTAAAAGTTCTGACTGATTTCAACCCAACATCCTACAATGGGGAATTACCCCTCTAGTTCATTTTAACCAGATTGGGTGAATACTTTTAGATTTACGCAGTCTTCTTTCTCATTAGCTGCTGCCTAGTATTCATTTCAGGCCTTAGCACGATGATATAACATTTAGGGAAAAAGATACAACCCAGTAACCCAGCACTGGAGGCTAAAATGGAGAAGGTCTCCACAGCCACGGTGTATTTTCCTCTGGTGCTCAGATAGGTTGGAACAAAGGACAACCACACACTGGTGAACACCAACATGCTGAAAGTGATCAGCTTGGCTTCGTTAAAACTATCAGGCAATTTCCTTGCAAAGAAAGCTACTGTGAAGCTGATAAGAGCTAGAAAGCCCATAAAGCTCAAGACCCCATAGAACATGGCAGCTGACCCTTCGTTACACTGCAGGAACATTTCTTCTGTCATTGACTTCATGTCTAAATCTGGGAATGGAGGTGAGGTGGACAGCCACACAGTGCAAAGAATGGCTTGAACGAAGGAGCTGGAGAGAACGATGGCATTGGCCATTTTTCGGCCCACCCATTTCCTCATCCTGGATCCTGGTTTCGTGGCCTTGAAAGACAGAACGATGAGAACCGTTTTGGCCAAGACAGAAGAAACCGCCACTGAAAAGATGTGGCTAAAAACCGGTTGCCGAAGGAGGCACGTCACCTTCCCAGGTTGGCCAATGAAGAGGAAAGTAGAAAGGAAGGAGAGGAGAAGGGCGACCAGGAGAATGAACGTGAGGTTTCTATTGTTGGCTTTGATGATGGGAGTGTCCTTATGCCTAAAGAAGACCCAAAGCACCAAAGCTGTCACGAAGGACAAGGAAAGAGCAACAGCTGCTAAAATGATCCCCATAGGTTCTTCATAGGTCAGGTAGCTGATCGGTTTGGGAAGGCATCCATCCTGGTCCTTGTTTGGGTATTGAGCTTCTGGGCACTGAGAACAATAGTTCATGTCTGCATGGGGAGAAAAGGTTGATTTCTCTATATTGATTCCCTTTGTAAAATATTTACCAGTTTGCTTGCTTGCTTGCTCGCTTGTTCGTTCGTTCGTTTGTTCGTTTGTTTGACTTCTACCCTGCCCAGCTAGTGGCCAGACCACAATTCTGGGTGGCTTTCATCAATAAAAGACGTAAAATAAACCGTCAAAGAAAAAGAGAGAGAGAGAGAGATCTTCACAAACAGACATCTCTTGTTTCATAAACAACTGAACCCAAGATGGCAACGATTATAAAGACAAACAAAATTAAACAAATAGCAATTCTCAAATATTAGTTTAATAGGAAGCAGGTTGTCAAAGGTCTGGCTTTGACATATTTCGATTGGTCTTCCAAACACCAGGAGGGTGGGCGCACCTTCACTGGTACTGAATTCCATAATTAGGCAGCCACCACTTAAATGTGGACAGCTAGATAAAATTGTACAACTAGTGTGACGTAGCAGACAGAGTGTCATGCTAGGACCCAGGAGATCTGGGTTTGAATCCCCACTTAGCCTTGTAAACAGACGGGGAGGATGGCAATGCTAAACTATGCCTTGAGAATCACACAGACTTCAAAAACCTGACCAGGATCACCTTAAGACAGAAGCAACCTGATGGCACATAACAACAGCAACCACCCAGATTGTAGCATTCAGAATCCATGATGTTTGTGGGGATCAATATGTGGAAATAATCCAGACTTTAGGGAAAATGTATTGCCATCCCCTTGAGATTGCTGGCCAAGAATTATCAATGACCTTTGTGTCTATCTGGGTATGTTGAAGGAGACCTTTTCTTTGGTTCTGTTCCTCTGAAGTTCAGTGTTATGCACAAGAACAGAGAAGGCAGGATTCTCTGGAAAAAACAATAATGCTGGGAAAGATGGAAAGCAGCAGGAAAAGAGGAAGACTAAATATGAGATGGACTGAATTCCTAAAGAAACCGTAGGCTTGAGTTTACAAGAACTGAGCAGGGCCGTTGAGGACCGGACATTTTGGAGATTGCTTATTCCTTGAAGGCAACTTGGTGGGACCTAACAACTACAAACAGTCAACTATATCTCCTTGTTTGGAAGTAATATTGAATTGTGCGTGTGTGTATTAATGGGAAATTAGTGTTTATTTATCCGGATAAATACATAAGGAATCCTAGTCAAGCATATACATACATAACACACACACACACACACACACACACACACACACACACACACACACACACACACACACACGCCTCTCAGAACATAACTGCTCTTACCCTCTTGGTTTGACATTTTTCCTTCTGGGCATGGAAGGCAATCATAGCAGCAAAATGGCTCTCCTTCCTTCTTTGCCCTACTAGTACCGGCATGGCAGATGTCATTGCATAAGGAAACAGGCTGTACCTGCATGGAAATGAAAGCTGAGAATGTTTGAACATGAATAAAATACATATGGTTCCAGTACGTTAATAGCCGTTCTATAGTTAAATAATGGATGGATGTTGGCTATGCAGAAAACAGGATTCTTCCAGTTAGCAGGCTTAACACTGTTAGATACCGGTTGCAGATAACTAAATCCAATACATCAGGAAGGCCTCACAGAACTGTGTCTCCTTGGGACCTTTGTCAATGGTTAGTACTGGAATCTTGAGGATGTGGTAGTGGCAGGGGGGAGCCTTAGGTAACCCCTTCTACTCCCTCTAAGATATAACCCACAACTTTCCCCTGAACCACTCTGAAACAAACCAACAAAAATGCCATGTTTTCCTGCATGGTGGCTGAAGATGTCACCTTAGATTTACGTATTTCCTTATTTTTCTTCCTCTCGCTAGAGTGTCATAGTTCTTACGCTTGTTTATTTGGAAGAAAATTCTAAAATAGTCAGAAGCATTTCCTCCCAGATAAGTGTGCACAAAACTCCGGCTTTACCGAGCCATCCTACACACCTCTTTACTCAAGACTCAAAAGTCTCAGAGTCCCATGGAACTTATTCACAAATAAGTATGTTTAACAGAGTTAGAGTCCAAAACTTATCCTTCCTTCCACATTTCTTGTCATAGGCATATGGGTGTGAAAAATCCTGATTGGAATGGAATTCACCTAAATGAACAAAGCGTAACACTAGAATTATTTCAGTCCCGGGGTCAGGAACAGCTGCTTGAGAGACAGGGTGAATAACCTACATCTTCCTTTATGAGCCTGCTCCAGAATTAAGATCATCAGGAGAGGCCTTTCTCTCGATCCCACCACCTTCACAGATGCATTTGGTGAGGACATGAGAGAGGGCCTTCTCTGTGGCGGCTCCCAGACTCTGGAACTCCCTCCCACTGGAAGCCAGGCTGGCCCCATCTTTACTGTCCTTCCAAAAGCAGGCAAAGATCTTTCTCTTCAGGCAAGCTGAGTGGGGTTTTTTAAATGGATTGTAGTACCTTACTGTACTGAATGTGTTTTGGTGTCGCTAATGTTTTTTGACATTGCACTCATTAGTCCTTTTAGTATTGTATATTCATTGTTACTAATTTAAACACTGTCTTTATTTGTTGTAAGCCACCTTGGGTCCTTTTCAAGGAGAAAGGTGGTTTAAAAATATTCTAAACTAACGAACGAACTAACTAACTAACCAACCAACAAATGACAAGATGCACTTCAAACAATCAATAGAGTTGACCTGATTAAACATGGTGGGCCAGACAATGGCTTCTCCAGAAATGCTGAGTGCTTTCTCTTCAGGAGCTGTTGGATCAACCTTGCCAACTTTGACTCTAAGGAAGGACCGGTTGGGAAAAGTGACCCAGTTGATAATATCAAATCCAGCTTCCAGTTCTCCACTTTCGCTGAAAGAAATCTTTTCCCCAGCGCTATTGTTAAATGAGACATTTCTCAGGTAACGGTTCAGCTAAATCAAAACAAAATGGGACTAGTGTAAGGATATATGAAATGATGCACGTGTACGATGACGTTTTATAAACGGTGGTAATTTATAAGTAGTTTTGGGCTGTTTTCATTTCCTGGGCAGTTGGTCTCAGCAGGATCCCAGATGACAGAACTGGGCTATTTCCTCATGCTGTCTTCCCTATCAGACTTAATAATTGCATGTTGTCAAGTGGACTCTGACTTATGGCCACCCTTTCCAGGGTTTTTAGGTATAGAGTACTCAGAGGTTGAGGGAACGTGGTGGCGCTGCGGGTTAAACCGCAGAAGCCTCTGTGCTGCAAGGTCAGAAGACCTGCAGTCGTAAGATCGAATCCACGCGACGGAGTGAGCTCCCGTCGCTAGTCCCAGCTCCTGCCAACCTAGCAGTTTGAAAGCATGCAAATGCAAGTAGATAAATAGGTACCACCACGGTGGGAAGGTAACGGCGTTCCGTGTCTAGTCGCGCTGGCCATGTGACCACGGAAGATTGTCTTCGGACAAACGCTAGCTCTACGGGTTGGAAACGGAGATGAGCACCGCCCCCTAGAGTCGGACACGACTGGACAAATTGTCAAGGGGAACCTTTACCTTTACCTTTTACTCAGAGGTTGCTTACTATTCCCTTCTTCTCTGGGACTGTGTTACTTGCCCAATGGTGTATTTGGCTGGTGGATTGTGATCACCAGATGGGTTTGGTGCTCTTGGTGTCTCTTGCTATTCTCTAAGCAACTATCACTCATAGGTCACTTTCGCTTCTTCAAATAAATAATTATTTATTTCTTCCTATTTGTCTTCAGTGGATAGCTACCCACCAGGCTCTGTCTTCACAGTGGTAAATATGAACACATGGAATCCAGTTCTAGGAACTTCTGCAATCAAATCTAGGTTTTATCTTCCCTTACCCTAAATTAATTTCTTGGAGTAGTGCACGTACTTTTATCTTTTATCATAGTATGAGTGTCCTGACTGGTTTTAAGTCACAGCTCTAAGCTGACCTTACTGCCTGCTGCTTTCTGCTAAATACATGGTTGTAAATTCCTCTGTAAGCCATTAAAAAGGAGTGGAGACCAGGGATGTTGAAACAGTCTTTTCTTCCAGGTCCCAAGTCTGAGTCTTTGGTACCAAGTCCCGAATCCCAAGCATCAAGTCTGAGTCTCTATTAAAACAAGTTTTTTTTCTCCAGAAAAAAGGGAGTGGGTGGGTTCCAAGATGCAAGTTGAGTCTGAGTCATTGAAGAAGAAGAAAAAAAATGAGTCAAGTTTGAGTTGTGTCACCAGTGTGACTTAAGTCCGACTTGACAGCAAGTCCCCATCGCTGGTGGAGATTATAAAAAAGCCTTATGCATCTGACAGTGGTGTACACCTGGGCTAAACCTCTGGTTATGTGCCCTGATGCCTTCCAAACCTGTCTCGGGCCATCCATGAGAGTAACACTGCTGGAAGCCAAGACTGTTTTCCCCTTTGAAACCAGCAAGTGGTACTGGGACAGAGAGAAGTATGGGAAGACAGCTAAAATGAGTAATAGAAGGAAAAGACATTTGAAACATATTTGGTTGGGTCTTGGAGGAGACATGAAGAGAGCAGAAGGAACCAGAGGAAGTTGGAGAAAGAGGATACAGAAAAGGAGGAAGGGTAAAGATAAAGAACAAGAGAAAGACAATGAGAAGAGCCATAGAGAACTGAATGAACAAAGACAGCCATGGCAATCTTAACACTGGTGGAGCGAAACACAAGCTTTAATGAAGAGAGATTTTGATAGAGTCTAGGGCAGTGGTTCCCAACCTTGGGTTCCCAGATGTTCTTGGATTACAACTCTCAGAAATCCTGGCCATCACAGCTAGGGGTGAAGGCTTCTGGGAGTTGTAGTCCAAGAACATCTGGGGACCCAAAGTTGGGAACCATTGGTCTAGGTGTTGTTTTTGTAAACAGGCACATGAAGAGCCCATCTGAATTGACCTCTAGGGACAATACCTGCCATGCCTGTGGAATCAGGAGCTGTCCTCTTTCTCCCACCTTTGACCTGTGTTTCCGTCTAGGCGAATGCCACGCTTGCAAAGCATGTGCCACGGCGTGAACCGCATTGTAGATGTTGTAGCTGTAGCCACTCATGCCTCTTTCGAAAACAGAGTCAGGAAGGATCTCCAGCTTCTCCTGCCCTGTGCAGATGTCCTCGGACTCTTCATCCACCAGAGCCACAGGGAGCAAACAGTTAAAAGCCTGCTGCCAGAAGTCCTTGAGAAAACCATCCTCATTGTCTGAGCCAGGAGTTCTCCTCTGAATAAACATCTGGAATCCCAACATCTCGTTTGAATGAACTGCAAAAGAGATGGCACCGTGAATAGTGTCTATACCAAAGCCTTCTTGAAATGGCACAGATGTGAATTCCACCTGGGCCGTCAAAATCCAGACTTTGCTTGTGGTCTTCGCAGACATATCCTCAAGTTCTGAAAGCCGCGGGAACATCCTCAAAAATAGCATTGTGTATATTTCTCCATTTATGATGACAACGGTGGCTGTCCCATTCATAATAACCCTGTACATGTCAAACCATTCTGCTACTATTTCATCAACATCTTTGGTAGAGTAGAGGGTTGGCAGAGGACTTACAAAGTCAAAGCAAATACCACTCTGTGAAAAGGTGGGGAGCACTGCCTCTACAAATTTTTCTCCAATGTCATTTGATATGAAAATGACCCCAACCCAAGTCCACCTGAAAAACAGGAGCAAATGGAGGATTCCTTTATACTGGTGATCCACGTCAGGAAACATCTGTTGGAAGAAAACTCTTTGAGTGTGCTCGTGCCGAACAGGAGCAAGACCAAATCCAATCTATAAAAACAAAATACAGAAAAGACAGCGATTTTATATTATTTAGTTATTTAAAATATTTTTTACCCCGCCTTTCTCCCTCAAAAAGGACACAAGGTGGCCTGCATCCTTAAAAAGACAAGATCAAAAGCGAAAAACAGGAAATGATTGAAATGCTAAAGTACAATGAATACCATTATATTTAAATTGTTAGGTAAAAGCATTACGAAAGACAGATTTAGGCGCAACAAAATATAAACCATCCCATTTATTGCCTTCTAGACAGTCAGGCACTAAGTAAAAGGCTGTCTGTAGAGAAAGATCTTCACCTGCTTGTGGAAGGACAGCAAAGATGGGGCCCGCCTGGCCTCCTGTGGGAGGGAGTTCCAGAGTCTAGGAGCAGCAACGGAGAAAGCCCTCTCCCATGTACCCACCAAACACATCTGTGAAGGTGGTGGGATCGAGAGAAAGACCTCCCCTGATGATCTTAACTCCCAGGAAGGCTCATAAAGAAATATATGAATTTTGAGATAGCTTGGATTCAAGCCATTTAGAATTTTATAGGTTAGAACCAGCACTTTGAATTGTGCCCTGAAGCTGGTCAGCAGCCAGTGAAGCTGCTGTAACAGGGGGGTTATGTGATCCCTCTAGTCAACAATCTGGCTGCAGTGTTTTGGACCTACTGAAGTTTCTAAGCACTTTCCAAAGGGGGAGAGGAACTTAGGCTAATGGTGTGTGTTTGATCTCTTTGCCCTGTCTGTGCTGGGGATAATAGACCAGGTTGCCTGGGTAGATGATGCTTAGAGAGTGAGTGAGTGAGTGAGTGAGTGAGAGAGAGAGAGAGAGAGAGAGAGCGTGATCAAGAGTGCCATAGAAGAAAAATGTCTATGTTAAAGTCAAATGCTTCCCATGCATACCTTACTTGTGGCATCTTGTAGATACACAGAATAGTTGCCATGAATTCACTGACGTTTGAATCGGGTCCTCCAATGACAGCAATGGCATGATCCCGGACATCACACTTGTAGTTAGGGACGAACCTTCCCCGTGTGGAGAGAAGCTCCATGGAGGCGAGATAGGTCCAGCTTGCAAGGAAATAGCTGTTATAGATGTGTAAGCCCAGGGTGAGGTTGGGTAAGAGGCTGGGATTTTCGTTGATCTCCTTAACAGCAAACACAAAGGCTAGGAGATGCTGGTAGGTCTGAGTCACGTATCTGCAATGACATTCACAAACATTCGCTTCAGCCTCTAGCATGTGTGGAACATTCCCATCAGTGTTTGGTTTATACATTTCACAAAGGTAGGTTTATGACAAAGGCTGGGATTTATGATGAAATGTTGCTTTGACCTAGGTTTCAGACCACACTTTAAGAAGGACGCCAACAAACTGGAGCAAGATCAGAGGAGGGCAACAAGGATGATCAGGAGGCTGGAAACCAAGCCCTAGGAGGAAAGACTGAAAGAACTGGGCATGTTTAGCCTTGAGAAAAGAAAGATGAGGGGAGATAGGATAGCACTTTTCTTAAAAGGTAATCAATCATACAGAGGAGGGGCAGGATCTGTTCTCAATCATCCCAGAATGCAGGACACATAATAACAGGCTCAAGCTACAGGAAGCCAGATTTAGGCTGAACATTAGGAAAAAACTTATTCACTGTTAGAGCAGTACAACAATGGAACCAATTGCCTCGGGAGGTGGTGAGTGCTCCAACACTGGAGGCATTCAAGAGAAAATTGGACAATCATCTGCCAGACCTGCTTTGATTTGGATTCCTGCCTTGAACAGGGGGTTGGACTCAATGGTCTTAGAGGCCCCTTCCAGCTCCATTCTTCTATGTTCCTATGATGTTACTCCAACAACACCCCTTGTTTAAAAGCGAAATATTCACATTTGTGTCTGTGTGATGCTCAAAATGCTTCAGCTGTTTTAGAGTTTTGTTGACCTTGGCCTTGGTTAGTGGATGTTTGACTTCTAATATGCCTGTGTTTTCCCCCAAATGCCATCAAGGTGGTCTCCCTTTCACAGGGAAAGTGATTGCTGGCATATTTCCACAAGCTGAAATGTAGTAGATTCAGGAGACACTTGGTGTAGCTGTTTTGACTTAAAGCGCTCCACACTGCTTGATCATTGCTAACTGAGCCTGCCAGGGACTGAAAGATCAACAGAACATGTAGTGCCAAATCAATCTGCTGAGAACCATCCCCAAAGCTGCGAACACAGCAGTTACGCAACTTTTGAAAACAGCACAGACAATTTTATCAGTAGAAAAATGATACAATAGATTTCCAGTGCAAGTCTATCTCTTGCCTGGGAATAAACCCCATTGTTCTCAGTATAATTTATTTCTACACATATCTTCTAGAACTGCACAGTAAATGATTAAAGATTTACCATAGGTAGGACATCAAAGCAGTCTAGATGGGACACAGGAATTTTGTAGCAGTTAGTAAGAATTAATAAGCATTAAATATTCAGCTAACCACACAATTAATATTGTTTGTATTTATTCCCAGCAATACCATTGCAATGTTTATGTCCCTAAAACTTAAACCATAACATTAGTAATACAATAAGAGAATAGCTGTAAATATATAAGAAATCTGCAAATATGTACGTAACTATCTTTTTTGTAAATAGTGGGCTTTCTGTTTTCATGGGGGAAGCAGATTATTTTGTAGATGCGGAGCAGTGAAAAACTGAGAACCACTGTTTTATATGAAGGCAGATCATAGAATCATGGAATTATAGAATAAATGAATTGTTAGGAACCCATAAGGCCATTGAGTTCAACCCCTTGCTCAAGGCAGGAATCCAAATCAAAGCAGGTCTGACAGAAGATTGTCCAATTTTCTCTTGAATGCCTCCAGTGTTGGAGCCCTCACCACCTCCATTGTCATACTGCTCTAACAGCGAAGTTTTTTTCCTGATATTCAGCCTAAATATTACACAAGTTACCAAACAAACCAAATTACCAGTGACCACAGATAAAGCAATTTCTTTCACATGCAACTTTGTTACAATGGAAAATAGTAATAAAAATACATCTTGAAATCTAGGCACATATAAAGTATGTCTGGAAAATTAGTAGAGAGCCAACACCATTCCTGTGGATATTACTCCATGGCGTAAAAGCAAAACAGGGAGGAAAGACAAGCTGTTTTCTCCTTAGATATTGCAAGGAAAAGCAAAGAAGTTAGAGAAAATTCCTAAGAAGAACTGCTGGAATAGCTCAGTGATTTAGGTATCTGGCTGCGGAGCCCAAGGTTGGGAATTCAATTTCCAGTCTCTGAAAGGGTCTGGAGCCGATGATCTATAGGGCCCCTTCCAACTTGTTCTAAGATTCTAAGATGGAGGAGAAGGAAGAGGCAGTACACAGATGGACATGATGTCTTCAGCAAGATCCTCATATCATCAAATTGAAGCTCAGTAATGATTCTTAAGACCCGGTAAGGTTTTTATCATAACCCTTCTGGAGAACCTCAACAGTTAAGAAACCAGTTCCTTACATGAAATCAAGGAATTCATCAGAGGGATGTGTTTTGAAGGTCAACGGGTTGGAAAATGTGTAGCTCTGAGAAGTAATGCCGCCAAGAACGAGGTCTCTTGAGTGATAATACTGGTGGTTTATTGGAAGAGGGTCAATGATCTTACAGTTAGCAACTAGGGGATCACATGCTATCTGAGGCAGCAGCAAAAACAAGAGTATGTATGGTACCATCTTGTCTGAACATCTTCCTCCTGGATGCCAATCCATCTGTTCCTTCATTGGGCTTAAAGTGGCCCTGACCACGTTCTACCTGACAGAAATACCCACTCAACCAGCTTATTCAGAATCAGGATTGTTGCATATTGTATAATGGATCAATAATCCGTTCAATGAAATCCTGGCTGTCTTTAGCTCTTGTTTTGAATTGCACTGGTTATATTAATAGCTCTTTTTTTAAAAAAGTGTTTTCTCACTGTTTTGGTAGTAAGTAACATAACTCCCTTTGGGTTTTGAGAAAGAAGCAATCATTGTCAATTTCCTAATTACATGTCAGATTATAAATACTAGTCCACCCAGAACTGTACATTATATGCAACAATGCAGAAGAAAACAATTCTAGGGCTGAACTTGTGTTATTAGTGCAGTAAGTCATACTACCGTTGGCCGATTTGAATCAATAGAACTTATGGAAGAGTTGATTCACCAGATCCCCACTGATTCAATAGGACTGCTCTAGTGCAACTTACTATGCTAAGCAACAGGATTTCAACCTAGCTTTAAGAAACATTTCTTTTTTCTTTTTCTTTTTGTCTTCTCACTGAGATAGTTAAAGACTTAGCAACAGACTTAGGGAACAGAACTCAGTTCATTCAGATATCACGCATTACATTCACAGACTTCTGTGCTGTATTTCTGGCATCTGTGGGTAAGACTGGTATCCACCTCATTCTAAAAAACCATGAAGAGCCTCTTTGACAATGAAGAACGTCAACCCTGGAGTAGATGCTGGTGTGGTCTGATGCCCAATCCTGCACCCAATCTTCTTCTTTCTCATATGGCCTGCGGGCTGGAGCTCTGTTATGTCACCACTGTCTTGCCCCTCAAATTTGGAAACAGGACCCCTTTCTATCAACTGTTGTATAGCCCATATTTTCTTCTTAGCAAGGATGCATAGTGACTTTTTGGCTCTCTTGCGTAGGAAGGTCTCAGGAGTGGTGGAATGGTAAACCGAGAAGCGTAGCTGCTCATCCGGACACTATCCAAGTCCAGTCTCCTCCCACAAAAGGGAATCAATGCAGGCTGCTAGAGTGAACCATATCAACAGAAGATGAGCAGGTGTTTTGCAAAGCTAATGGCTTCCAATTGCCCATTTCAAGACCAAACCCCCTCTCAAAGACTTCACATTACAACAGGAATGCATGCAACAGTCTCTTTCCAGCTATTGTGATTGTTGCCTTTGAGCTCATAGAGAACAAGGAAAGTCTTGAGAGAAAGGAGTGGCAGATAATGTCATAAATAATCCCTGTTGACCTGAAAGGCCCCCCATGAACCCTGGCTCCACTACACCACTGGGGCTTGGAAAGGCTCCCAATCATAACACAAGAGAGCTGCAGGAAGGGGATGAAAGCAATGCAGAGGTACAGGTACCTGTTCTCTGTGTTTGCATAAGATAACCCCAACCACCTGAGACACTCCAGTCTCGTCTGATTTCGGAAGCCGCGCAAAATCAAACCTTGTTACTGTTCCTATGAGAGATAACCATCAGCTCTCTAGTGGGGCAGGTTTCGGACCTTGCTACTTGTCTGAACGTCTTCTGCCAAGTTCGACTGTCCAACTGACCAGGTCGTCAGAGATCATTTGCTTACGAATATCAACACCTCGAGAGGCCCAGAAAACAACAGCCAGAAGCCAGGCCTTCTCTGCTGTGGCCCCTTCCTTGTGGAATGTGCTGCCAAAGGAATTACACCCAGGCGCTCTGCCCTCCGTGCCTTTAAAAGACAACTAAAACCAGAGGTGTTTTAAAGGAAGCCTTTGTGGAGGTTCTCCTCAATTGATTGAATGTATGGTGGAGAAAGAAGGGATCTGTCTTTTTTTTTAAAAAATCAATCTTTGTATTTTAGAATATGTTTTTATGATTTTTGCTTTCCTTTCTGTACACCGCTCAGAATAGCAATTTGCTAGATGGGCAGTATAAAAATTAAAAGAAAGAAAGAAAGAAAAAGGAAGGAAGGAAGGAAGGAAGGAAGGAAAACTGATTCCAAGTTTGAGCCTCCAAATCTCTTGACAGGTCTAGGCAAGGATGCTGCCTGAAGCCCTGAAAAATGCCATCGTTGCTCATTGTTGATAATTAGTTTAGACAGTCCAGTGTTTTGACTTCTTATAAGGCAGTTTCCTAGGTTCCTAGTTAAATTCCTACATTCCTGTCACCAAGAATAAATCAAGCTCTCAAAAAAGAGAAGCAAGCTAGCAAGACGGGAGATGATTTCTTTTTGACACATGAGTTTGAACCGGGTCACAGATTCTAAATTTACCTCATCTGCCAAAACTAGAATACTTCACAATCCAGACAGAAGCGCCAGTTGCCCAAACTGACTCTCCCTCCTGGTCTTTTGTTGCTAACTTGAACAGATCCCATCCATAATTTTTTGTCAGTTCTGCTTCCATCACACCGCTAGATGGAACGGGTTTCTACCATTTGCTAGAAGTTGGTCCTTTCCTCAGGTGACCTCTGATACCTATCAGTGTCTAGCAGCAGCTTACGCTTTGGGCACCGATGAAATATGGATCTATAAACCCTTCTTGCCCTGACAAAGATCTTCCACAATCAACAGTATAGGGTGCGACTGCTTCCTTGGCTTGGGATCCTGTTCTTCTCTGCAGCTGCTGCAGAAGGAGGGGGGGGTGAGACTTGCTAAGCTCTAAAGCAGGGGTCTCAAACTCAATTTACCTGGGGGCCGCTGGAGGCAGAGTCTGGGTGAGGCTGGGCCGCATCAGATTTTCCGCCAAGCGGAGCAAGAGCCCGAGGAAGCCGCCCGGGAGTTTCCTTAGCCCGGCTGGGGCTCCAAGGAGGAGGAGGGGGCGCGCGAGCCCTCGTCGCCCGGCCACGACCCCCTCCGGCTCCTTCTTCACCACCACCAGCAGCAGCAGGACGAAGAAGCGGAGAAGGGAGGGAGTGCCGGCAACCGCCTAGCCGGGGGGGGGGGGGGAGGAGGGCACGACATAAAATTAAAAAAAAAACCCTCACAGAGTTCACCTTGCCAAAGGAGAAAAGCCCCCACCGGTACCCATGAAATTAAACAGAACGGGGCGGGGGGCCCCACAGGTGCACGCACACACACACACACACACACACACACACACACACACGGAGGTCCGGCAACCTTCCTCGGAGGGCCCCCCATCAAAAAAAGGCGCACTCAGCAGCAGCAGCTACCCCCACCACGACAGAGGAGCAAACTTTGCGAGGCGAGCCCAGGCAGCCTCCAGAGCCGAGGCGGCTGAAGCAGGACGAAGAGGAGGAGGAGGAGGAGGAAGCACCACCGGGTGCTGAGACGGTCGCTGGCCGGGCTGGTGCTGGGGGTGCCGAGAGAGAAAGAGAGCCAGAGAGGGGCAGGCAAGGCGGGGGCCACAAACTATCATCCGGCGGGCCGCAAATGGCCCGCGGGCCGCATTTTTGAGACCCCTGCTCTAAAGGAACTACAAGGGGTTATGGGATTGGTCGTCTCTCTGCTCATTGGGCTCTGCATATGGTGGATCTCAAAAAAATAAAAAAAAATAAAAACAACCACCGGCCCTTTGTCTCATCATCATCTTGGAACTGCAGAGCTGGAAAGGACCCTGTGGATCATTGAGTCCAGCTCTTGTCAAGGAGGCACAGTGGAGGAATCAAACTCCCAATCTCTACTAAACAACTCAACTATCCAGCAGTCTCCCATGCTGGCACATCTTCTAAGTAAGAAAGGAGTCATCTCCTTAACTTGCTGTTCTGCCTAGATGCAGGTGATAGCATTCCTAGGTGATACTGAATGCGTTTCTCCTGGGTGTCACGGATTATGACCGCTACTTGGCCATCTGCCACTGTGTTGTACTCTATTCTGATGAGCAAGGGGCGCAAGCTGCATTTAGCCTCAACCTCTTGGGTGGGTGGTTTTCTAGTTGTTACCATAAATGTGAGTTGCACCTTTGGGCTCCCCAACGGTGCCTACAATC
Source organism: Intellagama lesueurii (assembly GCA_037013535.1). Lineage (NCBI taxonomy): Eukaryota > Metazoa > Chordata > Lepidosauria > Squamata > Agamidae > Intellagama > Intellagama lesueurii. The sequence continues at coordinate 8,495,637 of JBAJHW010000006.1, read as the reverse complement.
ATATCAGCCGCTTCATCTGTGAGACGACAATTCTGATGAAACTTGCATGTGTTGACAATCATCTACCCAATGAGGACAATAGTGTGTTTTTTTGGAGATCTGCATTGGGTTTTTTTGGCCCTTTGGCTTTTATATTGGCCTCCTATAGTCTTATTCTATCATCCACATTGAAGATGTGGTCCACCATTGACCTACACAAAGCTTTCTAGACATGTGTTCCACCTGATGGTGGTCATCTTGTTTTATGGCACTATCATCACGTCAACAGACATGAAAACTTCATTGGTCGCTTATTCTCACAATGAAAAGTACATTGCCATTGTTTATATAACATGGCCACCCTACCTTCTTAATTCCATCATTTATATTCTGTGGAGCAATGACTGCCAAGCAGCAGAGACCAAAGTGCTCCAGAAAAGAAATAAGATATTGAATGTTGATGTCTCACTTAATGGCTCTACAGCTAGTCTGTTCCAGAACCACCAGATGTATATGTTGGAGTTTTTGCAGCCTTGCATGCTGCCTTTAGTAGGTTTGGCTGGGAGGGACCTTTCTGGGCTGGGATGACTATCAATCCAACATTAACGAGTTGTTCTCTCCTGCTTCTGAATTCAAAGAGAGCCCCATCTCTCTGCTCAGTGCTCTTTCCCCCTCTCTTCTCTGTTTGAAGCAGTCAGTGAGTCTGTTGAAGTCTGTTTGCTGAAAGCAGTCATGTTTGTCAGTTTGCTGTTTGATCTGTTCAACTGAAAGTAATAAAACCTTTTTATTCTTTCTCTTACTAATGTCTCGTAGTGAGTTATTGAGTGTATGGTAAGTGCTAATTAATGAGGAAAGAGGTGGACTAATCTGAGAAACCTGAAGCTATTGTGCTCTGTGAATCCCTGCACTTCTGTGCAACTCTGCAACTCTATAGGTCTACAGGTTAGTATACTGCCAAGTTTCAGGGCATCAAAAGTCACTTTTTTGGACTACAATTCCAGGGATCCTCTCCCCAACATGCTTAATATCCTATTGACCAAGAGATACTGAACGATGAAGACCAAAGGATGACAAAGTTTGGTTTTGATAGCCCATAGGATCCCTTCCAGCTCTATGATGATGATGATACATTATTGTCTATTATCTATAAAAACAAGCACAAACACACAATTTAGGAGTGCCAAATGCAGAAGTTAAAAAGAAAAACTCTTACAGCCAGTGAGGACTAGAATGCTCAATAGGCCAGAGCTTTAAGTGGTGGCTGGAGAATTTTAAAAAAATGGAGAGTTGGGATTGAGTGCCTTGTTTGAAAGAAATGTGTAACTAGAAACCTGAATTTCAAACTTTGTATGCAACTCTGCATGATGTGAACCATGTCAAAGATTCCAAATTAAGCTCATGAAACATTTGAGAATCCAGAATAACAGGCTGTTCATGGTCTTGAGAGACTCCCTGTAGGGACCTGAGTGGACCCCATGGAAGGGATTTATAGCCACAGTCTTAATTATCTTTCTGCATCCTTAAAGTTTCCCCAAACCAGGTACCGATCTTCACTGAGACTAATTAGATGGTTGAACAAGCCAAGCTGGGTTTATAATTCAACTGGATGAGTGTCTCTTAAGGCAAGGAAGGAACCAGAGTTTAGGTAGTGGCCATGCTACGGAGATGAAAAGTCCAGGGCAGCCTGGTTGAAAGAATCTCAAATTATAGGTTCATAGAAGGTCAAGACTTTGTCAACATAAGTAATACTAACCCAGATGAGCCGCTTTGCTGACAATATAAAAAATAATAGTTTGTATTCCAGGGATTTGCCAGGTACATTACGATTTCCTTCTTACATTCTATAACTGGGACTGTAGTTAAGTGACATATTCTCCCGATGACAGGATAGATTTTCAGTATGATAGCGGCCATATGAGCGTGCTTGCAGACGTTTCTAAAACCAGTCATGGATTTCAGAAAAAAAATCACATCTTCTCTTACATAGTTTATTTATTTATTTAACTTATATGCCGCCCACTCTACTCAAAGGTCTCTGGGCGGCTTACAACAATTAAAATACAATTAAAATACAATAAAAAGATAAAACAATTAAAATACAATTAAATAGTTAGGAAATGCTAGTTGATTTCTCCTTTTATACCAGAGGAACTGCACAGCGTTTTAAAGGCAGTCACGAGAAGAGGAATCTACGAACTCTTGTATCATAATTTTTTTAACGTTCTGTATGAGAAAGTAAATTCAAACCAACCCATAAATTTTGACACAAGGCGGCAGGGGGAAAATAAATTTTTTTTTCATGCTTGTTGAGGAACCCCAGGAAGATTCACAAAGGTAAGCTTGCATTCTGCAATTTGGCTTTCGAATCATTTTTTTGTTTTTAAAGGACAGCTACTGTTATTTTCAGGCTTGTGACTTCAACATGTACAGCACAAGAGGAAAGGGCGATGGAGAGGGAAAAGGAAAATTAGAAAACTTAGGTACCTGTTCTTACAGTTATAAGGTTTTTACAATAACCAGCTATCACATAACCAGGTGCTGGGCTTTTTGTTAAAATTATTGTTAACCCAATTAAGTTGAAAGAATTTGGAAAGAGTCTCAAGATGGTAGGAGCTCAAGGTTTCTCAGCTGAGTTGCACGTGTTGGTACACTTTTGAGCTGCTATGTTTTGTCCTTCCCACCTGATGGGATGGACACTGAGTGGTCATTGCAGTGAAGTGGACTTCTCAAGAAGGCTGCAAATGGCTTTTCTTTTCTTCCTTCCCATCACCATCCTGCAGTCTTCTTGACTGCAGAAAGAGGACTTGACCCCTGCAGCTTCTTCTCCATGCCGTTATCTTTTTCAGGAGTCGAAGAGAAAGAGAGCTGAAAAGACAGGTTGTAGAAAAAAAGGAGCTTTCAGGGGTTGAAGGAAGGAGTTTAGACGGCAGAATTCTGATCTTTCTCTCTAGTCTTCCCTGTTCCATCCAAGCTTAGCTACAATACTCATAGTCCCTGAGAGAGAAATGCACTTTCTGTGGAAGACTATATTCTTAGATGCTATTCTCTTTGCTGTGAGACTGGTTTCATCTTCAATGAACCATTAAGAGACATTAACTGTACCAAAAACCTGCTCTTTGGTTGTCGATATGCTATGCACCCATCCAGCAGCCTGTGTGTTTAGACTGTCCTTATGGGTTAAAGTGGCTATCATTGCACTTCTAAATTTACTATTACACCAATGAGCCTTCGATAACACACTCTGTTGACCCATTTCAACAAACCAATTTTCAACAGTTTTCACCTCCACCGGGTCTTTTGTAAAGTTAATAGGTCCCGACTACCCACTGATGCCCAAGCTACCTCCATATATTTTGCATGACAACAGCGACAGCTCACTCACAACCATATCATACCTGAAACCCTGTGGTTTAGCATAGTAAGTCACAGCTAGAGTAGACCCATTGAATCAATGGAACTTACAGAGGAGTTGCATCACCAAATCCTTACTGATTCAATGAATGCATTCTCAATGCCGTTTACTATGCTAAGCAATGGATTTCGAACGTAGTCACTGGGGAAATCCATGTTTGACTGCTACTCCGATCATCAGCCAGACAAGATCGCTTGGGGAAACTGAATGGGTATAATGGGAGTTGTAATCCAGCAGAGCAAATGGGTGCAAGTTTGGGAAAGGCTGACCTACACCATCTCAGGACTGGCATTGTGCAACTCACCATGTATACACGTGCATGTAAGAATGCTTGAGATGTGCTATTTACATAACAGAGCCTTGTAACCCACCGGATTCTGTCTACTGCTAGCCAATCAGTGCTTGAAGGGGTTATCTGACAGACAGAAGTGACAGTTCAGTTGAAGCTTATTCCGCTTGTTCTGTTTGTCTGTTAGTGTGAGTTTTCTCTGTTGAGAAATAGTGTTTTCCAGTTACACTGTTTGCTATTAATACGTTCTTAAGGAAGCTACTGTATTATGAAGCTGCTGAAAGTCTGTCACACACAAATCTATTCAAAGTAAAATGTAAGGGTGTATATGAATCTCTGTGAATTAACGAGTGTTTTCCAGTTACACTGTTTGCTATTAATACGTTCTTAAGGAAGCTACTGTATTATGAAGCTGCTGTACTTCGGTCACACACAAATCTATTCAAAGTAATATATATATACATATACACCCTTACATTTTACTTTGAATAGATTTGTGTGTGACCGAAGTACAGCAGCTTCATAATACAGTAGCTTCCTTAAGAACGTATTAATAGCAAACAGTGTAACTGGAAAACACTATTTATACTATATATAAATGGAGAACACTATTTATACTATTATACAGCAGATCAAGTGTGAGTGTGAGTGTGTATACACACACACAAACTCACACACTTGATCTGCTTTGTGTGTGTAAACTCTCAGAAATTCCAACATTTGTGAGGTGTGGAGAGTGGAATGTAGTGAAATCTAGGTTGGTTTGCATAGGAAGTGGCTCAGTTTCTAGGTACCAAACCTGAGCAATTAATAATTATGGATAGTGGTTGTAGCTTCCACCCGGAGCCATGATGAAAATGTGGGACTTTGAGAAGGTGATATGGATGTGGATCACAGGAAGAAGGAATCCTCACAATGAGCAGGAGTGCTTGGGAGCTCCACCAGTAGAGAATCCAACAGAGAGTTTTTCGGGTTTTGTTTTCCCCCCCAATCCTTTAGGAGGAGATAATACGATGCGGGTTTCAATTAACTGGGTTTTCAAAGAGCAAGACAAGGCATGCTCTACGCTCCTGTTAATCCGAAAGAGAGGGTGACTGAATATGGGATGAATTAACTCAAAAAAGGAAGCCACAACCTTGAGTTTGGAAGACTTGAGCAGAGTGATAGGATCTTTTGCAGATCGTTAATTCACAGAGATCACTGTAACTCTGAAGAAACGTGGTGGGAGGTAACAATTCAGAAAGAATATAGTTGATAACAATTCTCATATAATACAATTGCATCTCACTGTGGCTCACTGGCTTGGTCTACAGGATGAGACCAGAGAACCTCACCATGGCCATGGACTTCTTCTTGCTAGGGCTGACCAGTCATCACAAGACTCGGATCCTTCTCTTTGCAGTCATCCTTGTCGTCTACTTGCTCACCGTCGCGGGGAACCTGGTGATCATCTTACTAGTGCTGGTGGACTTCAGGCTTCACAAGCCGATGTACTTTTTCCTGGCTCACCTCTCTGGCCTGGAGATCTGTTATGTCACCAGCACTTTGCCCCAGATGCTGGCTCACCTTCTGGCCGGAAGCGGGGCCATCTCCTTCACCCGTTGCATGGTCCAGATGTACATTGCGTTATCTCTCGGCTGCACAGAGTGCCTCTTGCTGGGCGCCATGGCCTATGACCGCTACTTGGCCATCTGCAGGCCCTTGATGTACGCCACTGCCATGGGCAGACCGCACCAAGTCCAGCTTGCTTCGGCCTCCTGGGCTGGGGGCTTCCTCATTGCTATGATCAATGTCATCTCCACCCTTTGCCTCCCATTCTGTGGCTCCAACCGTATCAACCACTTCTTCTGTGAGCTACCAGTGGTGTGGAAACATACTTGTGCCGATAGCCGTTTCACGGAGCCCATCATCTTTGCAGCATCCACACTGATCCTTCTGGGTCCCCTCTCTGTTATCCTGACTTCCTATGGTCTCATTATTTGCTCTGTGTTACAAATGAGGTCAACGGCTGGACGGCAAAAGGCCTTTTCCACATGCGCCTCCCACCTGGCTGTAGTCACCTTGTTCTATGGTGCCGGTATCTTCACATACATGGGACCCCAGTCAAGCACGGATTCCGATCGTGACAAGCACGCTGCCGTCTTCTACATTATAGTTACCCCTCTGCTCAACCCTATGATTTACACCTTACGGAACAAAGATGTACAAGGAGCAGTGGCCAGGATCCTGCAAAGACCAGGCACAGAAAGAAAGAGTTAAGCACTGAAGCATAGTTTCTCCCACTGATGGCTAGGACTACCGGTATGAATATTATGCCAGAATGATCCATCCGTTGGGTTCAGAGAACATGGGTGATCAAAGCATTGTGTCATTCATTTGATGGATACTTCACAGAGTCAGTGGGTTTGTTGAAGTCTGTTGTTGAAAGCAGTTGTGTTTGTCAGTTTGCTGTTTGATCTATTCAACTGTAAGTAAATGGTTTTTATTCTTTCTCCTACTAATGTCTCAGTGAGTTACTGAGACTGTAAGTGCCAGTTAAATGAGAAAAGAAGTGGATTAATCTAGAGGAACCTGAAGCTATTCTGCTCTGTGAATCCCTGCTCTTCTGGTGCACAGCTAGAAGAATTTATCAGAAATTCATAACTCTGCAACAGAGAGTGCTGTCTAGAGTGAATTCAGAGTGTATTTATATTTTTGGCCAATTACAAGTCCATAGTGATTGAGCACAGCCAAGTTAAAATCCTTTAATTTTGGCACTTTGGACAGGCGGGAGGCCAAATGGTCCCTCTGCCTGGCCCAGTTCTCCATCCCAGTCTGGTGAGGAGACCCAGTGCAGTATAACTGAGGCCAGAATCCTATTACTCATGTTATGGTGCCAATGTTTAAATCAAACATTGTAAGATCTCTGCAGTGAGTCGCTGATAGTAGAGAAACTGAGTCTTATATTCCTCATCATTGTGTGACTTGATGCTTCATGAGAAATAAGAGCGTAAACTCCTTACAATTTCCTGCTGAGGTTTATGGTGTTTAATTATTGTATGCTGGTTTTCATGTGTAATAAGATTCCGGTCCAAGTTCTTGATCATGATTGGAGAGTTTTGGATTCGGGTCCCTACTCAGCCATTAAATTCAGTGAGCGAATTTTTGCTCGTCATTGCCTTTCATCCTATAACAGAGGATTTGGGGAAGATAAAAAAAGAGGAGGGGTAGTGTTATGTGTGTACAACCTCTTATTGTTGGCAGGGAAATGTGGAGTAGAAATGCCATACATGGATACCTACAAAACAGCTCGCTTCCCCCGAAAAAAATTCCAAGGAGGCCTGTACTTTACAAGGAACAGGAGCAGTCTAATATAAACTGTTCCAATCAAATTCAAGCCTGAACGATCTCTGGAGACAAAAATAAGGCTGTCCTAAGAAGACAGGATTGTCTGGAAAAGATCATCATGCTGGGAAAGGTGGAAGGCAGCAGGAAAGAGGAAGACCAAATATGAGATGGACGGACTCCTTAAAGGAAGCCACGAGCGTGAGTTTACAAGAGTTGAGGACAGGGCATTTTGGAGAGTGCAGATTCACGGGGTCGTCATGAATTGAATGCGAGGTGATGGCACGTAACAAGAACAAAACAATTCAGAACTCTTCGATCAGGGGCAAACCCAGCAGAGCAAAAGGGACTGTCTTTATGGCATGCAGAATTTCACCTGGGGAAGAAGGGGATGGTAGACAAATAGGAGTCGCCAAAAATTGCACGCAATAGCTACCGTTTGATTTCCTGTAGCTCTTTATCGTCTCCATTTCAGGACTTAATAACGGCAAACTTCACGCCCACACTATCAGCTAAATTTTTGGACTCTCGACTTATGAGGATGTTCTGCCCCCTGCTGGAGCACAGGTTCCACTGCAGGCACCCTGAAAAAAACCCCTTAAGAGAGGAAATAAAGCCTAAAACTTCGCTTTTCCGTGTAGGCTATCTGAATTTTGGTTCTCTTTGCATTATTCAGGATGAAGCAGAATAGGGTGTTCTGTTCTGGGTGTGTTATGAGGAGCCGCCCTTAACAGGTGCAATGTCCAGGGCAAGCCAAATAAATGATCTCTCACCCATTTCGCCCTAAGCATGGGAATAAATTCCACACCTACAAGAAAATGAAAGAGAGCACAGCGCCACCCACAGAGAAATATTATGCTTTTAAAAAAAACTAAAATGAAAGTGATTTGGGCCAGGAAGTATCAACATACCTGACCCAGTTCCTAGGGTTCTCCTGATACTCTCCAACAGTTTCATTTCTAGATTTCAGTGCCCTTGGGGTACAAACTCACCTTTGCTCTGTCTTAGGGCTCGGTTACATGTGAACCTGTTTCTGCATCTGGTACAACCTGTTTGAAATTGATTTTAAAAGTTCTGACTACACAATGCACAGGGAAGAACACCCCCCTTTTTTTTCCTTTTTGCCCAGGAAGCCTGTTCTTTGGCTGGAAAGCGGGGCATTTTACTTGGCCCCAAGAGGGTCATTTATTTTTAAATTGCTTGTGAAATCGCTTTATTTTGAATTGTTTTGGCAAATGCCCCTGTTGGTGTAAATTGTGTCTTTGGGGTGTGTCAAGGAATGGATGCCAGGGTCATGGTTTCAGGCTGCAGGGACACCTGGCAGTCCAATCAGAGAGAGAGAGAGAGAGAGAGAGAGAAAGAGGTTGGGTGGAGGTGAAAACTCTCCCTCCTTCACAAGAATTGTCAAATTCTCTGCTGAGGTTCTCTTTGCTATATATATGTGTGTTTGTATCTCTCTCTCTCACACACACACAGACTGCAGGGAAAACTTGCAGTCTAATCTGTTTTTTAAAATCTGTCCTCTTTTAGGGAGAACATTCAAAGCAACACTTTGGACAAATTCAGAGGGGAATCCTGCAAGGAAAACCTGTTTTCCCCCCACAGGATATGTTCTTTGCAAAGCATGCCTGGGTTTCTCACTGCCCAACTCACATCATTGCCCAACTTTCCAGTCTATCCTTCAACTGAACTGTGCTTTCGGGGCGTGCCAAAAACCCACAAGGTTCAGCCCTTAGGACTAGCACACCAACCCTGCGAGGTAGAATGGCCACCACACACCCCACAACATCAAAGCTCCCAGCAGCTGGTCACAGCAAGACCTGGTTGTACGTCTCATAAATGCTCTTAGCCAAGAATTAAGACAACTGGATGGAGAATTTTTAATATTTTATTAAAGAGAGTGGAAAAGACAAACAGTTCCAAAAAGTTTTTTTAAAAAGTTTCAAAAGTATTTGGAGCAAACAAGCAATTGAAGCCTAAGGCTGCAGCAGTAAAGAGAAAGTAAGAAAGCTAGTTAATCTACTTAATACACATTAGCGTAGCCTCAGCATGGTTTCAGAGCATGCATGAAGGGCATCCCACCTGGCACAGCATCACAGGACAGCAGCTGAGCACAGCATCTCCCAAGAGATAGACTAAGCCAACTAAAGTAATTTCTGAAACCTTTTTTTAATACATTCAACATCACATTCTAGACCCTTCCTGACAGTCGGCCAATCAATCTTTCAGTTTTCTTGAATGTTCAGAAAGACAAGAGCACTTTCTGCCCCTTCCCTTAAAATAGCTGAAATCAGAGAACAAGCCCTTTTCAGCCTTAAAGGCTTCGCTTCTCATTACTGGGCAGACACTGCCCTCTACATTCCTAGCCAGCTAGTCCCAGGCACTGACAGAGAAGCTTGACTTTTCCAGAAGACGACCATGTTCCATGTTCCCCAGTTTCTTCACTGATAGCACTAGGCAGTCTCTAGGCAGAGAATTCTGAACTCAAGGTGACGTCCATTGAAAGGCACACTCTCTGTTCACCCCCTGCCTACTTTCAATAGGAGCAATGTGACAAAACACCTCCAATGAGGATGATAAATTCGGAAGTGGGTCCTCGTGTTGGAAGAACTGAAGGACAGAGGTTATCTCAACGATTGTGAAGGCACAGAATTCAGAGGAGACTAACCGGAGCCCTGAGGCAGAGTGTGGAATGAGGATAGTATAGTCGTTCATCAGTATGCACACCATTCCAATTTTCATGCTTCACTTCTGAAAGTATAGGTGGTGCGCTGGTTGCTATGTGCCCTCAAGTCAGAACTGGCTTATAGTGACCCTAAAAAATGTTTCAAAGTAAGTGAGGTATTTAAGGAGTGGTTTTACCAGTTTCACATTGCCAGCGAGTTTCCGTGGCTGAGTCGGAGAATCGAACCCAGGTTTCCTGAGTCCTAATCCATTACTCAATCCACTATGCCACACTGGGTAGGTAACAGGCGATAAGAACCCATCCTGAATCAGCAAAAAACTGGATGACAAAGAATTGGTTGAGAAAAGTAAGTAAAGGTAAAGGTTCCCCTTGACATTTAGTTCAGTCGTGTCCGACTCTAGGGGGCGGTATTCATCCCTGTCTCCAAGCCGTAGAGCCAGCGTTTGTCCGTAGACAGTTTCCGTGGTCACATGGCCAGCGCAACTAGACACGGAACGCTGTTACCTTCCCACCAAGGTGGTACCTATTTATCTACTCACATTTACATGCTTTCGAACGGCTAGGTTGGCAGGAGTAGGGACAAGCGACGGGAGCTCACTCTGTCGCGTGGATTCGATCTTACGACTGCAGGTCTTCTGACCTTGCAGCACAGAGGCTTCTGCGGTTTAACCCGCAGCGCCACCACGCCCCCCCCTGAGAAAAGTACCTTGGCCCAATTTAAACACTTTGTCCAGGCCAATCCCAAGGCAGCAGCTTGTAGGGCATTCACCTCGTCTGATTTTACACAAGCCCAAAGAGACTTAATAATAATCTTTGTGTTTTAAACAAGAGCTGAGCTCCATGCAACTGGAGCTCTCGTTTCCAGTTTGTTGGCTAGACTGGGCCATCGTCCCATATCCAGATCTCTCTGGTTGAAGACCCATGTCCACTGCCTTAGCCCACAGCGAGACCCCAGTTTGCCTTCCTTGGGCTGCTTGGCACCTCGAAGGCTCCATCCAAGAACCTATTTGTAGAGGCCCAGAGAAGGGCTGTGGTAGAAGCACATGTAGGCGTCACAGAGCAGACGGCGAGCGTACGTGGGCAAGGATTTGGGGTCCAAGCCCTGGAGCGCCTCGGGACTCATTCCCAAGTAGTCGGCCACCTCCGTGCAGGGTGTAACGCGAGGGATGTTAAAGCCGTTCACTCCACCTGGAAAACAGCAGAATAAGGTTGGGGTGGGATTTAAGAGTAGTAGCCACAGAACGCCTGGAAGCCTTATTTTTAGAGATGGGCGCAAATCAGAAAATTGGTGATTCGTTTTGATTCGTGATTCATCAAGGTCAACAAATCACGAATTACCTTTTTGTGTTCTGATGAATTGATGAATCAATTCGTTTTTTTACTCTAAAACCCTATAAAATGCCCCAAGCACCCAGAGACACCAAATTTACAGGGAAGCTTCCCTTGACTCTTCTCTACAACACCTGCAAATCTGGTGAAGTTATACACCCATAAGGATGTTCCTCCAGGAAAGTTCCCCCCAAACACCTAGAGACACCAAAATCACAGAGAAGTTTCTACCAGCTTTCCTCTACAATCTCTCCAGGTTTGGTGAAGATTGGGTTCCAAGCTTCCACGTTATGCACCCACGAAGTGGGTCCCACCAGAAAAGTGCCCTATAGCAGCTGGTTTGGGGAAATGTCCATTCAACAGCAAACTGCCCACCCATGGGGCCAGTGGAAGGATATTTATTTGTCCTTCCACTGGCCCCGTCTTTCTCCTAAAAAGTTGGCTTACATCATTGAAAACACAATATTAAGCGAAAAACAGGAAATTATTCAAGTACTGAAGAATTAACAATATTATATTAAAAATGTTAGGTAAAAGCATTACTAAATACAGATTTAGAAGCAACAAAAGATAAACCATCCAGAACAGAACAAGCATTATTCCTTAAAACCACCGATTGTCACAATATATCAATAGCATCACAAAACATTTATAGCACTGACATAACAGATTTATACATAAATATGACGTTTCCCTCCTTTCTTAAGACTTTTGATGCTTGGCGCATATTTTCTTTGCCATCCTGTTTATTGTCTCCTAAACAGCCAGTCACTGAGGAAAAGCCTGCCTGAAGAGGAAGGTCTTTGCCTGCTTGTGGAAGGACAGCAAAGATGGGGCCCGCCTGGCTTCCAGTGGGAGGGAGTTCCAAAGTCTGGGAGCAGCCACAGAGAAGGCCCTGTTCCATGTCCCCACCAAGCGCACCTGTGAAAGTGGTGGGGACTGAGAGAAAGGATGGGAAACAGCTTTTTCAACAGTGCAATGGGGGAGCTTGTGCAACTACACAGAAAACCCCTCTGGCTGCTCACAGTCATATAATAATAATTATTGTGGGCCTCCAAGTCAATTTTGACTGACGGCAACCTTTTTTCAGTGTTCTCCAGGTACTCAGAAGTGGTCTACCATTCCTTTTGTCTGGGGGGGGGGGGTGTTTTGGGATGGTGCAGCTTGCCCAAAGCCACCCAGGCTGGCTCTTCTGAGATGCACCATGGGGGAATCGAACTCTCAACCTCTGGCTCCGCAGCCAGAGACCTAAATCACTGAGCTATCCAACCAGCTTGTAGCCCATAGGATTCAGCATTCTTGCTGCTGAGAAGAAGGGAGGGAGGGGTAGAAATAAAAGAGGCACGAGTAAAAGGAGAAGACAAGCTAAGTGGAACGGTCCTGATAAGGAGTGAAAATATTTCAATCGGTTGTATTTTCAGGGTCCACCGAATTTTGTCTCTGCATGACTAAGAAGATGTACTTCCTGTTCATCAGAGAAACTGTCTCGGGTCCTGCCTGAGAAGGCCACACATAACACCTTACCCTCACGGTCAGCCATGCTGTCAAAGAAAAGCCACTGGTGGACATCTGGGCCATAGCGAGTGAACGCGACGTAGTGGCTGGTTTCGATACACAGAACCCCAAAGAGCTGCATCGTCTGACGAGGGGGGACCCCAGGGACAGAACCCAAGCGGGAGAATCCCTCTGGCAGATGCAGTGGACGTGGCTGGTGGCCATGCCGGGTCCGGTGCTTGTGAACCTACGAAGGCAACCAGAGTAGCATCGTGAAGAGATTTCTTTATTGTTGCATTTATTTCGAATGGGGAAAGATAAGGAAGCCTGGTTTCCCCAAGCAGGATCCCTCTGCTTGCTCATGACACTGTAAGAAAATATGAGTTCTAACTCAAACTTATCTCAAGGGTTCATTCTTGCTTTTCTCAAATACAAAGTGGCCATGATGCCCCCCCCCGCCACCCTATTAATTTTTGTCTTGAAATGCTTTGCAAGCTAGAAAAAACCCTCTTCTACATACCCTCCCACCACAATACTGTCCTAGGAAGGTCAATCTTTGCTTAGTTTGTACCCGTAAATCAGCAATAAAAAATGTCAATGATTTTCTATCTGCTGAGAAGGTTACAGATGTTTTTGTCCATTTCCTCTACTTCGCCACATTGTTTGCAAAAGGATTTAGGGAGGCCTTTTCTATCCCCCCACCCCACCCTGGTATAGTGCACAAAATACACCGTTTTCTAACAAAATACCAAGTTTTCCCCAGAAAGAAACACAACCTTTTGGGGTTCTGGTTTTGCTAATGCTGCTGATGAAAAGAAAAGAGCTGGTCTTTTTTTGGTCTCGCATAGCAGAGAAATATCTTACATATAGTGGGGCCACAATACCCCTAGGCCTCCCCCCCACCTGCAGATGTCAAAAATGCAGAAATTGCACATGCTAGACACAGCGTGTTTCTGTCTCCCTCTAGTGTCTAGTTCTGGTAAGTACACCATGGGCTTTTAAAAATATTTTCAGACAGTGGATAAGTGAATCTGTGGATACTGATCCTGTGGATAGGGAGGTCCTTCTGTAGTTTGATTCTTTGATGGGGGTATTTTGATGGGTCAACACATGTATTTCCCCCCCCCCCCCCCCCAAGGATGAGACCCATTTGTGAGTCTTCACCACCTCCTTGTGTTATGGGGAAGACTAGCCATGAGAAGACAGCTCACAGGTTACCTGCTGACTGCAAATCTTGCAGAACTGCTTGATGTGCCGATCGCCAAAGCTGGGGTCTCTGTAGCAATCCAGACACTCGGTGACAGCCAGGTCTTGGCAAATGCAACACTCCCGAGGGGCTGCAATGAATTGGTCAGACAGGGTGTGTCGGTCAAAGAAGGGAGTTCATGACCAAAAGTTGGAAGGTTCTTTTTTGACAACAGTTCTCATAATCCGCCCCCCCCCCCCCCGCCACAAGGTTCAGGGACCACAACAGCCTTTGCAGCAAAGCAGCTGCTGCTCAAATAAGTAATTTTACCCAGTTACGCAAACAATATTATTTTTATTTTAGTTTAGTTTTGAGAAGAGAAGATCTCAAAGCACCTGCACTTTATTTATTCCCAATATACCTTTCCTCTCAAAAACAAACAAACAAACAAACATCAAAACTGGTTTGATGGGTTTGAAGAAGGAACGGAAATACCTCCTCAAGCAAGGCAAAAATTAGTGTATAAAACTCAGCTGAGGAAGGGGCTGCTACAAGCTTAGAGGGATTTGGAAGAAGGGTTAGATCAACTTATGGTGAAGGAAGGTTTTATATCAGGCAAGAACAAAATAAGAAATGAAGGCAACAAAACCGCTGTGCATCTTAAAGACTATTATATTTGTATTTTAAAATATAGCAGTTAGTCGTTAAGGTTCCACAACGTTTTTGTCTTCTTTATTTTTTATTTTTCTTTTGGTTTGTTTTTTTTTCCCTTTTTTTTTTTGGTCTCGTATACTAGCATGGACTAACACGGCTACCTCTTCTAAAATTACTGCTGTGGAAGGTTTCATACATCAGTAAAACCAGGGTCGGTCTAAGACATTTAGCTGTGTGAGGTAAAAATTAAGGTGGCACCTGTCATTTGCAGCAGAGAAGATGGCTCCTCTGGCAGCTGAATCTTAGTCAACGGTGGTGTCAAGACGGGGTGCTCTACTAGCCCCGAGCTTAAGGGGTTCAGAATGGGCCATGTGGCTCACACACAGCTCTCTTCTCCAATATCCACTGCCTGGGGCAGCTGTCTCACATTGCCAAATGTGAGGACTGGCCCATATTACAATTTATGATAGTGAAACAGAGCCTCCAGATAGACCAGCAATATACCACAGTAGCAAATTGGCTGAGATCATGTTGCACATTTAGGCAAAAGGTGTAACTTTTAGCCGTAAGGTGCCTAAGTTTACTGCCTAAGTGCTTGAGTGATGTCTCCGGTTCTGGACACCACACTTCAAAAAGGATGCTGACAAACTGGAACAAGTTCAGAGGAGGGCAACAAGGATAATTAAAGGGGCTGGAAGCCAAGCCCTATGAAGAAAAACTGAAAGAGCTGGGCACTCATAGCCTTTAGAAAAGAAGACTGAGGGAAGCACTTTTCAAATACTTGAATAGCCATACAGAGGAGAGGCAGGATCTGTTCTCGATCATCCCAAAGTGCAGGACACGTAATAATGGGCTCAAGTTACAGGAAACCAGATTTAGGCTGAATATCAGGAAAAACTTCCTAACTGTTAGAGCAGTATGGCAATGGAACCAATTACTTTGAGACGTGGTGAGTGCTCCAACACTGGAGGCATTCAAGAGAAATGTAGACAACAAACTGGCAGATATCCTTTGATTTGTATTCCTGCATTGAGCAGGAGGTTGGATTTGATGGCCTTATAGGCCCCTTCCAACTTCATGATTCTATAATTCCAAGTTAAGAATTCTCTATTGCATACTGCATCACACCACTTGATGTCCAACAGATAATGCCTATGGAGATTGCTTAATTTACAGCAGTAGACCACTAGAAGTACACCTCTTGTGTAACTGCACAACAGGATTTCAGCCATTCATTGCTGAAGGGCAAAAGTAGAAGAGTATTATTTTCATGTCTTGTTTATGGGCCTATTAAATACATCTGACTGGACATGCTGGGCAACAGGACCCTGAACTAGAAAGATCCCCCTGTCAGACAAGTGTCTGAGTTTACACGGGGAAGGCAAACCATAGAGTGAAAAACAGCACAAGAGGCAGGGCAGGAAATGGACCTCCCAGAATGTAGTACCGTTCTTAACCTGTAGGAGTGGTGCTTCTCAATGACTTCCCACTACTCTTTCCTTCCACAATCTTTCTACTCTATCCCCTCTGTGATACCCCCCTCTAAGCAGCAGCATCTTTTCCTTGAATCCCACCATATTGCCCCTTACTTTCTTCCAAGAGGTCTGTGATGTCAAGCTCCAGACTGGGCTGAATGGTGTGGAAGGCCTTGAAGTTCTTCCCATTTCGTGGCATCTGGAGGATGAGGCAGGAGGGGGCCTGCCAAGGAGTAAGAAAGCACCAGGAAAGGGTAAGGAGAGAGGAGAAAAACACAGATGAGGTCCTTCTATGGCTTTCACTCAACAGTTCAATTGAGTTCTCCTTAGAACAGGAGGTCTCTGTTTTTGCAATGTCTGGTACGATGTTCCAAGAGCAGTGGTTCCAACATCTGGTTCCCAAATGTTGTTGAACGTCAGCTCCCAGTCTTAACCCTCCATCTGTTTCTGGGTCTCACCTCTGTGAACTTGAGGTCTCCAGAGACCAGCGATCCTTCAAGAAGCTCCTGAACTGTGGGCACCATCTTTGGTGGGTGATCTTCAACAAAGATCTGGTAGAAAATGCAGCCATGGGGTTCTTTACCAGCTGAGCTAGATGGAAACAAGGTGAGAAGGTGAAATGGCAATGAGGATAGAAAAGGGTCCTGAAGGTGAATCGAGGTAGGTAAGTTCCATTTCAGCAGAGTTAGAAATAGGTTTCTCTCCTACTTTACCTCCAGCCTATAATATATTACTTATGTAATTATTTAAATATTTTAAAATATTTAAAAATTGATGCCAGGACCAACTTACGAACTGAATTAACAAAATTTGATCTCATTAAATTGGTAAGATCCAAAAGCGTGTTGTCCGATAGAAGGGGAATAACTGACCTGATGAAAAGAGGCAAAATCAGCCAAGAAAAATCTCTTGGCAAACAAAAAACCTTTGAGGTGGAACCAAAACAGTTGCATTCTTGGCACCAGCTGCACCTTTGTGGAAAGGGTAGTCTACAATGGGGTTGGCCCAGGTTCAGATATTGGAGAAGAGCTTTCCCTGATTATTGAAGATTCATCCATCTATCCATCCATCCATCCATCCTGCCTTCCTTCCTCCCTCCCTCCCTCCCCATACAGTGTATTTAAAAATCTAACTCCCAGTCTTTATTTCATAAGTTTCTAGTTCTCATCCGAGCTGCCTGGATAGCTCATTGGTTTAGGTTCCTGACTGCTCAGTCCCAGGGTGGCCCCAGAAGAAGGGAACGATAAATCACTTCCGACTATTCTATACCTGGAAAACCTTGAAAAAGGTCACCATAAGTCAGAACTGACTTGACGGCATGTTGTTGTTGATTTCTCATCAGAAAAAAAAAACGGGGGGGGGGGGGGAGATTGACTTGAAATCTAGCTATCTTTCTTTCTGAAGTCTCTAGCTTTCATGGGCATAAAAATAGGCTTGAAACCATGCAGAAAATGTCTTGTAAGACAGAAAAAAAGCTGGGACAGGAATCATGTAGGAATTTTGAGCAATAGATGGAACTGAGGCTTCCACAGAACTAGTATGGAAACAACAGACCAACAGCATCATCATCAGCAACAACAGCAGCAGTATGTTGCCCGCTAAGCATTTAAGCCAACTCTATAAACATAAATGTGGTGGCGCTGCGGGTTAAACCACAGAAGCCTCTGTGCTGCAAGGTCGGAAGACCAGCCATTGTAAGATCGAATCCACACGACGGAGTGAGCTCCCGTCGCTTGTCCCAGCTCCTGCCAACCTAGCCGTTCGAAAGCATGTAAAAATGCGAGTAGATAAATAGGTACCACCACGGTGGGAAGGTAACGGCGTTCCGTGTCTAGTCGCGTTGGCCACGTGACCACGGAAACTGTCTACGGACAAACGCTGGCTCTACGGCTTGGAAACGGGGATGAGCACCACGCCCTAGAGTCGGACACGAGTGGACTAAATGTCAAGGGGAACCTTTACGTTACTTATAAACATTCTTGATCCACCTGAATTACAAAGGCTGCAGCCTTTATGTTGGCACCATCCCGGCACAGAATGCTGGTAGGATCTGATTTCAACACAGATCTGACACGTTGCAAGGCCCGCAGAGTGAAGGAACCGTAAGTCTACTCACCGAATATGGAACAACGGCTCCATCTTCAGCACACGGAACAGAAGGGTGAGGAACTCTTCGGGGTCTGTGAGGAGAATCGGGTAAGGACACGACGCAGAAAGTAGAAAGCCCTTGCTCCCCTCTCATCAGTGGCTTTCTTTCAAACATGTCAAGTCTTCTCCCTCAGTCCCATCCCTTTCCATGTCATCCCCACATCTCCATTTTTATCATTCCCATCTGCCACAGGCTCTGGTGCTGAGGGCTGATGGGAGCTGCGATCCACCAGCATCTGGAGAGGTACAGGTTTCCTGCCCTAGCTTTATAATCAGGTCAATCATCAGTTATAAAAATGAGGATTTACTGTGGTATCCTATGCAGATGCATGCCCTGGTGAGTTCCAGGGGATTTGTCCCGAGGTAAGTATGGACAACTGCCTAGAAGTTCCCATTATTTTTAATAAAATAACCCATGTGAGAACTGGATTTTAATGGCAACGTTTAGACTTATTGGTTTTCAAAGTATCCGTGGATCAGATATCCGATTTAGGCATGAGCTGAGCAGACCACAGTCTATAAACACATACACCATCGTTTCACGATGCATAGTAGGGCAGGAGAAAAACACCATGGTGGAAATCCTGTTACTTAGTGTGAAAAAATTTGTAACTTTCAGTCTGCTCCTAACTGGTGATAAAAAGGTCCCTGCCATGGTACTCAGGCGTAGAAACCCTCCTAGCAACACAGTGAGGTCTCTTTATTTGGCAGCTAGGAAAAGACTAAAAGTTACATGTTTTCTCACACTAAGCCAGGGGTCCCTGGTACTTGGCAGGACCGGGCCGCGGAGACAGATCTCCCGCCTGCCCCGCACGCACGCCCCCCCCATGCACGCACGGATGCCCCGCCCACAGACGCGTGCACACACGCACACCCCACCCACACAGACGCCCCTGTCCACCCGCTGAACTGGTCCATGGTGCGAAAAAGGTTGGGGGCCACTGCACTAAGCAACAGGATTTCAGCCGTGGGTTTACAAAAATAAGTTCCTTCCTTCTTCTTGTAGCCAGATGGGCAATATACAAATTAAATATATAAATAAATTCTCATCCCTTGAGCAAGGCTCAAATTACTTGCTCACTTCACATCTAAGTGTACATAGAAAGATCTCTCTCTCTCTCTCTCTCTCTCACACACACACACACACACACAAATGTACAAATACCATCTCCAAACCTTTTTCTTCACTGGTGAAGCCTGAAGAATGCCCAGCTGTTTCCAGAACTTTCCGCAGGGCCATGATTTTGGTGGCGCAGACGTAGCCATTCCTGTCCCCACCACCACCACCACCACGACAAAAAGCAAAAACAAAAAGAGGCATGTCATTGCTAGTTTTGTCCTACTTTGGGCACCTCATGAGAAGGCAAGATTCTCTGGAAAAGACGATAATGCTGGGAAAGGTGGAAGGCAGCAGGAAAAGAGGAAGACCCAATACGAGATGGGCCAACTCCCTAAAGGAAGCCACAGGTTTGAGTCTACAGGAGCTGAGCAGGGCAGTTGAGGACGGGACATTCTGGAGATTGCTCATTCATGGGGTTGCGATAAGTCGACGTTAACATGATGGCACGTAAAAACAAAGGAAGAATGTGTCAAGTCTACATTGCTTAGAGGTGACAAAAGGGCCGTTTCAGAAACATGTGGTGTAACCCCTTTGGAACCCCTTGTGAAGTCACTACTACTTTGGGGGGGGGGGGAAACCACCCCCAGTTGAACAGGATATCTGACCAGACTCCGTTTTCTCATCAGAGACCAGAGGCCTCTAGCAACCTCAAAAATGCTGATGTATTTGGAATAGCTTCTACAAAACATTCCATATTTGTATGTCTTTCTCTCTGTGTGCATTTTGTCCTTGCATGTATTTCCTTAGAAGGAAAAGAAATTCATTATTTAGAAGAAAAGAAGTGTGTAATAGTTAAGTATTTTAACGGGGAGAGTGGAAATATTATTTTTCTTCTGTAAGGTAAAGGTTCCCCTTGACATTTAGTCCAGTCGTGTCCGACTCTAGGGGGCGGTGCTCATCCCCGTTTCCAAGCCGTAGAGCCAGCGTTTGTCCAAAGACAGTTTCCGTGGTCACGTGGCCAGCGCGACTAGACACGGAATGCTGTTACCTTCCCACCGTGGTGGTACCTATTTATCGACTCGCATTTTTACATGCTTTCAAACTGCTAGGTTGGCAGGAGCTGGGACAAGCGACGGGAGCTCATTCCGTTGCGTGGATTCGATCTTACGACGGTTGGTCTTCTGACCTTGCAGCACAGAGGCTTCTGCGGTTTAACCCGCAGCGCCACCACATCCCCCTTTTCTTCTGTAGATCCTTTTTAAAACAGGTTCTAAATTCTCACTTCCCTTATAATTATCTCTCCCCAAGTTGTGTATCTCGTTTTTGAGTTACAGAGTGCCAGAAACAGAATTGGTACATCCAGTTAGGTAATGAGTTTACAGCAGTGAACATACGTAAAGAGGTTTGTGGGAGGTTAGAAACATTTTTAGTCTCTCTCTCTCTCTCTCTGTTTATGTATGTGTGATAGAAAGAGAGAGTGAGAGAGCACCAGTGTGGTGTGATTATTATCATCATCATCTTAAAACTGCAGAGCTGGAAGGGACCCTATGGGTCATCAAATCCAGCCCCAAACAAGGAGGCACGGTGGGGAATCAAACTCCCAACCTCTAACCCACTGCGCTATCCATATTGTCAGACTAGGACTCCGAAGACCTAGATTTAAACCCCCACTTGGCCATGAAAAGTCATGGGAGGGGGGCTGCACTCTTTGCATATCTTGAAAACACTATTAAGGTCACCAGTGGTCTCAAGAAACCTGGCAGCAAATGACAAAAGTCACACAACTGGACTGATACCCACAAAAACTCACACTGAAATAAACCTATGTAATAGCCTTCCTTCTTTCTCTTTGCTGAAACAGAGCAACATGGCTACCTCTTTAGAAAATACACACACTCACTGCTTATAAATTAATATCAATTGCCTTCGCTTGCCCTCATAACAATACAGAGAAATCTGATTAACTACCGTATTTTTCCGTGTATAAGACTATACTTTTGTCTAAAATCTTTAGACTAAAAATTGAGGGTCGTCTTATACACGGAAGTAAGCTGAGGAGAGAACAAAAACAAGTGGAGGGGAAAGCAGGGATCAAAGTGATCCTGCAGGGCTTTGATCGCTGCTTTCCCCTCCACTTGCTAAGCCCCACTTAGATTTCTTAATTTTGGGTTAGAAAAGTGGGGGGCATCTTATACATGGGGGCGTCTTATACACGGAAAAATACGGTATATGTACATTATTGTTGTGCCATGCATTGCCTTGCAAGGCTCCTTTTCCACTGAATCACCTCATTCACTAATTTAAGAAACAAGAGGAAGTAGCAGCCTAATATTTTAACCGGCGAAGGTCAACGAACTGCAAACTCACTTGCGCAAGGGGTTGACAATCTCCGTCCTCAGCAGATCCCGTGTCTCCGTGTAAGATTTCCCGTCATTCTTGTCCGCAGGGCGCAGCAACATTGAATCCAGCACGGATGTAAAAGTGAACATACTATAAGGAGCAGAGCAGAGAGACAGATAGAATGGTTATGGAGATGCCTGGATTCTGTCTTCCTCTCCGATTTCTCATACAGCAACTTGAACTAGCTTGGTTGAATCTTATATAGATACTGGGGATAACTGAGCATTTTCCACCACATCCTGAGGGGATAACAGGCTAATTTAAAGGACCAGGACTTTAAAGGACTCCCCCAATCATTCTTCTCCAAGGAACAGCCATGGGACTCAAGAGAACAGCAGCTGCTTTCTTGAGGTATCTATCACCTGAAGGAACTCCTTATTCCCTCAGTGCTTCCCAATCCTGGCCACCACAGCTGGTGGAGAAGGCTTCAGGGAGTTTTAATCCAAAAACATCTGGAACCCAAGGTTGGGAACCATCGCTCTAATGGAAGAGTCTACCTAGAGTTATGAAGAACCATCACCAGGTTCTTTTGCACTCAACCATTTAGGCTGTGTGTCAACCCAACAGAATACCTCAGTGAGGAATTTTCAGGTGTCTCACCTCAGATGAGAGTGAGACAAGCGGTGGGTTTGATTTTTATTTTTTTCTAGTCAGGGTCTTCAGAATTTGAGCACACCGTGTGTCTCTAAAACTTGAGTCTTTTCCTGTCAAGGAGGAAAGTTCACACACATTGCAAGCACAGATGGACTGGCAGATGGTTTCCCCTTCCGATTCCCTTCTTCCCTAAAACTCTATGCCACAAAGCTGCCGCCATACAATTGTGCCTTTTGTTATTCTTTTTTTTTTTTAAAAAAATATTTTACTAAGTTTCAAATACAATAAAGACATACTGAGCAAAAAAAGGAAGAAACAAAAATACAAGAAAGGGGGAAGGAAACAGGAAAGGGGCTTCACGAGAGTTGACCAATTTTATGGTTTCTTTACTCTATGACGCTTTGGAACTTTTCACACATTTTTTCAATGCTTCTTGAAATCACTTTTTCCTTAATAGCTAATAATTATCATAAAGTTTGTTACAAAAATGAATAAAGACTTAAAAAAAACACAACCAAAATCTAAACTATACGTATTGTGGTCTGAAATTCTACGATTCAAAATTACACATCCTAGGTCAATATTTTTTTAAATTTAATATAAAGTCCCATATGGATTTCCCTGTTTTTTTAAAGTCTGCTAGACCTTTGTCTTTTAGAAGCTCTGAAATTTTTGCTTGCCTTTTGTTATTTACACTAAAGCATTACTTAAGTTAAAGTTATTTGCATTGTGTTTAATCTGCATATAAAAACCCTGTCCTAGTTTTCCAACTCTTATCAAGAGCTCCACAAAATATCTCAGGTTTATTTGAGGACAAGTGAAAATTTAAATCTCTAGGGCATTGCAGATTTACCTTGTGAGGCCCTAGCAAAGCTTCTCTCTGTTTAAGACAGTTTTCTAGTATTCCTTAACTTGGTATCATAGAATAGTGAAGCTGGAAGGTGCCTATAAGGCCATCAAGTCCAACCCTCTGCTCGACGCAGGGATACAAATCAAAGGATATCTACCAGGTGGTTGTCTAAGTGTCTCTTGAATGCCTCCAGTGTTGGAGCACTCATCACCTCTCGAGCTAATTGGTTCCATTGTCGTACTGCTCTAACAGTTAGGAAGTTTTTCCTGATATTCAATCGAAATGCTGTTATCCAAACATTTTACTGCCAAACAGGAAATCCAGCCCAGGACTTTTCTAGCCTAGGATGACGAAGCAACGCATCCCTCCCACCCATCCGAAATGGGGACATTACCAGAAGAGAGTAGCATCCAGATAGCAGGAATTGCAATGACCTTGGATCCCCTTCTTCCATCCTGA
Source organism: Intellagama lesueurii (assembly GCA_037013535.1). NCBI lineage: Eukaryota > Metazoa > Chordata > Lepidosauria > Squamata > Agamidae > Intellagama > Intellagama lesueurii. The sequence continues at coordinate 8,472,298 of JBAJHW010000006.1, read as the reverse complement.
CAGATGGTCCCTTCCCTCACTACCCAAGGGTGGGGGCGGCGTGTCCTCTTCCACTCTCTCGCTGGCGTACACTCGGAAGTCTGGGCAAAAAGGAGTGAAGGGAAAGAACACAGAAAGGAGAATGGACTTCCACATCAATCCCTTTACTTAGCTTAGGGTTGGAGAAAATGTATAGCTCTGCAGATATTGGCTGGAGTTGACCAGGGCTGGAGTGCAACAAACATCTAAAAGGTCTCACATTCCCTGAACCCAGTGATTCCCAACCTTGGGTCCCCAGATGTTCTTGGACTACAACTCCCAGAAGTCTTCACCACTAGCTGTGCTGGCCAGGATTTCTGGGAGTTGCAGTCCAAGAACATCTGGAGACCCAAGGTTGGGAACCACTAGGCTAAACCAAGGAGTGGGGAACCTTGGCCATCCAGATGTTGCTACTAGTCTCCAAGTCCCATCTGTCCCAGGCAGCACGGTAAATAACCAGGAAGGTGGAACATGGAGTTTGATCCCAGGTGGCCCTCCCCAAGGGCTAATAAGGGTGGCGATGTGGCCCTCAGAGGCTTCTGTGAGGCTGAAAAATGGGCTGCTGGGCCCCCTTAGCTCTATCACCCCGGACGTAATAATCATTATTACATACTGCGAAGTCAGTTTCATCTTATGGTGGCCCTTCCCAGCCTTTTCTAGGTACAGAGTGGTTTGCCATTCCCGTCTTCTGGGGAAACTCTTAGACTGTGCAATTTTCCCAAGGACACACAGGCTGGCTCTGCCCACAGTGGAGACACAAAATCTTGACCCCCCGACTCACTGAGGTATGCCTTAAATGTGTCGTTCCCCCCCCCCCCCTCTTCCTTTCTTCTTGGCACATTTGAGTCATACCCAACGAGTTGCATCTCAGGACAGGATTCTCCAGATTTTGTAGGGTGCCGAAGCGGGAGTCGGGGCGGCAGCGACGCAGTTTGACAAAAAGTCCCTTGTTTGGTTGGCAGTGGAAGTACCGGATCCCTCCGTATTGTCCGTCCGTACAGCCTGATGGCAGTGGCTCCTCCTAGGAAACATACAAGAGAAGGTAGACCCGAGTTCTAATCCCCACTGTGGAGCCATGACAGACATTGGGTGATTTTAGTCTAGGCGTACTCAGGCTCTGCCGTTCCCTCATTTTCTCTGCATCTGACCTACCGCAGAGGGTTATGGTGAGGATAAAGTGAGAAGAAGGACAACCACTTTTGCAGCTTTGAACCTATGGGAAGAAAGGGAGGATATACACATAGAAGCCTATAAGGTCATCAAGACCACCCCCCCTGCTCAAGGCAGGAAAACAAATATATCTGCCAGATGGCTGTCCAATTTTCTCTTGAGTTCTTCCAGCACTGGAGCGCTCACCAGTTCCCAAGGTCATTGGTTCCATTGTTGTACTGCTCTAACAGTTAAGACATTTTTCCCGATATTCAGCCTAGATCTGGCTCCCTGCAACTTGAGCCCATTATTACACGTCCTGCACTCTAACATAACTAAAACATCTATCAGTGATTCAAGCCCATCATTGCTGCGTTTGCTGTACCTGATCCACCCAGCAACTCGAGATGACCTGCACCATCTGAATTCCCCTTCATTTTTACTGTATAATTTAGAAATGAAAAGAAAGCCATTGCTTTTAAGCCATTGCTAAATTCAGAAGGATGGCCCTGGCACAAAGAGGGAACGTGATTCGTTCCTTTCCTCCGATGGTCCTAAGGAGAACAACTCTTTAGAGGCCATTATTGGCTTTGGGGTGAGCTGAAAGGACCACTTAGTGGGACCACTGCATACAAATGGAAAGCCAGACTATATTGACCTTACAAGCCACTCACCTAGTGTGATGAGAAGCTGAAAATATATTTATAAATATATGTCCAGTAGAACCCCCATATCCACAGGGGACTGTTTCTAAGCCCCCTGCGGATACTGAAACACGTGGGTTATAGCAAACACTATTTTAATAGTGAGCAGTATACATAGTAGGGTCTCTGGCTCCCTCTCATGGCCAGTTCTGGTAACTTCATCTTTAGAAAAATATATTTCTAGGATTTAATATTTTTAATATCCTCAGACAGTGGATAAATGAATCAGAGGATACTGATCCTGCCGATAAGGGTGTACTACTGTATATTTTGACAAACAAGTGTGAGGCGAACTAAGCATATATTTATAAACAAATGCACATTTTACAACCGACACATCCTGTGTGACAAGGAGTAGAGTAACATTTGCCCATGGGGAGGAAGCTGTGTGTTCCACCCAGATACTTCCTTGTTCTTACCAGCTCCAATCCTGCAATGGTCTCGGCCATGCCAGGAAGCTCTCCAATCCAGTGGATGACCCCATAGATTGGTGGATTGTTGACCTCTACCATGGAATTGATCTCCAGGTGGTGTTGGTTGTACTGTACATTGTCATCGTCATCCTCTTCTTGGTCCTCTTCTCCATCTTCAGTTTCTCCCTGCTCTGAAGCTGCCCTTTCGTTCTTCTGCACAATCTCCCAATTAGAGGAAGGGGCCAAGCCGGGAGGTTTGTTGAGGGAAGACCCTTCCATCGTAGGAGGGTACCGAATGGATGAGGGGAGCAGGCATTCCTTATACTCGTCTGAGGTGGACAAGGAGATGCTGTTGACCAAGGTCTCAGCACCTCTATCAGCTTTTTCTTTAGGTATCAGGAAAAAAGGTGGGGAAATGACAGCACACTAGTTATTTTTGACAATAAAGGTGTTTAGAAAAATATTTTTAAGACAGTCTAAAATATTCAGGCATCCGCTTACTCAGATGTGCTCTTGGGCACAGTCGACTGGACAACTTAAGACTTCAAGAGAACACAACTTGAAAACACGCGAAGGAAGCAAACGCACAAACAAAACACCAGAACTAGTTTCTAGCCCTCAAGGCATTCATGGGTTGAAATCTTGTTGGTTAGCACAGTAGCTGCACTAGGGAATGCCCACTGAATCAGTGGGGCTTGACGGAGTCAAGCTCCAGAGCTCTCTTTGATTCCCATGGGCCTACTCTAGTTGTGACTTACTACACTAGGCAACCGGATGGTATTTGAAGAGTACACACCATTTCAAAAGTAAGATATGGGTACAAGACATCCATTCACCCAGGGATGCTCCAAACGCACAAACAAAAATTACTTAATTAATTAATTAAATTAAACCAGCATCCCAAGCTGTCGGGTTCTTGCGAGCCTTACCTTTACACACTTTAGAGACGGGAAGCAGAATTCCATATTCGGGAGAAGGAATGCGGCAGAGGGCCTGGCCTTTGAAGCAACCGTCCCAGGAACCAACTGGCTCGTCCTAGGATGAAAATTGAACACATATCCAGGGTGGGAAGAGAGTAACAGCATCTCCTTCAACAAGGCCACCAGCTCGAGAAGGGAAGACCCAATGTAGACCTTGCTTCTCTCTATATGACAGGTGATGGTTGATGTGGTTTCTCTTTCCCAGAGATTTAGAATGTTCCTTTCCCTTTTTGTTTGGGAATAACTTGTCATGGGGACTAGGGTATTATAGGAAGTGTAGTCCCAAAGGGTATCATTTATAAACAGTTTTTTCTCGGTTCTTCTTGCATATCCCTGCCCCTGTGTGTTCTACTCGGCATCTTGATCAGTTCCAAAAGAGGCCAAAATCCTCTTGCGTACAAGTTATGCCCCTGCAGGCTGAAGGTGTCAATCAGCTTGTGTGGGTGTAACTTTATGCAAGAGGATTTTGGCCAGAGAGTTGGCAATGCAACATCCTCTTGAAGCTTTCTAGATCAAGAAAATTCGCTTAAACTATAGATTTGGCACCCCTGAGTTCGATAGATTGGAGCCAAGGTGGCATGCAAGAGAGTATTGGCCAAGACTCAGGAGGCCTGGGTTCAAATCCCTGCTAATGAGCCATTAGAAACTCACTAGGGATTGGCAAGGTTCTACTTGTCTCACGTACCTCAAATGTTTTCTCCCCCACACCCGTTTTAAGTTCAGTTTCTTAGGACTCAGAAGAGAAAGACCAAATTTTGATTATCTCTGGATTTCAGGTGGTAAATTTCTAAAAGGTGAGATATTCCCAGAAGCTCTTCTAATTTTAAAGTGCAGGTCAGGGTTGTAGTTTCACTCAGGGATGAGCTGAAAGCATTTTCCACATGTTTAGACAGACTGCCTACATCTATCCTAAATCTATTTAATTTTATAGTAGGACCTCTTTATCCGTGGGATGAGAATCCACGGATTCACTTAGCCATGCTCTGAAATATTAAAAATATTAAAAGAAAAATTGGTGGAAATATATATATTTCTAAAGATGAAGGTACCAGCACTGGCCACTAGAGGGAGGCAGAGACCATGCTATACATAGCAATTGCTATCATCTGCTATATATAGCGTTTATCAGCTATTACCATGCTATATATAGCGTTTGTTATTATCCGCATTTTTCAGTAACCGCGGGGGCGCTTGGGAGACGGATACAGGGGTCCTACCGTATTTCCTTTTAGAACATTTAAAGGATGGATCATGTATTAATTTTGTACGATTGGATGGCTGGGAGGAAATTTCCCCCCACAGCTGAAGTCAGCCAAGTACTTTTTCTCCCAGTTCCACAGTATAACTCATTTCTGAATGTCATTTGAAGATCAGAAGGTCCCCATTTTCAAAATAGAGTTCCTTCAGCTAGAACAACCCCTTCCCAGCTTTTTTTTTCTTCCTGCCTCCAAGCATCGGGTGGCAAAGAAGGGCTACCGTCGTCTTACCAGCAGGATGCCCACAAATACACCAGTTTCGAGCTTCTTGGGAAGGTGGTCGCAGTACACCACTGTGCCAGTCGGGGTGCTGTCATCCATCTTGAAGGAAACCCGGTCCCCAACCTCTATACTGGGAGGTGACAGAGGGTGGCTTGACGTCAGCTCGATCCTAGCGCATTCCCGGACCTTGGCTTTTGGGGACACCGGGGGTGGGCTAACCTCGACCCAATCCTCAGGCTCGATCCGGCTGGCGGGCACAAAGACACCGCCGTTCTCTCGGCAGCTGAAGAATTTCTGACCTTTGAAAGAGCCATCGGTAAAACCTTTTCCAGAAGCTGAACCCTGCAAAGAAAGAAAGGTTTCCTCAGACACGCCATCTTCCTTCACAACCGGCGTTGTCCTCGCAAGCCGATGAAGTCAACCAGACTAAGACGCAATAGAAATTTGAGCTTTGGTCATTGAATCCTAGAATCATGGACTTGGAAAGGCCTAAAAGACCATCGAAGACAACCCCTTGCTCAAGGCAGGAATCCAAATCAAAACAGATCTGACAGAGGGTGGTCCAATTCTCTCTTGAATGCCTCCAGCGTTGGAGTGCTCACCACTTCCCAAGGCGATTAGTTCCGTTGTTGTACTGCTCTAACAGTTAAGATGTTTTCCCCCCCCTGATATTCAGCCTATATCTGTTTCCCTGTAACTTGACCCTGTTATTATGTGTCCTGCATTCTGGGATAATCGAGAACAGATCTTGCCCCTCCTTTGTACAACTACATTTCAAGTGTTTGAGAAATGCTATCCTATCTCCGCTCAGTCTTCTTTTCTCAAGGCGAAACATGCCCAGTTTTCAGTCTTCCCTCATAGGGCTTGGTTTCCAGTCCCCTGACCATCCTTGTTGCCCTCCTCTGAACTTGCCTCAGTTTGTCAGCATCCTTCTTGAAGTGTGGTGTCCAGAATCAGAGATAGTACTCTAGATAAGGCCTAACCAGGGCTGAGTAGAGGGGGACTAGCACCTCACAGATTTGGAAACTATACAGTACTTCTGTTAATGCAACCTAAAATAGCATTTGCATTTTTTTTTCAGCCACATTGTACTTTTGGCTCATATTCAGCTTGTGATCTGCATGAATTCCAAGATCCTTTCCACTCATAGTATTAATGAGCCATCAGAGTGTCAGTACCCTCTGAGATAAGGGACGTGGTGGCTCTGCGGGTTAAACCTCAGAAGCCTCTGGGCTGCAAGGTCGGAAGACCAGCAGTCGTAAGATCAAATCCACGCAACGGAGTGAGCTCCCGTCGCTTGTCCCAGCTCCTGCCAACCTAGCAGTTCGAAAGCATGCAAATGCGAGTCAATAAATAGGCACCACCACGGTGGGAAGGTAACAGCGTTCCGTGTCTAGTCGCGCTGGCCACATGACCACGGAAACTGTCTACGGACAAACGCTGACTCTATGGCTTGGAAACGGGGATGAGCACCGCGCCTAGAGTCGGACACGACTGGACTAAATGTCAAGGGGAACCTTTACCTTTACCTTACCCTCTGAGAGGGTAGGCTAAACCTATGGACAACCTATGGACAACAGAAAGGACACACCTTGCCAAATGGATGAATCTTGGCTCTAGCTAGACCATCTGGAAGTTACTTAATAGACTTCAAAGTGAAGAAGGAAGATCAAAGAATAATGAAACAGAATGGGGGTATTTGGATACAGGACAAAGTTTCTGCGACTGTGGGGGAATTCCATCAAGGCAATGTGTGTGCATGAAATTTTTGCACACATGGTGGGGCATAAGAAGATGTAGCAAATGGTTGAGAGAACACTATTGAAGCAGCCTGCTTCTGGTCAAAAACAGTCTAATTGTCTTAAAATGTTAAGTTGTTTTTAATTTTCCCTGTATTTCATACACTCTACATCTGCTACTTTAAATTATGAAATGCTCAGATATGAATAAAGAAAAGGTTTTTCAGCATTAGAGTTTAACACTCTAACCAACAAACTACACTATCTTCTGAATAATCCCTCTGGATTTATCTCCATCATGTTTCCTTGATCATGCAAGGGAAGGACTCTATGTCCTTCCAGGGTAAATCTAAATCTACTATAGAGTAAATCCATTTCCATTCATTATTCTTGCCCTCATTAGATATTTGTACAATGATTTTGGTTTCCAAGACTTTTTGAGTAAGTTTCTTGGAGCAAAAACATGCGAGTTCGTAAAACAAGCAAGCGTGTGTGTTTGTGGCTTCTACCATACACAGTTATTTAGCAGCACCTGCTCAAGACTCCTGAAAAACAAATGGACACGGAGCCATTGCTAATGTTTTCACGAAAGAAGAGCAAATGAATCTCCTCTAATATAAGGAAGCTGCTTTTGTTGCAAAAAAAGGGGGGTGTTAACAGCAGTGGGGCAGCCAGACATACGGAAATGCGAGATGCTTAAGTCTCTATAGGTGCATCCTCAAGAAGGGACCCAAAATGCAGGCAGCTGTGTTGTCGATTAGCATCAAACCAGTTCTAGCAGTATTCCAAGAGCAGGCTTTTGCACAGTTAATGGCTCTTCATTGCCTATTCAAGAACAAGCCCTTTCCAAACACTTTGCATTAGAAGAGGGACGGCTTACTCCACCTGCTTACCCCCCTATAGCTACTTGAGAAGACTGCCGTTAGATTCAAAGGCCAGAGCCCTGTTGGAATGGTGCAACGTAGATTGGCAACTGTCCTTGCTAATCAAAAAGCCTCGGAATGGTGACCCATCTGTTCTATCCAGTTATAATGGTTTAAAGGCAATTTAACAGTCATGGCTCCTTCCGATGTAATCTTAGGATTTTTTTTTCCTTGTTGAGAAACTCTGAAATCACAGCTAGAAAGTTCCAGGGCTCTATAGCAGTGGTTCCCAACCTTAGGGTCCCTAGATCTTCTTTCAGTAAAACTTCCGTAAGCCTTCACCTGTCCTGGCTAGGATTTCTGGGAGCTGTAGTCCAAGACCATCTGGGGACACAAGAATGAGAACCACTGCTCTAGTGCTATTTTATGTAGACTTCCAAGCCCCTCGCCAAACTACAAATCCCAGGATTCCCTAGGATCCAGATCCAGCAGTTCAATCCCGCTTTAACTGTCACAACGGAGTAGTGTAGATACAACTGAGCAGCCTGGGTAGCAGGAAAAGAGGAAGACCAAATATGAGATGGATTGACTCGAGAAAGGAAGCCACAGCCTTAGGTTTAGAAGAGTGGAGCCAGGCTATTATTGGTGGGTCACACATTCCATAAGTAACAATAAGTTAGAGGTGTCTTGATGGCATGTTACAATCACAAACCTGGGCTCTACCCATTAAAAGGAACCAGACATACCTCGATGCCACTCTATTAGTTGCCTTAACTTACCACCAGCTCCACGCCAAAGATGATGCACGTATCATGCTTGCTTTTGCCAACGGGCCCCCTGTACCGGATAACACCTCGAACTTTCCGCCCAGAGGCAGAAGTGATCTGAACTTTCACGGGGTCCCCTTTCTGGAGGGTACTTAGCCTGCCCATCAAGCGCTCCTGCTTGAAAAGAGCCAGCCGCTCGTCTGCATTGGTCACAGCCTCCAGGAGCCCCGAATAGGTTCCGGTCAGCTCCTGGGCTGCCCATGGAGGCACCTTGACCATTTTGTCCGTGTCCAGAACCTTCGCCCAGAAAGCTCCCCCTGGGGAGGCGCCACGGTTGTCCTCTTGGCTCAGGAGACTGCCTTCCGAGACCTTCACCTCCCCACCGGCCTTGCCTTCGGCCGCAAACCCCTTCACCGCAATCCAGAGTCTGCAGGGCTTCATCGCAGTGGTAGGCTGGAAGGCCAAAGAAGAGAGGCTTTCAAGAGAAAAGGCAAGGGAAGCATTTTATTTATTGATATAAAAAGTGTGTACATGCTGTCTTTCTCCTAAAGGAGTCAAGGCAAGGTATTCAAAGAGACAAAGTTAAAAGCTAAAACAATAAATTATTACACTATTTAAGAAAAAGAATACAACAAATATTGGATTTAAACTTATTAATAAGAACAAGATTAAAAACAAATAAAAGGAGAGAATACAACAATCCCTTTATAAATCCTCTTAGTCAACCAGTCCTTTAAAGGAAAAGCCTGCCTGAAGAGGAAGGTCTTTGTCTGCTTGTGGAAGGACAGTAAAGATGGGGCCAGCCTGGTCTCCAGTGGGAGGGAGTTCCAGAGTCTGGGAGCCGCCACAGGGAAGGCCCTCTCTCATGTCCCCATCATATTTAAGGAACCCATTCATATATTTAAGTTTGCAGGTTTAGAATATTTTTGTTTCACTTTGTCAACTCAGAAGTCCATAAGAGCTTCACAAACTTTCAGGAACCCACACATGAGGGTGGGAGACAGTGTGACAGTAGGCTTAAAAAAACCCAATACACACACACACACACACACACACACACACACACACACACACACACACACACACACACACACAGAGAAATACACTCAGAGACAGAGAGAAAGGGGATATACAAAACAGATTTCAAACAAAATTTAAAGTTACTTTTAAAAATAAACATGTGTCTTGATATTTTGTTTCTGAAATCGGAGTAGCCACGGGCTATGAAGGAGTACGACATGGTGGAAATGACGAAGCGGAAACCTACTTCAGAAGTACCTAATAAAAAAAGCCTGTCTGAGGACTGTTGACTTATAGGGAAGAGTTCATTGAACAGAACTTGAACAGGTTCATAATGAGACAAGCACTTTCTCAGACAATTAACGGTTCTAATTCATTTAGGGCTCTAAAAACTCATGCCTTCAACTGAGCGTAACAGGAATTCCCAGCCAGTACAGTAATAATGGTACCGAAAGTACTGTACGTACAAGAGTTAGCTTGTGTCAGAGTGAACAACTTCTCTGTTGTGTTCTGTATCAACAGATGCTTGTAAATTAGTGCTTCCCAACCTCGGGTCTCTGGATGTTCTTGGACTTCAACTCCCAGAAATCCTGGCCAGCACAGTTAGTGGCAGAGGCTTCTGGGAGTTTTAGACCAAGAACATCTGGGGACCATGATTCTAGACGTTCTCCTACAGTAGCTCCATGGACAAAGGCCTACAGTAGTCTAACTGCAATGTGATCAAGGCATAGATACGTGTTTCCAAAATGCAGGGTATATGAAAGTTAGGAGCTTCGCTATCAGTCACAAACACTCCCTAGAGATTCTCCTGCTAGATTCCGATAACAACCTTGACAGGTAGTCTTTTTCTCTCTCACTACTACCATGTTTCCCCGAAAATAAGACAGGGTCTTATATTAATTTTTGCTCCAAAAAACACATTAGGGCTTATTTTCAGGGGATTTTCCCCCCCATATACAACAATCTACATTTATTCAAATACGGTCATGTCATCTTCTTCTGGTTGCTGCACAATGGTGGAGGGCGGGGTTTCACTTAACTGGGGCTTATTTTTGGGATAGGGCTTATATTACGAGCATCCTTAAAAATCACACTAGGGCTTATTTTCAGGTTAGGTCTTATTTTCAGGTAAACAGGGTATTACAATCTTACAGAATTAAAAAACACTGAACCCAGTTTCTTTTTGTCAGCCCCCCCCCTTCCAGAATCTGGGTCAGCAGTCCCATAACTTTTGACATCATATCCCCCCTTTTATATACTTCATGCATATTTCTCCTCTTCTCCTTTTGCATCATCTCAATCCCAACAAAGAAGTCTAAAATTCAAATTCAAAAGAAAGATAAAAACTTAAGAAAAATCACACAACATTAAAAACAAGGACAACTTCTTTGTTTGTTTTTTTGAGGAATCCTAAAGTGCAGGAAGGCAATTTACCCCATTTAGGCTGATCGTGAGATTTTTCACAAGAGGGTGAGAAATTCAGGCCCTCCTTCAAGTTTTTTCAAACCTCCTCCAGTCTGGGAACTTATGAGCAAGGTAGACATCAAAGTATTCTCTTGTGAGAATGGACATACTGATTGCAGAGAAAATGTTCTTGCTGTCTAGAAACCAAAAGTGAATAAACTGAGGCTGCTGCACTTTGGGTGCATCGTGATAAGGCCAGTTTCACTGGAAAGGATCTTAATACCAAGAAAAGTAGAACACAGTAAGAAAAGAGGAAGACCACATATGAGATGGTTTGACTTAATAAAGGAAGCCATGGCCCCCGAGTTTGCAAGACCTGGGTGGAGCTGTTAATGACAAGACCTTTCTGGGATCACTCATTCATAGGGTCACTATATGTTGGGCCAACTTGAGAGCAGGTACTACTGATATGTTTACCCATATCTCTAGTGTTTGGATTCCCAGTGTGGTGTAGTGCAGTGGTTCTTAACCTTTGTTACTCAGGTGTTTTTGGACTGCAACTCCCAGAAGCCTTCACCACCAGCTGTGCTGGCTGGGGTTTCTGGGAGTTGCAGTTCAAAAACACCTGAGTAACAAAGGTTAAGAACCACTGGTGTAGTGGATAGAGTGATGGAGTATGACTCGGGAGAAGAGGATTCAAATCCCCACTTGGCTATGGAAAATCCTGGGGGATTACTCAAAAAGTTAAGACCAGACTGATCTATTAACTCTAAAAGGGCTTTCTTAAATATCTCCTTAAATATCTCGCTTACCTAGAAAGCCTTATTAGGGTTGATATAAGTCAGTTCTGACTTGATGGCACAGAACACACACACACACACACACATCTCTAGCAGTGGGACGCATACTTCCCTAACTCAGAAGAGAAAGCAAGAGAAGAAATAGCCATACATAAAAAAGAGAGGCTTAGCTGGGCTGCATGATGGGAACTGTAGTTCAACAGAGCTTTTCGCTGTATTTCTTTAAAATATTTTCATCCCATCTTTCTCTTCAGAAAGGACCCAAAGCAGCTTGCACCATTAAAAGGACAACATTTAAAGCTAACAAAGAGAATATAAATACTTAAAAAAAAAAATCAGACAGATACAATATTGAAAAACGTGAGCAACACCGAACGAATTCAAAGCAAAAGCTAAGACAATCCCAATTTTAAAAATCCAGGAGCTTGCCTTAAACTGATGGATAACAAGATCCCTCTCCTCCTAGAGCCGTAATTAATAAGGAGGGTGTGCAATCAGCCACCTTCAACAGTGTCCCGTTATAAGATTCCTCCCACCTCCTTCCATTTGGTACTTTTCTTCGGATCTTACCTTAAGGGCAGGTTGGGCGCTTGGGCAGCCCCGCGCCGACCTCGCCCGCTCGGCTCGAGGAAGTGACTGGCTTTTTAAAGAAGCGGAAGGGCAGAGCCAATGGGAAGCCAGACGAACGGGGAGAGGGCGGGGCAACAAAGGCACAAGTTATTAAAGAAACCAAAAAAGAGGGGGCGGGGGGAATTGAAAAGGGGATTTCCCCCCCCCCAAAAAAATTTCCTCCCCCTTCCCAACTTCTCCACCCGTCTTGCCTCGCGGACGTGACGTGATCCCCACGCGTGGGGTGGCCCCCGCGGGGCCAGGGCGAAGGAAGAGGGTCTCGTGTAAGGAAAGTGGAGCTGAGGAGGTTGCCAACTTTTCCCCCCGGCTCCTGCAGCTATGCCGCTTGGATGTTCGCTGGGAGCGGTTCAAGCGCTTTGCACTAGGATTCCTTCGGCAGTGATATCCAGGGCTATAGAGCCTGTGTCCTGAGCACGCTCCTGTCCTGCAGGGAGTCCTGGGCCCTTTGTGCGCGGCAGGAGAGGAAGCTGAACATGTTCCATATGCGTTGCCTCCGACGCATTTTTGGGATCACCTGGCAGGACAAAGTTCCAAGCAGAGTAGTCCTAGAACGAGCTGGAATTTTTAGCATGTATACATTACTGAAACAGCGACGTCTACGTTGGCTTGGGCATGTCGTGAGAATGGCTGACGGCCGGATTCCGAAAGATCTCCTGTATGGAGAATTAGTGCAGGGAAATCGCCCCAGAGGGAGACCACAGCTGCGATACAAGGAGATCTGCAAGCGGGATCTGAAGGCCTTAGGAATGGACCTCAACAGATGGGAAACCTTGACCTCTGAGCATTCAGCCTGGAGGCAGGCGGTGCATCACGGCCTCTCCCAATTTGAAGAGACCCTTGTCCAGCAGGCCGAGGCAAAGAGGCAGTCCCGAAAGCAGCAAAATCAGGGAGCTGGACAGGAGACAGATTGGATTTGTCTTGAGTGTGGAAGGGATGGTCACTCTCGAATTGGCCTTCTCAGCCACACTAGACGCTGTTCCAAGACCTCCATACCGAGCACGTTACCATAGTCTCTCGAGACTGAAGGATGCCTACTAGGACTAGGATATCCACCGGTGGAAAGGCCCTGCTTCTGCAGATCAAGGGACAGGCATAGATCATCGTCATCATCATGATGTGCCATCAAATCAATGTTGACTGATGGCGACCCTTTTTTTCAGGGTTTTCCAGGTAGAGAATATTCAGAAGTGGTTTGCCATTTGCTTCATCCGGGGTGTGTGTGTGTGTGCGCCTTGGGACAGTGCAGCTTGTCCATGGCTACACAGGCTGGCTCTTATTCCAGGAGGGTATATATTGACACACCAGAGAGAGAGAGAGACAGAGCGAGTGAGAGAGAGATTGTGTGTGATCGATCGATCGATCGATTTCGTAGACCACCCCCTTAAAGCAATGCACTCTTCTGGGGCGTTTACAACACACTCAACTAGCACCCAACCGTGGTGAGGTTATAAATGAAAACAATAGACAATAAAACTTTCAAACAGTGCAACCCTCCCAAGAGGCATCGATTCTAGCTAAAAGATGAAAGGCAAGGACATGAAATTAAGCAGGGAGGTCACGAAAAGCCTCTCGGAAAAGCAATGTTTTCAGGAGCCTTTTAAATGGAGCGCAGGCGAGAGGGGGTCACACGCAGCTCCACCGAGAGCTGGCTCTAGTGTAGGGGCCACAGCGAAGAAGGCCCAGCCTCAGGTGGATGATTTCCTAGTCTCCTTCGGAGTGGCCACCTGGAGGAATATGGCCGGGGGTTGTCTGGAGGAGATGACCCTGGACAAAAACAATCCAAGTATTACTGAGGAGATGCCCGAGTTTGCCGATCTCTCTCCCTCCCTCTCTCATGCATAGCTGGCACTGTTTCAGCTTCACAAGAGATATATTCATTTATATTCATGGGCAAAAGGCACCCACGGGGGTGTGGGTGTCTTCCAACCAGCCCGGCATACTCAGTACACAGGGATACCTGACAAAGCACTTCAGAAGAAAATCGGTTAACATTGTATAGATCACAGCCAAGCGTTTGGTGGGGCGAATCAGGAGAAGCGATGGGTCGCTCTAAAAGAAATTGGTTTGCCATACTATTTGATTGCCTTAATAACTTATATTCTGCACAAAAGACCACGGCTGGGACAGAATGTGGGGAAACAGAATGGTTTGCTATCAGCAAAGGTGTCCGAGAAGTTGTGTGTGTGTGTATATATATTGTACATGTTATATATGTTCAGTCCATATGCAAAATCTGTTGCACAGAAAACTGGATTAGATTCAAAGGGGGTGTGAAAATACATGGAAGAGATATCAGACATTTAAGACACAGGGATGATGTGATATTACTGTCAGGAAACAGCATTGAGTTGAAAGGACTATTCAAGAGGGTTAAAGAAGAAAGTGCAAAAGAAAGGTTACAGTGGAAAAAAATAAGAACAGGAAAGTAATGACTACAGAAGAATGAGATATCTTTAATGTTGACAATGCATAAATTGAGATTGTTGAAGGTTTTCTGCATCTTGGTTCGTTCCAAATAAAGTAGTCCTAGAACGAGCTAGAATTTTTAGCATGTATATATTACTGAAACAGCGACGTCTACGTTGGCTTGGGCATGTTGTGAGAATGGCTGACGGTCGGATTCCAAAAGATCTCCTGTATGGAGAATTAGTGCAGGGAAATTGCCCCAGAGGGAGACCACAGCTGCGATACAAGGAGATCTGCAAGCGGGATCTGAAGGCCTTAGGAATGGACCTCAACAGATGGGAAACCTTGACCTCTGAGCGTTCAGCCTGGAGGCAGGCGGTGCAGCATGGCCGCTCCCATTTTGAAGAGACCCTTGTCCAGCAGGCCGAGGCAAAGAGGCAGTCCCGAAACCAGCAAAATCAGGGAGCTGGACAGGGGACAGATTGTATTTTTCTTTAGCGTGGAAGGGATTGTCACTCTCGAATTGGCCTCCTCAGCCACACGAGACGCTGTTCCAAGTCCTCCATACAGAGCACGTTACCATAGTCTCTCGAGACTGAAGGATGCCTACTACTACTATCAGTCCAAATGGAAACTGGAATCAAAATCAAAAGAAGATTGAGACAACTAGAAAAGATCCTTTAAGTGTAAGGATGTATTGCTGAGATCAAGACTCAAGTCATCTGTGCTGTGATATTGCTTGTTACCATGTATGGATGTGAAGGTTGGATAGGGGGGGGGGGATTGATTTATTCAAAATGTGGTGTTGGAGGAAAGCTTTATAGATACAGTGGCCTGCCAGAAAGACAAACACACAGGTTCAAGATGAAATGAAGCCTAAATCTATAGAAGAAGCTAATAGATCTGAACTGAGGTTATTGTGCTATGGGCACATAATGTGAAGACAAGACTCAATGGGAAAGACTGAACTACAGTTCTAAGATTATGATTATTATTATGCTAAAGAAAATGGAAAGCAGTAAGAAAAGAAGACCACATATGAGATGGCTTGACTCAATAAAGGAAACCACAGCCCTTTTCATTTTCAAGACCTGAGGAGGGCTGTTAACAATAAGATCTTTCTGGAGTAATTAATTCATATGGTCTCATAAGAACAGCATAATGACAAGCATAAGTAGAGGTTTTCAGTACAGTATAATAATAATAAAAGACCCTGTTAGCAGCTCAGTACCATAGTTTTCACTAGAGGGCAGCAAGGAATAAAGGATCCAGAAACTTGTAGGATTTATCGTTGCAGGGGTGGGGATTCAGTGGCCAACCAGATCTTGGACTCCAATTCCCATCAGCCTCACAGGCAACAGCTAGGGATGATGGGAGTTGGAGTCCAACCACATCAGAGGTGCATAGCAGCTCCCCCATCCTATTTTACAGATTGCATCTTACTATGGGTGTTTTGTCCCGTTTTATTCACCCAGCAACCTGTCCTTTTGTCTTTCTGTGCAGTTTCCCTGCTCACCTTTCCATTGCTCGTTGCTGAGCCACTGGGAGCCTAATAGGGAGTGGAACACCACCACGGCGACACACGAGCCTTCTTGTGACACCCCAATAGCAGTGGCAAAATCCTTGCCTACCCCTTAAACATGGCAAGGGCCAAATTCCTAATCTAGGTTTTAGCTGTTTAATCTTAGAGAAAAGGTTGATGCTCCCTTGGCAACCCACCCCACCCCAGACTACTAGCCTCATGACACAGTGATTAAACTGCAGTACTGCGGTCAAAACTCTGCTCATGACCTGGGTTCAATCCCAGGCAGCTGGCTCAAAGTTCACTCAACCTTCCATCCTTCTAAGGTGGGTTAATTGAGTTCCCAGCTTGCTGAGAGGGCAATGCGTAGCCTGCACAATTAAATTTAAGCCCTGTGGGGCGGTATATAAGCAGCACACTTTGCTTTTACTTTACTACTGTAATAACAGTGATACTACATTTATATGCCACTTTCCTCTTATGAGCTGAAGGTGGCAAAGTCAGAGTAACCACAGGTCCTCTTTGACAGGGGAGATTCTCTCTTTATAAATGACATTTCTGTATTTGAAGTGCTTGCCAGGGATCAGTCCCCTTTCTAAAACAAAGGATGCCTGCCCAGCTGAGGCTTGATATAAAGAATCACAAAGGGAAAGACCAGGGAAGGCTCACCGGTCACCCCATTGATGTCTTTCCTTACTCAACTGAGATTTTATTTTATTTATTTAAGATATTTTTACCCAGCCTTTCTCCTTAAAAAGGACCCAAAAGGCATCTTACATCACTAAAAGACAGCATTTTAAATGTAACCTGTGAGGGTGCCAGGACCGAGAGAAAGTCCTCTCCTGATCATCATAACACTCGAGCAGGCTCATAAAGGGAGAGGTGGTCCATCAGATAGCTTGCACCCAAGCCATTTAGGGCTGTATACTGTAGAACCAGCACTTTGAATTGGGTGGATCGGGAGCTAGTGCAGCTGCTGTGACGGGGTGGTTATGTGATCTGTATACACATGCACTGTAATTGCATTTAAATTCTTTTTTAAAAAATCTTTCTAATTTTGCATCTGTACATATAAATCGGGACACGGAAAGTTATGCAAATCAGGCCTCTTTGGTCGGTGATGTGTAAGTGGCCACCCTGGGCGTTGATAGTTTTATGAAGAAGATGCAGTTCTTTGCACGGAGAGGAGAAGACAAGAGACAGAAGGACCTCCTCATTTCTTCACTGTTCTTTACCTGTTCCGACCTATGCTGGCCTTCCTTCAGATTAATCTGAGTACGTGATCCATTGGGGAAATAGATGGCATTTTGGACTACATGTGGAGTGGCTGGTGCGATCTATTTCCTGGTGATCACACAATGTGTGTAGAACTGCACATACAATTATATCTCATTCGGATAAATAAGTTCTGTTTGTCAATAATGCTGAGAAACTGCAAGCACGCAAAGAGGGCAACTGAAAGAACTGTTTAACCTTGAGGAAAGAAAACTGGAGGGGGGGGGGAGAGATGATGGCGCTTTTCAAATACTATAAAAGTTGTCATACAGAGGAGGGGCAGGATCTGTTCTCAATCACCTCAGAGTGCAGGACACCTAATAATGGGCTCAAGCGACAGGAAGCCAGATTTAGGCTGAATACCAGGAAAAAACTTCTTAACTGTTAGAGCAGTACGACAACGGAACCAATTATGAGTGTTCCAATGCTGGAGGCGTTCATGAGAAAACTGGACAACCATCTGTCAGATCTGGTTTGGTGTGGATTCCTGTTCTCAAGCAGGGGGTTGGACTGGATGGCTTTATAGGCCCCTTCCAACTCCATTATTTCTTGATTTGGAGAATGCATTAGAGAACCATCTAAGCTGCCAGTGGATAGGGTAGGAGCACAATCAGCAGCAAAACTGTCTCCAGAAGTAAAAAAAAAAGAAAAAGAAATAAGGGTCTTCTTAAATTTAACCACCAGAAAAGGCAAAGGAGGGACAGTCGAACAGCTTCTTCTTGACCCCCTTAGAGGTGAACAGACAACATTATGGGGGAGACATTGAAAGATGGACCCTAGAGCCGTGGGTCTTTTTCAAGTTGCGAGCCCCCTTTTATGATAGCCAAGTAACCTGTGATCCCCCCACCCTATTTGCAAGAAAAAGCATTTTAAATATGTAGTCATTTAAAATATTTTTACCCCACTTTTCTCCTTCAAAGGACCCTAATAGGGTAAAGTCATCCCTTCTCAGAAAGTAGGGGCTTCTTTCTCCCCCCCCCTCCCCACCAAAGGGCCTGTTTCTCATACATACAGATACACACTAATATCCCGTTCTGAAAGGTCAAGGAAGAAATTATTTAACAAGGGCTGCAGCACATATAAGATGACCCACAACTGCCCAGAAAACACTTTCCAATCTCCTTTATTTATTTGATTTGATTTGATGGATTTGATGTGACTCCTTGGGGGTCACAACCCCGAGGTTGGGAAACACTGCCCTAGAAGAATAAAATAAAATGGGGCTTACACCAATTTTGATATGGGGCGGGGACGGTTTGTACTTCTCCTGCTGGCACTGCGAAAGGAAAAGTCTTGGAGAAAAAAATTAAGTTTTGGGAATGCTCAGGACGCCTCTCTAGCTTATGTATGCGGAGAAGAATCTTGAATGGGGCCAGTTCTCATAAAGAGATTCAGGACCCATTCTGTCTTCCTGCCTGCCTGCCTACCTTCACAGAATAATCATAATTTAAATAGCTGGAAGGGACCTATAAGGCTATCGAGTCCAATCCCCTACCTGAGGCAGGAATCCAAATCAAAGCAGATCGAACAGATGGCAGTCCGTTTTTTTCTTGAAGGCCTCCAGCGTTGGAGCGCTCAACATCTCCTGAGGCCATTGGTTCCATTGTCGTACTGCTCTAACAGTAAAGAAGTCCCGTCGTCCCCCCCCCCCCCCCGATTTTCAGCCTACATCTGGCTTCCTGTAGCTTGAGCCCATTATTACATGTCCGGCACTCTGGGATGATTGAGAACAGATCCTGCCCCTCCTCTGTAGGACTACCTGTCAAGTATTTGAAAAGTGTGATTGTATCTCACCTCAGTCTCCTTCTCTTCTTCCCTCCTCCCTTCCATCCATTCCATGTGATGGAAGCCCTGGGATTGCCTGCCTTATTAACAAGAAAAAAAGGAAGAAAGGGAAAAAAGGAAGGGGAGAATCTCAAGAAGTAGTCGTTTCCATGTTAGGCTGCTGGCAATGGGAGGCTTTATAGACAAGCCAGACAGATGGTGGACTTGAGACATCAGTAATTAAGGACGGCTGGCAGAGGCACATTTGGCTGGATCGAAAAGATTCTTTTGGATGCTGCTGTGAAGTTCTTGAGATCTCGAACGTCCAGCTCCGCGGAGCCACTAGGAGAAGATTTCAAAGGGAGCCCGCGTCCGCCTCCCCACAACCCTGCATGCTAAAAGACGGGTGGTTTTGATTAAGTTAATGAAAAGAGCCGAAGAACTCCTCCAGCCTGGGATGCATCTCTGTTTGTACAAAAGGGCACATGCGTCACACTCCCTCGTGGGCATGGAAATCGGGGGTGTGTGTGTGTGCGAGTTAACCCCTTGGGGTTTGGTCTGCTCAGGCAGCGGGCATGGGTCAAAGTTGTGAGTGGCACGGTGTACCTTTGCAGAAGAAGAGGCTGGGATGGGGGTGGAGGGTGGCTACGCATCGTCAGCAGGAAAGCTCGCTTGTTACTTGGAAAGCCAAAGTGGATTTACCACAGCATGTCTGCGTTGAAGGCCAGGGCTTTTATTAGAAACACAAAACAGGCAAGCACTGCCAGTACCTCTTTTCAATGTCAGTGGTTCTCTGTCTCTCACGCTAGCTTGCCGTGAGAGATCCATGTCTCATTCCAAGGGCAGGAGAGAGATTTCCAGGTTCTTAAGGAAGACATTCCCCGATCCTACAAAAGCAAGAGTACGCGGTACCTTTAGAGACCAATCAAAAAGAATTATCATACAGTCTGCTAGCTTTCGTGGATCAGGACCATCCACTTCATCAGACTTGTTACAGGTGTAAAGAACTTAAAAGTCCCCAATGTTCATGGCAAGGTAGACTTTGCCTGGCATTTCTCTTAGATGTAACCTAAGAAAGATGCAGGCTGTATTGGAGTTCTTGATTTAGACCTGTGGTTCCCAACCTTGAGTTACTCAGGTATTCTTGGACTGCCACTCTCAGAAGCCTTCACCACCAGCTGTGCTGGCCAGGGACCATTGCCTTAGAAGAAACTGTGGATTGGATATCACACCCCCAGCTCTTACATCTAAGAAAAATGCCTGGCAAAATCTATCTTGCCATGAACTTTTGGGACTTCTAAGTTCTTTACATCGGTACAAGCCTGATGAAGTGGACAGTCCTAATCCATGAAAGCCAGCAGATTGTATGGATTTTTTTTTTTTTAGTGGTTTAGAAAGGTATTGCATGTGCATTTATTGCCGGAAGAAATATCAACAACCTCTGATATGCAGATGATACCACTCTGATGGCAGAAAGTGAGGAGGAATTAAAGAACCTCTTAATGAGGGTGAAAGAGGAGAGCGCCAAAAATGGTCTGAAGCTCAACATAAAAAAAACTAAGAACATGGCCACTGGTCCCATCACCTCCTGGCAAATAGAAGGGGAAGATATGGAGGCAGTGACAGATTTGACTTTCTTGGGCTCCATGATCACTGCAGATGGTGACAGCAGCCACGAAATGAAAAGACGCCTGCTTCTTGGGAGGAAAGCAATGACAAACCTAGACAGCATCTTAAAAAGCAGAGACATCACCTTGCCGACAAAGGTTCGCATCGTCAAAGCTCTGGTTTTTCCAGTAGCGATGTATGGAAGTGAGAGCTGGACCCTAAAGAAGGCTGACCGCCGAAGAATTGATGCTTTTGAATTGTGGTGCTGGAGGAGACTCTTGAGAATCCCCTGGACTGCAAAGAGAACAAACCTATCCATTTTGAAGGAAATCAACTCCGAGTGCTCACTGGAAGGACAGATCCTGAAGCTGAGGCTCCAATACTTTGGCCATCTCATGAGAAGAGAAGACTCCCTGGAAAAGACCCTGATGTTGGGAAAGGGTGAAGGCAAGAGGAGAAGGGGAGGACAGAGGATGAGATGGTTGGACAGTGTCATCGAAGTTACCAACATGGATTTGACCCAACTCCGGGAGGCAGTGGAAGACAGGAGGGCCTGGCGTGCTCTGGTCCATGGGGTCACGAAGAGTCGGACACGACGTAACGACTAAACAACACCAACAATGACCACACAGCTCTCTTTGATCCCAAATCTTCTTACTTATCTGGAGCAATGCTGAAGAAGTTGCCTTTAGTCGTTTGCAAGGTGCATTTCTTTCACTCCTGACCTGCCACAGTGTGACTCCAGACCATTTTTTGGCACTTCCCTGGTGCAGCTTTGATGGAAACTCTTAATTCTAAAGTGCCCACCAATAATAACAGAGTGCTGGGTTGAAATCAAAGTGCTTCCCAAGGGGAAGAAGAAACCAATGGAGGTGGCATGTCATAACCTTAAGAGGTAAAAAGAGGTCTGTATTTGTTTGTCATGAGATTCATTTTGCCTGTTGCAAATGAGTTCATTTTTGTCCTGTGACTGGTCATCAGGAGATAAATACATGGTTCAATCAGAAGTCTGAAAGAACTTGGTGCCTGGAGGGAAAGCAAACAGCAATACGTATGCTTTCCCCCCTTTAATGCACAATGTGACCCAGGGATAGCAGAACATCGTGTTATTGTTATGTGCCGTCAAGTTGTCTCAAATTTATGGTGATGCTGTGAATCAGGGACCTCCAAAATATTCTATCATTAACAGACCTTCTCAGCGCTTGCAAACTTGAGATGGTGGCTTCCTTTATGGTTCAATCCACCTATTATTTGGTTTTCCTCTTTTCTTGCTGCTCCAACTTTTCCTAGCATTATGTTTTTTTTTTCCAGTGAGCCTTGTCTTCTCATGCACATGTACATCAATGGTGGGGGTGATGATGATAGCATAGGAGTTTGAAGTCCTGAGTTCAGAGCTGGCTTTCTTGGTGGGGGGAGGGAAGGGGAGAAGCCCAGCCCTGGCACCAGGGTTTGCGGTACAGCTGGACACTCTCTATAGCCATGAAGTAGCCAGCTTCATTCTCTGGTGTTGCTGCTCTTAGATGCTCCACAGATCACTAGGGCGCCAAGCTTCTTGTCCCAGCATGGAAGTGGGTGGCTTGTCCCTCCAGCTGCTTTCCAGCTGTGGCCATGCCGGCAGAAAGACGCTGGTGGCTCTCCAAAGGGCGCCAGGCTACCAATGCTTTGCTCCAGGAGGTCCCTGATCCGAGTGAGACATTGTGGGTAGGTTGTTCGGGGAACGGCCAATTTGCACCACCCTTGCCAGGGTTCCACATGTTTCTGATGAGCATTAATTTTACCGCCTTGAACGGGCTGATTCTTGTGGTTCCATCCCACAGATCATGGGTCGTCAGGGATCTGACGGAAGAATGCCAATGATCCTTAATGACGAGGAAGGGTGCGTTCCTTCACGGCTGGGATATCTGGCTCCCTCTGGAATGTGGCACCAACCAGAGCGGCTGGGAAGGACAGTGACACATTTTCCAAGCATTTGAATCCAGGGACTGGCAGACAGTCAGACGGTCATGAAACTAGACCAGACACATGGGGGTGGATTTCGCTGGGCCAAGCTGTTGTTCCTGCTTGAGATCTTCATACAGGTCTAGTAGCATTGCTGCCTCCTGCAGGAATCCATTCTTTTCCCTATGCTCGGCTTGTGCGTTTGTAAATAAAAGCAGTTATCTATGAAGACACCTGAAGCATCGAGTGAGTTTTTTTTTCATTCAAAGAAAATAAGTTGTCATCTTAATCATCTTAAAACTGCAGAGCTGGAAGGGGCCCTATGGGTCCTTGAGTCCGGTCCATCAAGGAGGAAGAGTGGGGATTCGAACTCCCCACCTCTGGCTCATCCCTAAACCACTGAGCGACCCAGCAGTTGTTCTGTGACAATCCAGCCTTCTTCTCAATGTGTGGAAAAGGAGAAAGTCGGGGGACTATGGTTGGAGCTTTTTGTTCAGAGCTGTGCTGGATCAGACCAAAGACCTATTCTGCTCACACAAATGACCCATCAGGATACCTACGAGAAGCCCCCAAACAGGTCATGCGTGTAGACTGTAAATCCCAGGTCATGCTTCCCTGCCTCTGAGACAGGAGGTTAACATATGGTCATCAGAGCTTGTTGAAGTTTTTTTTTTTTTTTGGAACTACAAACTCCAGAATCCCCCAGCCAGCATGGCCACTGGGCATATGAACTGGATGATCCTGAGAACTGCATTCCAACAAAAGGTAACAGCTGGATAGCTCAGTGGTTTAGGGAGGTTGGGTGTTCGATTCCCCACTGGGCCTCCTTGATAGAGACTGGACTTGATGATCCAGAGGGTCCCTTCCAGCTCTGCCGTTCTAAGAAGATGATGACGACGACAATGATCTGTAACATCTACAAACGCCATGAATTTTTCTATCTCAATTGCAAGGTGTATAAGTCGATGCCCCTCGCTACATCTTGTGGCAATGATTTCCACATTTTAACTCTGCCCAGTGCAGAGAAGTGCTTCGTATTAGCTGTGCAGATTTCTACTATCCGTCCATTCAGCTCTGTAGGATGACACAGAGTTCCAAGTATTACAAATCTCCTTGCACAAATGTATAGTTTATAATGCTGCTTCTTCAGTATGTATCTATGTATGTTATGTATGTATATACAAATAAATAAATAAATAAGATCTCTGAAATACCACCAGCAGAGGTGTAAAAAACAGAAGTATTAGGAACAGCATACATATCACACCAATATTTAACTGATACTTGGGTTTTTTGTTAAAACTTTGATCTGTTATATAATACCTGTTAAAGACACTGTTTTGAATGTTTAAATAATAACTATGTCCGTCCATTCATCTTTGTAGAATGACAAATAAGAATAATAAACACTGTTCTTATTAAATAAATACACATCCTGGAGACTGGAAGGGACTACAGGCAAATCCCACTGGGCCCAGGGCCCACTGTGTGTGATGGGATACCGAATGTTGGGTTTGGCTCAGGGGACTCCTCTGTGTACAAGCTGGCTTTAAAGAAAACAGACATCCAGCAGTTGGCTTCAAAGACAACCATACAAGCAAAGAACGGAGCCAGTCTGTTTAGGGTGTGTGTGTGTGTCGAGGGGGATCAGAATATCATGTTGGTAGTATTAGGTGAGTACACTCGTGTACTGCAGTGAGTCCTGGACCCTTTGTGCACGGCAGGAGAGGAAGTTGAACACGTTCCATATGCGTTGTCTCCGACACATTTTTTGTATCACCTGGCAGGACAAAGTTCCAAAAAGAGTTGGAATTGTTAGCACGTATACATTACTGAAACAGCGACGTCTACGTTGGCTTGGGCATGTCCTGAAAATGGCTGACGGTCGGATTCCAAAAGATCTCCTGTATGGAGAATTAGTGCAGGGAAGTTTGCCCCAGAGGGAGACCCCAGCTGCGATACAAGGAGATCTGCAAGCGGGATCTGAAGGCCTTAGGAATGGACCTCAACAGATGGGAAACCCTGTCATCTGAGCGTTCAGCCTGGAGGCAGGCGGTGCATCACGGCCTCTCCCATTTTGAAGAGACCCTTGTCCAGCAGGCCGAGGCAAAGAGGCAGTCCGGAAAGCAGCAAAATCAGGGAGCTGGACAGGGGACAGATTGTCTTTGTCTTCAGTGTGGAAGGGATGGTCACTCTCGAATTGGCCTCCTCAGCCACACCAGACGCTGTTCCAAGACCTCTATTCAGAGCGCATTACCATAGTCTCTCGAGACTGAAGGATGCCTACAGACAGTATTAGGTGACAAAGAAACTACATCTGGGCACATAGACAATCATCTCATGCCCACCTTGGAACCATTGGGTGGACAGTCTCCTGCCATCTGATGGAACCCATCTGTCACTTGGGTGGCAAGTCCTGTGGTGTTCAGACTAGAGGGGTCAACAGAGTGCACTCCCCCCAGGCTGTTTTTTGCACACACACCCAGCCCACTCTTAGTCCCTTCCTTTTTACTCCCGCAATGCACTCCAGGCAACAAAAAGGGACACCTTTTAAATAGGCCACAAGGCCTTTCCTACAACACTGAAGATTCCAAAATATTCATTTTTCAAAACTGGAGGGGGGCTTCCAGCCATTTCAATTTCCTTTTTTTTTCTTTGGGTGGGAGGGGCAGGATTTGTGGAAGCAGAATTTAAATCTTCCTACACCGGCACAAAGCTCAGCTGGCTTGCTAGATCTCAGACTGACCGTCCTCGCAGGATTGCTGTGAAGCTAACATAGCAAAAGTACGGAAATAACCAGATTCCTGCTCCCCGCCCCACCGCACGTTCCCTCTAAGACTGGGAAGATAAAAACCGACTAAATAAAATGAGGCTTCTAAAATGGAGCTCAGGAGAAGTTACTACTTTGGAACATTGCTCCCTGATGCCTAGAGTCGATGCTGGTTGTGGGATCTGACCCCAGGAAAAGTAACTTTTCCAGGGTCGGCTGCTTAGGTTCCCTGCCTCACGACCCTGTCTTTGCAAGTCAACCCAGAATACCTGGCTTCTGGGTTTTTAAAGAATAAAAAACGAAGAGGAAGGGTGGGGGGGAGGGTGCTCCTGAGGGGCAGGACTACAACACCCAGCATCCTAGGCACATGTGTGCACCTGGAACTACAATTCCCATCTCTTACCCACTCACTCACACCAGCCGGCTGGAACGGCCCCTTTGTAAAGCCCTCCTGGCTTAGAGAAGGCTCTCCCGCTTCACCCTTAGGCTTGGAGGAGTATGTGTGAAAATGCCACACTAAGTCCACGACGATCATCCACCCTAGAGTATTCCTGATGTGAAAGCTGGACAGGGAAGAAATTAAGACAAGAGGAAAAAAGAGAGACCCATTTATCTGAAATACAGCACTTTGTGGATAACCATGATCATGATGTGTCCAAAATAGCACAACCTCAGTGTCATTATTTTGAGAGAGTTGAGGCTTGATTTAATCTAGGTCCCAGACAAACAAGTGGGTCCTCGATCAAGTCATGCCTGAGTTTCTTTCTAGGAGCCAAAAATGATAAAACAGAGGTTGTCCTAGCTGGGGCACAACATGTAAAGACAAGCCTCATGAGACAATATCATCATGCTAAGAAAAAGGGAAGGCCGCAGGAAAAGAGGAAGACCATATGCGAGATGGATTGACTCCCTCAAGGAAACCACGGCTTTGAGTTTTGCTTTTTACCTGTGCCTACGGAGAGGGAAGGGTTAACTCCACTCACGCTCCCCCCCCCCTCCCCCGTTGCTTTAGGTTAGAGAGAGCCACGCAATGCTGCATGGACTGGTTTCACTCCGCAAGCTATAATCACGTTAATCGTAACGCAACCTGCTCCAAAGAAAACCCGTCCGTCTGCCTTTCAGCGCTGGCTCGTCCGGGGTGTGTCTCCCCCCACTTTTTGAAATGAGCCGTCCGAGGGAGGCGGGGCTCTTTCGCTTACTTTCCAAAGGGGCTCCAGGTAGGCTGTTCCATCTGGAAGGAGAAGAAGGGGGGGGGGAGAAGGGGAGGACCCTTCTTCCTCCTTCTGGATAGGGGCGTGCAGGCGGGGGGGGGGGGAACTTTAGAACAGCCTCCTTCTTTCCCCCTCCCTCGTCCTCTGGGTGGGGCGTGGCTGAATCTGACATATGGGGGCATGCTTTGAGGGGTTCTTTTTTTTGCTTTTAAAGGACCAATCAGCAGGGAGGAAGGGAATGGGAGGGGGGCCGTCGAAGGA
Source organism: Intellagama lesueurii (assembly GCA_037013535.1). Lineage (NCBI taxonomy): Eukaryota > Metazoa > Chordata > Lepidosauria > Squamata > Agamidae > Intellagama > Intellagama lesueurii. Next base: position 8,445,578 of record JBAJHW010000006.1, on the reverse strand, counting down.
GAGGGAAAAGTTTGTTTGGGAAAAGTTTTGCACCCCCCCCCTCCTCTCCACCGTTTATTTAAATATTACAGGAAAAGTGGGGGGAAAGGGAGACGGCATAGAAAAAGTGGTGCTGAATTCAAGGAAGGGGAGGTTTTTTTTCCCCCTTCCCTCCACCTGATCCCCAATTCTGTGACTTTTTTTGGGGTGGGGTGGGGGAGGAGGAGGAGGAGGGGGGAATCTCCCTGTTAATCTCTGTCTCTATCCCTTCTCCTGGAAAAAGGAAAATAATGGGTGCAGCAAATTGTGACGATGAAGACTTAGAATTCAAGCTGATCTTTGGAGAAGAGGAGAAAGAACCATCGGTTATGGGGGTTTCCGCTGGAAGGTGAGAGATGGGGAGCTGGCTGGGTATTTTGGGGGGGGGCGCCTGGCTTATTTACATGGGGGGCGGCGGACTGTGATCCAGTACATTGAGGACAATCGGACTTTAAAAATTAGACTATTTTTGAGTGATGTGTGTGTCTGATTTACCTGGAAGCCCCCCCCCCCCCCTTTAAGATATGTTTTTAGGAGGACGGTGCTGGTAGGAACACACCCATCCTCTTCCAAAGTTTATGCCTGTCTCCCAGAACCTGAATGGTTGAAAGTTTGAAACTTGACGTCAGTGGTTAATTAATATTTGCAATCATCTTAAAAGGTGGGTGTTTTTGTTTTCGTCCCAGGCTGCCTATGAGAAGGAACCAGGCTTGAGTTTCATGGTATAGCTTTAATGGAAACAATGTCTTTGACAGCTTTCGGATCACACAGGGTTCTATGTCAAAAGTTGAGTTCCCTGAGAGAGATGAGCTGGTTAACTTCTTTTCAGGAGTCAGGAGTGGAAGCTAGGAGGTTGGAAGTGCCAAGTTCAAATCGTTGTTTAGTCATAATAAACTCACTGGTCGCTCTGCGATGACCCATGATCTCTTAGCTTCAGCTGAGGTGTGTCTTATGGTTTAAAGGTTGTCAGGGTTGTCGTAAAGCAGTTTTGATTTGCTGGAGAAGGGGAGAGCTTTCCTTCCTCTGCTGTCTTTGTTGCCTAGCCTGGAAAGTGTACACAGAAATAGTTTAAAAAAAAAATACTGAGTGGGAGACAGAACCATAACTGGCATGGGGCATATCCTGGCAAAGCTGATGCAGATTGCAGAAGAAAATTCAAATAAGATTTATATGATCCGTTTCGGCCAGTGCTCTGGCAGGTCATTACATGTTCACGACTGCGTCATGGTTAGTTCATGTATGGTTGTATCAGATTATGATTACACACTGCCCGATTTAAGCCTAAATATCACTCTTTAGACACTTACCAGCTTGAAGCATCTCAATGCCACGGGCAGTGTTATGATCTGAGATAGCAGCACCCACATCACAAATTTCGTCTGATCAGGATTTAGAGTTCTTGTGTTTTGCTTTTTTTAAAAAAAATTTTTCCAGAGCACAAAACACAAAAGTCTGGAAATGGTCTCGTGTGGGCTTCTATTCTGAGCGTTCCCTCCTTTTTCTTCCTCTCTGTTTCAAAGCCAAACATCCCCGCATCTCTCCCTCCCTTCCAAATAAACATTTATTCCAGAAGAACTTGGCGAAGGGAGGGATGTGTGTGTGTGTGTGTGTGTGTTTGCCATTGTGTTGGTTGGTTTTGCCGCAGCAGACACGAGACAGCCTTGCGGCACCTTTGACAAATTTATGGGAACGTGTGAGTTCCTCAGCCAAAACCCTGTCTCTCGGATGCTTGAAGTGGTCACGTCAGGGAAAGGGGAAGAAAAGCACTCGAAAAGTCAAAATATCACATTTGGAAATCCAGGCTTTGAGATCCAAAATGGAAAAAATGTGGGTTGTGTGACATGGATTTCCACATGCATATTTGAAAAATGAGAAAGGGGGAGGGGGAGGGAACACTTCCCCTTTTTGTGGGTTTTGCTTTTTTTCTTCTTCCTCCAGATCATGTTTGTAGCTCAACCCTCTGCCCCACCTCATTGCCATCATCCTTCATCTCCCTCTTGGCATCAGTTGTGAGAACATATTTTTGCTCCTGTAGCCTTTATGAGATTTTTTGGGGGGGGGGCGAGATGGGGATGCAGGAGGGGAAGGGGTTCCAACTCAAAGCAAAATTGTGAAACCCCCCCCCCAAATCATCTCCTTGATTGAAGGGCCCTGCCTGTGAGGAAGCTGGGTGCCCTACCCAAGGCTACCCCAGAGGCGGAGGTAGGAAACGGGGGGTATTATTATTATTATTATTATTATTTAAAAAAAAAAACCCTACCCGAAAGGTCAAACCGTCTCTGAGCAGAGGCAGTGTCTGGTTCAAATGAAATCCAGATGGGGACTGAAGGAGGGCCTCAGGATCCCACTGAAATCCAAGCCCTTCCAGACTGGCCTGAATCCAAGGCCTTCCCCCCAAAAAAGTCTTTTTTTTTTCAGGGGGGGGAAAAAAGAGAGAAATGGCAGCAAATGGGGAGGGGGGTGGCAGCATGCACGAGGCCGGCCTGGATGGCTCTGGCATGCGGTTCTAACTAAAATCCCTGCAACGGTGCAATTTTCCTTTTCGTCTTTTGGCCCATGCCCCGTTTCCTCGGCAACGGGGGGTCCCTGCCAGTGGAGCCTGGGGCTTTGGGAAATGGCCCTTTAATTGGGTTCAGATGGTGGCCCCCTCCCTGACAGTCTCTCTCTCTCCCCCCCCTCTCCCGCCACTCCATCCCTTTCCTTCGCCCCCCCCTTTTTCCTTCCCCGAATCCTGGGTTTGTCTCTGGCCCACAAAACAGGGTGGAGGCCTCGAAAAGATTTTGGGCTGGGTTCAGGGGACGTTTTTCGAAGCCCCTTTCCTGTGCCAAACTTTTCAGAAAGTTTTCCTCTGAAAGGTGAGGGAAGGGGGGGGGCCCCACAACTTTGGCTGTCTTCTCTCTATCCTTCCTCCACCCGCTCCTCATCCAGCGAAGAAGTGGGAGAGCAAACCCCTCTGGCGAGACAGGGGCCACCCCACACTTTCTACCAAGCAGTGTTATACACAGCCCGTCACATGTAGGACTCCGGCGCCCATTGGGCTCGATCAGCACGACTGATGGTTGGGGATGATGGGTGTTGCGGGCCTTTCGGGCGCGGCTGCTGGACTGCACATGGCTAGCTGCTGTTGAGCAAAAGAAATATATTTTTATTGCTTCCTGGATGATGTTGTTATGCGCTGTCAAGTCACCTCCGACTTATGGCAACCCTATGAATGAGCGCTCTCCAAAATGTCCGGTCCTCAACGGCCCTGCTCAGCTCTTCTAAATGCAAACCTGTGGCTTTCTTAAGGGAGTCAGTCCATCTCGTATTTGGTCTTCCTCTTTCCCTGCTGCTTTCCAGCTTTCCCAGCATGATGGTCTTTTCCAGAGAATCCTGCCTTCTCATGATGTGCCCAAAGTGGGACAACCTCCGTTTCAAATTTCTGCCTCTAGAGATAGTTCAGGCTTGATTTGATCTACAACCCACTTGCTTCCTTATTATTTAGAAATCACATCCCACCTTTCTTCTGATAAGCTCAGGGCAGGAGCTGCAGCTCCCCTTCTCCCTCACAACCTTGTGAGGTAGGTCGACCTAAAAGAAAGAGCAAGAAGGAAGCACGGAAAACCATCTCTCCCAGTATCCTGTTTCCAACACAAATCAGCCCAGTTCCTCTAGAAAAGACTTGCAAACAGGGCATGAATACAAGAGGCCGGCTTGTTGTCTTGGTCCTCAGCACTGGACATTCAAAATTATATTTCCTCTGAAAAGGAGAGTTACATTTAGTCAATTATGAAATAGAAAGTTACTTTCTAAAAGTAATTTTTATTACTCATCACAGTGGCTGGAAAGTGATGCATTGTTGTTATCTGTTGCAATTTTTTTTAAAGTAACTCAGTGTGTTTTTACTCTTCCTGCTGGCTTTTTTTGGCTGTTTTTAACAGCAACATTCAGGATTAATTATAGAATAAACTATGAAACTACCCTGTTAAGATACTTCTAAGAATATCTTTTAGAAATGACTTTTAAAAGTAAAAGGTTGATCTTGACACCAGAAAAGTAACTGTGTGCCTGCTTGTTACATTACTTAATCGTTATCTATTCATTCTGTTGATATCCTGCCTTCCCTTCAATGAGCCCAGAATGGCATACCTAACTCTCCTTTCCCACCTCCTTTCTCCTCACAACAGTCCTGTGAGGTAGAGCAGGCTGATAGACTGTGACTGTCTCAAGGTGACCCGTGGGTTGTTTCATGGCCAAATGGGTTTTTTAACCAGTCGAGGCCTAGTCTGACACTTTAGTTACTACACCACACACGCTTTTGAAATTACTTGTCCTGGAAACTTTATTATGCCATATTGAACAGAGAGAGAAACTCGTTGCAGGCAATGGCATTTTTGAAGGTATTTTGAAAAGTAACGTCCTTCAACCCATGTTTCCAAAGGGCTAAACTCTTTGCAGGCAGCGATCTTTACATGCAAAATGTTACTTCCAAACATTTGGCTGAAATCCTGTTGTGCGCAGTTAAGAGACAACTTGAAGCAGACAATTGCTGTTAAATTAAGAAATCTCCACAGGCATTTCCTGTTGCACACTGAGTCGCACAATTCAGTATGCAACATATAGTGTCTATGGAGGGACGTGGTGGCGCTGCGGGTTAAACTGCAGAAGCCTCTGTGCTGCAAGGTCAGAAGACCAGCAGTTGTAAGATCGAATCCACGCGATGGAGTGAGCTCCCGTCGCTTGTCCCAGCTCCTGCCAACCTAGCCGTTTGAAAGCATGTAAATGCGAGTAGATAAATAGGTACCACCTCGGTGGGAAGGTAACGGCGTTCCATGTCTAGTCGCGCTGGCCACGTGACCACGGAAACTGTCTACGGACAAACGCTGGCTCTATGGCTTGGAGACGGGGATGAGCACCGCGTCCTAGCGTCGGACACGACTGGACTAAATGTCAAGGGGAACCTTTACCTTTACCTATGGAGATCTCTTAATTTAATGGCAATTTGCTGGTGAAAGTTACAACTTTTAGGTAACTGCACAACAGGATTTTGGCCTCCATGTCAAATTATGGCAGAACTTGACCTGCTGGGATGGATTAAGTGGATTAAATATCCAACTGTGGAGCCAGAGGTTGGAAGTTGGATTCCCCACTGCAGTTCTAAGATGATGATAGTGATGATTGATTTGGTATAAAGAGAAAGCTTCTTATTTGTGCATCTACTCCAGTTTTGTCTACTCTGGGTGGTAGCATCTATAGGGTCTCCGTCACGCTACTGGACCTTTTAACTGGTGATGTTTGGGTTTCAAACCTAAAACATAGACCTTTCTAGGACTTCTCCCTATGCAATACCTCTGGCTGACTCCCCCCCCCCCCCCCCCGTTTTATTTCCCTGTCCATACTGTTTAATGCCAATAAAGGTTTATCATATCGTATCGACTTGGCAACTTCCAGAGCTAGACTTCCTCTAAATCTGGAGGTTCTGCTTAGCTAGATGTATTTACTTCTGAGTATTACTCCAGTCTTAGGTGGCAGAAACAAAGTTTCAAATGGGGTGTGTGTGACCGTTCTGGGGTTGTTGACCAAAAAGGTTATTTTTCTGAGTTCATGGGGGTTTTATATGGTTTTGGCCTCCTCATCTTTCCAAATAAGCATGGACTGGACAAAATCATCACTGTTGTAGTAATTCAAAAGATTTATGTGCTACTAGAATGACAAAATTCACCCCAAACTAACCCTAACTCAGCTGACCTGGTCCAGATGCAGTGGGTCTTGCCAAGAAGCTGATGTCCAAAGTTAGAAGCGTGATTTGATTCGATGATCCATAGGGTTCTCTTCCAGCTCAGCAGTTCTAAGATTATTACTATTTAAAAATAATAATCTTAGAACTGCTGAGCTGGAAGAGACCCTATGGATCATCAAATCCAGCCCCTGTCAAGGAGGCAGAGTGGGGAATCAGACTCCCAAGCTCTGGCTCTGTAACCAGAGTCCTAAACCACTGAGCTATCCAGCAGTTTCTTCTTTTCCTTCCTTCTGATGTTCTTTTCTGATCTTAGCCTGCCTCTCCTACCTGGTGTTGGAGGGCGACTCAAATTACCCCCTGCCAGGATGGGAATGATAGACGTTGTCAGCCATCACATCTGGAAAGTAGTAGTAGGCGAAGACTCTTCTAAATCCAACCAAAACAAAAACCAACCCACAGGTCCCAAAAAACAAATTACGGACTTTTTGACCCCTCTAGATTCCAGCAACAGATTCCAAGCTATGAGCAGGAGCTGGTTTTTTTTTTTCTTTTCTGTTTTGCGTAACAGCTCCAAACTAAGCTGTAAACCAAGTCACTTTTGGTTAAAATCTTGTCTTAGCCACAAACTCGGTTGGCGGCCTTAGGCCATGGCTGGTTTCTCAGGGCTTCCAGCGGTGAAGTGGGGGAAAAAATTAGGGAAAAAAAGTGACCTATTTTCTTGGTTGGCTCGCTATCTCCACTCTTCATCCTGTCTTCTGGCTTGGCTGATTTCCCATCGTTCTCTGCCCTCAGCAAAAAAAATCCCAAAACAAACACACACAGAGACACACACAGAGGCCTGTGCATGCCACACTGGTTCAATTGATGCAACACATGTAGACAAACCCGGGGCCTAAAAATGGCCGCTTGTAGACAGTCAACAGTAGCCACACAACCACCGGTGGTGGCGGCAACAGTGACCGTGGTGTGTGTGTGTCTTAAATAGGGAATCATGGGTGAGATGTTGTTGGTGTGATGGTCTCAGGTTGGATAAGGATCAGAGAGCAGGGATTACTTTGGCTGATGGGGCCTTTCCAAGGATGGGGGGTTGAGTCACAGGACTCACTGTCAAGTCAGACTTAAGTTGCACCGGTGATGCAACTTGGGTTGCCCCCCACCCCAATGACTTGAATTCAACTCGCAACTCATAACCCACTCACCCCCTCCCTTTTTTCTGGGACTCGGACTTGAGTCTTGGTACCAAAGACATGAACTCGGGACTCTGACCCCAAGACTTGCCAACATCCCTGGGCCTTTCCCCTGTGGCGCAGATGATGGAGGAGGGGTGGGGTGGGCATCATCATCATCCGAGCTGGCAGAGGAACTTTAAATTAGAAGCAGGTGTCCTTCAGTGAGTGGGTGGGAGTCCAAGGAAGAAAAAGGAGAAACAAGCGATATACATTTTCATCTCTGTCCCCTACTTTGTTTTCTCCACATGTTGGTCCAAATATTTATTTATTCTAGAAGAATGATTCTTCTTTTTTCTTCCTTTGACGTGCATGTATGTGTGTATCTTGAGGGCTATTCCCTTCCTCCCCCAGTTTACTATTTATACTCTCCGAGACCTTGGGGACCCTAATGTTTCCTTGTTTTCTCTCTGTGTCTTTTTTGATGGAAAGGGGGGGGGGGAAAGGGCAGGAGTTACAGAGTTCAGACCTTAATTTTAAAGTTTGCAATGTGCCTCTATTCAGGTGTGCTCCCTTGGAAGGCTGTCCAGCCTAAATCTCATTTAAAAGTAAAAAAAGGATGGTAAGCAGTGAGAAGTTGCTGATTCACAGTGAATGCCAGACAAATTGACTGAGCTGTCAGGCAGTTTTCCACACTGGAGTCAAGATGCACGGGGCTCTCCTGATGATCTTAACACCCGAGCAAGCTCATAACTGGAGATGCGGTCCCTGAGATGCGGCCCAAGCCATTTAGGGCAGAGGTCCCCAACCCCCGGTCCGTGGCCCGGTGCCGGTCCGTGGCCTGAGCCGGACCAGGCCGCCGAGATAGACCTCCCGCCCCACCCCCGCACGCACTCACCCCCGCACAGCCCGTTTGCGCCTGCACATGCGCTCCAGCACGCCCGTGCGAGCGCCATGCCGCTGTTTGCGCATGCGCACAAGAGCATGCACGCTTGTTTGCGCATGTGCACGAGCGCGGGGGGGTGCCCCGCCTTCCCCAGCCAGTCCGCGGACCGAAAAAGGTTGGGGACCACTGATTTAGGGCTTTGTAGGTTAGAATCAAAACCTTGATTCCAACCCGGAAATGAATTGGCAGCCAGTGGAGCTGCTGTCACTGGGGGGTTTTCTGTGATCTCTGTCACCAGCCCCAGTCAGCAATCTGGCGGCTGCATTTTGGATCCACTGAAGTTTCCAGACAGTTTCCATAGGCAGCCCCACATAGAGCGCATGACAGTAATCCAGCCGAGATGTAACTAGGGCATGTATCACTGTGGCCAGATCAGGCCTTTCTGGGCATGGGCGCAAATGTATAACCATGGCCATGGGGATGTGGGGCGGTTTATTCATTCTGAAGCCCCACTAAAACTGAGTGTTGTGTTTGAGTTACAATCACGTATCTTATCCCTTCCGGAAACCCACTCATGGGTCCAGCATAGGCTTCTGCCTTTTTCAGCCTAAGATCTTCTGCTGCCTGAAGTGAGGTAGAAAAGGCCACTCCCCTTCCTGCCCCACTCCCCAAAAAAAGTCATGGTACATCATTCCAAAGTCCAATACAGGTTTTTTTTTTACCTGAGGCAGAAAATCCCTCCCTGGCCGTGAAAGTAATTAAAACAACAACAACAGCAACTTTAAGACTGTGTACCCAGGCTTTGTTACCATTCCGCCTCATGGTGGGGCCAGCCAACTCCCAACCCAGCCCTAGTTAAAGTAGGATTAACCTTGGTGTTAACTAAATGTATTCTTAAAGCATCAACTTTTTCTGTCGAATCATATATTTCTTTGTAGTACCTCAGAAAAGAGCCTTTTTTGCTGACAAATTTCCTTTAAGTCAATCTTTCCACCCTGGCACCCTCCAGATGTGATATATGACGACTCCCATTGTCCTCAACTGGCATAATGAGACTCCTTTCCCATCATTCCCATCAAGCACAACTATTTCCCATCACACATTGCAAGCATAATTCTCAGTGTCCATTGACGTCACTGGAAAATGAGTTCCCTGAAAGCGTAACACACAATGCAGTACTTATTAAATAATAATTCGGATACTGATAATAAAACATTTAAATGAGCTGTTCAGAAAGTGGATTGTTTTTAAGTTTGGACAACTGTAGCTTAGGGTTTCTGCAGCACCTGAATGATTTACTGGAGCATTCTTCTTGATGACTTTTATATTTGGAGCAGCTTCCATGTTGCAGAACAGGGAGGGAGAGATGAAAACATAAAGAAAGAAAAGCAGCAGTTAAAAAGCAAAAGTCAGCTTTTAAGGGGCAGCTGTGCTAAGGAGGCGGCAGATCTATTTCTCAAGCATATTCCAGGAACATTTAACAATATTTGACCCATTTGTTCACTGATGTACAGTATCTGTTGGAGATTTCACAGCCTTGTATGTGGCTAGGGTGACAGTCTGTTCAGCACTAGTTTCTTCCCTGCTTCTGAATTCCAAGAGAGCCTCTTTACTCTGTTTCTCCCCCCCCCCCATCTTTTGTCTGTTGGAAGCAGTGAGTCTGTTGAGGCCTGTTGTTGAAAGCAGTCAGCCATGTTTTGTCACTTTGCTGTTTTATCTATTCAACTGTAAGTAAATGAAACATTTTATCCTTTCTCCAACTAATGTCTCAGAGTGAGTTATTGAGATTGTAAGTGCCAGTTAGTGAGGGAAAAGGGTTGATCTCTGGGCAACTTGAAGCTGTTCTGCTCTCGAAACCCCCGCAGTTCTGCTGCGCAGCTAGAGGAATTTAACTAGAAACTCAACACTCTGCAACAGTACCACCCAGAGAGAGAGCTAAAACTGCTGTTCTCCTTTGAAGTGGATTACACAAGGGTGTGGGCCTTCCAGATGATTTTCAGCCATAGCCCCCAGTGTTCCTCAACCATGGTTGTTCTGACTAGGAGGGGCAACCCAGCCATTTCTGAGAGCTGCATTTTGCCCATCCTGGATTACAAAAGAAAGATCTATGCCTGCTTATGGAAGGACAGCAAAGATAGGGCCAGCCTGGCCTCCAGTGGGAGGGAGTTCCAGAGTCTGGGAGCAGCGACAGAGAAGGCCTTCTCCCGTGTCCCCCACCAAGCACACCTGTGATGGTGTTGGGACCGAGAGAAAGGCCTCCCCTGATGATCTTAACACCGTAATGGATGGGGCACCAGAATTTCTCATGCCACATTTGTCTCTTCCTTTACAGACCTGGATGCAGACAATCTCCCTGCCTATTGTTCACTTACTCTGGGTGACCCACCTCCTTATGCCTCTCCTCTGGGCATCCCATGCCCACACCATCTCAGCGGGGGCCGTGCTGGCATGCATTCGCCCCCTCCCCGGCCTGCCGACTTGGACGGCGACACCTTTGAGAGTCAGCCGGCCCGGCGTGTCCGCCTCGGAGGCTCCCGGGTGCTGGAATGCCCCAGCATCCAGATCACCACCATTTCCCCGAGCCATCGGATCGAGGAAGACGACTGGGACTCTTCTCCTCGGGACTACCTCCTGCTGGAGGCTTTTGGGGGCTACCGGGAGGCAGCCCCAGCTTCAGGCTTCTTCACCCCAAGTCCGGCCAGCAGCGGCAGTGTCTCTCCCTGGAGCTTTTTTTCGGACGACGAGGCCCCCGCAGGAGACGACGTCGAGCACGAGTTGAATGAGGCGGCTGCCCGTTTTGCCCTTAGTTCCCCCTTGGGCTCTCCACGGGGCTCCCCGAAACCGTGGTCATCTGCCGATGAGTCGTGGCCCGCTTACGGCTATTCCCCGAGCCGGGGAGCGGAGGATGGATGGATGCTTCTCGGCCCTCGTCCGGCTTCTCCCTGTGGCAAACGGCGTTACTCCAGCTCCGAGACACACTCCTCAGCCTCCCCGTGTTTGTCCCGGAGAGGGAGCCTAGGAGAGGAAGTTCTGGGGGACTCTGGGGAGGTGGGAGGCGATGCGGTCCCCTTCAACTGTACCGGAGCCCGGCTGATGGAGAGCATTCCCCAGAAAGCCAGGAAAACTTCGACGGAGCAAACAGTCGCCTTGACCCGGAAGGAGGAAAACGGCTGCAATGGAGAAGACGGGAACGGTGGCCCAATGGGAGGATTTGGACTCGGTCTGGGACGTAAAGAAGGGATGGATTACCTCGCCGTTCCCTCTCCCTTGGCGTGGTCCAAAGCTCGTATTGGAGGACACAGCCCTGTATTCAGGTAATGCCTGCTAAAGAGGGGAGAAAGGCTTTCATTTCTCGTTAAGAATGTGTGTTTTGGGATTCACAAAGATTCTCTCTTGAAAGAATGGTCAACCACTCTTGGGAGGATGCTCAAGCAGTGCATGATGGGAATATCCGTTTTCTGATGTTTATCTCCAGTAGCCCTTTTTCAGCCTGAGGTCCCAGTTCTCGTTTTGGAAGGGTCTCAGGACCCACCAAGGTTAAGGATAGGATCATAGCGAGGTGAGCAGGCCTAGATATAATTATTACCTTTTTGTAGAGTTTCCCACCGAGCATATAAAGCAAAGTTCGATTCTCTGTGTGTTTACTCGGACGTAAACTCCAATGCAACAGAAGCCTTGCATTCAGAAACAGAGAAAGTCACGCTGATGTGTTGTTGATTTCCGAGTCTTGGGCATTCCAGGAACACTCCTCTTTTTCACCTAATTCTAAAGACTGATCACACTTCTGGGAGCTCATTTCTCCTTGGTTTACCCCCAAAATATGCAGTTTTCACCACAGAGTGAGGTAGCTGCAAGAGAAGTGACATTAGGTAAAGGTAAAGGTTCCCCTTGACATTTAGTCCAGTCGTGTCCGACTCTAGGGGGTGGTGCTCATCCCCGTTTCCAAGCCGTAGATCCAGCATTTGTCCAAAGACAGTTTCCGTGGTCACGTGGCCAGCGCGACTAGACACGGAACGCCATTACCTTCCCACCAAGGTGGTACCTATTTATCTACTTAAATTTTTACATGCTCTCGAACTGCTAGGTTGGCAGGAGCTGGGACAAGCGACGGGAGCTCACTCTGTTGCGTGGATTCGATCTTACGACTGCTGGTCTTCTGACCTTGCAGCACAGAGGCTTCTGCGGTTTAACCCGCAGCACCACCATGTCCCTCTGACATTACACCTCCTTAAATTAAATTACACTGTTAACTGTTGTGTCTTTTTTTATTGGAAGCAGAAGGTACTCCTCCTCCTCCTCCTCCTCCTTGTTGTAGCAGCAGCAGCCGTAGTAGTTCCAGGGGATGCCAAAAGTCGAAAATAAAGAATTGGAAAAACTAACTGAAACATCTCGCTTGTGGATGAAACACACTTCAGTGGTCCCCGTAGTCATTGGGGCTTTGGGAACAATATCAAGAAATTTCACACAGTGCTATAAGCAGTTGCAAATCTCAGAAATAACACCATCAGAGTTACAAAAAATGGGAATATTAGGAACAGCATAATACTGTGCTGATATTTAACAGATACTTGGGGTTTTGGTTAAAACTTGTATCTGTTATATAATACCAATGCGTTTTGTAACTTTGAGCCAGAGGTTGGGAGTTCGATTCCCCACTGTGCTTCCTTGACAGGGACTGGTCTTAGTGATTCGTAGGGTCCTATCCAGCTCTACAGTTCTAAGATGAGGAGGAGGAGGAGGAATAGCAGTTACTTCTGAGCATTGCCCAGTTCTGCCCAACAAAGAAACTGTCCACCACATATCCTTCCCATCGGCTTGGGCGAGAGAGAACTTGGAGAAGTTTCTTTTTTGGGCTACAAATCCCAGGATCCCCCTACAGGCTGGTGGATTGTGGGGTTTGTATTCCCCCTCAGTCCTTTTCCCCCCCCCCAAGCTCTAGCCCAGCTCTGATGGCAAATGAATCTTCTGCTGGAGGAGGGAAGTCTTGGATCGCCTTTCCTCCACCCACTTCTAAGCCAGCCGGACTGAATTTGCCAGCTGCGCTGACGGCTCTTTGGTCTGGCTGCCAGAGGTTCTGTTATATAAAAACAACTTGTCAAGCCAGCCCAGGCAGAAGGGCTGGTGTCTCCAGTTACACATCCCAGACCCCAGCTCTGCATGTTTGCTGTGGTGGGGATGAGGATGGGGGAGTATGTGTGTGTGTGTATGTGTGTAGGGAAGTGGCATAAACATGTCCTGGTTCCTTCCCTGTTAAGGTAAGCAAGTGTCTGTGAAGAATTTTCTCCTGCTTGGTGGATCCGCCTCGTGATGACCTTCGAGTCTGGGGCAGGGTTTCTGTCTCCACCCTCCCCATCTCCATTTTTTTTTTAATTCAAAAATCTATGGCCAGCTTTGTCTCCTGCCCTCCGCTCCCAGCCCTGTCACTGTTCCTCCAAGTTAGAGGAAAAATCAGGAAACGGCTGCACGGTTGTGGAAACAATAGAAATACAGGCACAGGTGATCTCTTTAATCAGCCATTAAGAATATAAATATATAAAACCAGAAAATGAAAAAACAAAGAGCAAGCGTTCGGTGATCAATCATCTTATCCGAGGCCGTGCATCAAGTTCTTGTGGCTGGTTCCAACTTATACGGTGTTATTAATGCCCCAAATTCCAAAGTAGAGCTTTTTCATTGTTTTAAGGCAAAGGTCCACTTCACAAAACGCCTCCTCCGTGATTGCAAAGGGATTTTTTTTTTTAAAGTTTCTGTAGGCATCGGTGGATGTATTTGAAAAGCAAGGGAGGGGCGATTTTTCCAGGGATGGTTCTCATAGCCATGCAGAGAGGAGAGTTAAACCTTTTCTCACAGCAGGAAATCCCCGACCAAAGTACCCCCCCCACCTATGCTTCAGGGGAACTTTATTAGCACCACTGGAAGTTTTACACTGTTATACACCATGGCGGGAAAGGGAAAAATCCATAAACCCCTATAACTGCTCAATGGTGACACCGAGGATCTGTCTAGAGAGGGACAGAAATGGGGCTGGCTCTATCATTAGACAAAATGAGACAGTCTCCCCCTCCCCTGAGGCAACAGATTTTGGGTGTCATTAAAGAGGAAGCAAGTAGTTATTTGTTTAAATTATGCTTCAGGGGAGAAGGAGCATTAGCCGCTCTACCTCGGATACAAACATATTTTGCCATGGCCTGATTTTTAATAGGTCATTGTTTCATAATGGCTGAGCAGATCTGCACAAACAGAAGTCAGCTGTAGGAGGTTGTGTAGCAAATTTAGGCCCTTTTTGCTGCGCTGTCCTAGAATAGAAAAGGTAAAGGTTCCCCTTGACAATTTGTCCAGTTGTGTCCGACTCTAGGCGGCGGTGCTCATCTCCGTTTCCAACCCATAGAGCTAGCGTTTGTCCGCAGACAATCCTCCGTGGTCACGTGGCCAGCGTGACTAGACACAGAACACCGTTTACCTTCCCACCGAGGTGGTACCTATTTATCTACTCGCATTTTTGCATTTTGCATGCTTTCGAACCGCTAGGTTGGCGGGAGCTGGGACAAGCGACGGGGGCTCACTCCGTCGCGTGGATTCGATCTTACGACTGCAGGTCTTCTGACCTTGCAGCACAGAGGCTTCAGCAGTTTAACCCGCAGCGCCACCACGTCCTAGAATAGCGGACAATAAACATATGTTTCCTATTTCTGCCTCATATCAACTTGTGCAGGTAGCTACACCTCCCAAGCTCAACATCTGCTTTTCTCTGGCAGTGTAAATACGAAATATTCTTACAAAGAAGGGTCTCTTTATGTCTGCCATACGTTGTGGTCATTTTGTTTTTTATCTTTCCCTTTTTGTGGGAGTTTTAGGTGCACAAAACGTTATATCAGTAGGTCTCTTGATAAGAATACATGAATTGCTCTATGTAGCTGTCAAGGACATTTTATTAGCAATACGTTTTTGCCTGTATGCTGCTCTGTAGCTTTATCAATGCATCAACAGCTGGGGAGCTCAATGGTTTAGGTATCTGGCTACAGAGGCAGAAGTTGGGAGTTCGATTCCCCACTGTGCCTCCTTGACAAGGGGCTGGACTGAGTGGCCACTTCCAGTTCTGTAGTTCTAAGATGAGGATGATTATTATCATCAACAACAACAACACGAGCATCAAAATGTGGCTGATTAACAACAGCCAGATTTAGGCTGAATATCAGGAGAAACTTCCTAACTGTTAGAGCAGTACAAGAATGGAACCAATGACCCCAGGAGGTGGTGAGCGCTCCAACGCTGGAGCCTTCAAGAGAAAACTGGACAACCATCTGTCAGATCTGCTTTGACTTGGATTCCTGCCTCAAGCGGGGGGGTTGGACTCGATGGCCTTATTGGCCCCTTCCAACTCAATGATTCTATGATTCCTTTTTTTGACTGCAAGATGTGTGCCGCTCCATCACGTTCTGTGTGAATTGAGCACAGTCTGAAGTTGAAGAAGAAGGCCTTGACTCAGCAGCCATCTGATGATGACATCCTTCCCACTGTGTAGACAGAGCTTCTCCACAGGACACCAGCCATTGTCCCTTGACCTGTTAGTGTATGCTATGCTCCTTTAAACTTTCTATATATTCCAAATGTAATGGAGTTGACAGCGTCTTTTTAATGTATCACAATTATGTCATTTGTATGGTGTTTTGTGAACCTCTATGCAAATGGCTTCAAGTTGAAAAACTGATATAAATCTCACCAGTTTGAAAAACTGATATAAATCTTACCCAGGTTCTTTCCTATCTGAATATGAGTAACATTTGCAAATGGTCTGGTCAACTCTGATTTTTAAAAAAAATTGAGCTCAAATTCTCACCTCGATCTGACAGTGGGTTGGGCAAATCAGATGGAACCCCATAAGCTCAGGTTAAGAAATACAGAACTTCTCTTTCATCAGAACTCACAATTTATTTATGGCACGGGTCATGATGCAAGATGGCCACTGGTTCAGATGAGTTTTAAAAAAACTGTTGGATAGCTCAGTGGTTTAGGTCTCTGACTGCAGAGCCAGAGGTTGGGAGTTCGAATCCCCACTGTGCCTCCTTGACAGGGGCTGGACTGGATGATCCATAGGGTCCCTTCCAGCTTTGCAGTTCTGGGATTATTATTAAAAGGGATTTAGGTTGTGCTGAGATGGTGGAAAAATCGTGTTCCTGATCATACCAGAAAGACTCCAACCTGCCCTCAAAACGTAGTAGCCGTCCTGCTGGACAAAATAGGTCCAGCTTGAGCATGGATTGGGGTCAGGTTGATGCGCCATTCCCTATATGTTGTGTGATTGCTGGGGAATAGCTTTCACCTGACTGCACCACAAGTGGTCCAAAATGCAAGCTACTGTATATACCTGTGTGACTCCACCCTTAGAATATCTTAGAAGACAGAGCTAGGCGTAGTAGTTAGCCATGATGACCAAAAGAGAGCTTCCATATCCAGAGGCAGTGTACCTCTGAATAACAGGTGATGGGGCAAAGAGCCTCTCCTTAGGTATACTCCTTGTGAACTTCATAAAAGCATCCGGTTGGCTACCAGGTAAGCAGGATGGTGGCCCAGACTGGCTGGATGTTTTGGTATCACCTGTCAGGGCTCTTGTGTTCAGAAAATGGAGGTTGTAATGCATGCTTCATGGCTGTGATCTGAATGAAGGCCAGTAAGAAAGCACATGGTAGGTTTTAAAAGGGTCTCAGAATGAGACTGGAGGGAAAGGATATTCCAAATGCTTGAGGACTAGCAACCTTGTGTAGTCTTGTCTATGTAGTAAATATTCTGGTGCCACTCACGGGCAGTTTGGGCAAAAACAGAGGTTTTGGATCGAGTGACAGTGAGTGTTACAGGCAGGAAGAAGTTTAACTGGATGCTTTAACGTGGGGGAAGAAATGTTGATGGTGCCACGAAGTGGGGGGGTGGGGGAGAACAGGACATTTTCTTACCAGCCCTTAGAAGATAGAAACTTTGATGGTGCCATGAAGTGGGGGGGGGGGAGAGGGGGAGAAACGGGACATTTTCTTACCAGCCCTTTCCGCAACCAGATCAGAACTGAAATGGCCAAAAAAATGTGGAGGAAAAAGTCAAAATAGGAGATGACTTGATGCATTTCTGGTTTTGATTTTTTTTTTTTTTTAAATGTGAGCTTTTGATGGCTTGGCGTCACTGGTCCATAATGTTTCCAGGAACAGAACAAGCATTTCCACACCAAAAAGCTTTTTATTTATTTATTTATTTATTTTTCTGGCTAGAGAGGGTGCCTGGGGGCTAAAAAAATGGTTTCGGAGTACATGTGCCATCGGTCAGATTCACCCATTCTAGAGACTGAACAACATATTTTTAATTGTAATTTGATAATGTAATTTGATGTACTTGTGTTTCAGATCTTCCTGTCTGTCAGTTAAATGTTGGGTGTCCTGTTCTTTTGAAGAACAGCAGGAAGGGGGGGGGCGGAGTATCTTGGCATGCCACAATATTTATTTATTTTATTTATTTATTTCATTTATACCCCGCCTATCTGGTCAATTGTGACCACTCTAGGCGGCTGTTACACAATGTTACAGAGATGAGCAAAAAGCCACAAACCTTGTGGAGCAGTGGTTAAACTGCAGTACTGCAGTTAAGCCTCTGCTCATGACCTGAGTTTGATGCCTATGGGCTCTGGTAGCTGGCTTGAGGTTGATTCAGCCTTCCATCCTTCCGAGGTTGGTAAAAATGAGTATCTAGATTCCTGAGGGACAAAGTGGTTGTTTGCATCATTATGTTGTAAATCACCCAGAAAGTGCTCCAAGCAGTGTATATAAGTTGAAACAATAACAACACCTTGCATTGACATTTGAAGAAAAAGAGTAGAGCATGTGATCGAGTT
Source organism: Intellagama lesueurii (assembly GCA_037013535.1). Taxonomy (NCBI): domain Eukaryota; kingdom Metazoa; phylum Chordata; class Lepidosauria; order Squamata; family Agamidae; genus Intellagama; species Intellagama lesueurii. Next base: position 8,427,918 of record JBAJHW010000006.1, on the reverse strand, counting down.
TCTGAAGTTTCCAGGTTCGACCTTGACGGCATGTCCAGTATGAAGAAAGAAAGAGCTGCTGTCGTTCTGAACAAATAACACTAGGCTAGTAGGACAAAAGTTTGACCTAGTATAAGGTGGAAAGGTTACCTGGGAAACTTACTCTTCATTTGGACTGTGCAGCGTCAGCCCCTTCGGCTGGCATATCCCATGACTGCTAGCTGTTGCAGAGTTTTGAATTTTTGGTTAAATTCCTCTAGTAGTGCAGCAGAAGTAAAAAGAAAGAATAAAAGTTTCCATTACTTACAAATTAAACAGATCAAACAGCGAATGGACAAACTTCAGCAACATACTTCAACAGATCCACTGCTTCCAACGGAGTAAAAGAGAGGGAAAGAGGCATAGAGCAGAGAGGCAGGGCTCTCTTTGAATTCAGAGGCACGGAAGGAATGATTGGATACTGCTAGATAGATTGACAGTCACCCTAGCCCAGAAAGGTCCCTCCCAACCAAACCTACTAAAGGCGTGCAAGCTTGCAAAGACTCCAACACTAGCTTCAGGAGTACAGATGTTGTATTCCGAGAAAGTAAGTTTTCCAAGCCTATTCTACATGTACTTTTTATTTCACATAAGGTTGTATTAATTCCAAGTCATACCTAGTCATTTTTGTGATGAAATTAAGTCTACCAAGTTCAGATTCAGGGCTTAAACGGTCCTCCTTGTCTTTGGAAATCTGCAGGTCTTCTGCTCTCCCACCTCTGGACTGGCCCCTCCCCAGTCAATATGAACAATATGAGCTGAAAATTGAAGTGCAGCCTCGAACTCACCACCGAGCCCACTATGAGACAGAGGGCAGCAGAGGTGCAGTGAAAGCCGCTCCAGGAGGACATCCCGTGATAAAGGTATCTGCGGGGTGGGCAGAGAAATCACAAGCTGGTATCAGAGTGGGGTGGTGGGTTACAGTGTAATACTGGGTGGATCTGGGTTCAAATCTCCACTTGTAACCTTTGGGTGAGTTACCAGATCTCAGCTTAAACTACCTTATAGGGTCACTGGGAGGCCTTCCACCAGAAGCTGTTTGGAAGAAAGATGGGAAGGGCCCTCCAAAGCGAGGTGCACGCTACCGAGAAGGCCCGTTTTCTCTTTGATGACTTCCTTTGGACTGGCCACACCTACTACATCAGAGATTTGTCGGTCTGGGTGGGGTGGTTTAGGCTTGAAAATGAATCAGAGATACCTCTAAGCATGTGTAGAGTGTATTTTAATCATCGTGACTTTCAGGGCTGTGGAGAAAAGGATCATAAGCTGAGCACAGGTCAATATATTTCAGACACTTCTCCCTTTCGGATTCCCCCCCCCCCCCCGAATTCAGAAAGATGTGATCATTCTTTTATGTGAGATAGATTCAAGTATACAGTGGTGCCTCGACTTATGACCATAATCCGTTCCAGAAGATGGACGTAACTCGAAATGGTCGTAAGTCGAAGCACCATTTCCCATAGGAATGCATTGAAATGCAATTAATCCATTCCGGCCGAAGAAAAAAATCACAAAAAAAAAAAAAAATCACTGCAAGACTCATTGGAAACGCGATTAATCCCTTCCGGCCGAAGGAGGGGGGGGGGAAGAAAAGCAATTAAGCGTGCAAGACCCATTGGAAATGCACAGAAAACAAACGGAGCAGATCGGAAATGCACAGAGAACAAAGGGGGCAGGTCGGAAATGCAAAGAAAACAAAGGAAAAAGCAAGGGAAGCATGCAGGACCCATCAGAAATGGGGAACCCCCCCAAAAAGCAATCAAACCCCCCAAGACCCATAGGAAATGGGGGGAAAAAAGCCAAAAAACAAACAAACCCCCCCAAGACCCATCGGAAATGGGGAAAAAAAACCCCCAAAAGCAACCAACCCCCCCCAAGACCCATCGGAAATGGGGGGAAAAAGCCAAAAAACAAACAAACCCCCCAAGACCCATCGGAAATGGGGAAAAAAAACCCCAAAAAGCAACCAAACCCCCCAAAACCCATTGGAAATGGGGGGAAAAACCCAAAAAACAAACAAACCCCCCAAGACCCATCGGAAATGGGGGGGAAGCCAAAAAACAAACAAACCCCCCAAGACCCATCACAGCACAGAAACATAACCCCCCCCCCCCAGCCCAAAACCACGCTGCAAAAACACCCAGAACAGTTTTTAAAAAGCAGAAAACAGCACCTTACCTTACCAGGCAGCCCGAAGCCTCCCTGCAAACACACACACACACGCTCACTCAGAAGCAGAAGCGAGGCAGTCCCAAGCCTCCTCTGATCACACACTCTCTAACTGCTGGGGCAAAAGAGCTACAAAGAAGCAGCCTCGTCACCACCTACAGTTAGAGATTTGAATTTCCCACCTTTTCCCCCTGCCTTTTCCTGTTCGTAAGTGGAAGCTCCGGTCGCAAGTCGAAGCAAAATTTTGTGGCCGGAGCTGGTCGTAACTCTAAATGGTCGTAAGTAAGGACGTTCGTAAGTCGAGGCACCACTGTACTTACAACAACACATATTTAAAGATGCATTTGTTTGCTTCCCAAGCTATAAGGGCTTTTTTTTAAAAAAAGGTCAATTATTTATTCGCTCCATTTTTAAGAACTGCTGGGTAGATCAAGTGGTTTAGGGATCTGGCCGCAGAGCCAGAAGTTGGGAGTTCGATTCCCCCACTGGGCCTCCTTGACAGGGGCTGGACTTGATGATCTATAGCAGCGGTCCCCAACCTTTTTGGAACTGCGGACCGGTTGGGGGCGGCGGCTCTGTGCATGGGGGGGCGGGGGCATCCCCGCGCTCGCGGGAGGGCGTGTCGTGCTCGCGGGAGGGCGTGTCGTGCTCGTGTTGCGACACACCCACCTGCGAGTGTGACACCCCCACTGTGTGTGCGTGTGGGAGGCGGAGATCCTTCTCCAAGACCCAGTCCTGGGAAGCCCACGGACCGGCACCGGGCCGCAGACCGGGGGTTGGGGACCCTTGATCTATAGGATCCCATTCCAGTTTTGCAGTTTTTAAGATTAGATTAGATTAGATTGCCAGGAAAAAGATTATATTCAACCACTCCACACCCTCAGTGTGTTTCATGGTTTAAGTAGGGATTTGAACCTACATCTCCCGCATCTTCAGCTAAGACCCTAACAACTATATCTCACTGGGTCTTAATTTAATGATTTATTTACTAGGCAATGTCAGCCAAATTAATCCAGTAGGAGAAGGGAGAGCTGGTTCTTCCTTCTGCTCCTCCTTGAAAGAGGCTAGATTCGGTGATCCATAGGATCCCTTCCAGCTCTCTAGTTCTAGGATGATGAAGAAATGCTCTTTCTTTGCTTCTTTTTCATCATCATCTTCTTCTTCGGGCTGGTTTGAAAACATCTCTCCAGCAATTTGAGTGAGGAAAACTGTTCCCACTTCAAAGAATTTCCTAACGGCATTTAAAAAAAGAAAGAAAAGAAAAACGGTAAATGTCACACAGGCTTTGTTTATAACAAATTGTGCAATAGATGTCCACTAAATGTAGGTTAAATAAGAGGGAAATGCTTGACTTAAAATAAAACAGGAACGAGTGAGCAATTCTTGGCCTGCTCACTCTTAAAATGAGAAGATGAGGGAAGAGATTTTGGAGCAGGAAAGATTCAGGAGGTGGGGGTAAGCCCAACCGAGCTTCAGTGAAACTCCTTCAGTGCCGTATTCCTGCTCTCACCTGGCTTAATTTAATCCATTTACAATTTCATGGCCTTTATAAGTGGGATCTGCCATCGAGGGCTTCAGATGTCAAGTCCAGAAATTCTCCTCTCTCTGTGTGTGTGTGTTTTTTCTCTCTTTCCCTTTTATTCCCATCCTCCCATTTAAAACATGCAGGCTTCCCTTCCGCGGCACATTCCCCTGTAGCCAGGATCTAGGGTCTGCCCTTTCCCACGCTCTAAGACCAGAGTCGTAAGGCTGGTCTCCTCCTGCACCCATTGCTCTGCGTCATTCTTTGCCGACGATAGAGAGAGCAAATGGGGGGGGGGGAGACAGAAGAGCCATGCGTGCAGGAAGATTCCTCCCCAGGCAGTTTTTAACAAAGTTTTCTGTTTGCCTTCTGTTTGTGTTCAAGTTTTGACTCCTCCCAAGGGGTCCATTTCTATTTCCTTCTAAGCTGCGCATCTCATTCACCTTTCCCCTGTGATCTTTCTATTCCACTGTTTGAAAAAGTTACTTTTTGGGGGGGGGGTACCTCCCGGAAGTCCCCATGCAGCAGGGCTGAGTGGAAGGCTCTGGAAGCTATACTTTAAAAAGAGTAACTTTTCCAAGCTTTGCCTTCTACTTCCCATTTTCTCACCACACACACACACCCTCCCTGAAAAGCTGGCAAAGATCTGTGCTGGTAGCAAGATTGCTTCCCTTATTCTGTACCCCCCCCCCCCTGCAACAAAGAGGGCTTCCTGGAATGTTCCATCTTGCATGACATGACGATGAAGGGGGAGAAGATGTCGAAAAAGGAGTGTTTCCTTTAAAGCTCAAATCGACTGCAGCTGTTAAGTCTTGGCTTCTGATTAAAAACATGTGGCCATACCCTGAGGCGAGACCACCAAACGGCTGCTGTCTCCAACTGCAGGAGAGAGTGCCAGAAAGCATTGATTGGTAAGGGGTGCTGGGGGTGGAGACAAGGAGCCAACGATAGATCGGTGGGACTGAAATGGTACAGCCCATCTGGGGAATGGCGTTCCCTGTTCGTAAGTCTGCATTCATAGGTCTGATTCAAGATGGGGATTAACTTGAATACCCTGATGGAAATTCAGCGATCATAGAAAAGAATCTAACATGGGGATATTGGACTGTTCTTATCTGCTACAATAATTTGAAAAGACACAGGACAACACTTGAAACCTTCCCTCTCTCAACTGTTAGTGTTTATGAACATTCCGTGACACCACCCTCATAGAACTTTTGGGGAAAGGGGTTTCCTAGCTCTGCTGGTTGAGAATCCGTCTGAAGGAGCCACGACCGTGACATCTGAAAACAGATTTCTGTGTTTTGCCCATGACAAAGTGAATCCGATCGTCCATTTGCCACTGGCAAAGAGTCTCAACTGTTGTATGATGTCACAGAATGTTCAAAAATACTCCATAATGGTCGAAGGAGAAAGTTCAGCCATGGCATGTCCATTATAGAAATGTGTTAGTGGTGAATCCGTGAGTGGGTTAAGAAATGCTTACCATGTGAAAATGGCAAACTTGTTTTGAAATGGCTAACGTCGCAAATGAACATTAAAAAAAATTGCTTGATAAATAAGCATGAAAATTGAATCAGTGGTTTGGGCAAAAAGTTTTTAAATCCATAAGGACAAGAAGCATACGGTTACACTTTTCTTTTCCTACACAAGCTTCTAGGCTATGACGAGAAGCCCCTCACCCTTCAGATGTTCATTGGCACAGCAGATGAGCGGAACCTACGCCCCCATGCCTTCTACCAGGTACACCGTATCACCGGCAAGATGGTGGCCACCACCAGCTACGAGTCCATCATCAATGGTACCAAGGTCCTTGAGATATCCTTGCTGCCCGAGAACAACATGACAGCCAAGTGAGTCCTTTTTTGCAACCACAGGAGTAAGAGGTTCTTCTCCTGCCTGTAAGAGGCCTGGAGAATATATCAGAATGGAATGTCTCCATGTCCTGTGGATTATCTGGATTATCAGTTGTGCAAACTTCAGATTACAGATAGCACATCGCTGGAATCCAGAATTCCTTAAGGTCCTGAAAGATTTCTGATTGATATAACATAAGGTTTCTCAGCTCCTATATCTTGGAAATTAGTTTTCCTTGTTTTGGGGTTGATCCACATGAGATAAACAGGCTTCCTTTTTAAAGTCGAATTGTTTCGGCACGAATCTGTGGAATCGCCATCAGCTTCTAACAACATGGTATAGGTGTCATCTGATTTGTCCTTGAGAATGTGCACAACATGGAAGGCGAGACGGTCCTGTTTCTCTGACACTGGCATTCGTAGGCTGGGCTGGAGGCACGCTGGGTGTCTACAGGAAAATCTTCGTGAAATGCCTTTTGTAGATCCATGACTTTGGGGTCTCTTATCTTGTGGGTCTGGGACGATGTAATTACATCTACGGGCTTTGCTGTGGATCCTCGGACATTCTTGGACTCCAAATCCCAGATGCCCTTATTAGCACAGCTGGTGGTAAAGGCTTCTTGGAGTTGCAGCTCAAGAACATCTGGGGACCCAAGACTGGAAACCACTGCTGTAGACAATAGATTTTGTAGTGTGCTCAGGATGGAAGCTAGAGGCACATGGGCACCACCATGAGGCTACAACATAGACGTCTTACAACCATGCTCTGTTCAAGACCCAGTGACTGATATAGATACATGCATGCCTCTAGCTTCCTTCCTGAAATATCTGTTGTCCACAGCCAAGCTATAATCGCATCTGCTTAGAAAGGAACATTTGTGGTTTGCAGACATGCCATAAGACTAACAGGAGATTTATGTCATTTCTGTGTCATAGCAGGTATCAGGAGCATATGCATATACTTAATTTTTTCTTTCTTTTAAAAATCAGCTTATGGGAATGAGAGCCAGGTATGAATATCAATATGACAGTGAAAGCAGAGAGCAGCAGAATTTGTCTCACAGCAGGAAAAAAAACCCACACACCTTTATCTGTTCCACATCCAGCTCAACTGTTTTCCTTCCACTTTCTCCCACTTACCCCTCTTTCCCGGCTGTTCACCTTCCCCGCTTTCCAGCATTGACTGTGCAGGCATCCTCAAGCTGCGAAACTCGGACATCGAACTGCGCAAAGGCGAGACCGACATTGGACGCAAGAACACACGGGTGCGGCTGGTCTTCCGAGTCCACATTCCACAAGGCAACGGCAAAGTGGTCTCAATCCAGGCGGCCTCCGTGCCCATCGAGTGCTGTGAGTGCAGCAGGAATGGCTTTTCCATCTGGGAGATGGTGGGAGGAGGTGCCACCTTCTCCTTCGCTTCAGACAAGACAGTCTTCATGGTTGTTCTGCAGGGAAGGGGGACTTGCAAGGTTTCATAGAATCATAGAAAAGTGAAGTTGGAAGGGGCCTACAAGGCCATCAAGTCCAACCCCCTGCTCAAGGCAGGAATAGAAATCGAATGATATCTGCCAGGTGATGATCTAAGTTTCTCTTGAATGCCTCCAGTGTTGGAGCACTCACCAACTCCCGAGGTAACTGGTTGCGTTGTCGTACTGCTCTAACAGTCAGGAAGTTTTTCCTGATATTCAACCGAAATCTGGCTTCCTTTAACTTGAGCCCATTGTTGCATGTCCTGCACTCTGGGATGATCGAGAACAGGTTTTTTTATTTTAAAAAAAGACATGGACCCAACTTGCAACTTGGACTCATTTTTTCCAAACTGCGTTGTTGAATCCCTCTTAGGGATTGGCTCTCCTACCTGCTTCCACCGCCACCATCTTCAGAGGCAACAGAGCCAGCTTCCCTTCCTGGAACTGGCCTCTACGTCTGCGCATGCGCCGGCCGATCAGCTGGGTGGTGTGTGTGTGTGTGGGCGGAAGCAGCAGCCAACATCTGGAAGGGGCGCTGAGCCTGCTGCCTCTGAGGATGGCGGTGGCAGGAGATGGTAGGACGGCCACCGACTCAAGAGGGGGACTCAAGGTTTTGGACTCGGGACTCGGGCCCAAAAACTTGCCAACATCCCTCTTGTTCCAGATGGAACATGTGGTCTCCATGCCAACATGCTGTCCTTTGCTCTCTTCTCACAGCCCAACGCTCTGCTCAGGAACTCCCCCAGGTGGAAAACTACAGCCTCAGCGCATGCTCAGTGCATGGTGGAGAGGAGATGGTGATCAGCGGGGCCAACTTCCTGCCTGAATCCAAGGTTGTCTTCATTGAGCGGGGCCCTGGTAAGCGACACCTCATGCCGTTTATAGCTTGCTTTTGCTCACTCTGGACTCCTTGATCATTTCGGATCCTGGGTTGGTTGGTTGATTTCCTACACTTATATACCGCTGACTTAGTGCATGCGCTGTTCAAAGCGGTTTACAACACAGTTAGTGAACAATAACCCCAACCGCCCAGGGAACCAACAAACCTCCCCAGTGAACACATACAATGGAAACATAGCATTCGAAGTGATGGTGGACTCCAGAAACAAATAAAATATACTTAACAGAGGATGCCCTGGAATGCTTCATGAAACAATAACATCTTCCGCATCCTCTTAAAGGATGGGAGGGAGGATGCCTGGAGTCCATTCCATAGGGTAGAGGCCACAACTGAGAAGGCACAATATTTAGTAACAGTCTTCTTGTCGACTTCTTTTAGCGGTTGTGACTAAGAATGGAGCCTCTATGACTGACGACACTGTGCCTGCCATTAGCAGACACTGGGATTAGACAGTAAAGTATAGCAATCTCTAGCATTACCTGTTTGAAAGCTTCTGAGAGGAGTCTAACTAGGCTTTGTGGGCGTATGGCTTCAGCCATCAAGCTTCCCCATAGACTGGATGCAGCTGTGCGATGCTTTGCTTTTAGACTCCGCCCTGCCCTGCCCTGAACCAATCACTTTCTGGTTTTAGATGGAAAACTCCAATGGGAAGAGGAGGCAAATGTGAATCGGCTGAAAAGCACAGAGGTGAGGATTCCAGATGTTTTCATAAATATGAGAAGTGCGCAGGGGGTGTGGTGGGCAGGATTTTTCCTGTCAGGAAGAGGCCTTCTGGATCTTTACTGGAGCTTTGAAATGGGGACAGGGAGATGCTTTTAATGTATAGGGATGATGGCAAGGAATAAGCTGGCTACATTCCTGTTTGTTTTTGCCCATCAGTCTAATATTTCAGTGGTGAATTGCCTCAAGCCAGCATTTGTTGTGATGCGCTGGACAAAATCCTGTTGGCGTACATTTACACCAGTGTAACCTGAATTGATACTAGAAATATTTAATCGAATGGAAAGTTTCTTCTCCCTTTCAGGTTCCGAGGCTCCCTTTTAGCCTTAGGATGGGGGAGCGGGCAAAAATCACCAGTGCCCCCATGCCTGGGGGGTGGCAATCTGGTGGTGATTTTTTTACTATTAAAAGCTCCCCCCATCCTGAGGCTCTCAAAGGCTTCCTCAGGGCAAAAGAAAGCCTTCGGGAGCCTCAGAACCTGAAAAGGGGAGATACGGAGTTTTCAATTCATTGATATAATATATTTCTGGTGCCTGATTCTGGTTACACCAGCATAAATTTACACAACAGGATTTTGATCAATGAATGACACAACTGTTCACAACAAAACCTACCCTGATTTCTTCACTTGCAATAGTTTGCTACTGAAAGTTACGTAGGCTGTAATATATAACGGGACTCCAGCCAGTCCCAATATACATTTATATCTTTGGGAACTGTTTCACTAGAGACTCGCCACCACCACCTCGGAGTCTCTATTTTCCCATTTTGTTTTGGAGGAGGGATAATTTTTTTGGGGGGGGGGGCTGTCTTCCTTCTGGCGATACCAAGGAGCTGCATTCAAGGCTTTGGGAGGTCCAGAGTTTGCGCCCCTGCATTGCATGGATCACACACACTTATAGTGTTACAAAAAGGACAGGGGGAGAAAAAGAAAAACAGATTCAGCCCAGCGCCATTGTAGGAGATGAATTTGGGATAAGAAAGACAGTCCCATTAGGCCATCTCAACCTGGTGGCCTCTCAGTGTGTTGGACTACTGCCTCTATTATCCAGAGGTGGCTCAGGGACATGGAGCTTGTAATCCAACACAGCTGGAGGTTATCCGATGGGGAGACAGTGCCTCCAATGCAGTCAGCCAGCTGCAGCCAGCAGCAATTCTGGAAAAGGAAGAAACAAAAACCCGTTGTTCCCTCCGGAGCTGACATGGTGGGCTTTGGTGACTCACCCGTCCCTTGGGTGCAGCCAAGAGAAATCGCTGGTGATGGAAGCAGATCTAAGAGGGGAAGCTTTCTCATACACAGATCTGGATTAAGAGCATGTGTAGGCTGTTCCTTTTCTCGTAGGGTGATAAAAAGAACAAATCCAGAAGGACTTGGTTTTTCTTCTAAGGAACACAGAATGTAGAACAGGGAGTCTCGAAACCACCATTTTAAAAAGATCTGGGCTTCTGGATGAGTTGGGAAGAGTTTCTAACCCATAATACTTAGGAAGAGTTTCTAACCAATAATAGGTGGTAGACCTTGATTTGGAAATAAAACTATAAGGAAGAGCTGTTGTTTTTACGTGTCGTCAAGTCCGAACTGACTTATGATGACCCTAATTGGGTTTTCAAGGTAAGCAAGTTATTTAAGGAGTGGTTTAGCTGGCTGGATTGCTCGGCACTTGAGGTATCTGGTGGTGGACCTTGAGTTTGGGAGCTCAGTTCCTCACTGGGCCTCCTCTGGTGGAGCCAGCCTGTGTGGCCTTGGGCAAGCTTCAACGTCTCATGATACCCCTGAAGAAGGGAATGGGAAACCACATATGAGTACAGTATTCTCTACCTGGAAAACCCTGAAAAGGGTCACCATAAATTAGAATTGACTTGATAGCACATGATGATGGTGATAGTGATGGTGATTTACGGGTTCCGCTCCCTTCCAGGGCAGAGCTGGGGAATTGAACCCACGTCTCCTGAATCCTAGCCCATTATTCTATCCACTGCACCACACCGTGTACCCCTAAAAGGAGATTTACCTTGCCCTTTATAACCCGCTTTGCTCCCACAGACCTCGCTGACCCTCACGGTTCCCGAATACAGCAACAAGCGAGCCTCGCGGCCTGTTCAAACCTATTTTTATGTTTCCAACGGACGCCGGAAAAGAAGCCCAGCTCAAGCCTTCAAGTACTTGCCTGGTATGTGTGAGATGAGAGGGGAACAGATGATTACCAAAAAATCCCCACAGATTGATATTTGACCCTCATCTTCTCTTCTCTCCCCACTTCATCAGTGATCTTCAAGGAAGAACCACTGCCGGACTCTCCCCGCCACAGTTTTCCACCTCAAACCACTCATTTCCCATCCCAGGCGGTCCAAGGAGCCATGGATTTCTCCCCTTCCAGGCCACCCTTCCCTTACAGCCCCGAGCGCTCCCCCCCATGCTCCCCCTATGGCCCCAAATGGAACCCTTGCTCATTCCCCACCCCGCCCCGCTACAGCCCCACCTTCCGCTTCCCTGCCAATGAGGCGTACAGCGGTGGTGTTAACCTCTCCATGTCTCTCCTCGCTCCTCCTGCCCCGCCCCACTTCCACGCTTTGGACAGCTGCCCCCCACACTTCCAGGGCCCCAGCCCCCAGCTCAGCCCTCAACCGCCAGGACGGGGAGATGCTCATGGTGGGGAGAGGACGTCAGAATGGACTGATCCAGAGCTAGGGCCGGAGGAGCCTAGCACCAAGGAGTTGGAAAAGCCAGGATTTGGTGGCGAATTTCGGGATAGTTTGCCCATCCATGGGATCACGCTGGAGGAAGGTAAACCTGGACATGACAAGATTTCTACTAGCCCTAAGTAGAGATGGGCACGAACCTCAGTTTGTGCCGGTTCATACACACAGCACCACAGGTGCTGCACGTTCCCTTCCCCTGTCTCCCCAGCTGGATCCCCCACTCACCAGCCAGCACACTCTCCTCTCTTCCTCCTCTTTGGCCGTTCAGCCAGTCTTCGGCAGGAGTATGGGCTCCCCATGCAGCCTCCTTGGCTGATTACCCACTCAGACAAAGAAGCAGGACAGGCAACCCCATGCTCCTGCCAAGGACTGGTTGAACGGCCAAAGAGGAGGAAGAGAGGAGTGCACTTTGACTGATGAGTGGGCCATTAGCTTGGGTACCTGTGTTTCTGTGTGTACGAACTGGCACGAACCTCCAGAGTGAAGTTCGTGCCCATCTCTAGTCCTAAGCTTCATTTCGGAGGGATTTAAAGTTACATTTGGGAGACAGAAATAAAATTACCTGTGGATAATACAGAACACCCCTTATTTGTGGATAATACAGAACACCAACCCAGGATCCGAAATGATCATGGTTTTAAACACAGTCAAGGTGCTACAACCAAGGTGGCCCTGTTTCTTGAAGCCACTTACCGGACTTTTGAAAATAGGGGAACCCGTACGAGCATCTAAGAGCCTGACCTTCTCAATAGGACAGAAAAAGGTGGAACCAAAGACCCCCTTCTGCATTTGTAGAAATGGAAACTCCTTTAGCGTGAGTTCCCCCACCAGCAGTTCATCCAAATTAATGGTGTTCTTTAAAAAAAAAAAAATCCAGGCAAAATATTGGGGATTTTTCACTCCTGGTGGAGGTCATCAGGAGCAGCATTTTTTTTTTAATTTGGGGATTATTTTTTTTTTAAAGGGTGGCCAGACAAGCCAAATCAAAACAAAGGAATCTCCACCCCATTTTCAGCCATTGCCAGGCCCAGTGTGGCCATTGTGGATGCTGGGGACAAAAAAGGTGGCCCGCCCACCCACCAAATTTACCAATTCCTGGTCCCTGAGTGGGATCTTGGCTTTCTGAGAACTGAGGCGGGGATCTTTCTCAGCTGTTACGTATAGATGCCGGGGATTGAACCCCAGCAGGCAAAAAGGGAAATTTCTTAGCCACCTTGGGTTCTTTCTAAGGAGAAAGGCGGGATAAAAATATTTTAAATAAATAAACAAACACATAATTCTTTGAATGCTTACTGGTCCTCAGCCACTAAAAGAAGCCCCATGCTCACCACCACCACCACCACTCAGCCCCTGCCAAGTCATTGCTACTGCTCCCCTTCCACTTACTTGAATGGCCGAGCAGCCAATGAGGAAATTTTTAAAAAAATACCTAAGATGAACTGTCAAAAAAAGGGCAGGAAAGGTTTTTTTCCGTTTTTTTTCCGTTCGTAAGTCGAGGCTCTGTTCGCAAGTCGAAGCAACATTTTGCGAACGGAGCCGTTCGTAACTCGAAAAGTTCGCAAGTGGAGACGTTCGTAAGTCGAGGTACCACTGTAGTTATGTTGTTGCTTCTGAGGCCTCAAGACTAATTTTTCTTCTAGTTACAGTTAATTTTTTTTTAAAGGTAACAGTTCTCACAGGTAAAAAGAAATAAGTTCTTTTTTTGTTTCCTTTTAAAATAAACCCCTGAATCCTAGAAGCTGCAACTTGTGAGACAAAACACAGTCTCCCCCTGTCGTTTCCCCAGAAAAAAAGGGAGGAGTTGGTTGGCTTCCGAGTTGTGAGTGGAGTCCAAGTCATTGAAAAAAAGAGAAGAAAACGGAGTCGAGCCCGAGTCGAGTCGCTGGTGTGACTTAAGTCTGACTTGGCAGCGAGTCCCACGATTCAAGTCCCCTTCCCTGACATCAGCCGTGTGATATTCTTCTTCTGTCGTGAATTAAGAGGCCATGTCTGTGTAATGATAAGACGTTATGTACAAGTAACTCATTATTTGTAGTGAGTTCTTTCCGAGCTCTGAGCATGCCAGACCTCAAGTTGTTATTAGGAAATGTAGTATGGGTGACGTTACAATTACTGTTATCATGGTGTTGGAGATATTAGGAGCAGAGGCTAGGACATGATCGTGGCTGCTCTGAGGTCACCTCAGAAGTTCATGGTTTTGAGCCTTAAGCCATGGGCTCTCATGCTCAACTGCTGCGTTCTGCCTCCGTGCAATGAGCGTTGATTTAGCCCCTTCCCATCTCCTCCCTTGTCCTGTCTCGTTCCCTCACCAGTAACCGAGATCATCGGGAGGGACCTGAGCGACTTCCCCAACCCGTCTTGCGAAGGAGGGCGGAGCTGAGGGACGGCGCCCCTTCAGGACATTCAAAACCTTCCAGACAAAAGGAGAAACTGCTCAGAGAAGGGCAGCCGGCAACGTTGAACCCGAACAACAGTTTTGCCAGTTTTCAGGGACCCTTGTATTTATATACATCTGACATTGAGTTTCCTGCCTGTCCTGTTTCCTTTCCTCGTCTCCTGGTACTTCTATAAAACGCACTGCAACTCAAGACTTCCTGCAGTGGATAATAGTAGAGGTTCTTTCTGACGAATCTTCTGTCCTCTGACGACGTCCAACCCGGAGAAGCCTTAAGGAGGTTCACACCACAGGCATCCTCCTCCTGTCAGTCTGCCGTGTCTGATCATCGGGAGAAAACACAGGACTGTGGACCAAAACTGGGTTTGGACAATTGGCTATCATGGCCCCTAAGAGGCCCAGTCTTTCCTCCATTTATCTAACCCCCTTTTAAATCACTCTATGATGTTGGCCAGTGGACGGTCTGTGGCAATGGAGTTCCATGGGTTAGTCGTCCCCAAAATAGCCATGCTAGTAAAACCTTCCAATTTACCACATTGTCATGTCTTGTCTGTACATTCATCCAATTTCTTCTATGTTATCCTGTCTGTTTATCCATTACCACTTGTAACATTCACTCTCCTTTGGTCCTTTCTCTTTTATAATGGAGAAGAGGTGATTCTACCCTCCCTTAATGGTTTTTAATGGTAATGTAAGAGATGACATCCATAAAAGCTGGAATAATATTCTCAGGCATAGCAAGGTTTTGTGGAGCCTTATGAGAGAGTTCTGCAGTGAGACAATCTGTAAAAGCTTCCCCCAAAGCCAGAGAATTCATAATTTTTTCTCTTCTCATCTTGTAGTTTAGAATTGTGAGAGAATCTGTTGTGTGTTCCGAAAGGCACACAGACTTGACGGAGCAGGAATGGTAAGCACAAATAATCGGGTTATTTTACATCAATTCTTTCCCACTTCCATATGTACCCAAAACAAAGGCCATCCTTATTTCCGTGCAGATTTTTAGAGAACTGTAAAAATCCATGTAAAATAGTGATTTTTTTAAAAAAATGAAATATTTAAAAAGTACTTATGAGCTGCTCCAAGTACTTATTGTTGTTGTTGTTAATTAACTAAGCACCAAAGTTCCTGTCATTTGTGTTTAAAAAAAAACCAAAACAAAACTAACCACAGTGCATTTAGGGATCCCAATCTCGGCTTATTTTGTTCTGTGTGAGAACGAAAATGTCAAAAGTTGTTTACCAGCTGGGTGAGCTTATAACTTCTGCAATTTTTTAACCTTTCAAGACTTTTGTAGGGAAAAAATTAACAATCACAAAATCCCACCCATCCAAGATTTTGTATTTTCTGTAATATGTATTTTTTAAATGTTTCTGCTGACAGGAAAAAGAAAAAGCACTGGTCTTTTTTTGGTCTCGTGCGTAAGCAGAAATTCTTGTGGTGGCTGACAGTGTTTTCAATGGGATGAGACACCTTTTCTACACGATAAAATCTGCAAATATTCTTGGCGCTTTTACTGTACACGGAACTTGGAAGTAATGGTCAGAATTAGAGATGGGCACGAACCGCCTGTTCGGGCAGTTTGTGGTGGTTCGTTTTTTGTCCGAACAAGTGTTCAGCACTTCTCAGCCCCGCCTCCTCCAGCAGGTGCTCACTCAGAGGCAGCGTCCTGGCTTCTTTGCCCCACCTCTTCTGGACACTGTCTCTGAGTGGACGTCCGCCGGAGGAGGCGGGGCTGGGAACTGCGGAACGCCTGTTTGGCCGAGAAACAAACCGGCACGAACCGCCAAACTGCCAGTTTGTGCCCATCTCTAGTCAGAATCCTATTTGAATTATGCTAAAATGAGTGCAATGCTATAATTCACTACTTGTGAATGGCTACTGATTAACAAGTTACCACTTGTACACAATATCGCACACTCATCCCATGAGCTGGTGCTCAAGGGATACAAGAGCCAACTCATGAACTATTAATTTACATTATTGCACTCAATGCCATCATAACCAACCAGTAAGGTTCTGCCAATATTTTGGAAGTAATTACATGACCAGTAAAGCATTTATTTTTAGGGCATTAATATGTCCCTGTTGTGCAATATCATGAGGACTAGTAACCCCATTACTTTTTAAAAGTATGACAAACAGTGTTTTTGCTTCTTCTAAAATGGCTTAAAAGGCTCATGACAGACATTTAAGGCTGATTTTTTTCTTAATTTTAAATGGATTTTTGCAAAAGTAGCAAAAAGAGGAACACATTAATAATATCCCATTGAAGTATTGAATAATAGCTGAAGACCAACATGACAATTATCAAAAATGCCTAAGTCATTACTTCCTAAAAATAATGTCCCCAAATCTGCTGTGTATATTTTTCCAGAAGAGACACAGCTGGTGATCTGCTCTCACCCTTGAAAAAACTGTAAAGCAAAGTGTGCTGCTTATCTACTGCCCCATAGCGTTTAAAACACTCTCTGGGTGCTTTACAATTTAATTATGCAAGCTACACATTGCACACACTCACAGAGCGAGCTGGGTACTCAATTTACCGACCTCAGAAGGTTGAATCAACCTCAGTCTGGCTACCTGAGCCTGTTGGAATCGAACTTGAGTCGTGAGCAGAGTCTTGACTGAAGCACTGCAGTTTAACCACTGTGCCTCGGGGCTCCTAAATGTCATTCCCTGGAGGATATGCACTGGGTTTTTTAGGCATTTTGGCTGCTATTTACTATAATAAATAAATAATAAGTTTTTTTTTAAAAAAATTAAAAGACATTTGATCCACAGACCGTCTCTTTAGAAAACTGACTGGTGTCTAAATTCTGAAACCATCTCAAATCTGATTCAGTTATGAATGCATGGATTGGATGAGTTCTGTTTGGGGGTTCTAGCAATCCAAAGTCTTTTACCATCTCTGATCGTGAGGTCTGTCCTTGTATTGAATCAACAAAATGTTTGCACTGTGTTAACCTTCTGTCTGCGTGCAGGTATTATTTAGCTGTTACTCTGAGTCTTCGGTAGCCGTTCTGCCGATATAGTTCCTCGAATGTCTCTGTTTTTCAAAACCCCTCATCTCAGTCTCTACCAATTTCTGCGACACAATGATCCTTCTCAAATATAGGGGTGATGTATCCCATCTCTTTTCTCCTCAAGACTTGCCAGCCTCTATATTCCAGAAATCCTTTGTTTGCCTTCATGGCTGTAGCATTATTTGAGAAATTGTTGGTGGGTATGAGGAAGAAGGTAAACAGATTGTACCTATGTTTTCCCCTTGTTTTATTTATGTTTTCATATTCCAATAAAACAAATGTGGAACTGGTCAGGGAAAAAAAAGCCATACAACCATCATATCTTGCAATTTGTTGATAACAAGAGGTGCTGGTCCTTATGAACACTCTTATAAGAATAAATAACGTGTACATTAAATTTGCAGCCTTTTGGCTAAGATCGAATGAAGTGTGCAATGTACTTTAAATCTATAAACCTCTTTGTCGAAGCAATCAAACCTTAACCTGGGTGGGCTAACATTTTGGGTGGGTGACATTTTGTCAGATCAAGGGCTGTCAACCACGTTTGATGTTTCAAATAACCGGAATTGTTTTTGGTAGATGATGAGCCTGAGAACCACAATCCAAATGGGGAAGTTAAAAAGCTTTGCCCACTGACTAATATGTAGTCCCGGTCGGTATTCGATCCCCGCTCCTTACTTGTGTGTAAAAAAGAAACATGACTGCTCGATGTCGTGAATATTGGCCTAGAGCAATTAACTGGTTTGGAAATACCCTTGTGTTTAGCCCAGTGAAATGCATTCCTCAGTACCAGCAAGGTTGTGCCAAACCCTGATTGGCTGGTTCCTGTAACGTCACCAGGCAGCTTCTTCCTCCTGTTTTGCACTAAAAGAAAATAGTTAATCATTCATAGGCTTGCGAGTAATGAGATAAACATGCATCTAGTACTTCTTAAGCTTTAAGTCAAAGCTCATTTTTTGACTGACTATTAGGCCTATCCATTAACTTGATTGCAAAGCCAAGAAGTTGGGTTCACACCACTACTGCTGTGAACTCTCTAGAGTTACATCTGCCCCCATGCTGGTGTTTTTTGGCATTGACCTCCAAAAATCAAGCTTCTAGCTCTTACATCCAGGAAGATCAGCTTGAAAATGTGGGTGAAGTGCCTAATGGGATTTCAATCCAAAATAGTTCAAAATTAAGAGAGACCATGGTTGGTGAATGCTGGGTGCATCGTTCTCTCCCCCCATTACCTAACATATCTCGTAGAAACTGAATATATTTCTGCTGAATGGGTTAGAGCTTTGGTCTAGATGGGCGGGGTATAAATCTAATAAAATAAATAAATAAATAAATAAATAAATAAATAAATAAATAAATAAATAAATAAATAAATAAAATTAATGACCTGAAACGTCCTGTGCTAACATTTATGCAGGCCCTCCAAATTCCAGAATTTGGCAGGTGGTCTTATAGAGTTTAGATTTTGTTGGCACAACCAGATTATTTCTTAGCAGCTTGATAAAGTTAATTCTTTGAAGTGTGACTTTTATATCCTCCCCAGTTTACGCTGGCAGGGGTATTTTTGGAACAGTGCTTCCCAACGCTGGGTCCCTCCCTGTTCTTGGGCTCCCAACTCCCAGAAATCCTAGCCATGAAGGAATCTGAGAGTTTTAGTCTGAGAACGTCTGGAGACCCAACATGGGGAACCATGGTTCTAGAAGCTTTTAACTAGATCACATTGAAACTGTAGATGAGGACTAGCAACATGGAGGAGTTTAGAGGCTTAGTTTAAATCTTGTTTTTAAAAATGGGCATCTGGGTGTGAGGCTGGGAAAGATATGGGAACTCGGAAAAGAGGAAATGAAATGTCAACAGTAAAAGGGTGCTTTGAGACTTAGAGGGGGAGGATCTTTGTAAGAGGCACGCGTAAAAGGCTGGTCCCCTCCCCTTTCTTTGGGGTGATGAGAGGAGGTTCGGGGTTAGGGCAATAGTATAACAACCCTCTGACGTTTCCTTGATGGGAGAAGTGGTTGGTGTGTTCTACTCACGCACACAAGCACACTGAATAAATATTATGCGTGTGCATGTGTACCATATGGCGGGGTGGCGGACATGTTTTGCAACTGTGTGCATAAAAGATGCAGTGAAAATTATTCTTACGCAATGGCATGAGTCTGTTTGTGAGTCTGCATTTCTGGCCGGGGGGGGGGGGGGGGCTGGCTTTTTTTTTCCTTTTTAAAAAAGGGGAAGTACAAGTGAGTATGGAAGGAGCTAGACGAAAATGTGGAAGTTCTGCTACAGTAAACCTTTCACACACACCCCAGCCACAATCAGGCTTGGATGGTATCGCTTTTTTAGCCCCCTGTAGCACCCGGCGTCTGCAGGACAAGAGGGAGGCAACTGCAGCGTTACAGGGGAAATATTAATAAATACAGTGGAAAATGGGGGACAGACTACAAAACCTCTTTTCCACCCATGTTCCATTGCTTTGCATTGGAATATTACTGTACTCTGTACTTCACTTTGAGTCCTCCATTTTCTACAGCTACACCTTAGTCGCCTAAAAATGTTCCTCCATCTAACCCAGTGCTACTTCCTTGCTGGTACCTCTACGAGGCATTTTCTGGATTCATTGGATGGCGCTGGTTGGGGTGATGGGCTTTGTAGTCCATCACCTCCATGTTAGTGGGCACTGATCTACTGTAGCCAATAGTGGCTCTCAAGACTTTCAGGCAGGCATAGGCGACTTGTGAACCTCCAGATAGTGTTGGACTGCAAGCCCCATCATCCTTCATCCCTTGCAATGCTGGCTTGGACCAATGGGGGTGGCAGCCCAACCATTTTTTTCAGGTGGAGCATCTTTCACACCACTTGCTCCCTGATCCTTTAAATTTGAGATGTCAAAGAAAAGGGTTGGGTAGCAAAAGGATCTGCTGGTTGTGAAACCTTCTACATGGCAAGATTTGTGTGTGTAGGTACACAAGATTTGGCTTGTCCACAGATACAAGCCAAGGCCATCTCTAGTTTTAATAGCTTTTTTTTTTTGGCCAGGAGATCTGCTTACGTGTAAGGTCACGAGGTCAGCGGCATCCCTTCTCTGAGATTTCTAGATCAAAACATGAGAAAGGGGAGCTTTTTAAAATTATTTTTTTATTTTTGCAATGTCGTGGAGATGGGGGATAGCAAAGAGGAAAAAAGATACTACAGTACATCTGCTGCTTCAGGACATGTAATAACGGGCTCAAGCTACAGGAAGATAGGTTTTGGATGAATATGAGGAAAAACTTCTTAGCTGTTAGAGCAGTACAACGATGGAGCCGATGACCTCAGGAGGTGGTGAGCGCTCCAATGCTGGAGGCCTTCAAGAGAAAATTGGACAACCATCTGTCAGATCTGCTTTGATTTGGATTCCTGCCTTGAGCAGATGATGGGGCTTGATGGCCTTATAGACCCCTTCCAACTTAATCGTTCTATGATTCTATGTTAGATCAACTGGAGGTCGAAAAGGGCAGGAGGAGAATCTGAGTGACTAGGCCCAGAATCCATGTAAACCCAGTGAATCATAGGCCACCCAGAGTAAGGGAGGTAAAAATGATTTGGTAGCTGGTGTGTGTGTGTATTTCCCTGATGTTGGGAAAGTGTGAAGGCAAGAGGAGAAGGGGACGACAGAGGACGAGATGGTTGGACAGTGTCATCGAAGCTACCAACATGAATTTGACCCAACTCCGGGAGGCAGTGGAAGACAGGAGGGCCTGGCGTGCTCTGGTCCATGGGGTCATGACGAGTCAGACACGACTTAACGACTAAACAACAACGTGTGTGTGTATGGAATCTGCATTCAGCCACTGCCGTTCCCACCAAGACCTCCATTCACTGCAGGTGGGTCCCATGGAAGCCAGGGAATTTAAGTGGGGGAATTTAAGTGCTTCTTTCCTACGGGCCTCTTCAACAAGAAGTCTCAGAAGTCATGGTGATGGTGGTCTACTTCCCGCCCTACTCCAAAGGTCAGCACAGGCTCATGTGTGCTCACCTGCCGGCTCTGATCTTGGTTATCGGGAGGGCTGGCATAGCCTGAGCAGAACACCTGAGCAGACACCTTCAGGCTGAGGCAGGGTGTGCCCTTGTTTATTCTTCGCCTCCTTCCACGCTCACCGCTCTGGACTGACGTGCTTTCCCATCTGCTTTCATATCATCAATGCAGAGAGTTAAAAATGGAGCACGTGACCCTGATCCGCCAATTCCTAGATAGGAATTGTCTGTGCCATTTGATTCCTTCCAGGAACTTGATGCGACCTATGTGGTGTTACTCCCTCGATTCTTACAGAAGGAAGCGAGAGCAAGATCCAGCCACCGAACTTCAGCCTCTCTTTCTTCCAGCTTCTGGAATCCGGAACCTCAGCAGCAGGGATGAATGTTGGATGGCTTGGTGGTTGAGGCATCTGGCTGCAGAAATTGGGAGTTCGATTCCCCACTTGTGCCTCCTGGACAGGGGCTGGACTCGATGATCCATAGGGTCCCTTCCAGCTTTGTTGTTCTCCGATTATGATTGCAAGTGGTTTTCCTTTGCTAAGCAGGAAGGCATGTATGAAAAGGAAGCAGAGAGTTAGTCTGTGACGGGGCACACAGACTATATATATATTTCCACTCTGTGCTAAATAAGGACAGCTAGACGACGTGCATTTTCCTGCCTCCACATCTGGGACGGCGAAGAGGGGGACTTCAAAGCACAGCCTTTTGGAGGTGCAGCTCAGACCGCTGGCCAAAATTCCTGGTGACAGCTCTAGCTGTCCAAGAAGGAAATGGGGTTGTGAAACCGAAAGCAAGGGGGAGGAGGGACCTTCAGACAAGAGTATTCCTCCAGGCTGTTTCAGCAGGAAGAGAAGCAGAATCAAAGCTGATCAAGGGTGGCCTCCGGGCTCCAAAGTCAAGAAAACTCTGCCCACCTGGACGAGGCAGCAAGCCGAGATCAGGTACTGAGCGGGGGTACTGCGGGGTGCAACAGGAAAAGGGGTCGGGGAAATGACAGGGTGGCTTGTCTATATGGAGTTCCCTTTTCTCTTGAGGCCTCTAGGATCACTTCTCTCTGTCCGGTGGTTCAGTGGTGAGGAGGACAAACTGATCCAAGGTTTCTTACTGTGTCTGCACGTATCCCTCTGTGAAGCTTCTGAACAGCTAGGAGAGCCAAATCCTAAGCGACAAAGGCATCTTACGTCTTTTTCTTCCTACAGGTTGAAAAAAGTTCCGTTTTTTCCCCATGACCGTTCTCAGAATCTTCCCCCAGAGGATAGCAATCCTGTGGGCTCATGGATACTGGACACTGTAGTCCAAAACAACTTTTTCAAGTTCTGCCCCCGCCCCCCTTTCACTCTCCTAGTGTCACCGGAAATGGCTGCTACTCTCTCTCTCTCTCTCTCCCTCCATGCTCATTCTGGGGCCCAGACAGAGCTTAGACCGTTACTTTTAAACAGCAATTTGTTACTGTTCTCGTCCCAGGACTCCCAAAAGTAGTCAGTTGCCATTGTAATTGCCAATCCCAGTAACTCTTCACAGTCGTGTTGTTCAAAAAGCAATTGAAAGAGTTGCTTTTTAAAATCTGAATGGCGTCAGCCCCTAGCCTGTCTGATTGTTTTTCATACAATCAAAACAAGGAAATAACGTATTTTTGGGCTTTCCTAACCCAGGCGACGTGGTGGCGCTGCGGGTTAAACTGCAGAAGCCTCTAGGCTGCAAGGTCAGAAGTCCAGCCATCGTAAGATCGAATCCACGCGACGGAGTGAGCTCCCGTCGCTTGTCCCAGCTCCTGCCAACCTAGCCGTTCGAAAGCATGTTAAAAATGCGAGTTGATAAATAGGTACCACCACAATGGGAAGGTCACGGCGTTCCGTGTCTAGTCGCGCTGGCCACGTGACCACGGAAACGGTCTACGGACAAATGCTGGCTCTATGGCTTGCAAATGGGGATGAGCACCGCGCCCTAGAGTCGGACACGACTGGACTAAATGTCAAGGGGAACCTATAACTTTACCTTTACCTTTATCCCATGGGCCTTCGAATGGGTTTGACTGTATGCTCTTTCATGGCGATGGGCCTGCTTGCTGAAGATTACAGGGGTCTGTAGCCCAATGCAAGAAGCAGTAGATGGAGTGCGGAGTGACAACACAAAGCCTCCATTGAGTTATTGTGAGTTGTAGATAGACTTCTTTTCCCTCTGCAAATTATGTCTGATCTGGGGCTGGGCAGTAATTAGATGAGGATCTACTACTGATAGATCTCCTGATGCTTTGCGGTTGGCTTAAGAGCAAAGGTGTCTTCTGACCCCTGAGGACGGAATAAAAACGAAAATATCCCAACCCCTTTTTTCTAAATTAGGCTGCTCGAATCAATCCCTTTGAGGCCAGCCAAAATAGGAGCGACCTAGATTTGTGAATGAAAAGATGCGTGTACATAGTTTACTTCTGTTACCAAGTCAATAAATAAGTCAATAACAACTTCAAAAGTATAGTCAATAACAATGGTGCGCCATCAAATCAATTCTGACTTATAGCAACTGTTTTTTTCAGGTTTTTTTCTTTTCTTATTTTTTCCAGGTAGAGAATACGAGCCTTCTGGTGCAGTGGTTAAACTGCTGTATTGCATCCAAAACTGTGCTCACGACCCGGGGTTCAATCCCAGGTAGCCAGCTCAAGGTTGACTCAGCCTTCTCTCCTTCCAAGGTCGGTAAAATGAGTACCCAGCTCGCTGGGGGGTGGGGTGGGGGGCAATGTGTAGCCTGCAAAATTAACTTGTAAACCACCCAGAGAGTGCTTGATGTGCTATGGGGCAGTATATAAGCAGCACGCTTTTGCTTTTACTCAGAAGTGGGTTGACCCTTACCTTCTTCTGGGGATGCCCTGGGACTGTGTCGCTTGCCCAAGGCTACATAGATGAGCTCTGCTCGCAAGAGGCACAGCGGGGAATCGAACTCCCAACCTTTGGCTCCACAGCCAGTATAAAACTGCAGAGTACCAAACATTAAGGCAAGAAATCAAAAGAATATGGAAATACCACCAGGCCATCCCCCCTCCCCATACTAATGTCAGCAACTGGAGTACTTAATTCTTTGGTTATCATTTTTTAAAATATAAAATTGCCAATAACTGCTAATTTGCTTCTTGAACTCTAAAAATCAATGATTTGGCATACAGGTCATCTCAGCTGTGAATTTCTGGGAGCTGACTCTTTTTTTTAAAGCTTAACCCTTTGGTTTGCCTCCGTGCGCCAGCAATATTGAGAAATAAGAAGTGCATAATAAATAAGAATAAGAACAGGCCCTGGGTGACTGTAAGGGAGGCCCCTTGTTTCATGTGTGGCAAAAATAGTGTGGGAAAAGTAGGTAACACCGACCTCACATTTGCTGATCCCTTTAATTGCTTTTAGACCCCTATCATTAGATCATGTTCTTTTGGAGAATCCACCGGTACCAAGGCCTAAAACGAGGACACACTGTGGCATGACCACCGTTGTAAGGAAGTGTCCCAAATTTTAGCCACTGAACATGGATGCTTGTATTTTGTTTTGTTTGTCTACGAACCAAAATCATCCTCATCCAAATAAATCTATTGCTTTTGGCCACTGGGATACGTTTTGCCCCTTCAACCCATGTAATGTACTGAGATTGCAAAAATGTGCCATGGTGTTGCTGTTTTGTTTTGTTTTTTGTTTTTTTTTTTGCAAAACTTGAGGCTGAAAAACAGAAGTGATGTGCCACGGTTGTCAACAGGCTGGCCCCATTGGGTGGAAACTGAAATTTCAGTGGTGAGACCGTTGAATACTCTTTGAGAAGGATCTCCCAAATCAAAACCCTATATTTTAACCTAGAAAACCTTGAACGGCTTGGGCTCAAGCTATCTCAAGGACTGTGTCTCACTTTATGAGCCTCCTCGGGTGTTGAGATCATCGATGGAGGCCTTTCTCTTGGTTCCACTACCCTTACAGGTGTGCTTGGTGGGGACATGGGAGAGGGCCTTCTCTGTCGCTGCTCCCAGACTTTGGAACTCCCTCCCACTGGAGGCCAGCCTGGCCCCATCCTTGCAGCTCTTCTGCAAGCAGACAAAGACCTTTCTCTTCAGGCAGGCTTTCCCTGAGTGACTGGCTGTCCGAGAAGGGTTTTTAAACAGAGTGCTGTGCCTTTGTTGCTTTGATTCTCTTTTTGGTGTTGCATTTGTTTGCTATTTTTTTAGTGTGGTGTTTGTTTGATCTTTAAAAATACGTGTATACTTACTGTTTTTAGCTTTTAAATATTGTCTTTTACCGACGTAAGCTGCCTTGGTTCCTTTTTGAGGAAAAAGGTGAGGTAAAATATTTTAAATAAATAAAATAAGTAACCTCCAATGGACTACAGTTCCCATAATTCTACTATATGGTATACAAATAAGTTCCTTTATTTTTCCCATCTTGGACGTCTTCCTCGTGAATGCTAATGGGTAACCCTGAGTTTTTGAAGTAATAACTGGAATAGTTGTGTCATCAAGTTGATTTCAATATGTGGCAACCTTTCTTAAGGATTTTAATAGACGTGGTTTACGACTGTCTTCTTCTGGGGCACTCAGATTGCCCAGCTCCACGCAGCTGGATTTTCTCCTACAACCGTGGTTCCCAACCTTAGGTCCTTCTTGGACTAAAAGTCCCAGAAGCCTTCACTACTAGCTGTGCTGGCCAGGAGTTCTGGGCGTTGTAGTCCAAGAACATCTGGGGACCCAAGGTTCAGGAACTACTGTCCTAGAAGACACCATTGGGAATCAAACTCCCAACCGCTGGCTCCACCATCAGGTGTTACAATTCACTGAGCTATCTATACACGGAGTGCTTCTCCTAATCCCATATTCCCTCTGTCTATCAAGTTCCTGTAAATGACAAGTAAAACAGAATTCCTGTAGACACATGAATGTCCTGCTTGGAGAAAGCTTAGACAAAATGGACTTTGTTGTTTCTATCATGGTGAGACTCAGTTCTTTGACGTCAAAAGGGTGAGAACCACTGTCCTAGATCGTTTTGGTCACCGTTTTTCTTTATCTTTTCCCACCTCTATGATATGGTGACTGGACCACAGCTGTTGAGTGAGCTTCATGGCTGAATTGGCTAGCTTGATTTTTTAATGGCTGTGCTCACCGCCACACCTCAATTGCTTCCATGATTTCTCTCATCAGAAATGGCTCCCTCCCTTTTTTTTTTTAAACACAGGCCTGAACATGGGTCAAAACTGAGAGTCTTCGCTGCTAGCCGATGACCTTTTGGAAAAGATGGCTGGTCCCAGTGAGTTCTTCGAGGAGATCAGCTCTGAGCACATGAAAGACTTCCAGTTCATTGACCGTGGGGCCTTTGGCGACATCTACCGGGTCCGGCACCAAGAGTGGGGGATTGATGTGGCTGTGAAGATCCTCAACCGGTAGTGGTGATGAGTGGGTGGATGTTAGATTGGCGAAAATAATTGTATTTCCACTCTGCGGGTGGTCACTAAACTCCACGGTGTTAAGTGGATTGGGCTACTGGGTGTGCAAATGATATATAACAGGATAGCTGTATCTGCAGGGGATCAGTTCCAGACCTCCCACGGATGCCAAAAACTGTGGATAATAGTGAACACTATGTATAGATTCCAAGTGTGGTGTAGTGGTTAGAGTGATGAATGATGATTCTGGAGAACAGAATTTAGATCATTACTTGGCCATAGAAACTCACTGGGCGAGTAAAACTGGTAAAAGCATTCCTTAAATATCTCACTTACCTTGAAATCCCTATTAGGGTTGCTATAAGGCGGTTCTGACTTGACAACACAAAACACATACATAACATGGTCTCTGGCTCTCTCTAGAGGCCAGTTCCGGTAATTACATTTTGGAAATATGTATTTCTGGGTGTTTTTATTTAATATTTCCTGGCAGCAGATAAGTGAATCCGTGGATACTGCTCCCACAAATAGTCCAAGAATGTCAGGAGACCCAAGGTTGGTAAACCACTGAATTAGGGGGTATATCCAGTTTAGAGTTGGGCACGAACCAAAGAACTGCAGATTTGAGCTGGTTCATTTTTTGGCCGAACTGATGTTTGGCGCTTCCTAACCCTGCTTCCTCTGGTGGGTGCCCACTCAGAGGCAGTGCCCCGGCTTCCTTGCCCAGCCTCCTCTGGGCTCTGTCTCTGAGTGGGCGCCTGCTGGAGGACGTGAGGCTGGGAAGTGCCCAACATCTGTTTGGCCAAAAAAATGAACCGGAATGAATCGCCGTTTCTGTGGTTTGTGCCCGTCTCTATTTATGACCAATAAGGTCCTGGTAAGGCCTGTGTTGGGATACTGCCCCCTTCGGTCTAACAACTGGAGGATGGAATTTTTTGGAAATGGGATGATGTGTGTTTCCCTTAGCTACTGAAGATTAGG